>JANFAM010000001.1:1200000-1924512 GCA_024362665.1 Prunus padus | reverse complement strand
AATTGAGAAGGCAACCCGGAAGATGAAGAAATGGGCGGACAAGCATCAAATGAGATGTTGTGTTCCAAATAAAGTGATCCCAGGTTCTTTGTGAAGCTCAACCCCTCTCAACACAAGTCCACTGGTAAAGGTACACACAGGCGCGTTCTGGCTCGAGGAGATATGAGGGCTCATTTTCCTATCTATCCGAATTGTAGGAAGAAGTACTTCTCCAGTGTTAGGAACTACCACCTCGATCAAGAATTCATCCGGTGTTCCACGTGAGCAAATCTCAAGCCTTACCATGCTGACCTCGAGGAGCCAAGTCGTGGGGGAGTCTCAACGAGCTCCGCCTTTAATGGTGACTCTCATTTGACAGGAGCGCCGAAAGTGCATCATGACCCAGCGCCGAGGCAAGCGACGCAAGGGTGTACCGAGGAATTACTTTGGAGTACTTTGTCAAGTGGGAAGCGGCTGCCCGTAGGTCCGGAAGGTAATTTGGGGAGAAAGAGGGAGTCCTTGTGGCAGTACATAGGACCCAACATCGAAAACATTCGAATCGAGGAAGGAACTACCTCGGCGACGAGGACATCACCGGATTAGGTGGGGAGAATGCTCATGGCCCGCATGTTGGAGGCTCGACCCACCAAATGTTGGAGCACAATAACTTAGAGGATCCATTGTGAAGGTCAAGCCCCACAAGAGAAGCACAAGGCCCGGCCCGTCTGATGGATCATTCTAGATCTCTTTAACCCACATGTCTAGATTCAATGTACAAAGTGATGTATGGTGGATGTTCTCTTAGCCTACATGTCTAGATTCAATGTACGTTAGTTGGTAGATTCCGGATCATTAGTGTTATCACCTGATCCTAGCCATCTATTGTGGTGGTAGGTGAGGCTAGGATCTCTATATCATGAGGACAATGTCTCGATTGTATATCCTCACCTCACAACTTGTAAAGCATTGAAGTAGCAATACAAGCATATATTCTCCCAAACTCTCTTGAGTGTGTTCTTGGGTGTTCTTATCGTTCTTGCTCTTTGTTCTTGTGTTCTTGCTTGGTTCGATCTTATTTTGTAGGAAGAAGGCCGGAAGCTTAGCTTGTCTGGAGAGAGGCGATCAAGTTCCTAAGGCCGCACAGGAAGGAAGACTCAAAAAAAGTCGGTCTCGTGACAATAAGTACACCCTACTCAACATATTTAACCTAATCAAATTAGAATTTCAGAGTTTTGATTCCAAACCTGTGATCCCTTATCATCATGTGGTGGGTTTATGTGCAATTGGGTATGAAATTTATGTAATAAACATGTGTATAATTGAGTGAAGACTTCAGCTGGGTTTTGACTTCTTCTGATATTTATAATTCTAATATGTTAAAGATATTGGTTCATTGAAATATGTGTTATGATGGGCAAATTCTAACTAGTTGAATGTTATGCTTCTCAGGATAAGAAGATGCCGAGTTCCACTCAACGTTTGATTGCGCTAGCTATTCTTCAGCAGGCGTATTCTTCCCAGAAACCTTCTGCAAATCCGCTCATTAGTTTACTAATAAATGTAAGCATTAAATGCGTCGTTGTCATTCAAGCATTGGTAGTTCATTAGTGTTTGCAAAGGATGATGATCCGTACAAGATTTGAGATAAAATAGGGAGTTGATAGGAAACAGATTTGATTAAGACGACCAATTCATGTAAAATAGGAGTGTACTTTTAGTATTAGGGTGTAAGTGAGGGGTATTTTTGATAGTTAAATAGTGTGTAATTAGTTAATTTTTACATTTTGATTTAATTATTAGGGTGTACTCGATTAATTTTAATGCTTAGTTCTAACAGACTCCAATAAAAATCATATGCTGGCTATTAATTTTTTTGGTTCACAAATTATGTACTTGTGAAAAGTTACAATCCGTGATTTGAACTCAAAACATTGTTTATGGATTATTGTTGCCCCCAAAAGCCTGAAGTTTTTTTGTTTTGGTTTTGGGATTAGTTGGACAGTTTCCACCTTAGCTTGTTGATTTTCACTGTTTCAACTCCAGTTAATTATGTCACCTTTGTCAAGGAGTTGTGATTGTTTAGAGATAAGAAACAGAAGGACATCTCTGGTTGGTCCAAAAACTTGTGCTTCAAACAAACACGTCAATGTCTCTAGGCCTCTACTACACTCATTGAAAGAAAGACATCTAATTCAAATACATCGTTTTAGTGTTCCACTAATTTTTTTGCTTTCAGCTTTTGCTAGTGCTTCTTTGACTCATTTAATCTCATCAAGTCATCATTCATTAATCATGAAGGAAACAGGGAATATATATATATTATATATATTCATCTCTGCGCGCTTGAAGAAGAATCGAATCGAAAATAAGTTATCCTACCCTATATGTGACTCCAGAAATTCGCCTTTCTTAAAAGTCACATATGTTGACAATCGATCCCCCTTTGCACCATGGACCACTTGTGCAATGTATGAATTGGTCCACATATATCAACGACTAACAATTCCCAAGCACAATAGAGGAGGCAATTAGTAATGAAATTGTATTTATGTTTGAAGATTTTGGATATGGATTTTGAGGTAAAATTTGCTTAAATATGCTCCCTTTAATTTTTATAGATGAAAAATAATACAAATAGAAATTGGAAAGGCCACAATTTGAACCTTGCATATAAGGGAAATTTATTTCGGGAGCGGGGTTGGTACTCTGCCATGAAATTACATGTCGTAACCCCGATGTTAGACGTGGTAGATGCTCTATCTTCTATTAAAGTGTGATTTTATAATCATCAAAGGATTCTAAGACTTGATATCAATTAGGAGTTCAAATAAAAGCAACTAAACTTGCAGCTGTATTAGATAAAGTTAGTGTTTTAAAGGCTACATAATATAAGAGATATAAGGATTCCTATCTTAATTGTGGATTAGAAGTTATAAACCTAATGCAATAAGGACTTCTTAAGAGTTTCTTGATGGGCAAGACTCTTAGGTAGATGCATATAAATACAAGTACCCCTGCTCAACCGATCAAGTGTTGGTTTTATGCATCTATATGTTTATGACTAATGTTTGGGTGACTGGCTGTTTTGTTTTTGGCTACTAAAGTTCTTACAATGTTTACGGTTTTTAGCTTGTATTGGTTAAAGAAAATTTAATTGATATTTAAAGTACAAAGTGGATAAAGTTTAATGCATTCATTACGGTTTTGTTATTTCTCAACTAAGTCCAATCTGCATGACATGTTATAAGTTTTTCAAGATATGTGTTAGTAAAGTGCTATTTTGAGAAATAAATTGAAGGAATTAAAGTTGAGGCCTAATCCTGAGGAAACGATTTCAGTGAAAATAATATGATTTGTTCTATGCTCATTTCTTGATACATGTTTTGGTTGCAAACTATGCGTTCGATGAGTGGGAGCATTCAATGATCTTCTTTGTTGCATACATTTAGTTTTGACTGCTTATGATTAATCACTTAATGTTCCAGTTCTTCATTAAGGGTTTTAAGGCTAATACTTAAAAAGATTGTTTGGATGTGTTAATTATTCTTGTTAATTCAAAT
The DNA here is from genome assembly GCA_024362665.1 of Prunus padus. Classification (NCBI taxonomy): domain Eukaryota; kingdom Viridiplantae; phylum Streptophyta; class Magnoliopsida; order Rosales; family Rosaceae; genus Prunus; species Prunus padus. Next base: position 1,920,973 of record JANFAM010000001.1, on the reverse strand, counting down.
TTTCAGTTAACAATGGTTAATTAATGACTTTTACCTTTCATTGAATTTATGATTTCTAATAAGCATTAAGGTTTTTGTTTCAATCTTATAAGGTAGAAGGTAAATGAAAGGAAATTGGTTAATTGATTTACTGTATGAGGCTATTCCCAAAAGTATCAATGGGAAATTTGATACGATTTTGGTTAAGTTAATTTTGATATGCAAAATCAGTGGGAGCGAGTTTTATTCCACTTAATTTCATTATTTTCTTTGGAGACAAAGCTTTAATTATTTTGTTTGCTACCGATTGGTTAAGTTCTCTTAATAAATTATGTGATTTCAGTTTTATGTTTATTATTCTTGACAAATGAATCTAGTTACATGCCATAATGTAGTATAGCTAGCTACAGTCACTGCATAAGACATGAATTCATACTAGAGTCATTAAGGTGAGATCTTGGTAATCTCTTAAGGGATGAATGAAAGTAACCTTTGTAAACACAAATTAAGTTTGGTCATGATCATTCTGCATTCTAATCTTGACGGAAGTTTCATGTGATCTTGAGAGCTTGTATGTGTAATTATAAAGACCTTGAAATATTGAAATGTTCAATAAGTCTTGATAGTTCCTTGCTTGTTCTTTTGATTGACAGTGACTTGGATTAGGAATTATAGTTGAATTGAATTCCATAGGCATTACAGTAATTGATATTGAGCTCTTAATGATTATTAGACCAAGTGGAAGAATGTTAGACGTGTAGATGTCTATCTCATTAAAGTGTCTTATAATCATCAAAGGATTCTAAGACTTGATATCAATTAGGAGTTCAAATACAACTAAACCTGCAGCTCTATTAAAGTTAGTGTTTTGAGGCTAATATAAGAGCTAGAAGGATTCCTATCTTAATTGTGCATCAGAAGTTATATAAACCTAATGCAATAAGGACTTCTTAAGAGTTTCTTGATGGGCAAGACTCTTAGGTAGATGCATATAAATACAAGTGCCCCTGCTCAATCGATCAAGTTAACCCACACAAAAGACTTCACCCCATCTAGAATGAGTGTATGAAGGGATTGGATTGAGGAGATGTGCTCTTGTATATTTTTATATTTGACAACTCAAATGGAAGACAAAAGATGTGTGTTCTATCATGTGCAGTCAATATAGTTTACACCTGATACTAGAATCATATGCTCTACAATGATACCATGTTAGAATTAGAACATTCAACCTAAAATCAATCAGCATAGGTGGGGGTGTCCAAAAATAATCTATTCCATTTTCTAATGTTGGATGCTCTCAACATGATATCATTAAATTTTTACCTTTTTCATTAGTGTATTGTTAATTCTCAAGCATCTAATTCATCAACGTTGGAACAAGATAATAATCCAAAGTTGCGTCATGGTTTCTTTAATTAAAGAGTACCAAGCCAAAGTCAATTCATTATGTAATGCCCATTCTGCTAGCACACAGCTTTGGAATCGTTATTTGTCGACATTGGTTCACGCAGAAATTACTGTTCAACTAAAAAATTTGTTTGTAAAAAAAAAACTTAAATTATTTTTTTCTAATAATATTTTAATTTTCTGGTAGGGATCCAATTATACCACTGGGTTGGTTTCACTAAAATTAGAACATGCTTACACAAATGATTAGACCATCTAACAACATCTTGCATATACACCTTTATTTTATTTTATATTATATATTCTCCATCCATGCGACTGAAAATAGAAAGCGCTCCCTGAATTAGCCTTTCTTTGACAGCACTTTTTTGATTAATTCTCTCTCTCTCTCTCTCTCTCTCTCTCTCTCTCTCTCTCTCTCTCTCTCTCTCTTCTAGAGGTTGGAACAAGAGCTATAAGGAAGTTAGCAGCTTCTCCATAAACACACAACCAACTTCCCACTATTTGCCATATCTCTCTCTCTCTCTCTCTCTCTGTGGTTGGGTTAAGTATACTTGAAAACCAGCCTTAGTTCATTGAAAAGATAAGCTTCTAAAACAAGACAAAAGAAGAAGAGATCAAAGCTTTTGTTTGCATAAGAAACAGTATACTATCAGAGATATCAGCTGAGGAAAAAGGGGTGAAGTGGGTACAGAAGAAGATGAAGAGGGTCAGGCCTTTTATAACGGAGTGTAAATTCTGGTTACTACAAAAGAACAAGGCCCAAGCTTCTTTCTTTCCTCTTACTCTCTCTTCTCTCTTGCAGCTTCATATTAGCCCCTTATCTTTTTTACTCCAACACCACTTTCTCATTATGTAAGTTTTTTTTGCTCCTCTAGTTTCCCATATTATTGTTTTGATGTCTTCTTTGTTTCCTCTCTAATTTTCTGTATGTTGAACGTATTATCTTATATGTTTTCTTTTGTTTTACGTTGGATGCTCTAATTGTTTTATTGCTCTCACGTCACCCAATATATGTTGTATTTGGCTCAAATCACACCACCTGTGAAGTGACTTTGAGAATATTATCCTACATTAGGAAAGGCTTTGAGTTGAATACTCTAATTCTTTTACCGCATTAAATTAAATGTGTGTGCATTTTGGTTTTGGTAGATTCACCATAGAAGTCGAAAATGAAGGCCTTGCTGCTGATATGGTTGCAAATGCTCCCTTGGGTTCTTCAATCTCTAACGGTAAGTACAAGTTCTCTCTACTTCCATATCGCTTCTCTTTAAATTGCATGGTGTTTCCTAAGGTTGTTATGTTATAAAATTCTCATCAAACAGTTTTACATTTATATACTGCTTAAGGGGTTGATATTTTATTTGTATGGACCGTATGGTAACACCTCCGATTATGTTCCATTTGGTACCAGTACAAAAAAAAAAAAAAAAAAAAAAAAACCAAGTGTTATAATTGTAAGTATTTACCCCAGACCCCTAATAGGCATACTAACAGGTCAAGAGATTGTGTTCTGATACGAGCGTGTCACTATTATTAGTAATAAACTCCTAATAAAATGAAATAAACTCGAGGAAAGAATGAAACTTGCTATGCACTCAAGAAGTTGAATTTTTTTGTTTTTTTGTTTTTCTCTGTTCTATTTATCTCATGATGTCTAGTTCTCTCTCTTTGTCTTGAGTTTATTAGAGGAACTGCATATAATCCCATTATGATAAACTTGGCGTGCAGATCGGGCAAGGTGAGGGGTCAATTCGAACTCAACTCCTACATGAGATAATTAATTCAGCCACGACACGAACCTAATTTAATTATTGAGGAGAAGAAACCTTAATTTAATCTAATTAGAGAATAAATTCAGCTCAAGTTCAGCTGTCAAGAATTTTATATCCTCAAGTTGCTAGAGTGTTGAAGTAAAAGCAATAACGACATCAATTCTTCTAGTGCATCCAGCAAGTTAACCATATAATAATTTCTCTATTATATTTAACTTCAAATTAATAAAAATATTTATTATCAACATACATTGGAGTTGAACTTGACCGCAACCATTTGCTTGGTATGGTTAAGAAGCCGTCACGCTTCATCGGTCAAAACTATGGCTCATGTCCTTAGGGCATGCTAGCTAAAGAGACATTTAGCCCAATTTTTTATTTTATTTTTATTTAAGAGATCCATTCAGTAATTTAATCACATATATACTCCTTTTACTCCCTCTAACTTCCATAAGATATGTTGTGGGTGCAGGAACTATATCTTATGACAGAAGCAGTTTCCGGTCAGATATTTGTATCATGAAAGGGGATGTAAGTGAACACAATCTCCTTCCTTCTTCTATCTTTTGTCTACAGGTCCAGAGACAAAAGTAGCTTCACAAATTATTCCTTTCGGGGCCTCTTTGAGGAACACGAAAACCGGGAAGAACTTCAACAGGAAAAGATCAAACCATATACTCTGAAATGGGAAACAAGCACCTATGGACACCGTCACAGAATTAGACCTCATTGCAAAGAAAGAAAGTTCAGGCATGAAACATCAGTGCGATGTCCAGCATGATGTTCCAGCAGTGTTTTTCAACTGGAGTGATATACTGGTAATGTTTATCATGAATTCAACGATGGCATTTTACCATTGTACATTACTTCCCAGCATTTGAGCAAGAAGGTTGTGTTTGTGATTCTTGATTTTCATAAATGGTGGCTCATGAAATATGGAGACATTATTTCTGCATCTACTCGGATTATCCAGTAATAGATTTTAGTGCGGATAAGAGAACTCATTGCTTCTCTGAAGCCATTGTTGGTATGGTGAGAATTCATAATGAGCTCACTGTGGATTCTTTCATTGATGGACGGAGACAAGAGCATATTAGGACTTTCGCAATCTTCTAGACCGCGCTTACAGGCTCCTCGAGTTAGAAGTCTGATTCGCGTAACAAGAAGCTTAAAACAGAAGCTTTCTGTTTCTGGTGTCTCCCACGTCAAAAAGCTTCCTTAATAAATCAACTGGCAGAAAAGTGCATGAACATTCACTGAAGAGGGGCCTAAACTGTTGATTATATCTAGAAACGGATCAAGGGCACAATAATCAATGAGAATTTGCTGGCTAAAAATGGGCAGAGAAAATTGGGTTTGAGTTCAAGTTTTGAGACCCGAATCTTCGACAGAGTTGGCAAAAGATTTATTGGGCTCTTAATTCTAGATGAGGTCATGATTGAGTTCATGGTGCTGCCATGGCATGCCATTTTCTGTTCATGAGGCCTGGCTCTGTGTTCATCCAAGTCATCCTCTTGGAACTGCATGGGGCAGCAGAGGCATATTATGGGGAACCTGCGAGAAAGCTTGGCTTAGAATACATTGGCTAGCAAAATTCTCGCCACAGAGAGCTCATTGTATGGTGCAAAAGTATGGTAAAGATGATCCTGTTGTGACAAATCCAAGAAGTGTTACTAAAAAGGATGGGAATACACGAAGAAGATTTATCTTGAAGATCAAACTGTGAGACTACACCTCAGAAGATTTAGGAAGCAGTTGGTTGGTGCTTATAACTTACACTCATTGATAGAATATGAATCAGCCACATTTCCAAGTCAGCAGTCATTTCCATTGATTTCATGTGTTTTTTTTTTTCATGAACTTTAGTCATTCTTTACCTTGCCTTAGTCATTTTGGAAGTTGTAGATGCAGCATAAAATGTTGAGTAGGAAGATTTGTAGTTGTATGTATCTAGCTTCTGGTAGAAATGTTGGTGAACGTATAAGGTTTAGACATTAAGCCATTGAAAAGGATAACTTAATTTTGTAAATACTATGAATAGTTTGAAGCAATCTTTTTTGCACGTGAATAATTTCTTCTATGACTTTGTTGTTATTATTCAATTTTTGTCATGTTTCAAAAAGCAGCATTTTTTGTAAAGGGTTTTGTTGCAAACTGATTTTCAGTAAGCTTGGTTGAGCTTTGAAGGCTACGCGGAACAGTTGAAACCTAAACCAAAACGTCCCGCCTACCCTGTCAATCAGCTCATCTTTGGCATGGTTTCTCATTGAACATCACAGCAGTTGAAACCATGCTCATCTTTGGCCTTTTGTTTTGGAGGCTAGACATTTTAATAACGGAAGAAGAAAAACCATGCTCATCTTTGGCCTTCTTTTTTTTGGGTGAAATTTCTTGGTCATGTACTAAATGAGGATGGTAGGATTAGTTCTACTTAGTGAAATTCACGAAAGAGCCATGCTACTAAACCACAATGACAGCTCTCCTGAAAATAGGGGTGATCAATAGCTAATAAGAATTTGATTTTGATAAGTAAATGTAAACACATACAACAATTAATCACACTTGCAAAATGGAAGAAAAAAAGAAAACTAATCTATTTATAGCATTGATTGGAGACTAAGGATACATACCATTCCGGCTTAACCCAACAACCATTGACTAATCTTTGGTAATTAATAATTGCGCTTAACAGCCTAACCCACCCAATCAATGCTAATTACTTGCCAATTCTTCTAAAATAGCTCCTATGAATATGACTTGTTAACACTCACATGTTAATTTTGAAACTAGAGTTATTGATTGATTTATCTTGTTTCTTTAATGTGGTTTCCAAACTAATATCACTTTATATATATTTCTTTTAGACTAATCATTATCTGTATTGTAATTATGCAAGAGTAATTCATTCTAATTTATGTAAATATTTTTAATTAATTTTTTATTTAAAATATTTATGAACCAACGCATCTCATAATTAATTAAAATAATAATACACGGTTTTTTTCCTGTACAAATTAATTGTAATTTGTTTTTGTGCCACAGGAACTATACGTTGTGACAGGAGCAGTTTTCGATTAGATGTTTGTATCATGAAAGGGGATGTAAGAACACATTCTGCTTCCTCTTCTATCTTTGTCTACATATCCATAGACAGAAGCAGCTTCATGAATTATGTTTCAAGCATTATCGAGGAAAATGAAGAACGCCAAAATAAAGAGCAACTCCCGACACACAAAAAAATCAAACCCTACACAAGAAAATGGGAAAACCACCATGGACACCAAAGAATTAAATCTCATTGCCAAAAAGGACACTCTAAGCACACAACACAAGTGTGATTCAGCATAATGTTCCGGCTGTGTTCTTCTCCACGGCCGGCTATACGGGAAATGTTTACCATGAATTCAACGATGGATTTTTGTTAACATATACAGACTATAATCTTGTATATTGATTCAAACAACAATGTAGTTCAACTAATTGGAAAGAATGCAGAGAGATTTAGCTAGAATAAAGAGAAGAGAATTTCTAGAGAGGGAGAGAGTTGGAGAAGAAGCTAGGCTGGAATGAATACCAGCTCAGCTCAACAACATGCATATATTGTGTTTCTGACAAAACCGTAAGGAATAGAATATTCTCATTACATCACTTCAATCTTAGCCATTCATGCACTACCCTATGAGATAATGACAAGTGGCATAAGCTATTACATTCTCTCGGCCGTACACTTGGACCATGATCCAACGCAGCCTTTCAAATAAGAATAGAACTCTTCCTATTCTAATTACATTTCAGCAAACACACTTATACACCAACACTCCTCTTCTAAGTGTTGTGCTGAAATGACTCCTAGAGCTTTCCTCAAATACTCAAACCGATCTCTTGCCAAAGGCTTGGTGAAAATGTCAGCAGTCGCTTCTTCGCTTTTTTTGCAATATAGTAGATCAATCTCACCATCTTGAAGTGCATCTCTAATAAAATGAAACCTTCGATTAATATGTCCGGTCTTGTGATGATGAACAGGATTCTTCAAATAGCAATAGCTGAAGTGTTGTCACATAGCAATTTAGTTGGTTCAGCTTGTTCTTCACCAAAATCTGTTAACACAAAACCTCGCCCACATAGCTTGTGCAAGCTTCGCTGCACTCATGTACTCAACTGCAAATGAAAGAGCAACATCGGCTTCCGCTTGATTGAAGCCCAAGAAAACACACTGATCCTGTGTTAAAGGCATAACCTGATGTGCTTCTCATGTCATCTCACTTCCACTCCAATCACTATCACAAGAACTAATCAACATCGCATCTTTTCCTTTCTCATAAGCAATACCATAATTAACAAAGACTTGAATGTACTGAGAACTCTTTTAGTCGTTCCCATATGCTTCTTGGTAGGATTATGCATGAATCGAGCCAATAAGCTTGCCGCAAACATGATATCCTGGCCTAGTTGCGCTTAGGTATAACAAACTTCCTACCATTTGTCTATATAGAGTTTCATCTCGCTGCATCACTCCCATCTATCTTTGAGAGCTTTTCATTCATGGCTAAAGGTGTTGCAACCGATTTGGTAATCCTTGAGGCCAAACTTTTCAAGTAAGGTCTTTGCATATTTCTTTGGTGCAGAAAAATGCAAGTATCTGCTTGCGTAACTCCAAGACCAAGAAAGTGGTGAAGCAATCTTAAGTCTGTCATCTCATATTGCTTCATCATCTCACATTTAAACTCAGTCATCATTTCCTTTGAACTTCCCGTAGATAATGTCATCTACATATAGTGACACAATGAGAATGCCACTGTGAGATGTCTTGGTATAAAGAGTAGCTTCACTTGACTTCTATAGAAACCAGCCTTTGTAAAGTAGGAGTTTATTTCTTCATACCAAGCTCTGAGCTTGCTTCAAACCATACAATGCCTTCTTAAGCCTCGTACACTTTCTCTTCTTTGCCTTGTATTACAAATCCGTATGGTTGATCCACATATACCTCTTCATTCAACACTCCATTCAAAAACGCAGATTTGACATCCAAATGAAACAATTTCCAATTTTTTCTGTGTACTCAAAAAGCCACCAAAGTCCTTATAATATCAAGTCTTGCTACTGGTGCAAAAGTCTCATTGAAATCAATTCCGTGTTTCGAGAATAACCTTGCTACCAATGAGCTTTGTTCTTTTGCACGCATCCATCTAAGTTCGCTTTGTCTTATAGACCCATTTAACACCAATAACTCGGCTTGTCGATGGTCTATTCACAAGTTCCCATGTGTCATTTTTTTCTATCATCGTAATCTCATCCTTCATAGCTTTCTTCCAGGAATCATCCTTGTCGCTTCTTCAAAACTCTCGTTCTATAATACACATATTACATTTTTCATAGATCTCTCAATACTTTTGTATTTAAGAGGAGTATGGTCAATATCTTGTGGACTCACACCTTCCTTGATCACTAATGTCGCTGCTTGAGCTAGGCACATCTCTCACTTCACATGGAGTTTCAAAATCACAAAAACTCTCTCCATGTCCTTGTTCAGCTTCTGATACCTCGCAAGAATGTTCACAGCTTTTCCTTCGATCATTCCAATCCCAACATGCATCTTCATTGAATACAACATCTCCGGAAACAATCACTTTTCCAGGGCTTTCAATGTTATACAACCTATATCCCTTTTCACAGCTGCCATATCCCAAGAAAAACACATTCTTACTTGCTAAATCCAGTTTCTGTTTTGTTGGTTTGGTACATGGCATAACATAATGAACCAAACACCTTTAGATGTTTAATTCTCGGCTTTCCGCCACTATAAGCTTCGAATGGTGTTTTCTTGCTCAGGCCTTGGTTGGACACCTATTCAGGAATATACACTGTATGTTCACCGCTTCACCCCAAAACTCAAGTGGAATCTTCTTCTCAAACATCAAACACTTGGCCATTTCACAATGGTTCTATTTTTCCTTTCTCGCCACACCATTTTGCTGCGGGAGTGTATGGTGTTGTAAGTCGTTTTTCAATACCCACATCTCGCACAAAATCACAAATTCCCGCCGAGGTGAACTCTCCTCCTCGATCACTTCTGAACTTCTTCAATTTATAGCCACTTTTCAATTCTATCGTGGCCTTGAATCTCTTAAATACACTAAGAGCTTCAGATTTGTTTCTTAGGAAATAGATCCAACACATCCTTGTGGCAAGTCATCTATGAATGTAATAAAGTATCTATTTCCAGCCTTTGTAGTTGTCTCCATTGACCACAAATGTCACCGTGAACAAGTTCTAGAGGAATTGATGCTCTAGTAGATGCTTCTTTTGGAAATGCCTCCCCGCATTGCTTTCCCAAAACACAACCTTTCACACACCTCTTTAATAGCTTTAATTTCTCGCAATCCCATTACCATTTCTTGCTCTTGAAGCAATTTCAGATCGCTCATGTTTAGGTGCCCCAATCTTCTATGCCATATTGCAGTAGATTGACACACACTTGCCTTGTAAGCAAAATGCAACTCAGCTTGCAATTTCATTGGAAAACTTCTATTTCCTCTCATCTTGATCCTTGCAATCAAGTTGGAATAAGAACTTCCATTGTAAATTTCCACCTTGTGATCTCCAAACACCAAGTAATAACCATAAGCTCTATCATTTGGCCCACACTGAGCAAGTTTTCTTCAAACTAGGCACCAACATAACTTCTTTGATGTACCTCTTGCCCATTTTGGTTTCAATCACAAGGTCGCTTTTCCAAAGGACTTCAACAAGTCGACTGGGCCCTCATTGCCACTTTTGCAGTCATATTTCTGCCTATATCAACAAGCAAATCCTCCCTTCCAGCCATATGATTACTACATCCACTGCCCAAGTACCAAACCTCATCACCTCCTTTTATACTAGCATCGATTTATTGCTAGCATAGAACATGGTTGGAGTAGCATCTACTTGATTAGCATAATTGACTTGTCGAGTTGGTTTCATCAGAATAATCTTTGGCAATGTGACCAAATTTATCACAGCTTAAAACACTTTGGTTTGCTCCTTGAACCGACATTCTCCAAAATGTAATTTGCCGTTGTTTGCAGGAATTTTTAGCACCTTCAATTGCTTTGTTATCCCATTTCTTGCCCTTTGTTTTCCAATTCTTATGTTGCTTAGAATTCTGCTCACTAGGTTTGACAGATTTAGCATCCATACTAAGACTTGCAAATGCCTTTTCAGCTTTATCTTCAAGAGCATGTCTGCCTAGCCTTAATTCAAAGCTCTTTAATGAAGCTACGACCTCTTGCACTTCAATTACATTCAGATCTCTTGAATGTTCAATAACAGAGCGTATAGAATCATAAGCAGATGGCAGACTAATAAGCAATTTTTGAACAACCTTTCTCTAGGTAATTCCTCTCCATAACTTCGCATTTGATTTATCAAATCAAACAAATTTTAGTAATATAAGCAGCTTAATGATTCATTATCCTTCATTCTTTGTGTACTCAAATTCTCTTCTAAGACTTTGTAATTTAACACTTCTACCCGCTTATCTCCATGGTACTCTTGCCGCAGGATATACCAGGCACCTTTTGATGTCTCCTCATGAGAGATTCGTGGAAAATTTCATCGAAACTGCTTCCTCGAATCGGCCTCCCAACGCCTTGGCATCTTTCATAAGCATCTCTCGCTTCAATCCCACTCGAACCTTCCTTCTCTTTCTTCTTTTCATCGATTCGCCGCACCACTTGATTCTTCCTTCTCCTTCTTCTTTTCATTAGATGCAGCAACCTTCTTCAGATCTGAAGTGTCAAATCCTTTTTCCACCAAATCCCACAATCCATGTAGATTTGAAAATGGTCTTCATCCTTATACTCCAGAATCGTAGTTTTCACCATTGAAAATCGTGCTCTCAATTCACTTCCACTTGATCCAGCCATGTTAGACTTAGATCTCTAGAGCTCAAACTCAGCTTCAATTCTCGAGGCTCACGTATCCAAACGCCCCAAAGATTAGTTGATCGAACCTCGGCTCGAGGCCATGTTAACATATACAGACTATAATCTTGTATATTGATTCAAACAACAATGTAGTTCAGCTAATTGAAAGAATGCAGAGAGATTTAGCTAGAATAAAGAGAAGAGAATTTCTAGAGAGGGAGAGAGAGTTTGGAGAAGAAGCTAGCTGGAATGAATACCAGCCAGCTCAACAACATGCATATATTGTGTTTCGACAAAACCATTAGGAATAGAATATTCTCATTACATCACTCAATCTTAGCCATTCATGCACTACCCTATGAGATAATGACAAGTGGCATAAGCTATTACATTCTCTGCTGTACACTTGGACCATGATCCAACGCAGCCTTTCAAATAAGAATAGAACCTTCCTATTCTAATTACATTTCAGCAAACACACTTATACACCAACAATTTTGCCATTGTACATCACTTCACAGCATTTGAGCAAGAGGATTGTGTTTGTGATTCTTGATTTTCATGACTGGTGGCTCATGAAATATGGGGACATTATTTCTCATCTGTCAGATTATCAAGTGGTGGATTTTGGTGCAGATATGAGAACTCACTGCTTCCCTGAGGCCATTGTTGGTTTGAGAATTCACAATGAGCTCTCTTTGGATTCTTCTAATGATGGAGGGAAACAAGAGCATTGTCGATTTCCGGGATTTTCTAAATCGAAGCTTACATGCCTAGGATTCAAAGCCTAATTCATGAAGAGGAACTACAAAAATCACAACAGAAAAGCTCCTTAAAAATCAAGATGAAAGTGCGTGAAGTGTATCAGCTGAAGAGGCCTAAACTTGTTATCATATCTAGGAATGGGATCAAGAGCAATAACCAATGAGAATTTGATAGTGAAAATGGCTGAGCAGATTGGGTTTCAAGTAAAAGTTTTGAGGCCAGATCCAAGGACAGAGTTGGCAAAGATTTATTGGGTTCTTAATCCTAAGTGATGCCATGATTGAGTTCATGGTGCTGCCATGACACATTCTCTGTTCATGAGGCCTGGCTCTGTGTTCATCCAAGTTATCCCTATGGGAACTGCTTGGGCAGCAGAGGAATATTATGGTGCACCTGCATAAAAACTTGGTTTGAAATACATTGGCTACCAAATGCTTGCCACAGAGAGCTCATTGTATGACAAGTATGATAAAAATGATCCCATTATTGCTGATCCAACAAGAGTGAGCCAAAAAGGATGTGGAACATACAAAGAGGATTTATCTTGAAGATCAAACTGTGAGATTGAACTCATAAGGTTTAGGAAGCAGTTGGTTGGTGCTTATGATTACATCATTGATGGAATGTGTCAAGATTGGATCTTGGTTTTGACTTTTATGTAAAATATCATACAGTTATATTAATAATCAAAATCAAAATTCTTCTTCCAAAAAACAATTTTCTTTTAATAAATCATGACATCATACCTTAGGTGATGTATATGTCAAAGCATTTGTTTTATCAAAGTCTCAACAAGGGTGACCAAAGAGATATTGTTACAATTTAATGTTTTTACAAAAGTGATCATATTCCGATACCATACTCTAATTACTCCTACAACATTTTTTTTACGGCTTAATTTAGTCATTTGGCCATTTTAAATTATGAGTTGCAATGACATGCAATTTTTTTGATTAGTTACCCTTAATGGTACTTTTTTTTTCTTTGTTATATTAAATAATGAAATTATGTGTAAATTTGCTCGCCTAATCGCTCTTTGACCTTTGTCAACTTTCTTTTATCTACCTTTTGCTCTTCAATAATATAACTTAATCGCCTTGGTTTCAAAAAAGAAAAGTGAGAAACAAGCCAAAGACAAATTGAAGAGCAGCAAAGGACAAAAACAGAAAAATTAATGAATAAACATAGAAAAAATCTAAAGAGGGTTGAAGTGACAAATAGGAAGGTAGAAAATTACTAATTAAAAAGCTACCAAAACAAAGCATGATTTTTTCACAAGTTACTTCTTCTAAGAGCAGATTCTCCGACAAAATGCTAAAGAACCTTTCTTTCTCTAACTTTCTTCTTTTGGATCTTCTTTCCTTATCTCACGACACTCACAATTTTTACACTTAAAACAACGCCATTATTACATTAGACAACCTTTACGTCAAAATTCCACTTTTAAACGTAAAAATGATACGCGCCACGATGAGCAGGTTATAAAACGCCCAAAAAGAAGATTAGAGATATTGCTAAGATTCCTCTTCTCCAATGTATTCTATTCTTTTCTTAGTGGCCAATCCATCATCCATCCACCACCGTGTTCTTAGCAAAAGGTCTCATCTTTGATTTTCGGGTCTAAAACGCAACACAGCTTTCAAAGCCGCGTGTTCCAATGGGCGTGTGATGAGCTGTGCTGATTTGAAAACAGGTGCCAAAGGAGAAAGCAACGAGCCAAAACCGAGGAAAGAAGGGACTTTGTTCGCATCACAGTTCTCTCTTTACACGCATTTGATTAAAATTAAAATATTATTAAAATCAAAATACCCAACTTCATTCCGCAGAGAGAAACTGACTGAATTTTAGACCAGACCAGCCTCCCTCCTTTGACAGCTTCTCTTTGATTTCTTATTAACTCATCACCCATCCATCCCCCTCTTTCCTCTCATTTCCTCTCTCTCTAGACTATTCTCTCTCTCTCTCTAGACTATTCTCTCTCTCTAGACTATTCTCTCTCTATAGGAAAGAAGCAGGCAGCACCTTCTCAATAAAACAAACCCCAAAACCCATCTTCCATCTCTCTGTCTCTCTCTCTGTGAAGGCAGAGGAATCCAATAAAATATTGCTTTCTCTCTATTTGTATATTTCTGTCCATTTCCACATCTAGGTTTTGTCCCCAGACCATCAACAGCCCATAAATCTCTCTCTCTAGTTGGGTTAACTTGAAAACCAGCTTACTTTGAAAAGCAGGGGAGAAAAAAGATCAAAGCTTTTGCATAGGAACTCTCTCTTTCTCTAGTTGGGTTAACTTGAAAACCAGCTTCTCAATAATAATATCGATATTGATATTGATATCAATATCAATATCATTATCGATATTGATATTGTTGAAGTTTTGACATTATTATTATATAAAAATAGGTCGATTATTATTCATAAAAATGTGTATTATTATAATAAAAATATGATAGATAAATTACTGTCCAAAAATATTATAGTAAATTACTGTCAATAATATTATCTACTTATTATCGACAGTAAATTACCTATTACTCCAAAAAGCGAAAAAAGGATGTTAAAAATATCAATATTGATATTGAAAAAAGGATGTTAAAAATATTAATATCGGGACATTATTATTATAAAAAATAGTGTCGATTATTATTCATAAAAAATAAGTAGATTATTATAAAATAAAATAAAAGATAATAGGTCAAAATCACAATATCAATATCGACAGTTTTATATCGATATGATCAATATCAATATGTTGATAATATCAGTATTGATACGATATATTGGCGAACAGTTTATTAATATATTCAATATTATCTACCTATTGATAATAAAGTAGATTATTATCACAATAATATTATCTTACTTATTATCTTTTCTTAATATCCATATCAATATATGGATAATAATATTGACAATAGGTAGATAATAATAAGTAAATTGTTGTCCAAAAAGATATTGACAATATGAACCTATTATCCACCTATTGATAATAAGTAGATTATTATTGTCAATAATATTATCTACTTATGATCTTTTCTTAATATCCATATCAATATATGGATAATAATATTGACAATATATAGATAATAAAAGGTAAATTGCTGTCCAAAAAATATTGACAATATGAGCCTATTATTTCTCTAAATAATGTACCTATTTTTTCTCTAAATATTGTACCTTTTCTTCTCTAAATAAAGCACCTATTACTGTTTTATGAAAAATAATTTGATCACTTTTTATTGTTTGTTTTATGAAAAACAATTTTTTATATATATAAATGAACTCTATTTTCTCTCTCTAAATAATGTACGTATTTTTTTCTCTAATAATGTACTTAGTAAAACAATTTACCTAGTATAATGAACCTATTTTTTTGCTAAATTTTGTATCTATTTTTTTCTCTAAATAATGTACCTATTACTTGTTTTATGAAAAATAATTTGATAATCTATTTATTGTTTGTTTTATGAATTTTTTTTTTAAATGAACCTATTTTTTCTCTCTAAATAATGTACCTAGTAAAACAATTTACCTAGTATAATGAACCTATTTTTTTTCTTCTACATAATGTACCTATTTTTAATTTTTTTAAAAACGTACATAAATTCCAATTATACAACGTACCTATTGTCTATAAATTATTGCGTACCTATTTTCAATTCCAAAGTAACTGACCTAGTTTTTTTAATTTAATTTTTTTGATAAATAATATACCTATATTTTTATACATATATATTTTTATTTTTATTTTTATTTTTCATAGGTACATTATTGGATATGTAATTTACAGTTTTTTTTTGTTTGCAATTTTAGGGGCGATATGTTAGAGGGAATGACAACCAAAAGAAATGGGTGATTGATATTCTAGTAATAGAGTATTAATTACAATTATGGCAGTTAATGAAATGCTTGAAATAAATTATAAATAAAATACGAAGTCTCGATAAGAACAATGTAAAAATATGTGAATACTACGACATTGCTATGCCTACCCAAGTGCAAGTAGTCACATCGTAGTAATAATCTTGGAAGTCCAAGTATCGATCCTCAAGTGAGCAGTAGGCAAATGTTCATGCAGACACAAAGAAATAATTAAACGTACTAAAATAAAGTGACAAGCAGAATGAAATGTAATTTGATTTGATTGTTGCATAGATTGAGTTAAAAAAATGTAAATATCAATAATGGAAATGCTAAGGTGCATCAAGGTTCAATTCTTTAAGCAAAATATGTTTCCACGCTTCTTAATCCAAATTATAACTCGATTAAAATTATCATTGAGAAATTTTAACCGGAAGATAAAAGAAATTAAAACCAATTTCATTTTTTCAATGTTATCTCTTATTAATGATTGTTCAGAAAATGGTATTGCTTAATATCTGAATCTTTTAATTTAAAAGCATGCTAAGTCAATTTTCCAACAATGAGAAAAATATAATTGAACTCATGAAAAGATAGTAGCACTTTAACATCAATCAAAATAAAAGCTGATATGGAAAAATATTGAACAACCAAAAATAAAAGAATTTAGCACCATACCGTATATTGGATTAATGAACAATTCCGCACAAACTTACTTCTCAAAGGACATTCCCTTTATTTTTGCCTTAGCTTAGACAGTTCTAGTAACTCATTACATAAAGGAAAACATAACTCAAATTTTTAAAATGAAATGGATCAAGTTAGAATCTGCCTGTAGGTGCCCCCTTTGCACAAATAAGTTGATGGGTGATTTATGCAGTAGTCAATGAGGTGAGAGGAAAATTAACACATTCATGGTGGGTAATGAAGGTCTTGAAGTGAAGGATTAATTGGATTAAACATGTGTTGATGGTGGAGAGTTGGTGGAAAAGAACATACGTTGAGGTAGTGGGCGTTAAATGGATATGAATGACATGAAATATGCTCTTTAGCTTCAACGGTTTTGTCTTCTCTTCTCCCTCTTTACTTTCTCACAATAATCCTGTACAATCAATTATAGCAATTCTCTTCACACTCTGGCTTGAACTTGACAAATACGTATCCTCATCTTTTTGGCTTTCCAATTTCCTACAAAAGATAAACTCACTCTAATAAAATGTTCACCAAATTAATACAGAAAATTACATAAATCCAATTGGTGAGAATAAAATGTAACAACAAGTGAAATTATATTTATTAAGCTTCAAAATTATATCATAAAGTCTCCAAAATAATATTAAAAAGATGTAATTTGAGACTCTCCTATCAGACTTCCTTATATCTCTGCACCTCAACAGTTTAAGCTTGAAATGTTTTACACATTGTTGGGATGTACGACAGAAGAATTAAGATAGTATGCCTCGTAAAATAAATGAGACTTCCATGTGAGTGACCTATATAAATCAGCCCAAATAAATATATAAAGAAAAACACTTCTCATTTCCATGTAAACTGGAGTGACTATGAATAGCATGGATTTCTTTCTTCAAAGGATGGGTTTGTATACCCCTTTTTTCTTTTGATTTGTCAAAAAGCTAACTAATTATAAATCATTTGAGAAAGTCTCAATCTACTAATGTAGCTATTACCCAAATTTACATCAAGTTTTATTGACTTTTCTTATCTGGATAAAGTCTTCTTTCTATCATGGCTTTCAAGATAAGGATAATGTCTTCAATTTAATTTTTCTTTTCTTTTCTTTTCTTTTTGATGTCGAAAAGAAACTTATATTACAGTTGCTAGAATTTTTTAAAGCCTAGGTATCTACAATAAGACCAAAGCAATTGAATTCCAGGTTCATTGAGTCTTTTTAAGAATATATAAAGAAATAGAAGGAATGAAAGTAAGAAATGGGATTATGTTATAGAGCCTTGTTAATGATCAGGAAGCTTTGTGGTGAACTGAAGCCATATGGAAAAAGAAATCCATGCCATCGTCCTCCTCCAGCTCTATGCTGAGAAGTGTTTATATTTATTTATTTATATATTATTTATTTTCTGAACAAATTAAACCAAAGGGTAAATGAATAAATCACCAATAATATGGATAAGAGAGAGAAAAGAGTAATAGATAGTCTAACTTTTATTATGTTAATAATTAAGTTTAAATGCAGTAGCAGATTTAATCTTAGTCATTAAAATTGATTTAATCTAAAAATTAAAAATTTGTGTATAAATTTGTGGTTTTTGCGTGTCCCCAATCTTGACCCATATATATATATATATATATATATATATATATATATATATATATATATATACTATTTTCCCATCGAGAGATTTTTCAAATAAACTTATTTAAGAGATTTGTTCATGTCGCATTGTGTTTCAATTATCAACCTATTTTTAAAGTCTTCATTTATATATCACTTATAATAATAAAAATAGATAATTTAGAAGTTGTCAAGACATCTAACTGGGGTCCACAAAATAGATATTTAATTTGGAAGTTATTTCTTATAGTGATGCCAAAGATCACTATATATTATTTTATCGAGACCAAAATTTCTAAATTCCCAAAGAAACAAAAAATTAACGTCAAGTTGAAAGACTACATATAAAATATATTTTAAAACAACAAACAAAAAGATGCATTTGGGGCTAGATTGGTTAGCCTAAATGCATCTTAAATCCACCCACGGGATGGCTTGATTAAATCTCAAGCTTTTGCTTGTTTCTCTGTGTGATGATAAATCCACCGCAGGGGGCTTGATTAAATTCGTGGCTTAATTAGCGCAGAAATTTTAAAAGGAACTTTAGAAAAAAATTGTTCTTTTATTTTAAATTTTACAAAGGAACATTTTAGTGCTTTCGTTGAGAGCATGAGTTATACTCAACGCGTGTTCATAATCGAAGGAATTTGTTTCCTCCTATTCATCATCGAACCGAAGCCTTCCAAATAACCATGGTTGGAAGCATGCACACGAGAAGTAGGGTCGCTGCAAAAACTCAAAAACGCAATCCGCGACGAGCCCAAACCCTTCACCTCACAACTCCATGGTTGAAGCCGCACCGTAGCCACAAGGCTTTGCGGCTGGGAACCGGAACAGCCTTGGTGTGTGGCCTTGTGGCCGGGACAACCTTGCTACTGCAAGCCCTCATGGCCGGATCCCGCGCTACTCTCCATGATGATGTCGTAACACGTGACGCTGCCACGACCCATGGTGGCACTACTACTCACAAAAATCCCGTTGCCGGCATAGGACACGGCAATCTTGGCGCCGCCACCGACCTTGGCCTCGTTGTGGAACAACTTCATCCGTTTCCTCATTTGCCACCACACTTGACGTATGCTCCCGCGTACACCTCAAATGAAATCCTAGCCCGCGTGCAATTGGCCTCTACACAATTCTCTCCTCTAGATCCAAGCAGTCAAGTGGACCTCAGCCTTAGAGTCAACCAGCTGGCTCAAAGAGTAGACGACCAAAACAACTTGGTTAGACAGCTCCTCATGCAGATCAACTTGGTCGAAGCCTCTTGCATTAATACTTAAACTTTTAAAAATAATAACCATAATTTCTAAATTAATTGAGTGTAGATATATTGAAAGATAAATTTTAGATTTTTTTGGGGTGGTAGATGAGGAATGGAGGTGAACATAATAGGATTTTTGGTAGGGACAAAAAAAAGAAGAAACAAACTACATTTACTTGACGCAACCAGATACGTGACACAAGAAATTGTTGTTAATAGGGTTTAAACAAAAAAATTAAAGAAAACTTAAAATTTATTATAAAATTTGATACGAACTGAATATAATACACATAAAAACCCTTGCCAATAGACGTATGAAAACCCAGGATTCGGAATATTCTTCAACTCTAACTAAATATCAAATAAATGGGCAAAAAAATAATAATAAATATATTTTGTTGCACATTTGCATTCACATTAATTTGTCTTAGTTTTAGTGATTTAAAAAAGTGCATGACATCATGGTGGCTGCATTGCACCGATTACACCTGAAAATAGCAATGAGCTTGAGTATTTATTTATTTATTTAAAATAAGATTCAGAGCCTATCTAATTTGAATTCCTTATCTTGCATTGATTGCATGATGTTTTAGTTTTTGGTATTTTTTTTTCATGATATTTGCTTTGCAGATTGAATTATCAATCAACATGGCGTGAAGGAGACCCCAAAACAAAGCCATGTTTGATTGAAGAAGCAAAATTATCATGGTATATATATATAGTCTCCTTTCATAATCTTAAAATAATTTTATTTGAGGGACACATTGAACGATCCGATACAAATTTTATTTCAACAATCCGAACCGTTTATATTTTTTAAGTCAAAGATCTTCCTTGCAAAAAGTTAGCAAAATCAGAAACCATTAAGGCATGTAGTTGTGATTAGCAAAATCTACAATCCCCCGTGGTTCAAGAAAACACTATAATAAACTTATTTGAGGAATTTCTCAACTGAAACTCTTTCTCTTTTCAATAAATAAAAAATTATCTGACCTTGTTCTAATGGATGGGAGGTTCTTGAATGGTGGAAAGAGTCAAATAGGAAACGAATATGAGTAGTTAAAACGTCATACAAATGGGAGTTTTGGGCATGCTTAAAACAAACCCAGAAGTTGAAGCGTAGAAGGATCAGGGCTGACTTGCATTCTTTTTGAAAAAACTTCTCCAATTGGTTGGTTTGAGACTACAATATTTGATATCGAACAACTTTCTAGCAAAAGTTTTCTTCACTACTAGAAAACTTCACATGTTTCATACGTGACCAGTATTAGCAAAAGTTACAGTTTTGCTGTGGTATGGTTGTACTGAAATAATGAATAGTAAATATTCACACAAGCTCCTTTGACCATGGTTTGTTGCGGCTTATGTGTCTAGATGAAACGTGACTTTTGCTCCTTTTTATATAGTAGTCAATTCCCTCTCAACCATATAATTAATATGCCTTGAAAATAACTCATTTTCTCTCCTCTCTCCTCACAAATTTCAAATTAGAAAGAAACCTTTGGTTTAATGTGTTATCAAAATAAATATATAAAGAAAAATACTTCTCATTTCCATGTAAGTTGGAGGAGGACGATGAACAGCATGGAGTTCTTTCTTCAAATCATGAGTTTTCATACCCCTTTTTTCTTTTGACCTGTCAAAAAAAGCTAGCTAATTATAAATCATTTGAGAAAGTCTCAATCTACTAATGTAGCTATTACCTAAATTTACATAAAGTTTTATTGACTTTTCTTATTTGGATAAAGTCTTCTTTCTATTATGGCTTTCAAGATAAGGATAACGTCTTCAATTTAATTTTTCTTTTCTTTTCTTTTCTTTTGAGGTCGAAAAGAAACTTATATTACAGTTGCTATAATTTTTTAAAGCCTAGGTATCTACAATAAGACCAAAGCAATTCGAATTCCAGGTTCATTGAGTCCTTTTAAGAATATATAAAGAAATAGGAGGAATGAAAGTAAGAAATGGGATTATGTTATAGAGCCTTGTTAATGATCAAGAAGCTTTGTGGTGAACCGAAGTCATATGAAAAAAGAAATCCATGGCATCGTCCTCCTCCAGCTTAATGATGAGAAGTGTTTTTATTTATTTATTTATATATTATTTATTTTCAGAACAAATTAAACCAAAGGGTAAATGAATAAACCACCAATAATATGGAGAAGAGAGAGAAAAGAGAATGAAATAGTGTAACTTTTCATTATGTTAATAATTAAGTTTAAATGCAGTAGCCAGATTTAATCTTAGTCATTAAAATTGATTTAATCTAAAAATTGAGATTCCTATCGAGAGATTTTTAAAATAAACTTATTTAAAGGATCTGTTCATGTCGCATTGTGTTTCAATTATCAACCTATTTTTAAAGTCTTCATTTATATATCACTTTATAATAATAAAAAATAGATAATTTAGAAGCTGTCAAGACATCTAACTGGGGTCCACAAAATAGATATTTAATTTGGAAGTTATTTCTTATAGTGATGCCAAAGATCACTATATATTATTTTATCGAGACCAAAATTTCTAAATTCCCAAAGAAACAAAAAATTAACGTCAAGTTGAAAGACTACATATCAAATATATTTTAAAAAACAACAAACGAAAAGATTCATTTGGGCTAGATTTGTTAGCCTAAACGCATCCAAGGACGGACCCAGGAATTTTTTCAGGGGTGGGCTAATATTTTTCTTGGATTTAGAGACTCTAAGTAAACAAAAAAATAAAAATCATAATATCTTTTAAAATATTTTAAAACAAAAAAATAATAAAATAACATATTTTTTATTAAAAAAAATCTAAAAGAAACCCTTTTTTCTTCTCTCTCCCCTTCCTGCTGCTGACCTTGAGAAATGTTATATTGCGCCAGAGTGAGGAACATAAAATAAGCTAAATACAAAGAAGAATTAAAAATAAAAAGAGAAATGACATAGATAGAAACAAAAAAGGAAGAGAAAAGAAGTAGAAGAGAAAATGACAAAGAGGAGGAGTCAGAGCAAAAGACAAAAAAGAGCAAAATTTGATTGGTTTATTAGATTAAAAAACAAAAAGAAGAGTGAGGATGTGGCAAGTAGGGGTAGGCTAATATTTGTGGAAGTAGGGACAGCTTTGTAAAACTTGCACCAAAGTCTAGTATTTTTTAATTTTGCATTGGGCTGGAGCCCACTCCAGCCCATACACAGATCCGTCCTTGAACGCATCTTAAATCCACCACGGGGTGGCTTGATTAAATTCAAGCTTAAGCTTGTTTCTCTGTGGATGATAAATCCACCGCAGGGCAGCTTGATTAAATTCGAGGCTTAAATCTTTAGAAAAAAATAAATTGTTCTTTTATTTTAAATGTTGTCTTCTTGCTCTTTAAGATGCAAAATGTATAAATTATTGGAGTTTTTATATTTTGGTTTTGCGAATCCAATTATTCATTCTTATCTTATGACTCCCCACATATATAGACTGCAAATGCAATGCATAAAATAAAAATCACATGTCGCTATTAATTTTTTTTGGTTCACAAATTATGTACTGCAAAGTTACAATCCGTGATTTGAACTCAAAACATTGTTTATGGATTGTTGGCCCCAAAAGCCTGAAGTTTTTTTTTGTTTTGTTTTGGGATTAGTTGACAGTTTCCACCTTAGCTTGTTGATTTTCACTGTTTCAACTCCATTAATTATGCCTTGTCAAGGAGTTGTGATTGTTTAGAGATAAGAAACAGAAGGACATCTCTGGTTGGTCCAAAAACTTGTGCTTGAAACAAACACGTCAATGCTCTAGCTCTACTACACTCATTGAAAGAAAGACATCTAATTCAAATACATCGTTTTAGTGTTCCACTAATTTTTTTTTGCTTTGCTTGCTAGTGCTTCTTGACTCATTTAATCTCATCAGTCATCATGTTAATCATGAAGGGAACAGGGAATATATATATATTATATATATTCATCTCTGCGCGCTTGAAGAAGAATCGAACAAAATAAGTTATCCTACCCTATATGTGACTCCAGAAATTCGACTTTCTTAAAAGTCACATATGTTGACAATCGATCCCTTGCACCATGGACCACTTGTGCAATGTATGAATTGGTCCACATATATCAACGACTAACAATTCCCAAGCACAATAGAGGTACTAGTAAGAAATTGTATTTATGTTTGAAGATTTGGATATGATTTTGAGGTAAAATTTGCTTAAATATGCTCCCTTTAATTTTTATATGAAAATAATACAAATAGAAATTGGAAAGGCCACAATTGGAAACCTTGCATATAAGGGAAATTTATTTCGGGGAGCGGGGTTGGTACTCTGCCATGAAATTACATGTCGTTGAACCTGATGTTAGACGTGTAGATGTCTATCTCATTAAAGTGTGGTTTTATAATCATCAAAGGATTCTAAGACTTTATATCAATTAGGAGTTCAAATACAACTAAACCTGCAGCTGTATTAAAGTTAGTGTTTTAAGGCTAATATAAGAGATATAAGGATTCCTATCTTAATTGTGGATTAGAAGTTATAAACCTAATGCAATAAGGACTTCTTAAGAGTTTCTTGATGGGCAAGACTCTTAGGTAGATGCATATAAATACAAGTACCCTTGCTCAACCGATCAAGTGTTGGTTTTATGCATCTATATGTTTATGACTAATGTTTGGGTGATTGGCTGTTTTGTTTTTGGCTACTAAAGTTCTTACAATGTTTACGGTTTTTAGCTTGTATTGGTTAAAGAAAATTTAATTGATATTTAAAGTACAAAGTGAATAAAGTTTAATGCATTCATTACGGTTTTGTTATTTCTCAACTAAGTCCAATATGCATGACATGTTATAAGTTTTTCAAGATATGTGTTAGTAAAGTGCTATTTTGAGAAATAAATTGAAGGAATTAAAGTTGAGGCCTAATCCTGAGGAAACGATTTCAGTGAAAATAATATGATTTGTTCTATGCTCATTTCTTGATACATGTTTTGGTTGCAAACTATGCGTTCGATGAGTGGGAGCATTCAATGATCTTCTTTGTTGCATACATTTAGTTTTGACTGTTTATGATTAATCACTTAATGTTCCAGCTTCTTCATTAAGGGTTTTAAGGCTAATACGAAAAAGATTGTTTGGATGTGTTAATTATTCTTGTTAATTCAAATTTTCAGTTAACAATGGTTAATTAATGACTTTTACCTTTCATTGAATTTATGATTTCTAATAAGCATTAAGGTTTTTGTTTCAATCTTATAAGGTAGAAGGTAAATGAAAGGAAATTGGTTAATTGATTTATTGTATGAGGCTATTCCCAAAAGTATCAATGGGAAATTTGATACGATTTTGGTTATGGAGTTAATTTTGATATGCAAAATCAGTGGGAGCCGAGTTTTATTCCACTTAATTTCATTATTTTCTTGGAGACAGTTTAATTATTTTGTTTGCTACTGATTGGTTAAGTTCTCTTAATAAATTATGTGATTTCAGTTTTATGTTTATTATTCTTGACAAATGAATCTAGTTACATGCCATAATGTAGTATAGCTAGCTACAGTCACTGCATAAGACATGAATTCATACTAGAGTCATTAAGGTGAGATCTTGGTAATCTCTTAAGGGATGAATGAAAGTAACCTTTGTAAACACAAATTAAGTTTGGTCATGATCATTCTGCATTCTAATCTTGACGGAAGTTTCATGTGATCTTGAGAGCTTGTATGTGTAATTATAAAGACCTTGAAATATTGAAATGTTCAATAAGTCTTGATAGTTCCTTGCTTGTTCTTTTGATTGACAGTGACTTGATTAGGAATTATAGTTGAATTGAATTCCATAGGCATTACAGTAATTGATATTGAGCTCTTAATGATTATTAGACCAAGTGGAAGAATGTTAGACGTGTAGATGTCTATCTCATTAAAGTGTCTTATAATCATCAAAGGATTCTAAGACTTGATATCAATTAGGAGTTCAAATACAACTAAACCTGCAGCTCTATTAAAGTTAGTGTTTTGAGGCTAATATAAGAGCTAGAAGGATTCCTATCTTAATTGTGCATTAGAAGTTATATAAACCTAATGCAATACGGACTTCTTAAGAGTTTCTTGATGGGCAAGACTCTTAGGTAGATGCATATAAATACAAGTGCCCCTGCTCAATCGATCAAGTTAACCCACACAAAAGACTTCACCCCATCTAGAATGAGTGTATGAAGGGATTGGATTGAGGAGATGTGCTCTTGTATATTTTTTATATTTGACAACTCAAATGGAAGACAAAAGATGTGTGTTCTATCATGTGCAGTCAATATAGTTTACACCTGATACTAGAATCACATGCTCTACAATGATACCATGTTAGAATTAGAACATTCAACCTAAAATCAATCAGCATAGGTGGGGTGTCCAAAAATAATCTATTCCATTTTCTAATGTTGGATGCTCTCAACATGATATCATTAAAATTTTACCTTTTTCATTAGTGTATTGTTAATTCTCAAGCATCTAATTCATCAACGTTGGAACAAGAT
Source organism: Prunus padus (assembly GCA_024362665.1). Taxonomy (NCBI): domain Eukaryota; kingdom Viridiplantae; phylum Streptophyta; class Magnoliopsida; order Rosales; family Rosaceae; genus Prunus; species Prunus padus. The sequence continues at coordinate 1,895,202 of JANFAM010000001.1, read as the reverse complement.
AATAATTCAAAGTTGCGTCATTGTTTCTTTAATTAATATAAAGACTACCAAGCCAAAGTCAATCTATTATGTAATGCCCATTCTCAAGCACACAGCTTTGGAATCGTTATTTGTCGACATTGGTTCACGCAGAAAATACTGTTCAACTAAAAAAAAATTTGTTTGTAAAAAAAAAAACTTAAATTATTTTTTCTAATAGTATTTTAATTTTCAGGTAGGGATCCAACAATACCAAGGTTTCACTAAAATTCGAACAAGCCTACAAAATGATTAGACCATCTAACAACATCTTGCATATACACCCTTATTTTATTTTATATTATATATTCTCCATCCATGCGACTGAAAATAGAAAGCACTCCCCTGAATTAGCCTTTCTTTGACAGCACCCTTTTTTGATTAATTCTCTCTCTCTCTCTCTCTCTCTCTTCTAGAGGTTGGAACAAGAGCTATATGAAGAAGCAGCTTCTCCATAAACACAAACCAACTTCATCATTTGCCATATCTCTCTCTCTCTCTCTCTCTCTCTCTCTGTGGTTGGGTTAAGTATAATTGAAAACCAGCCCAGTTCAGCTGAAGAGATAAGCTTAAAACAAGGAAAAAGAAGAAGAGATCAAAGCCTTTGTTTGCATAAGAAATGGTATACTATCAGAGATATCAGCTGACGAGGAAAAAGGGTGAAGTGGGTACAGAAGAAGATGAAGAGCGTCAGGCCTTTATAACGGAGTGTGCAAATTCTGGTTACTACAAAAGAACAAGGCCCAAGCTTCTTTCTTTCCTCTTACTCTCTCTTCTCTCTTGCAGCTTCATATTAGCCCCTCATCTTTTTACTCCAACACCACTTTCTCATTATGTAAGTTTTTTTCTGCTCCTCCAGTTTCCCATATTATTGTTTTGATGTCTTCTTTGTTTCCTCTCTAATTTTCTGGATGTTGAACGTATTATCTTATATGTTTTCTTTGTTTTATGTTGGATGCTTTAATTGTTTTATTGCCCTCACGATCACACAATATATGTTGTGTTTGGCTCAAATCACACCACATGTGAAGTGACTTTGAGAATATTATCCTACATTAGGAAAGGCTTTGAGTTGAATACTCTAATTCTTTTACCGCATTAAATTAAATGTGTGTGCATTTTGGTTTTGGTAGATTCACCAGAAGTCGAAAATGAAGGCCTTGCTGCTGATATGGTTGCAAATGCTCCCATGGGTTCTTCAATCTCTAACGGTAAGTACAAGTTCTCTACTTCTCCATATCGCTTCTCTTTAAATTGCATGTGTTTCCTAGTTGTTATGTTATAAAATATCATCAAACAGTTTTACTATATACTGCTGAAGGGGTTGATATTTGATTTGTATGGACCGTATGGTAACACTCGATTATGTTCCATTTGGTACCAGTACACCAAAAAAAAAAAAAAAAAAAACCAAGTGTTATAATTGTAAGGTAAAAATATAAAATAATTATTTACCCCAGACCCTACTAGCCATTAACAGGTCAAGAGATTGTGTTCGATACGAGCGTGTCACTATTATTAGTAATAAACCCTAATAAAATGAAATAAACTCGAGGAAAGAATGAAACTTGCGCACCAAGAAGTTGAATTTTTTTGTTTTTTGTTTTTCTCTCTGTTCTATTTATCTCATGATGTCTAGTTCTCTCTCTTTGTCTGAGTTTATTAGAGGAATCATATAATCCCATTATGATAAACTTGGCGTGCAGATCGGGCAAGGTGAGGGGTCAATTCGAACTCAACCCTACATGATAATTAATTCAGCCACGACACGAACCTAATTTAATTATTGAGGAGAAGAAACCTAATTTAATCTAATTAGAGAATAAATTCAGCTCCAAGTTCAGCCGTCAAGAATTTTATATCCTCAAGTTGCTAGAGTGTTGAAGTAAAAGTAATAACGACATCAATTCTCTAGTGCATCCAGCAAGTTAACCATATAATAATTACTCTATTATATTAACTTCAAATTAATAAAATATTTATTATCAAATACATTGGAGTTGAACTTTGACCGCAACCATTTGCTCGGTATGGTTAAGAAGCCGTCACGTCATCATAAAACTATGGCTCATGTCCTTGTGGGCATGCTAGCGAAAGAGACATTTAGCCCAATTTTTTTTTTTAATTTAAGAGATCCATTCAGTAATTTAATCACATACATACCTTTTTTACTCCCTCTAACTTCCATAAGATATGTTGTGGGTGCAGGAACTATATCTTGTGACAGAAGCAGTTTCCGGTCAGATATTTGTATCATGAAAGGGGATGTAAGAACACAATCTCCTTCCTCTTCTATCTTTGTCTACAGGTCCAGAGACAAAAGTAGCTTCACAAATTATCTTTCGGGCCTTGTTGAGGAACACGAAAACCGGGAAGAACTTCAACAGGAAAAGATCAAACCATATACTCGGAAATGGGAAACAAGCACCATGGACACCGTCACAGAATTAGACCTCATTGCAAAGAAAGAAAGTCCAGGCATGAAACATCATTGTGATGTCCAGCATGATGTTCCAGCAGTGTTTTTCTCAACTGGAGGATATACTGGGAATGTTTATCATGAATTCAACGATGGAATTTTACCATTGTACATTACTTCCCAGCATTTGAGCAAGAAGGTTGTGTTTGTGATTCTTGATTTTCATAAATGGTGGCTCATGAAATATGGAGACATTATTTCGCATCTATCGGATTATCCAGTAATAGATTTTAGTGCAGATAAGAGAACTCATTGCTTCCCTGAAGCCATTGTTGGTATGAGAATTCATAATGAGCTCACTGTGGATTCTTCATTGATGGACGGAGACAAGAGCATATTCGACTTTCGCAATCTTCTAGACCGCACTTACAGGCCTCGAGTTAGAAGCCTGATTCGCGAACAAGAAGAAAAACAGAAGCTTTCTGTTTCGGTATCTCCCACGTCGAAAAGCTCCTCAAGAATCAAGAGAAAAGTGCATGAACATTCACTGAAGAGGCCTAAACTGGTTATCATATCTAGAAACGGATCAAGGGCAATAACCAATGAGAATTTGCTGGCTAAAATGGCAGAGAAAATTGGGTTTCGAGTTCAAGTTTTGAGACCCGAATCTTCGACAGAGTTGGCAAAGATTTATTGGGCTCTTAATTATAGTGATGTCATGATTGGAGTTCATGGTGCTGCCATGGCACATTTTCTGTTCATGAGGCCTGGCTCTGTGTTCATCCAAGTCATCCCTCTTGGAACTGCATGGGCAGCAGAGGCATATTATGGGGAACCTGCGAGAAAGCTTGGCTTAGAATACATTGGCTACAAAATTCTCGCCACAGAGAGCTCATTGTATGGCAAGTATGGTAAAGATGATCCTGTTGTGACAAATCCAAGAAGTGTTACTAAAAAGGATGGGAATACACAAAGAAGATTTATCTTGAAGATCAACCTGTGAGACTACACCTCAGAAGATTTAGGAAGCAGTTGGTTGGTGCTTATAATTACACCCTTGATAGAATATGAATCAGCATTTCCAAGTCACAGTCATTTCATTGATTTCATGTGTTTTTTTCTTCCATGAACTTTAGTCATTCTTTACCTTGCCTTAGTCATTTTGGAAGTTGTAGATGGCATAAAATGTTGACTAGGAAGATTTGTATTGTATGTATGTACTTGGTAGAAATTGGTGAACATATAAGGTTTAGACATTAAGCATTGAATAGTTTGAAGCAACTCTTTTTTTGCATGTGAATAATTTCTTCTATGACTCTTTGTTGTTATTATTCAATTTTTTCATGTTTCAAAAGCAGCATTTTTGTAAAGGGTTTTGTTGCAAACTGATTTTCAGTAAGCTTGGTTGAGCTCTGATGATCCTCAACTTTGAAGGCTATGCGAACAGTTGAAACCTAAACCAAACATCCTGCCTACCCTGTCAACTAGCTCATCTTGGCATGGCATCTCATTGGAACATCACAGTTTGAAACCATGCTCATCTTTGGCCTTTGGAGGCTAGACATTTTAATAACTGAAGAAGAAAAATACCATGCTCATCTTTAGCCTTCTTTTTTTTGGGTGAAATTTATTGATCATGTACTAAATGAGGATGGTAGGTTTAGTTCTACTTAGTGAAATTCACGAAAGAACCAAGCTACCAAACCACAATGACAGCCTCCGAAAATAGGGTGATCAATAGCTAATAAGAATTCTGATTTTGATAAGTAACAAACACATACAACAATTAATCACACTTGCAAATGGAAGAAAAAAGAAAACTAATCTATTTATAGCATTGATTGGAGACTAAGGATACATACCATTCCGGCTTAACCCAACAACCATTGACTAATCTTTGGTAATTAACAATTGCTTAACAGCCTAACCCACCCAATCAATGCTAATTACTTGCCAATTCTTCTAAAATAGCTCCTATGAACATGACTTGCTAACACTCACTTGTTAATTTTGAAACTAGAGTTATTGATTGATTTATCTTCTTTCCTTTTTAATGTCGTTTGCAAACTCAGTTATATCAACTCTCTTAGCCTCTCTCCTAATATCACATTTTTTATTATATATATTTCTTTTAGACTAATCATTATCTGTATTGTAATTATGCAAGAGTAATTCATTCTAATTATGTAAATATTTTTTTAATTAATTTTTATTTAAAATATTTATGAACCTACCCATCTCATAATTAATTTAGAAAAAAAAAATTAATACATGGTTTTTTCCTGTACAAATTAATTGTAATTTGTTTTTGTGCCACAGGAACTATACGTTGTGACAGGAGCAGTTTTCGAACAGGTGTTTGTATCATGAAAGGGGATGTAAGAACACATTCTGCTTCCTCTTCTATCTTTTTCTACATATCCATACACAGAAGCAGCTTCATGAATTACGTTTCAAGCATTATCGAGGAAAATGAAGAAGGCCAGAATAAGGAGCAACTCTGACACGAAAAAATCAAACCCTACACAAGAAAATGGGAAAAAAAAACCACCATGGACACCAAACAATTAAATCTCATTGCCAAAAAGGACACTCTGAGCACACAACACAAGTGTGATTCAGCATAATGTTCAGACTGTGTTGTTTACCATGAATTCAACGATGGGATTTTGCCATTGTACATCATCACTTCACAGCATTTGAGCAAGAGGGTTGTGTGTTGTGATTCTTGATTTTCATGACTAGTGGCTCATGAAATATGAGGACATTATTTCTCATCTGTCAGATTATCAAGTGGTGGATTTTGGTGCATATATGAGAACTCACTGCTTCCCTGAGGCCATTGTTGGTTTGAGAATTCACAATGAGCTCTCTGTGGATTCTTCACTGATGGAGGGAAACAAGAGCATTGTCGATTTCCGGGATTTTCTAAATCGAGCTTACATGCCTAGGATTCAAAGCCTAATTCATGAAGAGGAAGTACAAAAATCACAACAGAAAAGCTCCTTAAAAATCAAGATGAAAGTGCGTGATGTGTATCAGCTGAAGAGACCTAAACTTGTTGTCATATCTAGGAATGGATCAAGAGCAATAACCAACGAGAATTTGATAGTGAAAATGGCGGAGCAGATTGGGTTTCAAGTAAAAGTTTTGAGGCCAGATCCAAGGACAGAGTTGGCAAAGATTTATTGGGTTCTTAATCCTAAGTGATGCCATGATTGGAGTTGATGGTGCTGCCATGACACATTTTCTGTTCATGAGGCCTGGCTCTGTGTTCATCCAAGTTATCCCTATGGGAACTGCTTGGGCAGCAGAGGAATATTATGGTGTACCTGCATAAAAACTTGGTTTGAAATACATTGGCTACCAAATTCTTGCCACAGAGAGCTCATTGTATGACAAGTATGATAAAAATGATCCCATTGTTGCTGATCCAACAAGAGTGAGCCAAAAGGATGGGAACATACAAAGAAGATTTATCTTGAAGATCAAACTGCGAGATTGGACCTCATAAGGTTTAGGAAGCAGTTGGTTGGTGCTTATGATTACATCATTGATGGAATGTGTCAAGATTGATCTTGGTTTTGACTTTTATGTAAAATATCATACAGTTATATTAATAATAAAAATCAAAATTCTTCTTCCAAAAAAAAAATCAATTATCTTTATTAATACATCATGACATCATACCTTAGGTGATGTATATCCCAAAACATTATTATATCAAAGTCTCAACAAAGGTGACCAAAGAGGTATTGTTACAATTTAATGTTTTTACAAAAGTGATCATATTCCGATACCATACTCTAATTACTCCTACAACATTTTTTTTTACGGCTTAATTTAGTCATTTGGCCATTTTAAATTATGAGTTGCAATGACATGCAAATTTTTTGATTAGTTACCCTTAATGGTACTTTTTTTTTTTTGTTATATTAAATAATGAAATTATGTGTAGATTTGCTCGCCTAATCGTGTTTGACCTTTGTCAACTTCTTTTATCTACCTTTTGCTCTCAATAATATAACTTAATCGCCTTGGTTTCAAAAAAGAAAAGTGAGAAACAAGCCAAAGACAAATTGAAGAGCAGCAAAGGACAAAAAAAAGACAGAAAAATTAATGAATAAACATAGCAAAAATCTAAAGAGGGTTGAAGTGACAAATAGGAAGGTAGAAAAATTACTAATTAAAAAGCTACCAAAACAAAGCATGATTTTTTCACAAGTTACTTCTTCTAAGAGCAGATTCTCCAACGTATTCGATTCTTTTCTTAGTGGCCAATCCATCATCCATCCACCACCGTGTTTTTAGCAAAAGGTCTCATCTTGATTTTCGGGTCTAAAACGCAACCAAGAAATAAAATATCGATGATATCGGAAATATCGGTAGTTCAAAAATACGGAAATTTCGATGGAAATATCGGGATATTATCGATATTTCGGTACATGTCGTCAATATTATCGATATTTTAGTTCATGGATATCTAAAATATCGATGGTATCGAAAATATCGGTAATCCAAAAATACGGAAATTTCGTGGAAATATCGGGGATATTATGGATATTTTATTTCTTGAACGCAACACAGCTTTCAAAGCCGCGTGTTCCAATGGGCGCGTGGGATGAGCTGTGCTGATTTGAAACAGGTGCCAAAGGAGAAAGCAACGAGCCAAACCGAGGAAAGAAGGGACTTTGTTCGCATCACAGTTCCCTCTCTTTACACGCATTTGATTAAAATTAAAATATTATTAAAATCAAAATACCCAACTTCATTCCGCAGAGAGAAACTGACTGAATTTTAGGACCAGACCAGCCACCCCTCCTTTGACAGCTTCTCTTTTGATTTCTTATTAACTCATCGCCCATCGATCCCCCTCTTTCCTCTCGTTTCCCTCTCTCCCTCTCTCTCTCTCTCTCTAGACTATTCTCTCTCCATTGGAAAGAAGCAGGCAGCACCTTCTCAATAAAACAAACCCCAAAAACCCATCTTCCATCTCTCTGTCTCTCTGTGAAAGCAGAGGAACCAAGAAAATATTGCTTTCTCTCTATTTGTATATTTCTGTCCATTTCCTCATCTGGGTTTTGTCCCCAGACCATCAACAGCCCATAAATCTCTCTCTCTCTAGTTGGGTTAACTGGAAAACCAGCTTACTTTGAAAAGCAGGGGAGAAAAAAGATCAAAGCTTTTGCATAGGAACTCTCTCTTTCTCTAGTTGGGTTAACTTAACTTGAAAACCAGCTTACTTTGAAAAGCAGGGGAGAAAAAAAGATCAAAGCTTTTTTGCATAGGACATGGGGCGCTATCAGCGCCATCATCAGTGGCGAAAAGGTGAAAAGCATACAGAAGATGATGAAGAGTCTCAGACCTTTCTAATGGAGTTTGCAAACTCTGGTTATTACAAAAGAACAAGTCCCAAGCTTCTCTATCTCCTCTTCCTCTCTTTTCTCTCTTGCAGCTTCATATTGGCCCCTCATCTTTTAGCACCAACACCACCTTCTCTCTCTTATGTGAGTTTTTCTCTCTTAAAGACAAGGCCTTTCCTTTTTTTCTTGGGTTCCTCTTTACCTGCTTATTAATAACTGGAACTTTTGGTTTTTATAGATTCGACAATGGTAGAAAATGAAGGCCTTGCTGCTGAAATGGATGTAAACATTCCCTTGTGTTCTTCAATCTCTAATGGTTAATACTCTGCCTCTCTCTTTCTCTTTAGATTGTTTGTGTTATTAGTTTTCTCGAACTGTATTGATATACTGCTAAAGAGGGTTGCTTTTGTCCATTTGGTTCGTGAAGAGAGAAAAAGTTGTAGGAAAAAGAAAAAGGGGGAAGAATAGGAAGTATATTGAAAACGCAGAAAAATCTAATACTATGATTGAAGTAAATAATACCATATTGCCTGAAATTTGAATATCCTTTTCTTCCCTATGTTCTTCAATTTTCTCAGTAGCCAAGTTGTGGATTTGATCAAAACTCTTTCTCTCATATGTTTTGAGTTTGATCAAACAGTATAATCCCATCATAATCTTCAATTGCTTTTTGATTATTTGTGTTTTCTTTTTTTAATATAAATTAATTGTAATTTCTTTCTGTGGCTGCAGGAACTATATGTTGTGATAGAAGCAGTATTCGTTCAGATATTTGTGTCGTGAAAGGGGATGTGAGAACACACTCTGCTTCCTCTTCTATATTTCTCTATAGATCTAAGGACGGAAGCAGCTTGAAAAATTATGTTGAGGGTGTTGTTGAGGAAGGCGAAACTGAGGAACTTGAGCACGAAAAGGTCAAACCGTATACAAGGAAATGGGAAAAAAGTGTCATGGACACCATTGATGAATTGCAGCTCATTGCAAAGAAAGACACTCTAGGTATGTACCATCAGTGTGATGTCCAACATGATGTACCAGCAGTGTTTTTCTCGACTGGGGGCTATACTGGTAATGTTTATCATGAATTCAATGATGGGATTATGCCATTATACATTACTTCCCAGCATTTCAACAAGAAGGTTATATTTGTCATGCTTGATTACCATAATTGGTGGATCACGAAATATGGAGACATTCTTTCACAACTGTCAGATTATCCACCAATAGATTTTAGCGGAGACAAGAGAACTCACTGCTTCCCTGAGGTCACTGTGGGCCTTAGAATTCACGACGAGCTCACTGTGGATTCTTCACTGATGGAGGGAAACATGGGCATTGTTGACTTTCGAAATCTTCTAGACCGAGCTTATCGGCCTCGAATCCAAAGTCTAATTCAAGATGAGGAACGAGAAGCGCAGGAGAAGCTTTCTGCATCTTTGACATCTGAAAGCCCTTTAGAAATAGAGAATGAAGTGCAAGAAGATCAAGTGAGGAAGCCTAAACTGGTCATCATATCTCGAAATGGATCAAGATCCATAACTAATGAGAATTTATTGGTGAAAATGGCTGAGGAAATCGGGTTTGAAGTTAATGTTTTGAGACCAAACCCCACGACAGAGTTGGCAAAGATTTATCGGGCCCTTAATGCTAGTGATGTGATGATTGGGGTTCATGGTGCTGCCATGACTCATTTTCTATTCATGAAGCCTGGCTCTGTTTTTATCCAAGTTGTTCCCCTTGGAACTGTGTGGGCAGCAGAGGAATATTATGGGGAACCTGCAAGGAAGCTTGGCTTAAAATACATTGGCTACCAAATTCTTACTAGAGAGAGTTCCTTATATGACAAGTATGATAAAGATGATCCTGTTCTTAGAGATCCAAAGAGTGTAACCAAAATGGGATGGGAGTACACAAAGAAGATCTATCTTGATGGTCAGACTGTGAGATTGGATCTTGGAAGATTTCGCAAGCGATTGGTTCGTGCTTACGATTACATGTTCCATAGACTGAACAAGCATCCCCATCTTCAATCTCAGTAATTCCATGGTCATACTTATTCTTGACCTTACATAAATCATTTTGAAGGATGTAGATGGCATGAAATGGCTACTAGGAAGATATGTTTGTACTTGGTAAAAGTTGTTGAATATATGTGACCTATGTACATTAAGCATTGCACAAAGAAACCGATTTTTGGTAAATACTTTTGATTTTGAAGCAACTATATTCTTTTCTTCTAGGACCTTTTACTATTTGATCTACTGTACCAAAAGCAGTTTTACTTATTATACTTCTTGGGGTGATCATATTATTGGTTTTTGCATCTTCCAGATTGGCACATTCATCTTTTAGGCCAAAATATTGACAGTAGCCTACATCTTTATGCATTAGTGGGCATACCATACTTCCAGCTCTAGGCAGCCTGTAATGCCTTTTTGTCTGCATCCCTAACCAGATGTTTGTGAACCTTACGAATTTTGAGCAAGATCAGCAAAATATTCAAATTTTCTTGAATATTTTACTATTTGAATTTCTTTAAGAATATCCATAAAAATAATAATTCCCTTGTCTCACAGTTGGCCAACATAAAATGTATATATACAAAAATGCATTTATTTGGCATCATAAAGTCTAGAAAGATAACTTTAATGCATGTTTGTTCAGTTGGTCAAGATAATGAGTCCGTCCTCTTGGATTCAAGTTCGAGTCTGTAACGTAGATTAATTTAGAGTAAATTAAACTACGGTTGTATAAAATAAGAAATATATATATATATATATATATATATATATATATATATATATATGTGCATACTTGTGTGTATTAGATTGTTTTCTGTTTGCCAAACAACCAAATAAGGTCATCATGGCATGTGAATCCGAATATCTTTATTGTTTGAGAAGGTGCACAGCATAGATAGATTGAGGTCATAATTCTCCATGCATGTGAAGGTAGAATCAAGTTGAGTGCATTATTGTATCCTTGTACCAAAATATGCCTGTGAAAAGGGCATACAGATTTTAAAGTTACTTTTATCTTTTACCATGATGAGCACACTCAATTTATATAATTCCTTGAGATTGAGGAGATTTTGACAAGCCAGGCATAAACAAATTTTCTTACACAATTTTTTAAAAAGTATTTCTAGGACTTTACAATGATGCATGCAAGCTTAGCCCAATCCATGATGAGAATAAATATTGGGTTCCTTCCAAACACACCCTTCTAAAAAGTATTGCTTGAAAGCTCAAAAACTCATATGCTACACTGCACAAGGTGGCAGATATGCACTAGGAGGACCACATGCCACATGGGCAGAGGCAGAAAAATAACACAATTGCAATTTGCATACAGGATAGCCCTGACAAAATACTAGTCGTTGAGCTTGGTTTGTTCAAATAGGGAACATAGTTTTCATTTTTATTTTTATAATATATATATATATTTTAATATTAACGGATCAGCCTGCTTGATTTCACATCTCCTAAACAGGTTTTATCTTGGGATATACCTGCAAATTTCCACTTATTTTAAACCCCAAGATCTAGCCACTCCTATTCTTCCCTCACTGACTATTATAGTTAGAATAATTACAATGGCTTTTAAAAAATGTCAATTATTTAAGGAATTTGAGCTTTTGGAGATTAAATAATATGAAAATGTTATACAACCTAAGCTCTTTTTTGTAAATGTTCCCCAATTCTCTCACATGGACTCCATAAACTATAGATTGGACAACACTATACATCTTGCTACAAAAAAGTTGGATAACATTTAACAAAATAAGCTTTTTCTAAATAGTGAACGAATGTGATATTTCATGAACAAATAAGATATTACCACATCAATGTTAGGGTACTGCTAAGGTGCTATAAGTCGGTTCAAATTTGAGATCATTGGGCTAGACCCCGGTGACTTAGTTAAGTCTTGTTAAAATTATCGTTGTGAATAAAATGCGTCTAGCTTTGAATTTGTTTCTAGGGCTTTTAGCTTTGAATTCTTAAGATATCTTTATCTATTTCTTGTTTAATAAATAAAATGAACAATGTCATTAAGTAAATGCTTATTAATAATTTAAATTATCAACTGTGGGGAAAGAGTACATGTGGAAAAAAATAAACAGATAAAAAGTAGATGCATACAAGTAAAAGAACAAACTTGCGGGAAGAATAGAATATTACTTTGTGCACTATCTATCTAAGTCACATGATAAGATATTAATGTAGCTTTTACATAGACCATATATTTTCTCTTTGGGTTGTCAAGGATCTAAGATTTTCAAGTCCTATTTTATAATTTAAGTGCACATGTTCAAATCCCCAAAAGCTATACAATACACATTAGGGAAGTGAAGTGTGTTGTATCACATGGGCTTTGGCCCCTTCTTTTAAAAATTGTAAAAAAGAGAGGGTATTATTATGGCATCACACACATAATGCAAAACTCAAGTTTCAAGTTGCAACCAAAAGCAGCTTGAAGATTACAAAAATGCTATGAGTTCGCAAGGGAGTTGAGCCATTTAAGAAGAAGAAGAAGGAAGAAGATTTCGACCCTTTGAGCAGGGAAGAAATACAGAATGGAGACAGGAGGCACATGAAATATAAAAGGTTACACTATCCCGTTATCTTCTTTGAGATATTTGAAACGATAAAAATGTTCTCTTATCATGTGTCTGAAACGATAAAAATATTCTCTTATCACGTGATCAAACATGTTATGTTGTTAGATGGTTAATATCGAAATATATATATATATCATAGTGACAATTCAACGACACATGCCAACATTCGGCAAGAGACCAACTCTTGGGAACGAAAAGGAAATTTTCTGATTGAGATATATGAGAATGCCCATGAGTAAAAGACAGGCTAACATGATTGTAAGACTGGTCTACTCGTCTTCAAATCACAGTTTTGTTTGGCTAAAATGTTTCATATTGTCAAATGGGGGGCGGTTAGGGTGGGAGGAAAGTAGGGTATTAATTGGGTTTGGGCTATTGGCTGATATTGTTGGGCTTTTTATATATAAAGTTGGGCAGATCATTGGGCTATAGACAAGGGGGTTTAAAATATTTAATTAAAATAATCGGAAGGGTTTGACTTTTTTTTTGTCAACTCAGTTTTATCAGTTTTTTTTTTATTCGGCTTGGTTCAGTTTTCCGGTTCAACGGTTTTTATGCCCACCCCTAGTAACAACTTTGGAAGATAAACTACTTTTATTAACAGAAATTCACAATATGGGTCCAAACTAGGTATTACAATTACAATGAGGATCATTGACGATATGAGCGAAACAAAACTGTGATCTGAAAACAAGTAGATCAGTTACAATCATGTTAGCCTGTCTTTTACTCGAGGGAATTCTCATAATGCTATCTGTTACCACTTCAAATTTTAGCACATCAGTATGCTTTGAGTCAAAGCACCACCACTTTTATGACCAAAAAAAGTCAAAGCACCGCCACTGCAGTTTTCACTTTGCATCAAATGATCTATAGCCACTTCAAATTTCAGCACATCAGTATGCTTCGAGTCAAAGCACCACCACTGCAATTTCAGCACATCAAATGATCTAGAGCCACCGCTTGTCATTTTTCGTTGACGAGCGAACTGGCGGAGGTGTTTTGGCATTTCTATTGTCCTTTACACCTTCAAAAGGCAAATTACCATAAGAAAGTCAAAACATAGATGAATATGAAAGCTGTAACTGGTGAGAAGTTCTAGAATGTAATGAAGCTTGTATGAGCTTTATGTACCAGTGTCAACTGGATTCCCTCCCAGAGAGGATCGTCTGTCAGACCCTAATGATGGAATGCCAGTTAGTGATTGCCGCCTCAGAGTTCTTGCATTATTTGTAACTGGTGATTTCCCTTCATTGATATCGCCTGAGCACTTAATAGTTGAATGTGAGTCCACCAAACTTTGCTGGTTCCTGCAGTATTTCATCGTAAGCTTTAGTAAAAAATGGCAGCAGTAGTAAATATGAATAACATTCAATATGAATTATGTTCATATTGGTATATATGATGTGGGAGACATCATAGCAATCTAACATACATACCAAAATAACATACACATTACATGTATTGAAACAGAAAAAGTCCTTCAAATTATGAGTTTCACCCACCTCTTTTCAGAGCCATTAATCAGTTTTCCAATTGTCCGCAGGGATCTCCTTATCTGAGATCCTTTCCCACTGATGCTACTTGCCAAATTAGGTGTCAGGTAATCCGCAGGAAGAGGGAGCTTACTTTGCATAGCAATCTGTACCTCATTTCTGGAACGCATTGGTGGTTCAGGACCAGGTGTTGTCGGTAGCTGAACAGGAGGGATCTTACTATCTATTTTTAACCCTCCCTTCTGATAGCTAGCCATCCTTGGGCTTCGAGGAGCCTTCGGCTGAGGTTCAGGTGTCATTGGTCGCTGAAGAGGAGGACATTGGGTTATACTCTCTGTTTCAAATACTCGCTTCCGATAGGTACAACTTGTTGGACTTCGAGGAGCCCTGGGACGTGGTTCAGGTGTTGTTGGTGGTGGCTGAAGAGAAGGAACTTGTGTTTTACTATATGTTTCTACAACTCGCTTCTGATAGGGAATCCTTGTTGGACTTCGGGGAGTTTTGGGACACCCCACTTCCAATGTGGTATTCTCATTTCTGAAATGGCCAAAAGGCTTAGTGACTGCTTCTGTCTCTTGAAGTTGACCACAATTCTCCATTGGTACTGTTTCAGGTGCCAGGAATTTCCCCATGTCATGTGATATCCGCAGATTATCCTTCTTAACAGACCTTGGACCTTCCAAGCTCAATCTTCTCGAACGAGTTGATAGAGACGGGGTTTTTGATCCCTTTCTGTCTTCAAGGTTTATTGCTTTCTCAGTCTTCACTGTGCTACAATTTTCAATGCTTAATCTTCTAAGACGTTGAGGAGTTCTCTCAGTCATTGTTCTTGGTTTCTCGCTTGTTTTACTAAATTGTATACCCTGAACTTCCTTGTTTGCTAATGCCTTTTTAAGGTTCTCAATCTGAAGATTTTGAAACACATCACGTGTTAGTGCATAAACAACTACTAAGACTGTTAGTGCACAAGACAAGTTTCAGGATGACTTTAGATCAAACAACTAAACAGTCCCAAGGATAGAGAGTAAAATGGAATATTAAAAAAAATATAGACAGCAAAAACCAAATTAATAAAATTTGTTCACCTGTTCTTTGAGTTGCATAACCTCACCACTCTCCTTGTTTGAACGAGCAGCACCAAGTTCAACAGTGGAAACCCTCTGTGCAAACTTCAAGGTACTGATTGTTTCATTGAAAGAATCTTCTTCTGGACTCACATGAGCAAGCATTAAAGTTTTAGCATGTCCACCTGAAGGAAAAATCGAAAGAGAAAGTTGGGTGAGTCCACAGCATATGCATAATATCTCAATCTAATTGGTCCAACTCCTCAGGGAACAAGCTTCTCAAATTTTCCATTTCACCAATCATATTCTGGTATCATTTTAAATTCACACAAACAGTTCACTCCTTTTTCGGAAACCAATATAAGAAGACAAATAATAGAGATAAATGCTGGAAATTCAAGAAATTACAACCTAAGGCGCCTTGCAGCAGAAGTGTGAGTTTGCTGTTTCTGTAAGGGATGTGAGAGTTCTTCTGAGCCAAGGCTGTGATAACATCTCCTAAACAAGAAAGAGATTTGTTGATATACTGTGCCTCTTTGAGCCTATCACCTGTAACTTCAGATTTGTCCACTCTTTCACTTCCTGCTAGGTCAACCAAATGAAGGCAACTGCGGAGAGTGCCTCCGGAAGTATCTTTTCCGTGCACATGGATTGTCAGGACACTGCAGACGCAACCAACAACTATCAGTGGGCACAAAATAACCGATATCTTGCTTATTGCTGTTTTTATTTTAATTTATGCTCAGTAGTTTTAAGAAATGGTATCATAAGCTATGAAATAAGAAAGGTAAGGTTTTTATTATACGAGAAACAATTCAAATCTGAGCTCCAAAAACTGACCTATGGGAACGGCTACTGCGGTTATTGATTGCAGTAGAACTGACCATACGATTCATCTCACCAAATTTCATGAGGTTGAGGACATCAGTGGTAGAGTTCACTGAATGCATTGTAGCATCTGGAATACTCAAGCCATTATCAGTAGGGCAGCTTCGAATCTCTAATTTGTGAATTGTTAAGGAAACAACATTTGGATGTGAATTGAAATGATTTGCTTAAAAATAATCATAAAATAGCCAATATTAAAGGATATTTGACAGTGGATGAATCTTCTGCAAGGAGGTCTCGTACTTGTTCGTTGTATATTTCAACCATTTGGACATGAATGTCATAATGTATGATATCCTTCCTTCTATTTGACATCTGGAACAAATCGTTGAGAGCTAGATAATTAATCCCCATATCCCTAGTTGACCCACCTGATGGACCACTCTGTAAAAATATAAACACTTCATTTCAGATTAAAGAACCTTGATCAGAGTGTGCACATGCACAAATCTAATGTGTGAAAAATCTGGTATTATGCAACAATGCTAGCAAGCAGATGAAAGCCACAAATTGTTAGCCTAAAAATTGCAAAAGATTTATCAACTGAAACCTATGGCTTGTATCTTACCATAGTATGCGTTTTTCCGGATCCAGTTTGACCATAAGCAAAAATGCAAACATTATAGCCATCCATCACAGACCTAATGAGTGGTTGAGTGTCCTTGAAAACCTCATCTGAAAAATGAAAGTATAATATAGTCAGAAAGCAACTGATTGATATCGAAATCCATAAAAAGTAGTGTGATGCAATACTACCTTGGCTAGAAGTTGGACCAAACACTCGGTTGAATTGAAAATCTTTCCTTCCATCTTTTTGGGGCTTTGCAGGGTCCAAGATCACAACTGAACCATCCTCTCCAATAAATTTGATCACATTTTTGGATTCAGAACTGAAGGAAGGCCTAATCCGGCAGTACACTCGAATATTACCTGACAAATTTCAACCAAGATCAGATAGCTAGATAACTAATTTTTGATAGTTGTCAAACTAGAAATATTATAGCAAAGCAAACATTTAAAAGTACCAACCTTTCAAATCCTGAACCATGTTGTATAGTTTTTGATTCTCCTTCACCACCCTGTGATACCCAAGAGCGGCAGTGGACAGTTCCTGTACCTGAGTCCCTGAACCCACAAAGAGCGTATACACAATTAACTTTCAAGAAATTTATGAGCATATAGCTTTGTAAAAATGCACAGGTCTAAGACATTCTTCCATCATAATTTCCATCTACTTTAAAAGAACGGAGCACTTGTAAAGAGCATTTAATTATTATGATTATGATGTTACTTGAAAAAATGGCTATATACATTCCAAAACTGTAAATTATACTTTATACATATAACTGTACAAGATGAAGATTGATGTGAGGAGATTTAGAAGATTAGGCCAGATGAAAATTGAAAAAATAAGCTCTCAACAGATTATATAAGATCACACTTACAGTTGAATCATAAGATGCTAAAAGAATGATGACTTGTTTTTGCAGATTAAGTACTTGAAAACTGTCGATTCTGACTAGAAAGTGGAAGGAGAAGGTAAAAAGCCTCTGAAGATGGACATACCCAAGTGTTTCATATCTCTCTGTAGCTGGGTCTGTAAGTCTTCAAAGTCCTTTTTTGCACTTAACCACAAAGCCTTGAGATCCTGCCAAATGAAAACCATTACCATTTCAACAGTCCTACTGCAGTCTTATTATTCCTTTAGAAAACTATGTCATTAACTAATTGTATTTTGACTTAAATCGAAATTTATTTGTCCAACCAGGAGCTTGTCCATAACCATTATGTTATTATATATGACTTATGCTATAAGATATTACCTTAACAAAAAGAAAAAGAAAACAAATGTTCTTCAGAGAACCAATACGAAGTGCACGCAAATCAAACTTTGTCTCGAACCCATAAAAAAGATAAACAAAATGGCTATCCATTGTCAAAATTAGTTTTGTATTCTGATGGGAATTCGTAGAACCTAACTTTATACTGAAAAGATGTACACATAAAGGACAGAAAACGAACTAAATACGTACCACAAGTTCTTTCTCTTGTGCTTGGAATAGAAGTCTGTGGTTGCAGTTACCATTTTTCAAACAAGCTTTGCAGCACTATTGAAAAGATAAATATAAATACACTTCAGAATCCAGTAGTGCAACATCCAATACCATAAGAGAAAATTGCTTATATACATTCAGACTTTTTCAGCTATGTAGGATATCTGTGTGCATATTGAAATCCATGAATATATCCCTTGCCTATGAAATAAAGGTAAGCTTATAATTCACAATACTTTTTGTTCAAGTCTAGTTGACAAAGATGAAATTCAGAATAGGAAATAAGGACTAATAAACACAAGAGAACTGTGAAATGGAAAATATCCAACAACATTGGAATAATCTGATTTTCAGAGAGCAGGTTACTCTTAACATAAATAAATGTTACCACATTACATGCAATACAGAATCCTAAAAAATAAAAACTAAAAACTAAATAAATGGTTTTAACCATATGAAGAAGTTCGGAATTATATTTCTAAATATTGAAGGAATGAATAAGAATTCAAGGACCAAAAAAACAAAAAAGAAAAGAGGGGTTACAAGGAGTAGATATAACTAGTATTATTCTCCATTCACTAACGCCACGAAAGATGGGGTTACAATCAAGAAAACAGTAAATATTTCATTAAAAGTCACTGGAAAACTAATATTGCATATAAAACAAACAATTTTAGAACATGCTGACGTAATCTTATAGCACAATTTTCTATGTGAATTGGTTACATAAGACATACTCTGGAGTTTTCAAGAGCAGATAAATCCTCTAGAGGCATAGATGTTGAATGGGCAGGTGAGCTGCTTCTTTCTTTCAAGGGTTCTTTTGACATAAAATTCAACTGTTTATACACAAAAAGACAAGAATATTATCAAGTTCAGAGCAACTTCATGTAAGTGAAAACGCTGGCAGAATATAAAGGAGTGAGGTTAGGTGAAGGGAGATGGGTTGCAATGTTCCAAATGAAACATAAACTCAACCATTTCAAAATACTATGTATAGAATTATGTACTTAGGGAGTGCAGAAGGAAAAAATTCATATGATGGGACAGTATTGTTAAACCCCCAAACAATGCACCATTTCTTTGGATTAAAAAATTTCACCGAAATACCTCCTAGATTGCAATTTTGTCACAAATTTTCATCCTAAATGTATTATTATTAAGAGACTTCTGTCTAATATTGCTTCAGAGATTTAAAACATAATCATACTTGAAAAGCTAAAAGACAAAGTGGCTTTCTGGGGAATTTTTCAACCAAGAAAATATAAAATTAAAATATTGTAACACTCAAATCAAACTAACCTCAGGAGACTTCTTCTGTAGATGTTGCTCTGAACAACTTGTCATGATGCTTCAAGGAGGCGGATTGTATCCTGCAAAGAAGAAATTGGTTAATAGAGATGAAAATTGACTTCAAATCTGATCCGTATTCCAGTATTTATTGGCTGAATCAGAGTAACATTCTCTCTGTTGGAAGATTAAAAAAAAGGAGAGATCATTACCACATCTCCACTATGGTAGGAAGCAAGAAGTTTGTCATCAATGTTTTCCTTTACATCAACCATAGAGTCAACAAGTAACTTGATAACAGATTCTATGCAATCCACTACATCACAAGAAATCACAGAAAAGTAAAAGTTAGGGAGAGAAACTGAAGATCATTACAAATAACCATATAATAAGATGTGGATTCCATATAAGAGTGATGGCATTTCTAGAGGAAGTAATTTCAAATCTACTAACAGATAGGAAAATAAACTTTTTTATATCATTCAATAAGAACCCTAAATCCTAAATCTTACTGTACATGCGGTTACATCAATAAATGAAGTCACAGGTGATTGATTATACATTACTTTTGTGAGGTTATCTATCCAGTTCTGATACTTTTATCATTAATCCTTAAAATCTAGAAGTAAACATGACATATACAGTTGATTTACTATAATGCCACACTTGGCTTATAGGAAAATACAATTATCATTAATTGTGTGATGTTAAATATATACTAGTCTACAATCCAGGGAAAACTATTATAGAACCAATAATGCACCTAGAGTCTAGGGTTTCTTATGAAATCTTACTATGCATGCTGCTGTATCAACCAACGAGCTTGCAGATTAATTGTATTTTATTTGTTTGATGTGGAATATTTCTTATAAACTATCAAAATTTCCTCATTCACGGTCGTAAAAATATCACTATTATGTTAGGTTATCATTCAAAGTATCTTAGAAATGGACAAAAATTCTGAAGGAAGAGAAACCTTATACCTTGAAGTTTTTGATTGTCACCCTCAACAGGTGGTTGTCTCTCACATCCAGCGGACATATCCAATTGCCTGCAAGAGTCTGATGGGACCACAGCTGAGGCCCTTGAATGCATTATATTGGCGGAAATCATAACTAAGGGAGATTTAACATATTTATTAAAGCTATTCCCATTGCTCATCTGCTTCCACTCATAGGATTTAAGGGCTAAAACGCAATCAACAACCTTGGCTGCCGACCCTGCCTCCAATGCATCCTGAGACAATAAAACATGGAATACAATGTGAAAATGCAAGTAGGATTGACATATACATTTATGCATACATATATGAGCAGATGATCTACCCTTTCGAGGTCAGAAGCTTCAAAAGCAGGCAGCTTCAACTCTTCCACAGCGACCAGAAAGTTACGAACATTTTCAAAGTACTGATATGCAGGCAATGCTTGAGATTCCCGACTTAATGGTTGCAAAGGCATTTGGCTCTCCACAACCTTAAAATAATAATGATGATAAATAAAGAAAGTAGTAAGAAACTGACATAAATAGAAGCTTAGGAGCTTATACATGTGAGTCTTTTTATACAAGAATATATGCCAATTTTTACAGTTCAAAAATAAATCAGCAATAAAATTCAGTATATCAGTTTCTTTTGCTTTGTTCACTTCTTATCAACCAAAGAGAGGGAATCAAAATATAATAATCTGAGATACAAATGTAATACCTTGGGCACTGCTCCTGGTTGAATCTTGTTGATGGCATTGCATAGGATCAGACCATTTCTCAAGCAAGAAATGAACTCTCTCTCCGATGGTTGTTTTGGTATGCCAAGTGGACCCACCAAGGTTTCAAGCCATTCAACAGCTTGGAATCGCCTCCAAGCTGCCAAAATTAAGAAATTAAAAATTGAATGATTTAACGATACTTGAAAAATCAACAACTATGCCCTTGTTTGTTTTCAGAACAAAATACTGGGAAAAGATTCATAAATCTCAGATTTCTCTGTAATTTTCGAACCAAGAAAATAATCCCACAATTCAACTGAGCCAAGTACAACACAATTTCTATTAGTTAACAATATTGGTTCAAATCTTGGAAACCCATTCCGGCATAGCCACCCTATTCCAAATTTTGATTCTTTTTCTTTTTCCTATGACATTCTGAGAAAGCAAACTGACATACTCTAAAATAAAAATGGAAATGACTTAATGAACCAACCAACCTGCTTCTTCGGCTTTTCTTGAAGCCCTAGTAAAATCATGCAACCCAGTCCTTGCACTGTCCTCCATTCCTTGTTTCCTGCAAATTTAGAGATAAAAATATGAAACTACATTACATCCCATAGAAAACCTACGAAAAATCTTTATAAAAAACCCAGAAAATAAACCAAATAAACAACATAGAATGACACAAACCCAGAGAGAAGAACAGAGAAAATTTAATAACATACTTGCTTCTTTATCTGGGACCTTCTCCAAAAAGCGAAAACCCCACAATCCAGAAGAGAGAGAGAGAGAGAGAGAGGTGGGGTTTGGGGTGGCTGATACAGATTGAGAGAGAGAGAGTCTACAGTCTAGAAGGAGGCAACAATGGCATGTGTTCTTGGGTTCTTGGCTTTTGGGCTCAATGTAGGCACGGCTCCGAACCTGAGGCTGCGAAAATCCTAACGTTCCTTTTTTTTTTTCAAATTCAAATAGGTAGGGCCACACGTGGATTTGCTGACTTAAGCTTGATCTCGACCGTCCGAATTCACGACCGTGGATCTCAGCCGACGGACGAGATCTCTTAGAAGAGGAAGCGTTGAACTTGTGTATTGCGGGCATAAAAAATTGTGCCGTTAAACTTGCGTTTGGCGTTTGGGTTTTAAAATTTTCTCATTATATTCAATTCTTCCTTCTAAAATTGTGTATTGTGGGCATCAAAAAATTGGGGATTTTTTTTTTCCTCTAAATTTTAGGGATTCGATAGGATGGTAGATATTAATAAAGTCAATAGTTTCTTGTTTCTGTAAGAACAAAGTCAATATTTATTTTTTCCTTGTTCTTCCATCTGATTTGCTTCTAATTTTGGAAAAGTTGCCTTATAAATTTTTTTTTTTTTTTTTTTTTTTCAAACCACAGACTTGATTAAATTATAGTCGAATTGAAAGCCATTGATGCTCAAACCTATTTCAAACTCTTGGTATTTCATGCACTAGTGGGACAACACTCTTTTAGTCTTATGACATGTTTACTAATTCGTAATGGGAATCAAGTCACGTGTTTACTTCACATAAAGGAATAGAAAAGCAAGCGGGCCCCATACAACATCAGGAATTCAACTCATGATTTTGAAGAAATTGGACTCTAGGGTAGGAGGTGGTATTCTAATTCTTGGAGGACTAGCCCATTAGGAATTCATCTTTTTTGCCTATTATATCCTCACACAAATTTTAAATTTCCAAATTTGTCATCCACTTTAACCCAATAATTTATTTAGAACAAGTGCATTTTAGTAACCAAACTAGTTTTAGGGGGGTGTATTCAATTCATATTTTAAAAGAGTTATGAAGTTGATGGAGTTTAATTGAATTTAATTGAGTTTAACTGAATTCTACAAACTCCACATAGATTTTGACTGAATTCGTGTATAGATTTTAAATGAGTTTGTTAGAGTTTTATTCCTGATTTTAATGGAGTTTATAGCACTCAAAAAACAAAAGGTTTAGGGGTGATGACGGTGGTGGTGGTGATGGCAATGGCGGTGGCGATGGTGGTTTGTGGGTGATGGTGGGGGAGGTAGTGGTGGTGGCGGTGAGAGTGAGGTGGTGGAGGTGGAGGTGGAGGTGATGGCGGTGGCGGTGGAAGCGGTGATGGTGATGATCTTTGGTCGTGGCTGTGGTGGTGGTGATTGTGGGGGTGATGGGGGGTGGGGGTGATTGAAGTGGTGGTAGATGTGGTGGTGGCGGTGATGGTGATGGTGCTGGAGGTGGTGGTGGTGGTGACGGTGTGGGTGTGGGTGGGGATGGTGGAGGTGGTAGTGGTGGCAGTGGTGGTGGTTGTGCTAGGGGTGGCAGTAGTGGTGACGACGATGATGACTATGGTGGTGATGGTGGTGGAGGCGGTGGTGACAACGTTGATAGCCATGATAAGATGGTGGTAGTAGAAGTGGTGAAATCATATCTTGAGAATAAAAATAATATATCTATCAAAATCTATAGGAGGAAGCTAAGATTTTTCATGGCCTAAAATTAGTATATAATCAAACGAAATCCACCACTTTTTGTATTTCCTTTAAAATCAATGAGTTTTTGAATACACCCAAACTTTGTTTGACTTCTAAAAAGTCATAATTGAATACACCTAGATTTCGATGTATTTTTTTAAAGTCAATTGAAATCTGAATTGAATACACCCAAACTTTGACAAACTCTTTTAAAATCTTAATTGAATACACCCCCTTAATTTCGAATCATGAGAATTTAGGGGCTGTTTAGTTGTCGAATGGAGGAAGTAAGGAATTGGGGAATTTAGGAATCGGGAAGTAATGAATCGGTATGAGAAGAATCATTCCCATTAAGCTGTTTACTAACCATATTGAATCAACACAGGAATGAAGTTGATTCTCATTGTCATTGTTTACTCATTCTCATGAATCATAACTTAAACTAATTTGATTACTAAATTGCCCTGCACATACAAATATATAATTTTCACCTAAGTAGCTAGTAAAAAAGAAAATTGACAAAACTTTATTTTACAACTAATACATAATATATGATACTATATGACGAGTGATGAAAAAACTAGTATATAATAATATAAGTAATATAATAGAAAAAAAAAAAGAAACAAATATGACACGGTGATAAGAAGCATAACAAGACAAGTAGAGGCTAGCAACCCAGGTGAAAAGGGAAAATATTTGCTTTTTCCAACAGTGATTATGGTGTTTTGGAATTATCGTAAAGTGGTAAGGGTATTTTCCGAAGGTAGTAAGGGAAAAAAGAAATGAGAATCGGATTAACTACTCCCTCATAGTTGATATGATTCCTAGCTTTGAGGGGATGCGATTACTGATTTTGAGGTGGGGCGCACACTTTTTTTTCATTCATGATTGCAAGTAAACGCGAAGGAAGTCAGGAATGGAAATCATTCCCTTTCTTCCCCTACCGATTACTGATATGTACACATGCCTTTAGTAAACAACTTATAAGGAATCGATACCATTCCTTCTTTGATTCCACATAGTTGTTTTTTTTTAAAAAAAAAAATTTTATAGTTTAGTAAACAACTTTATAAGGAATCCGAATTCCAACTCCTCCTCAATCATACTCCTTCTCAATTCAATTCCTCATAACCCGATACAGTTCCGTGGAATTTTTCAGCCCCATTGAAGCAAAAAGAATTCCTACCCTCACATAATTGAAGACTTGAATATATGGTTTGAATAGTTGAGAAAAAAATTGTGGTGGACCCTCAAAGGTGTCCCTCGAGGGAAAGGAACTGCAGCGAAGTAAAATTCAGTTATCACATAACCTTATTTGAGGGACACTCTTGTAGTGCCCACTATGCATTATATTTTAATGATCTAAACCGTCTATTTTTTAGGTATTTTTGCCACACACAAAAACCACTAAAATTTGAAACCATGGTTTGGATGATTGGAATATAATTCGTAGTGAACCCTGCAACGTAACTTAATACAAAACTAATATTTCTGCCCCACCCCCTTTTATATTACGAACTATTGATTTTTAGGCCCATTTCAAAGATCATCAATGTAGAAACAAAATAAACCGAAAATAGATTTAAGGTTTAATTATTTTCATGATAATCAATTTTATATGCGTTAGAAAAGTTTCCTACATATCTATGTGAATGTGACCTCGTGGTTAAAAAAAAGAACACATGATATAATTGTTTTCGATAATCACATTGTATTTGATCTGTGTCCAATATTATCTTATAAAAAAGGATATGTGCAACAAATTAGCAACTAGTTTGTAAAATAAAGCTTGACTGAAATTTATTACTGTTTATAAATAGAACGAAACTTTAGTTTAGGTTTCAAAATGGAATCCGGATCCTTTGCTCTGATTTTCTCTGTCATGATCTGCTTTACTTTTGTTCTCCATACGTCACCTCATTAAAATTTAATCTAAGGGTTTTAAAAGTTGACACATCATCCTAAAACAAAAACCCAATTTACTCCTAATTAAAAAAGAAAAAAACTCTAACACCCAACTAACAGGATATTTAACGTCCAACGCTCTTTTTTCTTCTTATTCTTCGTGTTCTATCCTCCTCTCTTTTTTTCTCCTTCTTGCTTCAAGTTCTGTCCTCTTCTCCTTCTTGCTTCAGGTTCTATCCTCTACCCTTTATTTACGTTCATATTCATATTAGCTTAGCTTTGGTTAGTGTGAATATATTGGCAAGGCTACTGTGAAGACGTGAACTTGATCCCATAAAGTAAGCAGGATTATTTGGCATGCTTTTCACTTTCTTTTATCCCTGATACATACTCTTATTTAATTTGTAAATATAAATTTGACTGTTATCATTGTATGATAGATTAACATTATTATATTTGTTTTATAGATTGAGGCAGGAAGCATTTATACCAAAGCAATATTTGAGGATTTCCAAGCTCAGTATATCAAATCACTTGAATTAGACATGATATCTTGTGACGAAGATGGTGATGATTTGGTGTATACAGTTGTCCTACATGGTAACTCGAAAGAGCGACATTTTAGAAAACAGAAAGATGGTGATCTTTCTTGTAGTTGTAGGTTGTTTGAGATGAAAGGTTTCTTGTGCAGCCATGCATTGAAAATTCTTACTAATTAAATGAATGTCAAAGAAATTCCTGACCAGTATATCTTAAAAAGGTGGACAAGAAAAGCAAGATATGAAAGTGTGAAAGATATGCACGGACGTGACATCCAGACAGATGTGAAACTACAACAAACATCTCGATATAGGTCTTTATGTTCCATGTTTACCAAGATATCATCTCGAGCTGCTGAGAGCGAAGAAACATATAAGATTTCTGTTAGTCATTTGAATCAACTAAGCAAAACCATTGAAGACATATTAAGTTCAAAAATGGATATGGTCAAGTACATGATAAGGATGGGTCACCTTCCACCATAGTGACAGATGGTGCTGAGGCATCACTACT
Source organism: Prunus padus (assembly GCA_024362665.1). NCBI lineage: Eukaryota > Viridiplantae > Streptophyta > Magnoliopsida > Rosales > Rosaceae > Prunus > Prunus padus. The sequence continues at coordinate 1,868,846 of JANFAM010000001.1, read as the reverse complement.
ACAAAAATCGAAATAGACGTCGGTAAAATGACGACGGACAAAATAAATACCGTCGTTAAATTTTAAACGACGACGGTAATATAAAAACCGACGTGGATCAGAAACTAAAACACCTAAAAATTGGAAATTCATTTGGGCATTTTTAAAACACGACGCATAAAACTTTAAAAGCGTCGTCTTATTAAACATGCCATTCCGATCAGAAAAAAGACAACAAATAAACAACGACGGTATGTGTAAATATACCGACGTAGTAATTATAGACGACGTTTTACATATAATACCGCCGTTTTGAACATCCAATGAACACGACGGTAATTGTATTATTAGAGACGTATCAAGTACTATTTAATACGACCGTAATTTTATAATTACCGACATGTAAAGGTAATTAACCACGTATGTTTTTTATTATTTTACGCCGTATTATACATTGGATTACGACAATACTTATAAATAAAAGGTGGTGGTAAACAGTTACCACGTCGTCATAATATAATATAACGTCGTGGTTTTTCAGATAATACGACAGTTCTATAAATTATATCGCCGTTGTAAATCATTTTAACGTCGTTTATATTAATTATACCGTCGTTGTTATTTAAAACAAGCGCGACAACAAAAGTCGAAATAAACGTCAGTATAACGACGACGGAAAACATAAATACCGTCGTTGTAGGTTTCAAATTCAAACTTTCGAATCGAAACGTCACGCTTTATCTGCGAATGGAGACCGAAACGGCGGCTTTTAGGTTTCCAAGTCGAAATAAAGGCCCTTTTCGGTTTCCAAGTCTTAATTAAGTCACTTTTAGTTTTCCAATTCTAAATATTTCCTTTAAATTGTAGTTTTTATTCCAAACGTTCATCAATTCTCACATCTCTGAATGGTTTCAGTCATGCAAGATGTCTCTCTTTGGAACTCAGTTGTGTTTTTGCACCAAACCAATCTAAGAATTTCGGTTTGGTGCAAAACAACAACTGAGTTCCCCAGAAAGATTAAAAATTTTGTTTCTTGTTTAACACAAATTTCTATTTCTCTGTAGTTTTTGTATTTAAGACGTCGGTTTTGTAACTAACTGACGTAGTATAGGTTTATAACTGCCCTATTATTTAAAAACCGTCGTGTATATTTTAATTTATACACGGTTTAATTTTACTTTCCGTCGTTTATATCCAAGTTAGAGGAAATCCAAATAAGTTATAGTTGCAAAAGGTTTATAAATGTATCTCTAACTAAAACTTGCTTCTTCTTTTTTAATCTTGGTTTTGCAGTGCAAGAAGGCAACGCTAGCTCATACACACACAAGAACAAATTGAAGAAATTCGGATCGAATTATAGTTTAATATTATTATTGAATCTTCAAGTTTTATGAAACAAATTATTTTGTATGTATAGGAATGAAGATTGGTAAATATTTTGTATGTAATTATTATTGAATCTTCAAGTTTTATGAAACAAATTATTCTTGAGTATATTTATTGTTCACAAAGCATTATATATGGTTGTTTTTTAGCAAGAAAAAATCGTTGTAGAGAACCATTGGAAGCAAGAAAAAATATAAAAATGTAAAATTACTAAATCTTTGGATATAATAAACGACGCTTCTTTCAAATAAACCGTCGTCTTTACATTAATAGACGACAATTCTATCACAAACCGACTTCTTTACATATAATAGACGACATTTCTTTCATAAAAATTGTCGTCTTTATATATAATAGACGACATGTTTTCATAAAAACTGACGTTTTTAAATATAATAGACGACTGTTATTAACATACGTATCAAGTGCTATTTAATACGACCGTAATTTTATAATTACCGACATGTAAAGGTAATTAACCACGTCTGTTTTTTATTATTTTACGCCGTATTAGATGTTAGACTACGACAGTTCTTATAAATAAAAGGTGGTGGTAAATCATTACTACGGCGATATAATATAATATAACGACGTGGTTTTTCAGATAATACGACAGTTCTATTAATTATATCGCCGTTGTAAATCATTTTCACGTCGTTTATATTAATTATACCGTCGTTGTTGTTTAAAACAAGCGCGACAACAAAAGTCCAAATAAACGTCAGTACAACGACGACGGTAAACATAAATACCGTCGTTGTAGGTTTCAATTTCGAAACTTTCGAACTGCATCGGCACGCTTTATCTGCGAAATTGGTTACTGAAACGGCGGCTTTTAGGTTTCCAAGTCGAAATAAAGGCCCTTTTCGGTTTACAAGTCTTAATAATGTCACTTTTAGTTTTCCAATTCTAAATAATTCGTTTAAATTGGATTTTTTATTCCAACGTTCTGTATATCTCAATTCTCACCTCTCATGCAAGAATGTCTTTCTTGCGAACTCAGTTTTTGTTGTACACCCAACCCATCTAAGAACTTCGGTTGGGTGTAAAACAAGAACTGAGTTCTCAAGTAGGATTGTATATTTAGTTTCTTGTTTAGCACAAATTTCTATTTCTCCGAAGTTTTTTTTATTTAAGACGTCGGTTTTGTAAATAACTGACGTAGTATATGTTTATAACGTCCGTATTATTTAAAAACAGTCGTGTATATTTTAATTTATACGACGTTTTGATTTTACTTTCCGTCGTCTTTAAAAACGCAGTCTTTTGAAAAATTTGACCGCGAATTGTAATTTTTCGAATTTGCCCTAAACCCTATATATATAACATTTCACTATCTTTCTTCAACTCATATTCTGACCTTAAAGTTTTCTTTCTCCATCAGGTTGCTCCAAGTCAGAGGTACATTTCATTCCGGCTGCTCATATTCTAATCTTTCATTCCGGTTTTCAGTTCCTCAAATTATTTGAAGTTTATTTGCTCTAAGTCAGAGGAAATCCAAATAAGTTATGCTCCCCACTTCTGGCTTTTGTTTCTTGTTTCTTTTTTTCATCCTGTTAAATGTATCTCTAACTAAAACTTGCTTCCTTTTTTTTAATCCTGTTTTGCAAGCAAGAAGGCAACGGTAACTCATACACACAAGAACAAATTGATGAAATTCGGATCGTTGTAGAGATATATAGTTTAATATTATGGATATGATATTTTGTATAGATATATAGGAATGAAGATTGATATTTTGTAATTATTATTGAATATTCAAGTTTTATGAAACAAATTATTCTTCAAGATTCATAGGAAGATGGATTATTTGGAGCTGAATTTATTGTTCACAAAGCATTATGGTTGTTTTTTTTAGCTAAAATCGTTGTAGAGAACAATTGGAAGCAAGGAAAAAAAGGTAAAATGTAAAAATAAAACATCTTTGGATATAATAAACCTCGCTTCTTTCAAAAAACCATCGTCTTTACATTAATAGACGACTATTCTATCACAAAACCGTCTTCTTTACATATAATAGACGCCATTTTTTCATAACAACCGTCGTATTTACATATAATAGACGATCGTTATTTCATAATAGACGACATATTTCACAATAATAGATGACTGTTATTTCATAATAGACGACATATTTCACAATAATAGACGATCGTTATTTCATAACAACCGTCGTATTTACATATAATAGACGATTGTTATTTCATAATAGACGAGCTTCTTACAAACCGTCGTCTTTACTTATAATAGACGTCATTTATTTTATAAAAACCCGTCGTCTTTAAATTAATAGACGTTGATTTTTAGTAAAAGCGTCGTTTTTATATATAATATAGACGACGGTATTTTACCGTCGTGGTTTTATGCGTAAAAGATGTCGGTCGATTCCTCGACGGTTGAGAAAGTAAATTTACGACGGTAAATTACCGTCGTCTATTGCGATTTTTGTAGTAGTGCATGTTTCTTGGATAGTACAAAAGTTATCCAAGCAAAGGGATTAAAGAAGAGGAAGCCTCCCGAGGAAGAAAAAGAATAAAAAGTTGTTTGGAGAAAAACATAGCTAAGAATAAAAAATCATCTAGTTCTCGTTCGTCACAGTATTTTCTTCTTTTACATTCAAAGTTTCAATTCCAATATAATAATTTTTTTATTAATTTAGTTTTTAATTTGTATATTATGAATAGGTGCATCTCCAAATGCAACACTTAAGAGATAATAACAAATGTCATCCAGCTACACATCTTGTAAGTATCATTTATTTAATTTTTGTTTTCATATCATGTTTCTAGTTTAAAATGTTACTGTAATACTGCAGAGGCACAAGATCACGGGGCACCTAATACAATATCATGGACGCCTTACCGAGAACCCCAACATAGTTTCCAACCATTACTTAACCCTTCAAGTTTCCCTTTACAATTTCAAGACTTGCAAGTTTCAAATGACATTGTGCGGAGTCAGGTATATTAAGATTTATAATATCCTTTTAAGTCATGGTAAGTTTTTTTATTATAATCAATTTTCATAACTACTTTATACAGGCTATGAACTTGATGATCGATAAGCCACATACAGCTTCAAATGTTGATCAAACTGGAGATGGCATCTGGAATCATCGGTATGTTATGCTCTTAGTAATACCTTTATTATGAAAATTTATTTGTATACTACTAACTATTTTTTTTAAATATAGGTCAATATATCAATAGGAATGCTTGCCAAAGAGACACAACTGTTCTTTCTTTTATTATTGATGTGTACATTGATGTGTGTCATTTATTTGATGGAAGATTATAAATCTTTTGTCTTTTTAATGGAGATTATAAATACTTCTTCGATTCTATTTCCTACATCCTTTCTTTTCTTTTCTCTTTAGCACTCTAGTTAGCATGATGGCACGATGGTTTATGTAAGGAGAGAAAAAAAGGAGAAAATGACAGAAAGAGATAAAAAAAGAACAGAACGTGAATAAGAAGGAGAAAAAAAGAACAAAACGTGAATAAGAAGGAGGAAAAAAAGAGCTGGACGTTAACTATCGTTAGTTGGGTGTTAGGGGTTTTTTTCCTTTTTAATTAGAAGTAAATTGAGTTTTTGTTTTAGGATGATGTGTCAACTTTTAAATCCATTAGATTAAATTTTAATGAGGTGGCGTATGGAGAACAAAAGTAAAGCGGATCATGGCGTAGAAAATCGAGTAGAGGATCAGGATCCTTCAAAATGAACTAGAAGAAGGACCAAACTGAGGTCCTTCTTAGAGCATTCACAATTATACTCCCTATTTCTTAGTTAAAATTTAGATAAAAACACAAAAAGCTATTTTAGGAGCTCTCTAAAAAATTCAACTCCAACCATACTCCCTAATTTGGGAGAAATTTTTAAATGTTCCGAACACCACATGACTGTGTACCATCCAATAGACTTAGGATATGTGGAATTACTCTTCAACTTACTGCATTTTTTTAATGACATATGGGCGAACTGCATTAGAAATATTCCACATGTCCTACGTCTAGTGGATGGTACACCACCACGTGGTGTGCATGGGTTACTTCTAATTGTCATAAATGCTTTACTTCTTTTTAATTTAATTCCTGATTTTACAATTAAATTTTCATATTCAAATAATGAATATTGCCAAATAATTGTAAGTTTAATTGTTATTCAATTTGATATTCTATGGTCTTCTAATTTGAAAGAATTGGCTGTCAAAACAAGAAATCATATGAAAAGAATTATAAATAAAAAGTGTTTATGTTTTGCAAAATACCTACCGGAAAAAGAAATTTTTTTCAAAAAATGGCGTTCGTGTGTTGCAAAATATCCACATAGAAAAGAATGTTATTATATTAAAAAAAAGTGATCGTGCTTTGCAAAACACCTACAACGAAAAGAAAGAAAAGTGTTTGTGTTTTGCAACAATATAATGCAGAAAAAAATGATAAAATTAAAGACATCATTAAATAAATGCTTAAAATAATAATAAAATATAGTAGCATTTAATTATAGGGAGTCATTAGAAGTCCTTTATCTCTCCTTAGATTTAGGAGCTCTTAGAGGTCTCCCTATTTTAGGAGCTAGATAGGGAGCATGGTTGGAGGTGGGTTTTTTCAATTCCTCCCTAAATTTTAGTTAAAAAGGTGGTTTAGGAAGCCAATTGTGGATGTTCTTATGGTTTATGACAATGTTTTTTTTGGTTCCTCCCCGCACTCCAATCCGAAAAAGGGCAGAGGCACATTGGAGTAAACCTAGTCCATGAACCTGCTTCACAATTCGTCTTTTTTTTTAATTGTCTATTTTTTTTTAAATAGAAGCGATATTGGGAGAGGGGGAGCATCGAACCTAAAACCTTGGGTGCAAAAGTAAATGCTCTTAACCACTTAAGCTACAAGTCCCTTGTAGCTTCAAAATCCGTTTAGATAAGAGATTTTTATGTGTGACTGTTGTAACATCATGTGATGTGACCTATCTATTCATATTATAACATGTGAAGTAAAAAGGAAATATTGTACATATATTATAACATGTAGGTGAGTTAAACCATGTGGTAGTGTGACAATCACACTAATAGTTTTTTCCGTTTAGACATGTCTTTTGATTATCAAGTAGTACTAACAAAGAGCTGATTAGAATTCGAAACCCAAAATTGCAGTATTTAAAATCAAGTTGTGTATATATATATATAAGTATTTATATATGTGATATGTACAAAGAATTTTTATTTATATTTAGAATAAGCAATAGTTATTATTGATAATAAACAAAAGTATAAAGCAACTATATATGTGCGTAGTAACCAAACACAACAACATGTTGAATTGATCTTAAGAGAATCACGCACTATTCAAAAAATAACTAAAATCCTCTCAGCAACCATAAGCACATGTACTAAGATCCATTGTGCAATGGTATAAACGACAAATCCGTATCGAAAGCTAAAAACTAAAAATATATAAAACATCATAAATAAAAAACAAATCACAACAAACTCCTAAAGAGTTTCTGAAATTTATTAGACTACCGACTAAACCCATAGTGGCACACCGGCTAAACCTTCCCAACGTAATCTAACATCTCCCCTATTTGTATCTCCAAACTATATGTCGAAGGTTGACAACTTGAGCTAAATTCTTGTGTACGTGAGCCAAAAATGGCTACTATATCATGGGGACGACAACATTTCACGGCCGCTGCTTCTACATCACAAAATAAACTAACAAAGAAGATCCACGAATATGTAACTTATTCCGATGCAACCAATTTTGAGCCCACACACAATGTTCTTATGTTCCGAACTATCGATTTTTAAGCCCTTTTCAAAGCTCATCTATGTAACAAGCAGCTAAACATGAAATAGATTGACGATTTATCATCATGATAATCTATGTGTTTGAAATTTTTCTACATATATAAGTGTGTTACCCATGCCAAAAGAAAAAAAGAACAAATAATATAATTGTTTTTGATAATCACATAATATTGTAATTGAAATGCGTCCAATATTATCTCATAAAAGGAAAGGATATCCGTGCAACAAATTCCATTATATCTCGAAACACTTCTCGGGAAACATTCCGGAAGTAGCAATAACAAAATGACTTACTCGCCAAGTAATTAGATATTTCTTCCTTGGAGTCCAAAAAGAAGAAAAAGAAGGAACAAAAAAAATAATAATTTCTTCTCTGGCAAGGATTATGCATGCCTTTTTTGGATGTTTGCCACCTTTAGGATTCCATTTATCACCAATATCCTAATTCTGTTGAACTTTCCTTTCCTGAGACTTTACCAAATCCCTATTTATATAAGCCACAGATACACTTTTGTGTTGAGTCTCTATTCTATTACTTTGCGTCTCTCTATTTTCTCTATCTCAATGATGAATACAGAAAACAACGCAGACACAAGAAAAACTATGGGGAGAGGAAGGATTGAGATTAAGAAGATTGAAAATGTGAATAGCAGGCAAGTCACCTTCACAAAACGCCGTAACGGGTTGCTCAAGAAGGCCAAAGAATTGTCAGTCCTTTGTGATGCAGAGGTTGCTGTCATTGTTTTCGCCAGCTCCGGAAGGCTTTATGAATTCTCAAGCACCAGGTTTGTTAATTAGCTTCTTTTTACTTTTTTGCTTTCTCCCTTTTCGTTTTTATTTTTGTTATTCTTCTGATTATAATCACGTTTACGATGCTAGTCAAACCTAAACACCTTTGAGTTTTTTCCTTTTCTTTTTTCTTTTCAATCTTCGCTATGAATCCTTTTTTTTTTAATTTTTGAATTTTATGTATTCATATGGATGTAATTTCAAATTTTTTATCAAATCAAGAACTTTCATTCAAACTTGAAACAACATCAATACAACTAGAAGAGAGGTCCTGACCTCTCTAGGTTCTACAAAGTGGCCTCGTTAAAACCTTTAATTTCAAATTTGATTACTCTTAAGCCTGAAATTTTCTGGATCGATTCGTAACAAAGTACTCTTGATTCTTGAAAATTGCTTTTGTCTAGTTCAACCAAACTCCACAAAAAGTAGTTTTGGTAATTGGAAAATTGGAAAGTTTCTACTGAAATTAGAAAAGATTTGTTTTAGAGGATGAAAGATAACGTAAAAGGACGAAATTTACTGAAATTGGTAAGTAACCAATAGTAGAAACCCTATTCTAGTAGAAGACGGTTTGGTCAAAGTGTTTGTGGACAAATAGAAATCGTGTACGTAAATAAATTACTATGTTCATATACAATTTACAAACCTCACAACTTACAACCCTAGCTAACTATGGGCCAATGGCCCAGTTACATTTTTTTATAGGAGACATTATTAATTAATAGCATTAAATTAATATATATTATTCTTTTTTGTTTTAAATTAAAACTTACCTCCCTCTTCTATTTATGTAGCATGCCACACACTCTTTCAAGATACAAGAAGGGTGGCGTAATAGATTACCCACAAGAACGCTCAAGTGAACCTGCAACAAAGGTATGTCATATATATTTCTAAATACAAATACGTTTTTTTTAAATACAAATATGTTATGCCAACAGGGTATAGCTCAGTGAAAAAGAACCTTGATTTGTAGACAAGTGATCTCGGGTTCAAACCCATGAATCGATCTAACCAATATTCATGACAACATAACAATTTTCCTAACATAGAAGCTAAAAGAGCTATAGAAGGAAATTGCACGTTTGCCCAGCTTCTTTATGAATAGGAGTTTCTTACGATCTCATGTTCAACAAACAGGAGCCGAACTTTGTCCAGAAAAGAAAAGTGGAGCCGAACCGTGATGTAAATGGACTGCAGAATGAGATTGCAACACTACGCTTGGCATGCATGTAAGTCATTCTGCTGGTTGCGGATACCTTGTTGACTGAATTTGAGTAATTTGATACGATTAATTATACGAGTCGATTAGTAGATCTAAAATTGATTCTTAGAGAAATATGTTCCATTAGTAAAAGGAACTGTTCAACATTTTCGTTTCTACTTGTGCAGGCGGATGACGGGTAAGGAGTTGCACGGCTTGAGTTATAAAGAGCTGCAGCAACTGGAGGAACAACTACGTGAAGGGGTCTTATTTGTGAAGCAAAAGAAGGTGATGCATGTATATATTATTGTTTTGTTTGTCTAGTGAGAAACAAACTTTACAAAGATTTCAAGATTTTCTTTGTCCGAGTGTCAATTTGTTACTTTTTTTTTCCGAAAGACATTTTGAAGTATTTGGTTTCTTAGGCCTTTACTCATGAGTCTTTACTATTGCAGGAGGAAATACTTTTGGAGATGCTAAAGAGCTCCAGATTACTGGTAATAAACTCACCATCTTTGTTATACACTACTGGAAAACCTCCATTTAAGTCACTGATACACCCGCGGCTTATACTAACGTGAGCCACCGACAAAGAAGAAATTAATATAATGGACCAGATTTTTCCCTTTCTAGATAAGCTTTTTGTAATGTTTTTAATTTATAAATAAATGGTGTTATTCTCAGGAACAAAAGGCTGTGGAGGAAAATGAGAATCTACGCAAACAGGTGAGCATTAAACTTCATCCAGATATATAAGATTTATACCAAAATCTGAACCTCTCACTAATTAAATTTATAATATATAGCTTGAGGATATGCGGCAAAACCACAAGCCAAATTGGCAAATTGTCCCTGCATCCGATAATCCATTAGAGAGTTCAAAAGCCGTTTCGAGTTATGAACCAGACACTTATTTGCACTTGGGGTATGCTGCAAATTCTCCACCAATTTCCATTTTCTCTTAAAACTTGCTTCTGAATTTTGCAATACTAACTTTTACTAAACCTAATTCTTCGCTAAATCTACGTAGACGAAAAAAAGAAAGATAATTTAAGTAACAGAAGAAGACATAATTATCTAACATTCAATTGGTTTTCTCAGGTTGTCATCATCAGATACTCATCATCAAAAGAGGAAGGCATCTAAAATTGAACGAAATTCTAATGATTCAGGGAGTCAAGTGGTCTCACATTGAAGACTTGTTTTAGATTTTTAGATTTTTTGGTAGTTTTATTACTCAGATCAGTTAAATCTTTTGTTTTTGTTTTTGTTTTTTTATCACACAGCTACATATACAGATAAGTTAATGTGTTATTTTTGGATTAATTATAGATGTATACAGATTCATCAAAGCTTACATTGCATGGGAAAAGCCAAGAGGGTTGCGATGAGTCTGAGACTTGTGTTTTCTTTGGTTACATGGCAAAGCCAGCAAACAACTGCATTATTTTTTCCTAGGCTGAGCCTTGCCAGACTTGTCAACTGCTCTTCATATTGACCTATGTTATCCAACGGCCCAAAATCAATTAGGCTGGAGGATGGAAAATTTAAGCTTAAACACTAGTACCCCTTGTGACTTGTTGGCTTTGTGTTACATTCAAAGCTCAACAGATCTCGGGTTCGATTGGTGTCATATCGATGTCAAAGGACCAGAAATTTAAGCTTAAACACGAATTATATATTATGGAAATTCATACAAAATCAGTTGAAGTTCTTAGATATGATTGAGGATAATGCACCAATATTTTCGTTGCCACAACTCAAATTTTTATCAACTTCATTAAGCTAGACGCATCGGTGGTCTTCTATCTCATTAGCTCCCTTCTTGGAACTAGTCATTTTTCTTTTCTCAAATATTTCAAAGAAATATTCACGAATATAACCAAAGTATATTCAAACTCAACAACATAAGATATTTTTGTGAAATAATGTGTAAGCTACAATCAAAATATCTCACACATAGGATCTCTCAGTGGCGGAGCCAGGATTTCACATTAGAGGGGGCCCTTCACAAAAAAATTTAAAAATAATTCGAATAGGAGCCCTCAAGCGCTAACCAGATTAATAAGTTAATAATATCATTTCATATTGATTAATAATTTATCTATTTATTACAATCATAATTGTCCTGAATTTCATATTTTAACATGGTTGAATATTAATCTCATCATCTACACTATTAAAGACTCAAAATTTAATAATTTATACTTCAACAGAGAGAAGAAATACAAAAAATGTTCATAAATCCCAATATTAAGATGCCCTACTTAGACATGTAAAATGGGGAGAGAGGGGGATTCGCAAAGCTTAAGTTAATTAAAAGATGAAGAGAATGAGAAAAAAAAAAAGAAGAAGAGAATTTTTACTCCAAGAAGCAAACATATAAGTAAAAATATGAGAAAATAAAAAAATATGAGAGAGGGCATGGGCCCACCCTAGTCCTTAGGTGGCTCCGCCACTGGGATCTCTCCCCTCCTTAAATATGATACTACTTTTTTTACGTGTCATGGTGTTATTGGTGGGGATAGCAAAACAGTGCTATCCCTTTTACAAGTATTTTTTTTTCCTTTTGGCCAAGTGGGTGTTTGGCAAGCTGTCGTGTCTGAACTGAGGTCCAACTTGAAGAAAGTTGAGGTTCAATCCCAAAACCAATTGGTAATAAGGGGAGTAGCTCAACTATAAGCCGTACGTTACTGGGTTTCTTAACTTTCTAACGTGGGACATTTTGAGCTTCACATTCTCACGCGCCCCCGTACGTATGGCAACATTTCAAGCCTAACACGTGGACAATATATATTGGGTAACGTGAAGCACGTGTGGCCATTGGGTTTCACACATGTGATACCATGTTAAGATTTCATAAGGATGTGGCCCACTACTAACATCGATATTTTCCCCAACTTATATCACCTACAAAGTCTACTATGTGGTGATCCCACATGAGGGGGCGTGCTGAACAATATAGAGTCCCACATCAAAAATTTGACAAATAAATGCAATATATAATGAAAGGTTACACTACTAATAGCATCGAGACCTTTTGTATAAAACCTCATACCCAACTAACCAAAACCAAACAAAACCCCGAATTGAACCCAAATCAAACAAACCCTAATTAAATGATTTTTTAAAAATAGTTACTAATGTGGAATTGGTTTCACGTGTGACGTCACAATGCCAAATTTTACTTTACAACACACCACATAAGCGTCAATAAATCTAAAAAATGGTCCCACACAAAGGTTGGCCAACTCTGGGTCCTATGTAATTGTATATTTTTCTTTTCATAATCAAAACGACTTAATGAGATTTGAGATCTTCAATTATAAAAGTATTCTAAATTCTCAAACATACACAATTATTTTTGTGCTGATGTATGAGATGAATAATGTTGTAAGGCTGATTCTGTCCACATTGAACTCTTGGTGACACTAAGAGCTCTAAAAAAAACAATGTTTAGGCCACCAATCTATTGGTGATGGGGCAACCCCCATTCTCACTTTGGAACCGTCCAAAATGTTCAATACAATTTTTTACCTGCTTAATATATTTAATTATGGTAATGATGATTAATTATAGAAAAGCATGTATTGAGCAAAAAGTAATTTATATATAAAAAAGCATTATTTGTGTGGCTTCCAAATTGATGGGGACAAGTTGGCCTTTCTCATACTACATAATTTGGATCGACTTTCCCTATCATGCTCGTCACCCTCAGTCACTTTCAGGCAGTAAAAAACTTCCCAGTCTCTCATCACGCCCTTGTGTTGGGTCAACTCCCCAATGCTTGTCGCATGTGTTGATTAGACAAATTCAAGATAAGTTTAAAAAATATATATATATATAAATTTGATGCCTCTCTTTTTTTATTTTCGAACTTGTTCATAAAACCTATACTTCTATAAGTTCTATGGGTTCTGGTGCTTGTTGAAATATTGGTTAGGGTGTTTACGTCGATTGACAACGATGTTTGTTGTTGAGAGAGAGAGGGCGGATTTATGTATGGGCTAGAGTCATTATAATCCGGTGTTAAATTTGGAGATGAAAAAAATTAGTGTTAATTTTATAAGTCAAACTCAGGTTAATTAAAAATAGTCTATCCCAACCATAAGATTTCATCTCTAGAGGCACCCACACACATCAAACACCATGTTTTTCTATTACCCATCCACGTAAGCTATAACTTCATATTTGAACTTGAGAGCTTAGAAGTAGTAGGTCTCCTCCTCCTTAAAATTGTATTAAGCTTTATCCAAAGGTTTCTTTAATATTAGTAAGTTTCTATCTTACTTTTTGTTTAATTTCCAATTTCAATTGTTGTTACTGTTATTTTTTTTATGATTTAGGGTTTGGGTGTTAAATTTTGGATTTTATTGATGACTCGTCCTTTTTCTAGTTTAATATATTTACTTGATCACTGCTTTTATATAGTCTAGTTGTCTCTTGGTTTTGTTGAATGGTTGTAGCTTGTGATTGTGCAATTGTAGACCTATATGACTGCACTCCCTACTTCAATTTGTACTTCTATAAAATTTAAAAATTGTTAATTGAAGAATAGTTATTACCACTCATTTCCTTTGCATATTAAAAAATGAAAACCTATAGCCTATAACCAATTAACCATGTAAACCTGTTTTTAAGAAGAAAAAAATATAATATAATGAATAAAAAAATTAGCCCACCCTTATAAAGTTTCTTGGGCCGCCCTTGAGAGGGGGAGGGACGAAAGATGTTAAGCAATAAGGAGAGATAATGTAGAATATATTTTTAATATTTCCTGTTCACAATTAGAGCTGATTTTCGAACTCCATACCTCTTTCTTCTCTTCTCATCGCATCCTCCCTCAGGTTGAGGCAACTACCCGGGCCCCGGCCCTAAAACAGATCAAAGAAGAGTGCGGAACCTCATGGTAAAGGTATACATAAAACTAGAGCTTTTAATGATTGGTGATTTTATGGCCGAAAAAAAAATTGTATATATTAAAACTAAAGTTTCATCCAACTAATATAATGCATTAAATATTCAACATGCCTTTTTATTATTACTTTTTACAAATCAATATTCTAAATTAATCTAATGTGAAGGAGGGGTATCGAACTCGAGTGCAAAGAACAAGTACACTGCGTTGGCCAACTTACCTAACGCACACTTGCTATATGTCTTTTTTGTTTGTTTTGAGTCATTAGGCCCTTATTAGTGAAAATTCTTTAAATTTTAACTTCGGTCTAACATATGAAAATTCTTTACTATTGATCATTGAGTTATCAACTATATTGCACGGTTAAGGGTACATATATTTCGATACGATATGGTAAATTTTCAAAAACTAAAATACAAATACAGTGATTAAATTAGTATATATTTAAAAAATAATTTAAATGGTAAATTGATAGTTCTTCTTTATTCCTCTTCTTTATATGTTGCTGCCGCGTAAACCACTTGGCTAGGTCTTTTACAAATTAAGACACAATTTTCAAAATAACCCATCGCCGTATCTTGATTATATCAAGACTGTATCCTTCGTGTATTGACAACATATCAGACCGTATCAATAGTCGCATACCCCCAGCATTTTGTGGTGTAGGGGTATATTATTTACAATCGTCCCATGAACTTGGACCACTACTGGAATCGACCAGCATATATCTCTTCAACCGGGTTTGTCTAAACAATACTGTCTCATATCTCAACTACTTTTTGTTTTCATTTTTAATAAACTCATATCTCAACCACTTATTCTTCATGATTTTAATCCAACGGTCAACGTAAATGATCATGAAATCGTAAAACGTTATGTGACCAACAATTGTTTGGAATCTGATCAAGAAAGATCATGACACCACCACTCAAATCCATCCATGAGCTTATTGACCTAATCTTTTCTCTTTGGGTTGCAATAAATATAGATAATTCTGAAATTCTGTGTACCCGAAATTATGTGTTCTAATCTCTCATTCTGCATTAGCCCTTATATAAAAAAAAGTGTTATATACTCATAAGAAAATTAGGAAATTAAAAGTAATTTTCAATACAAAAAAAGCAGGTAGATGAAAAGTGGTGGTTTGTAGGACCATATGAAGTCTTAAGCACACAATATAAAAGGTCTTGGATGAAATCATCATCACCACAAGCCTCCATAGTCTCCCTTTATATTGGCCACCTCCCAACACTATCATCACTTGTCGGCCTCTTTAATTCCATTTCTCTATCTTCTATCAACAGAGAAACCCACGCCCTCTCCTCTTTCTGCAAATTCAGATTCATCAGCCACAAAAAATACTTGTACATTTTCTTTGAGTTCATACTTCAAAATTAGAAAATAAATAAATAAATACAAACCAGCCCAATATTTTCTTTGATCGTATCATTTTCGTTTAGTTTTCGTTTCACCATGAAACACCAAGATATCAGCCTCCACAGAAGCACCAGCACTACTTCCATCGCAAGAAGCTCATCAAGAAAGATCATCCCATCAAACCACTTCAGATCCTCATCGTCCACTCTCCCACTTGATCATCATCGTCATCATCAAAACGACGACGTCTCCAACAACTTCTTGATTCCGAAGCAGCACTCTCCAGTCTCCATCCACCACCTCTCCAAAACCCAAACCAAGCTCACCTCACTCCTCCGCTCTGTTCTCAGCTTCCTCTCCTTCCCCACCATTATCCCAACTTGCAAGTGGCTTGCCATCCCCTCCGGCCTCTCCATCACTCCTTCCCTGGGCCGAAAAGTCACCGGGACGCTCTTTGGGAACCGCCGTGGCCATGTCAGCTTCGCCGTCCAGCTGGATCCCAGGTCGGAGCCCGTTTTGCTTCTCGAGCTTGCCATGTCAACATCTTCACTCGTCAAGGAGATGTCTTCCGGACTCGTCCGCATTGCGCTCGAGTCAGAAAGGCATCATGGTTCCAGCCGTACGGGTATCCACGGCCGGAAACTGTTTCAGGAGCCTTCCTGGACCATGTATTGTAACGGGAGGAAGTGCGGCTACGCAGCGTCTCGTACTTGCGGGGAGTCCGACTGGCACGTGTTGACTACTGTTCGGAGCGTGTCAGTCGGAGCAGGCGTGATTCCAGTGATGGATGACGGGAAAAAGGGTAGCGCTTCAGAAGGCGAGTTGCTTTACATGAGGGCTAGGTTTGAACGAGTTGTGGGAAGCCGTGACTCGGAGGCCTTTTACATGTTGAACCCAGAGGGCAATGGAGGTCCTGAACTCAGTATTTTCTTGCTTAGAATATGAACATCAAAAAGAAAAAAAAAAAAAAAGATTGTTGGTGAGGGATATATAGATTTAGGCAATTGAATTGCAAGTTGCGACAAAAGTGAATGCTAGCTTAGTGACTTTTATGTAATTTACAACTTTTAAAATGTAAGACCATGTGATTTTATATCTTCTTTCTCTTGAAATACAGTTGATATATATATATATTATATATATATAGACTTCATATCACTCACATGATATGCATTAGAAAAAGGTGGTGGTTAAGCGAATTTTCTGTCTGGTCTGAGCTGTGTTTTGGTGTTGGGTTGGGGATTATTTGATATCAGAGAAAGAGATGGATCTTTTTCTGATATGTTTGTTTGTATGTTTCTGGTGTTTGGTGTTGGGTTGGGTTTAGTGCGTGCGTGCATGTATGTTTGTATTTAAATTGAACAATGTTTAGCTAGCAGGATGATTAATTGGCACGCTTGTCGTTTTGCACTTACAATACTAAATTCGAAAATTTATAGAAGAAAGAAACTTGTTCTTGAACAAGGAAATGGGTTATGAAACCAAGGTGAATTATCAGGATATACTATTTTATTATTTGCCCAATATTCTATAGTGAAATTAACTGTGTTTATGAATTAGATTAATTGGTGTTTGGTCAATAATATTTCTTTAATATTATAGTATAATTAATTTATTTTCAAGTTTGGTCAATGAGATTTTATATTTCATTAGTTTCGGGTAACAAGTTAACTTGTTGAAATTTTGAAAAGGCAAAAACTCCATTTTACCCTTATCATAGAAATTATGTTGGATACCATCCTCTACTTGCCATGTAAGTCCAGTGAGCTTGGAGAAGTAAGAATGGTGAGCAATTTCACATCGCTCGGGGAGGGAAAGGTGAAGTGCCTTATATGTGTGGACACTTCTCTTCCTAGCACGAGACCTTTTGGGAGCTCACTGGCTTCAGATTCATTGGAACTCCGAAGTTAAGCGAGTTGGGGCTAGAGCAATCCCAGGATGGGTGACCCATTGGGAAGTTGCTTGTGAGTTCCCAGAAACAAAACCGTGAGCGCGGGGCCCAAATCGGACAATATCATACTAGGAGAGTCGGGTCATAACATGTCACATGCCATTGCGGGACAACACACGACAAATATTATGTGTCACCGGAGTTGGTCTGTGAAAATGTGAATGTGAAATTGTCCCAGAGTACAAAAGTAAAAAATCTTAAAATGACTTATAATGAGTTGTGCTACTCCTTCCATTGCTAATTGATTTTGAGGTGAAACCTCAACTTTCTTCATAACATACTTAAATATAAAGTATTTCAAGGCATACCTAAATATGAAGTATTTCGAAGCAAAGATGCCAAACTTAAGTGTTTCAAGGCATACCTAAATGGTGTAAGTGTGCTAAGGTGAGTTCCCTAGAAATATGTTTCATGTTGATGTATTTTTACGATTATTTCATAGAAGCATTTAGAAATCACTCCCCTCTTTTTGGTTTGGTCATAAATATAATTTTAGTTGGCGGCATCCCGATACTTACAAATCTTGAGCATGAATGTGTTTCCACACAGAAAAAAAGTGTTAAGAAACAATTTTTGGGTGTTCAAAGAAGCGACCCTGTCTTTTAAGTGGCCTGGGGCCAGAAATTAGAATGAGTCCCTTTCACTTTGTATACAATCATAGTTTTTAACAAGTAAGAAAAATAAAATTTTTCTTCACATGTATTTTCTTTTTGGCTTAAGCAGTAGTTCTATTAAACAAAAACAACAAAACTACATGAATCATAAAATATTTTTAAAAACCATAAAATCATTGGCAACAAAAAAAAAATTCAGACTAGAAGAACTGAAAGTTTTCTGGAAGGAAATGTTGGATGAATTGGATGTTTGTTGTTCTAAAGCAAATTAATAAGTTTTTAACATTCAGTTGTTAATTGCTTGCCCTTGTAATTGTTATAGAACTTGGAGTGATTTTTATTTGGGCCCTTGTGTTATTGGACTCTAAAAAAATCACTCGTAAACAATTAAATACAATATATATATATATATATATATATATATATATATATATATATATATATATATATATATATATATAAATAGTTTAATTTTTCCTTCATATGTGTAGCAATACTTGATGTGCACACCATGTACAAACTAAGGAATCCAATAATGTCATTTCATTTGGAAAAAATTGAAAAAAAAAAAGTCGGAAAAATGTGACATTGTCCGTTTAGAAATTATAGAGAGCATTACTATGCCCACTAGTTTTGTTTGGGCAATTGATTACTATGCCCGCCTGTTCCCCTCTTTGGAAAATGGCATACCATCAAACCCAATTTTTGAAAAGGAGCATCTTTCTTGGGATCACTGTCGGGCACTGAGGCAAAACGTCTCCAGCATATCAGGAAAAACCTCTGCTTGGCTATATAGCTAGCATTTGACATACTGTGATGTTGGACCTGTTGAAGATTCTAATGTCCTACATCGGAAATTTGATAAAAATAAATATAATCTATAATGAGTGATTTCACTAGTAAATGTATCGAGTTCTTTTGTGATAAAATTTCACACTTAATAAGTTTTGCAAATGGTTAAGTTGAGAATAATATCGATGTTAGTAGTGGGTCGTCGTTTCTCTGAAATTTAACAGGGTGACCACAAATGGAAGAATGAGAGATAAAACTTGTTTTTGTTTTTGTTCTTACCATAAACAATTAACAAATTCAGGATGTTAAATTTGCAAGCTATAGGTACCTTTGGGTTAAAATATGGTGTCATGTGAGCTCACTTATAGGTTTATAGCACGTGTGAGCTCACTTATATTGAAAATACATTTGGGTTAAAATGGCGTCGTTTCACAATCCTCTGTCATGTTCAGTTTCATTCTTTTTTGACCTCATTGGGCCTTCTTTCCCAAGAGGCTTTTGTTTATATATGAGGTGTAATGTGGTAGGCAGTACTTACTCATTTGAGAGTGTTAGAAAAAAGACGAATTTTCATTCATTTTCGTTTTTTGTTTGCTTTAAAATGTATTTATGTAAATTGTCTAATTATTCAACTTATTTCTTTAATTTTTTTAGGTGATGTCTCTTGAAAGAAAAGACAAATCAGGAGCGATAAGTCGAAGTAGGGTTCGCAAGTAAAACTCTAGACGGCGCCAACCTAAGAGGAGTGGTGGTGCGTGCTCGTCAATTTAGACAACCGCAGGAACCCTAGGGCATCATGACGGCCATGGATGATATGAACAAGAGGTTTAGGGCAAAATTGCGTTTGTCTGAGAAGGAAAGGTTGGTGGTGAAGATTGATAAGGAAGAACTGTCTGACACTTTGGTGGCCTCTCAGTATTTACTGGTAGCTCGAGTTCTCACAAAAAAATATGTGAACAGAGATGCTTTCATCGAGGTTTTCACAACCTTATGGTGTGGGGAACAGGGGGTGTCAATCAAGGAGACCGATGAGTGCCGGTTTGTAGCACTGTTTACTAGTCTTCGTGATAAGAAAAGGGTTTTAGATATGGAACCGTGGAACTTTAGTAATTCTCTGGTCCTCCTGGCTGATGTGAAAAGAGGGTACAACTTTCGTACCTTTGATATTACACATGCAGTGTTTTGGGTTCAATTATATGGCATTCCACCGCTGGATATGACCGTGGCGGTAGCGCGCAAGATCGGAGGTATCATAGGGCGGGTTCTGGATGTGGATCAGTTGGAGGGGCCTGACCACATTGGTGGATTTGTGAGGGTCCGCATTCGATTTGATGTAACGCAGCCATTGATGCGTGGGGCATTCGTGGAGTTCACGGAGGAAGGTAATATGTTAAGATGCAAACAATTTCAGAGAGAAATATAGAACTGGACATCCTTTAATTTCATTTATTGATCTAATTACAGAGATTATGGCTATATATATATATATATATATATAGTTATTCTCTTATTCGGATGTCCGCATTATTATCGTGCAGATTCTATTGTAAACAAGCAGGAAAGCAGAGAGGATTAGTACAAAATACATGACATTCACATGATAATAACGTCTAGATGTCCGTATAGGAGAATTTATGTATGTATATATATATATATAGAGCACAGTTAACAATCGAGCTTCTTCTCTAACTAAAACTAACCCTCTTTAACAATTATAACAAGAATTCTAACAACCTCTAACAGCCTTGCTGATATGAATAATAATATCTTTTAACTATGTATTCTAACAGGTAAAACATGGATTGAGTTTTCATACGAGCATCTCCCTGCTTACTGTTTAACCTGTGGGTGTCTGGGCTGGGACATACGACGGATGTGTGTGAAGAAAGAATAAGAGGAGAGTTGAAGGTGGAAGGAATGCAGGGTGAGATCACTTTACTTTATGGTTTCATCAATTTGGATGCGAAGGACCTTCCCGAAAGTAAGTGTGAATCTTCCACATCGCATACTGCTTATGATTCTGGGAGTCAAGGTGGAGATGAGGGAAGAAGTGGAATATGCCAAAGGAGCAAAGTTTCTTATGATGTTAATGGCAAAACTGGGTTGGTGGAGTTGGAGAATACGGCTACATCTCCTTCTAAAACTACGTCAAAAATGATTAGTTTAGGGGGGAAGATCAAGAAGGGGGAAGAGGGGTGGTTTGATGAGTCAGGATGGGAATTGATTTCGGAGGATAGAGTCACTGGCTTCACTTCCAATCAATATGTTCAATTGGGATGGTGGTAGCTCATGGAACGAGTGGCATTGGCTGTGCATCTGGCTGGCTAGATAGTTAGGAACGGCGGTGTTTTCGTTTTTTCGAAAGTAGGTGCCATGGGGCTGCACATGCCGTGTGTCTTATGTTGCAAGTAATTTAGGTTCTTTTTGTTGGGAATCGTTGCAGGTGCCATGGGGCTACATATTTTATTAAATAAGAATGGCGATAACCATAAAAGTTTTGGGATAAAATATGGAGTTATGTTCTTAGTAAAACACATCAATTTTATGTGAAGTTTAAAATCATTTAGAAAATTATAATTCTTAGATTATAATATGCACAAATAATATCTAAATATATGTGCACATTTTTTGAAATGTAATGATTAATTATAAAGGTTAAACGACCATCAACTAAAGAGAATGTGTGGAGATGAGAAACAAGTGAGGGAGAAAGAGAGTGAGAAGGCACATAAGCTTCTCTCACTGCTACTTGGATTAGGAGCCATCTCAATAGTAATACCATAAAGACTCTCACATGATTGTCCTCCATTGTATTTTCTTTGAAGTGTTTCTCTTTAAAATCTAATATATATATATATATATATATATATACAAATAGCTTCAGGATTCCTCAAATAACTTATTTGAGGGACACCCTTGTAGGAGCCACTCCGTATTGTATTTCACTAATCTAAACAGTCTATTTTGTAGATATTCACTCAAAGATCATCTCTACAAAAAAAATCACTTGAATCCGATATCATTGACCACTCAATTGAATTATTGAAATTTTAGTACTTTCTTGAAGTACCGTGTTCATTGATTTTGTAGGACACAATTGGATGTCGAAACGAATTCCGATTTGTCTAATTATTTGCAAGGATGATCTATGAATATATACTTAAAAAATAGATGGTTTGGATCGTTGAAAAAAATCGTAGGGGACCTTAAAGGTGTCCCTCAAATAAAATTATTTGAGGGATCCCTCATATATATATAAAGTTTTGATTGTTAGTGAAAGCACTGCTGTCTTCTTATAGGCATAATTTGGGCTAATTCCTCCATTCATAAAATTCTGGAACAATATGGACCTTCAAGCGCTTCGTCTTATCTTTCCAACCATATGTAGTCCATCGCAAGGAAACATCGGAAAGACCTTCAAATATCATATTTAGCACAATAACGCAGATGCTTCCGAATTTCATCTTAAACTGCCCTATGCTGCATTTAATTACTTTGGCGGACTTTCTTATTTGTTTCTGTAGAGGCAATTGACTGCCTCAGCTTGTCTTGACATCTAATCCCAAGTGGAGCTGCTGACTTGGACTTCTAGATGTCGTAACATGACATGGCAATGGTTATATGGCAATTTTGGAGCAGAATTTGTGAATGAACATCTGGTACCAAAACTTCCATAACTTCCTTTAGAAGACTCGGAATCATGAACCGTAAAATGATCTAGAAACTAGACTTTCAAATCTTGCCAATGGTGGATGGCTCATTAGCTGGTTCTTCCTGAGCATGTACTATCCAATCCGTGAAGTTGACTGATCTACAGACACAATTTTGAGCTATCTTGACTCCAAAATACATTAAATGAGTCCTAAAGCTAAATATACTGAAACCAAGATAAAAGAGGGTTAAAAAGCACAAGTTTCATTCAAAACCAATAGCAAAAGATAAGTTAGGATAGTACAAAATGATATGTAATTATGCACTAATCACTTACGCTTGTCAAAATCACCCGCGTAATCAAAGTCCACATATCCAACCATACATTGACCAATATCATTATCCTGCTGAAACAATAAGCCAACATCCACATCACTCACAATATACCTTTCACAACCTGCCAATGTCCTTTTCCAGGATTATGCATATATCTACTCACAATACTATCATCTTGTGAAATATTAGACCTAGTACACACCATAGTATACATCAAACTACTAACAACACTCACATATGGAATTTGAGCCATGTAATGACTCTCCTCATCATTGCTAGGAGACATTGAAGCTAGCTTGAAATGAGAGGCAAAAGGGGTACTAACCAGTTTTGAATTGTCATTCATCCTAAAGCGATGTAGTACCTTCTTCAAATATTGCTTCTGACAGAGACTAATCTTTCCATTTGCTCTATCTCTTTCAATTTCCGTGCCTAGTATCTTTCGAGCTTCTCCAAAATCCTTCATCTCAAATTCATTACTCAATTGAGTCTTCTATTTTTCAATCTTCACTTTGCTCTTACATGCTATAAGCATTTCATCAACATATAAGAGGAAGTAGATGAAGGTTCCTTCTTGTGTCTTGCGAAAATAAACACAATGGTCATATTGACTACTTGTATACATCTACCCAATCATAAACTGATCAAATCGCTCATACCATTGTCTTTAAAGACTACTTCAAACCATACAATTACTTTCGCAATTTCCAAACCTAATTTTCATTTCCAGCAAGACCAAAACCTTATGGTTGAGACATCTATATCTCTTCCTCCAAATCAGCATGTAAAAATGTCGTCTTGACATCAAGTTGAGCCAACTCAATGTCAAACTACACCACCAAAGCTAACAAAATACGAATCGAACAATGCTTTACAATAGACGAGAATTCCTCATTGTGATCAGTGTCTTTCTTCTGAGTATAACCTTTAGCTACCAATCTTTCTTTGAATCTTACATTGCTTTTTTCCAAAGATTCCATCTTCTTGGAATAAACCCATTTGCACCCAAAGCGAGGTACACATCTCTCAATATGACACCTCACTGAGATTCGAATCGGGTCACAAACTTAGATTTACAATCTGAAAGTTCTGATATATAGTACTTATCATGACCACACATGGGGTAAAGGTGTAAACTTTGGATAAAAATACAAACAATATTATGTAAATTATATTTCTTGATCAGGTATACTGATCTTTCTTCAAAATTAAAATGCATAAATGAATCATCATACGCAATGGTTCCAACTTAAATGGATTCATATTGCTTGTAATTTTTAACTTTTAGCAAATGATTCTACAATTATATATCGCTACGATTCTATGCTATATTATATGAATTTTATGTGTTATTTGATTTTTCATGCACTATACATTAAAAGTTTTATTATTTTATTGAAGAAATAACTTAATGAAAAGGTTATTAGCCCTCAAATTCCAGATAGGTTCCCCCCGTTTATCGGATGGGGTGAGGATAGTAAGAGAATATTCGTAGTCGCTCAAAAGTAAAATATCACATGGACTAAAAGGCGACTACAAGAACCAAATTCCTTGGTATTAGTCACTTCCTGCCAGGGTATAAAAAGCGTGGCCAATGAGGTTTAATCTAGCGGGAAAGGGCCTTGACTTGCACACCAGTGGTCTCAAGTTCTAATCTAGTGGAAAATAGTCTTGACTTGCACACCAGTGGTCACAAGTTCGAATCTAGTGGAAAATGGTCTTGACTTGCACACCAGTGGTCATAAGTTCGAATCTCCATAACACCTTAATAGTGTGTGTGTATGTGAGAGAGAGAAACTCTCTTCCTGATGCAACATAGAAGCGTAAACTAAAAGAAAATCTACGTTTTCAACTAGGAAGTGTACCTTGAATCCACAAGGAGAGAAAAACACACTCTCAAACAGAGATATTTAATTTATATTGAAGTTGAAAATTGGAATATCCGAGTAAGGGTACAAGCCATCCTTAATATAGCTATAGATAATGCAAGAACCTTAGGCAAGTGCATACATAAACTAGAGTATTCATGAATAGTTATTAATGAAATGCATGAATCTAACATTAAACATGTATTTAATTTATTTATTAAGTAAACGAACCTAGAGTAACTGTTCATTGAACCTTGCTCATGATTATGATGCCTTATCATACTCCCCTGCTTGAAGAAACCTCGACCTTGAGAGTTTTTTCTAGGATCGTCAACACCATCTGGAGGATAATACTCAAACAAGTCCGCCACATTAAATGTAGAGATGCCCATGTCAACTGGTAGCTCGACAACATAAGCATCGTCATTAATCTTTCGTGTGATCTAGTATGGTTAGCATTGTAAGTCCGTGCAGGAAATCAATCCTTCCTCAAGCAATCACTAAATCACCTTCTTGAAAAACCTTATGGTGTCTCTTCTTATCAACAGCTTCTTTGTACTTCATAGTTGCTGCTTCTAGGTTTTCTCGAACTTCCTTTTGGACTGCTAAAATCCTTTCAGCCATATTTTCTGCAGCAATGCTTTTTTCCTGGCAATTTAGGTAAAAGGGCCAGGTCCAAATAGTGCCTTGAATTGTAATGATCAATTATAAAGCTTAAACGACCGTCAGCTAAAGAGAATGTGTGGAGATGAGAAACAAGTGAGGCAGACAGAGAGTGGGGCACATCAGCTGCTCTCACTGCTCTTTAGATTATTAGGAGCCATCTCCTTTTGATGAAGTATAACAGTTCGTTTTGGTCAAGTCATATCTCATGTGGTTTTAAATTATCTCCTTTGAAATGTCTGTCTCTTTATGGGTTAATGTATACACCTCTAAGGTATAGGTATACACACTTTAAATTACTACAATTGTCAATTAATTTCAAACTTATATATTTTACTCTCTTTTTTTTTGGTCAAGGAGAGGGAGAGGCACTACTACAAAAATCGAGATAGACGACGGTAATTCACCGTCGTGTATTCTGTTTTTCAACCGTCGTGGAATCGACCAACATCTTTTGATGCATAAAACCACGACGGTAAATCACCGCCGTCTATTTCATATAAAGACGACACATTGGATAAAATACGCCGTTGTTATAACTTAAACACGACGGTTTATTTTAAAATCCTAACGTTGTTAAAATATACAACGTCATACACAAATAAAAACCGACGTCTATTCACTCAAAAATAAACAACCTGGATAACCTTAGACGTCACTTTTAGAAAATAAACGTCGTTTCACAAAGGAACAATGACATTATTTACAAAAATACAGCCGTAAACATAAGTAACCACGACACAAATTATAAACTTAGAGACGTTGAACAGTCAGTTTACGGCAGTAATTTAACTGTAGATCGACGTAGTTAACAATATTAGATGGCCATTTTATTTTTAAAACTGACGTCTATATGTATATTACCACGACATTAATAATTTCCAAAACAACGTAGATTTGAACTATCCACGGTATGAATAAAACCATAACCGACGTTATTTCGTTTTTCTACATCGTATTTATTTCTAAAGAAGACGTTGTTAAGACTTCAAATGTCCTATATCATAGAAATTCAAACGTGGCTACTACTTTATACTTCGCTTATATAATGAATTCCGTCATTTTTATATTTTTAGACGTATGTTCTTAACGTCTTACCGACGTGCAAAATAAATTTCCCGTGGAAAGACGAACTCTTTAATCAAAATCAACGTTGTTAAAGAAGAAAGACGACAGTTTGTTTTACAAATATGACGTTGTTAGCATTGACAACGTCTTATTCAGATAAAAACCGACGTCTATTCAATGAAAAATTAATTTTAAAAGAACAACTTTGATAACCTTAGACGACCCTTTCAGAAAATCTACGTCGTTTAAAGTAGAAACAATGTCGTAAGTTACTAAAATATAAACTTAATATGATGTAACCACTACAGAAACTATAAATTGATCGTCGTTGAAAAGTTATTTAACGTCAGTAATTTAACGCCTTATTGACATAGTTAATTTCATTATACATCCATTTTATTTTTAAAAATGACGTCTATCTAAAAATTACCACGTCTGTCCGTACATTACCGTTGTTGTTCTATTGTTATCTACGTATCTTTGAATGAATTGACCGGTCATGATAGTTAGTATTTAGACGTCGGTACATATATTATGGATGTAAACGTCGTTAAATATCATTGAGACGTCTTATTTTGCAATTTTTCAAATTACCGTCGTGTTTTGCATCTGAAACCCAGTTTTTTTTATTACTGAAAGTTATGTTGCCGAAACCTGCATAATGAAAGTGAAAGAAATACATTACAATTTCTTACAAAATTAATGTCATACACAGCCATTTAGGGCATAAATAATGTCATAAATCACAAGCATCATTCAATCCATATATCTTCACACCCATCTCGAATATTTTCACTCCCAAACTCACGGGCTAGTTCATCAAATGTGTCAACATTTGGCATCCCTCTAGTAAATGGCTCACACTCAATTCTAACATCACCTAAGTCATCATCACCAATAACATCATTATATTCTCTATTAGGCATTGATAACACTACTGACCAACTATGATGCATTGGGTCGTCAACAAAAAAAACTTGTTTGACTTGAGAAGCCAAAACAAATTAGTCATTCCTATGTCCAATTTTACTCAGATCTACAAGGGTAAATCCGAGTTCGTCGACTACAAGGCTAGAAGTGCTATCTATCCAATCACACCTAAAGACTGGAATTGTAAACTTTTGGTAGTCAAGGTCCCAAATATCTTGAATGACACCATAAAAACCCATATTTGAGACAATAGGGTTTTTATCCTTGGCACTAGCAACTTGCATAGTATTTGCAAGTAAATAAACTCCACTATTTTGAACTGCCCGCACATCATCTTGTGCCTTGGTGTTAAATTTAACACCTTTAATAAGATAGCTCTTATATGATCGCACTGTCATGCTTGGACCACTTGCTAGCCACCTCAAATTTTCTGATACGCCATTATTTTCTTTCTCATTGATTTCCCTTTGAACCTGCAAATTAATCATATGTTAATTCAATGCAACATAGATATGACAATAAATCAAACTCCAATGTTTTATTCAATAACATATACCTTAAAGCGTAACCATTGAATGAAAGTGCTGTTGTGCTTATCTTGTAGCCACTTTGTTCTCTTTTTATATTTTGGATAAGTGGTCTTGAGGTGGATCATATGTTCCCTACATGACATAGAAAATTCTAGTATTACTGTCCCTTGTATTTAAGAGAAACATAAGGAATGATTTAAAACATAATGATCAAAAGTCATACTCGATATATGGTTGGACTTCCTCCGTATTCTCCAACACATATAGATGTGCCTGGTTCAAAAGGTCCCAATCAACTAAAGTCACTAAGCAACCTGATAGTGGCTTTGAAAGTCCCATCTTCTGGTTTAATGGCCCTCCAATTATTCTAATATCAGATAAATGCTCAGTGAAAAACTCCACAGCTTTTTCAGCTATATAGCACTCAGCAATGCAACCTTCAGGATGATTACGGTTCTGAACATACCCCTTTAGCACTTTCATATATCTTTCGAACGGATACATCCATCTAAAATAAACAGGCCCACATAGACGAACTTCTCTGACAAGATGTACTACTAGATGAACCATGATATCGAAGAATGAAGGGGGAAAGTATTTCTCAAGCAAACACAAAGTAATTACTACATCTTCTTCCAACTTATCTAGCGAGGAAACATCCACGGTCTTTGCACATATAGAATTGAAGAAGAAGCACAGTCGAGTTATTGCATACCTTGCAGGCTTTTCCAAAACAGAACGAATTGCCACAGGGAGCAATTGTTGCATCAATGTATGACAATCACGTGATTTTAGGCCAAGAAGTCTTGAATCTTGTAAAGATACAAGATTTTTTATGATAACCTTCAGGGACCTTCATACCATAGAAAGAATTGCAAACCGTTCTCTTCTATGCTCTTGAAAAATTCCAAGGCCCTGGAGGCAAGTGAGTACGTCTTTCTCCATACTCGGGTTGCAAATCAGTCTTGACCCCCATGTTCAATAAATCTAAACGAGCAGCAATCCCATCTTTATTTTTTCCAGGGATCTCCAACAACGTACTAATGATACTATCGCAAATATTCTTCTCAATGTACATCACATCGAGGGAATGCCTCACAGGAATGTATTTCCAATACTCGAGATCAAAGAATTTTGACTTCTTCTTCCAACAAACTCTGTCACCGTCATTTTCACCTCCACCTCCCCCTTATTTCGAGCCCCATTTGTAATTAATACCTTCAACCCTTTGTAGCACTTCTTCTCCGGTTAATGGCTTTGGAGGCATGTCATATTCAGGTTTTCCATTAAAAGCTGCACGCTGCCTCCGATATGGATGATATGTTGATAGCCATTTTCTATGCCCGATGTAACAGATTTTGTGGCCATTTTTCAACCTGTGACTAGGCGTATCATCGCCGCATATTGGACAAGCTTTATATCCTTTAACGACACAACCAGATAAGTTTCCATGTGTGCATCATACACTCCTCTAATCCCATCCCACAAAGAAAAATTAGCCATGGTGGGAGATTATATGTAACTAAAATAAGTGGCCAGCAACTGTATCTGCTACTTAGAGAACTATGGGGATTGAATCCATCAGATGAGAGAGCCAGTCTCAAGTTTCTCGGCTCTTTACCAAACTCGGGCCATTTATCATCAACGAGTTTCCAAGGCGGGAATCCATGGGATGAGACATCTGACCGTCAATTGATTTTCTATCGGCATGCCAAGTCAAACTCTTAGATGTCTTACTTGATTGAAACATCCTTTTAAACCTTGGAATTGGTGGAAAATACCACACCACCTTTGTTGGGACACCCTCTTTCAAAACTGAATCTTTGCATTCCTTCCACCTTGAGATACCACAAGTAGGACAATTAGTTGAATCTTCATAATCCTTCCTATACAAGATGCAGTCATTGGGGCATGCATGGATTATCTCATAACTTAGCCCCAATGCACACAAAGTCTTCTTTGCCTCATACATAGAGGAAGGTATTGTATTTTCTTCTCGAAGCAAATCTCCTTGAAGTATCAATAATTCAGAAAGCAGACATCACTCATCCCATGTTTTGCTTTCAAATTATATAACTTCACTAATGCTGACAACTTTGTGTACTTACTACAACCAGGGTACAAGGGTTGATCTCCATCCCCAATCACATTGGCAAACTCATAAGGATCGGATCCAACATCACCTAAATCATTATCACCCATATCTATTTCTTCAGAAACAAAACTATCCCTACTATGGTTATCATCTTCATCCACATTTCTACTAGCATTAGTAGTTGACTGCCAAGGTTCTCTGTGAAATGTCCAATTCTTACGACTTTGGTCAACTCCATTAAAGTACAAGTGGTCCCTTATAATTCCAACCCCAAACAATCGAAAATTCCCACATTTAACACATGGACAATGAATATGTGTTGTAGTTAGAAGATTTCCTACAGCAAAATCCAAAAATGCTTCCACCCCTAACTCATATGCCTTCGATCTTCTATCCGCATACATCCATGACTTATCCATCACTGACACTATACCCTATAATATATAATAAAGTAAAGAGACAAGCAATGAATATCATTACAGAATATTATGTACATTTTAAAAGCAAGTAATATGAGTTATAGACGACGGTTTTTTGTAATAACAGTCGTCTTAGGCTACTAAAAGAAAAGAATGAACAACAAAGCAGATTATATAAATTTAAATAACAAGTATAAGATACAGACGACGGTTTTTTACATAAAACAACGTATTTTATAAAATGGACGAAGATTTTTGTAATAATGATGCGTCTTAGGCAACAAAGCAGATTATATAAATTTAAATAACAAGTATAAGATCTGACGACGATTTTTTACATAAAACGACGTATTTTATAAAGCAGGCGACGGTTTTTGTAATAATGATCGTCTTAGGCTACAAAAGAAAAGAATGAACAACAAAGCAGATTATATAAATTTAAATAACAAGTATAAGATACAGACGACGGTTTTTTACATAAAACGACATATTTTATAAAACAGACGACGGTTTTTTACATAAACGACGTATTTTAAGATTACAGATGACGGTTTTTTACATAAACGACGTATTTTAAGATTACAGATGACGGTTTTTTACATAAAACGACGTATTTTAAGATTACAGACGACGATTTTTTTATATACATAAAACAACGTATGCTAAAAAAAATAAATAAATCTCCGATTGCCATTCCATTTCCAAGATCAAATTGAGAACCAAATAAATATAACACGTATCTGAAATATTGATTAAGACCCATAGCAAATGAATTTTTATGAAAAGCATGCAAATATTAAGACCTATCACGACAGAGAGTGATTAAGAAAACCTATCTCAAGAACCATTCCTATGAAAACATATAAAGGACGCACATGTAACATCATTCAATGAATAAAAAGGCAAAGTCGATTACGTTTGTACTTAAGAACCGAACAGAATATCATTCAATGAATAAAAATTAGAGTGAAGAAATTAGGGTTCGAACTTACAGTGCGCAGAGTTGATAGGTTAAGAATTAGAGTGAAGAATTAGGGTTCGAACTTATTGCATTCGGACTGAGGTGGAGAGCACAACTAAAAATTAGAGTTGAAGAGAGAAAGCGAATTGTTTAACACTTAGAGCGAAAAATGAAAATTTTAGGTCACGCGTAAATTTTCAGATTGCGCGCTTCTTTAAATATCGACGAAACAAAAGAAAACCGTCGTTAAAGTGTTTAATTTTAAACGACAGTTATTATTTTTATAGTGACGTTGTTTTCGTTTTCTACGTCGCTATATAATAAATATGGACGTCTAATTGATAAAATCTATGGTATTTAACTCGACGGTAAATATATAAAATACGATGTTTTAAATAAAATTTGACGTCGTTAAAAGAATCAAACTGTCGTCAAAAAAATTTAGTATCCAGGTTTGGTGTTGCTGGGATTCGAAACGGTGTCGCAAGGGTGGAATTGAAAGAAAACAAAATAGAAAACCGGCGTCGTTTCAATATAACCTAAACCCTAAACCCTGAACCCTGAACCCTAAACCTAAACCCTGAACCCTAAACCCTAAACCCTAAATTATTTTAAATTAAAAAGTAATAAAATAATACAAAAGGAATTAGGGTGGTTTTGTCTAAACCCGAAAATAAAAAAGAAAACCGTTGTCTTTTCAATAAAACCTAAACCCTATATCAATAAATTTTTTTGTCAAGCATTAAATTTTAAATTTTATGACTCAAATAACATTTTTTAAAGCATTAGTGGTAAGAAAATATATCAATGAGTGCATTATAATTTCTGTTTATTTTTTGGAATTTTTTTAAATTTATTACAAATATTATAAAATAATTTCAATAAAAATCAAAATAAAACCACGTCGGTATGAATTCATAACCACCGTGGTATATAGTCACAAATCTTAATTTGTATATATCGACGTTGTAATATATTTAGACGTCGGTGAAAAGGCAAATATAGCCGTTGTATGTACCGACGTTTTAAATAGCACTTGTAACGTCATTATTTCTTTATAGACGCCGTATTAATGACTTTACACGTCGGTGGGAAGGAAAATATAGCCGTTGTATGTACCGACGTTTTAAGTATAACATTATACGGAATTATTTTTCTATATATCGCCGTTTTAATATCTTTAGACGTCAGGAATAAAAAAATATCGCCGTTGTATTTATTGACGTTTTAAGTATAACTTTATACGGCATTATTTTTGTATATATCGCCGTTTTAATATCTTTAGACGACGGTAATATGGAACCGTTGTATTTAACGACGTTTTAATATCTTTAGACGTCGTTATTGTTGAATATATCGACATTTTAATATCTTTTGATGTCTATTTGAATGAAAATAATAACCTTTTTTTAAATATAACGCGTGTTATATTTGTGTACATGTCATTTCAGATACGTACCGACGTGGTTTGGTTGTATACATATCATTTTGGTTATGTACCGTCGTGTTTTTTTTAAAAATTCTTGTGATTTGATAATTTTATACAAATTTTTAATTCATACTAAAAAAAACATGTAAATTATAACCAAAATATTTACAAAAATTGTTAATTCTTGTGATTAATGTTTGTCCAATTCCCCTAATCCATATGAAGACTTACAAATTCTGCCAATTCTGCTGACTTCATCAATGGCTTCTTGGGGGTATGGTGATTGATCTTTTCCTCAAAGATACTGCAAGCCATAAAAAAATAAAAAATAAAATGTTAAATGTCGATGGATGTCGGCGTGCGGCAATTTGGTCGGCCGAGGGTCAAAGCGGTAAAACCGTGGTATGGTAATATAATGACGGTTTTTTCATTTACCGACGTGGTAAATTACAAAACCATAGAAATTAAAATATATAATTTTTCCTTTTACCTTCTTCTCAAATTCCAGTGCAGGATCCTCGATGATGTCTTTCATAAAGCGCATTACATAGTACCCACACTCTACATTGCTTGGTTGCTTTGGAGTGCCTTTTAGAGTTTTCCAAATGGGTGATTTCCTGCCGTGCCTACCTATGTGGGAATTATAGGTTTTGATAACACTGTTTCAAGGCAACAAAGTGTTATTGAAAATACAGAAAGATAGTTGTTAAAAATAAACACCTGAACACACAAAACCGTCGTGGTAAATATATACAGACGACGATTCTTAAAATAAAATGACGTTATATGACAATGAAGAAGACGGTAACTTAAAACCGATGTGGTATGTTATAATTACGACGTAAAATAACAAATTTCAGATTTATCCATATGCTTAGCAGAAATACAGATAAAATCAATTGCGTAGAAAATTAGAGTGACAGAAAGAGAGAGAGAGAGAGAGAGAGAGAGAGAGAGAGAGAGATAGTGGGATCACTTAAGTGAAGAAGCTTGCTATACAAACACATATGAGTAAATCAACTTACGTGTTCACCATGTTTTTGCACTCGTCATCAATCATTTGGTTTGGCAGTGGATCCAGAAAATAAATAGTCTCTCTCTTTGCTCTCACAATGAACAAGACCCAATGAAAGCTATACACACACAAAAAAACATAAAGGTTAAACACTTTAATATACACTGCATCATACAAAGAAAATCTTGTTAAGGGGACTAACCCTGGATTGTAAGGCATCAAGAAAATCTGTTCCCCATCTGTCCTTTGAAGTCTAGTAGCTAACGCACGTGATCTTTGAGTTAATGAGCCAGAGTTAGCACTAACTTGAGCGGGGTCCACAAGGCCAACCATGTTCAACATATTTGAAGTTTTCAATGTTTCAAATAGGCACCTAAATATATGAAATGGTCCAATGAGTTATTCCTTTTTAAAGAAAGCAGAGTTTAAAATGAAAATTTGATAAGGACAATTACCTCATGTATACAAAGAATGACAGTGGCTCCAACTTCTTCCATTGCTGCAATTTGACTAATATCTTCGTGCAAGATGAAGGTTTCATGATCATTTCCAAACACTTCCTTCTCAATTGTAAAGGCCATAATCCTATCATGAACCCTCAATGTCGTCTCAGCATAAGCACAAAGGGCTTGTAGAGAAGAAGGCAAGTCTCCCCCTTGTTGTTCCTTCTCAGGAACATCCATGACCTTGGCCTTCTGTTTTAAAAATACATAAAGATAGATGTTCAAAAAAAAATTACTGAACACAAAAATCGACGTGGTATTTATATACAAACGTCGGTTCTTAAACCAAACTGACGTTATATTACATTATGCATTTACGGTACATTAAAGCGACGTGGTATATTATAATTACGACGCAAAATACTTTTCTTTTTACAAATTCACAGATTAACAAATTTCAGATTTATCAACATTCTTAGCAGAAATACAGAAAAAATCAATTGCAGAGAAAATTAGAGTGACAGAGAGAGAGAGAGAGAGAGAGAGAGAGAGATAGTGGGATAACGTAAGTGAAGAAAGCTTGTGATACAAGTAAACTAAATAGGTCACCCTCTATACCGTCGTGGAATGTCTACCTCAACGACGGTTTTTTCAAAAATGTGACGTGGTGTGTGATTTAAAACGTCGGGAACTAATAACCGTCGTTGTATTACATTTATAATGACTGTAACGATATATAACGACGTCTAAAAAATTAAGAAATAGAGAAATTTAAAATCGAGGTAACTTACCATTTTTCGTCCCACACTTGTTCAACATTGTTATTTTCATCCTCAAAATTGATGGCTTTCACACCAATTGCCCCAAAGCAGCTTGCTTTGTCGGACATTGGATTTTTGGGACTTTGCTCTTGACCTTGGATTGGAAATGGAGGAGTTGACTGTTTGATCATGGTGGCATCAAAATTGGGAAGCGGTTGGCGCACTTGATTCAAAGATATTCTCCCTCTCATTGCTACCAATTGTTGTGTTCTAGCCTCAAATTTCACTTGCTCTTCTTGCACAATAATTCTGAGACGTTCTTGAATTTATCTTCAAACTTTACCCTCCGTTGTCTAGGTAAATTGAAGTATTTCGAGTGGAAACCCCAGCCCTGCAGCTCTAACTCTCCTGGATGCTCGGGACCCAAAGCCATAGTCAACACATCATTGCTTCCCGATACGGTGAGAGTGCCTTCAGAGACTTTTGTTGCAATTCATCCTAACACAAAGACACATTAAAGTCAACAAAAATAGGAAGTCAGATCCACATGCAAGTCTAATTAAAAATTAAATGCAGTCTAATACAAATTTAAATCAGAAATTGTCTAAATTTAGAAGCTTACAATTATTTTTGCTTTGTCTGCAACTTTTGGATCGGGAAAGTTCTTGTGTTTGTCTTCTCTGGCTTTCTTCCATAAGGTAGATTGATCGATTTCTACCGGGCATGGTTTCCTCCAAACTCTCCTCCAAACCAACATATCCTCGTCGAGACAACCGATGATTGTACTCGCATGTCTCCCTCCTCTGTTTTTGTTCGGTATGCACTGACCTCAAATTCTTTGGATAACCTTGAAGCTACAAATGCATCCCTTTGTGCTTTCACTATGAATGAATATAGTTTAGGGGTTCATTTAACTTATCCTTCTCATTGATGAATGGAAGGATATGCTGCCTAGTTAGTGTAGACTTGAAATCCTTCCATTTCTTACCAGCAGAAGATAAGACCATGTCCTTGCCCCCCTTGCCTACAACAAAAGCCATGTCAATGGCTTCCCAAATCAGCTCTTTTACATCGTTGTCCACTTTTTTCCATTTAAGGTCAGAAAGTGGGACTCTGGAGCGTGTCAAGACACCAATGTAGGACTGTATCTCCTTATGTGCAAGGCCATATGGTTGACCCTTTTTGTTGTACTCAATCGCTGGCTTGATTTTCTGAAACTTTCTCTTCACAACACGGGGCATTGTGGTTATACCACGCCCTGAATTTGGTTCCTCAACAAAAGTAGTCGTGCTGTCTGAAGCTTTCTCAGCGGAAGATACAAACTTCATCTTCTTAGAGGATTTGGTTGTAGATTGTGCAACTTCAAGATCTTTACCTTGATTCTTTTCCAAGGTAGCTTTCTTTTTGCTCAAGCTAGAAGCCTTACTTTGAGATTGAGAAACCATGTTTACAGCTAAATCAAACCTGCAAGTGAAATTATTTCAGATTATAAAATACTAAATACGACGGTAATTTTAATAATACGATGTAGTATTTAACATCAAACGACGCTATATAATAACTACTGACGTAATTTAAATTTATCACGTCGGTAGTTATTTACCGACGTGGATAAACACATCAAACGTCGTAAAAAATATGTCACCGGCGTCTTATTGATAAGAACTCAAAACACAGGGTATATTTATTAGAATTGGAAAAAATCTGTGTGCATGTTTATTCAAACTGGACAAAAGTAAAATAATTATATGAACAAAAAATATAATCATTTTCAAACCTGAACTTAAGGAATCAAACTTAAATTGAAAATATTTCATATTTTACAATACTAAAAACGGCGGTAAGTTTAAAACACGTCGTAGTATTTAGTTTCACATGACGCTATATACTAACCACCGACGTTATTACAGTTTTATCACCTCGTAGTTAATTACAGCCGTGGTTTAATTAATAAAAGGACGTAAATAATCAGTTACCGTCATCTTATTAACATGAACAACAAAAAGCAGATTATTGTTTCACTTCTAATTATTTATTTTTCTTTATATTATATCAAATTGGAAAAGAGTAAATGAATTACAAAACTAACACTTATAATGATTTTCATCTATTGCTATTGAGAAAAAAAACATGGAAATGGGAATATTTCATAATTTACAAACATATAAAACGATGGTAGTATTTATTTTATGACGTCGTTATTTAAATACTGTCATTATTATATACTTCAAACGACTCAAATAAGACGGCACCGTCGTCGTATTAACATGATACAAAAAACAGTGTATTGGTACAATACCCTTTCCTTCTTTGTACGTAAATTGAAAAACGAAAAATGATTTTCAAAAGAAAAAAACATATAAAAATTTCAAAAGATAAAACATATAACTCGTTTAAAAAAGTACGAAGCAATGGTTACCTTTTTCTTGCAACGAAAGTTTTCTCGGGTTTTCTCGTCTTTGAAGTGGTATGTTTTGGTCAGTGACGAAGGCGAAGTGTGGGAGGACGATTAGTTTCAGACAGGGACGAAGACGAAGAGTGGCGCCTTGGGAAGGATAAACGAGAGGAGGGTGAAATTTTTTCTCGGTATTCGAAACAGTGAAACTTTTGTAGGTCATGCAAAATATTTAAATAATGTCGAAATGTTATATAATACGACGCTATTTATAAAAAATGACGTGGTATAAGTCAAATAACACGACCTCATTTCTAAGATACCGACGTAGATACCAAAGCAAAAAAAAATCTTATAACAAAAAACTTCAAACGACGGTTCACAAATAGGCGCCGACGTATAAAAAATTAATACGACGCTCATTTAAGGAAAACGACGTGGTTACTACAACTCTATACGACAGTAGTATTATATTATCCGCCGTTGATTGTTTACAATTAAACGTCATGATTTTTAATAGAACCGACGTGGTTAATAAAAATAATTTCTTCAAATTTTCTTTTCTCACAAAGTTGTCATTCCTCACTTCATGCCTTGGATCTCTCTCACATGCGATTTGGAGGCACCAAAACTGTGTTAACGATGTATGCGATTTGGAGAATCTCAGATGACCAAAACGCCCACATCGTTAACTCTCACCTATCTGCAGGTAATAGTTTGGTTTTGAAAGAGCCTTTGGGTTTCACCAATTTTCAAAATACTGAATTTCTGAAAATAGTTTGGATGTTGTTTGTACGATTTTCATTCTCAATATCGTTTTATTCGTTTAATTTATTATCAGACGACAAGTTATAAAAAATTGGGTCATTCCATGAGGCGTCGGAAACACAACACGAAGAACTGCCGTATTATCTGAACAACCACGTCTCTATTATATTATAACGACGTGGTAACGATTTACCACCACCTTTTATTTATCAGAATTGTCGTAATATAAGTTTTAATACGGCGTAAAATATTAAAAGACAGACGTGGATTTTTTAAAATTAGACGACGTTCTGTATGTATTGTAATACAATTACCGTCGTGTTTATTTGATGTTCAAAACGACAGTATTATATGTAAAACGTCGTCTATAATTACTACGTCGGTATATTTACACATACCGACGTTGTTTATTTGTTATATGTTTTCTTATCGGATTGACATGTTTCATAAGACGACGCTTTTAAAGTTTCATGCGTCGTGTTTTAAAAATACCCAAATGAATTTCCAATTTTTAGGTGTTTTAGTTTCTAATCCACGTCGGTTTTTATATTACCGTTGACAGGACCGGACCCGACTTCCCCCTCGGAACTCGTGTCCAACCCTACTTCCCGTCAGACACTACCCCGACGCAGGACCTACTTTACTAAAACGCCCCTTAACTTGGTTTAAGGAAATAGGAAAGTTGACTTCTGCCGAAAATTCGACAGAGTCTCCCCTGAAAAGTGGGCTTTTCCCAAAATTTCCACATGTTAAAGACAACAAAAAATTTTCCAACAGGCAGCATGCACAAAGCAGAAGCACACAGATTAATAGGGAGGCCTCTGGCCTCTACCTCAATCCTAGGTGAGCACTACGGAGCAATCTAAAGAAATTTAAAGTTTACAACCTGAGCAAAGGATAGCAAAGTAAAAATACAAGAAAACTCCTACAGGAGCCGTTAGCCGTGATGCCTCGACGTGGTGGTCTCGACCTCGGGATCTAGTACCTGGGGGCCGCAAAACAGAAAATGTAAGTGGACGAAAAATCAAACTTTAAACCTCATTTTTCAATGAACATAATAACTCCCTCCGTTTTCGCAAATAATGACATAGCACTTATGCAACAAAGATCCTTGTATAAATGTACATATTTATACGAACAGATACTTGAAAACAATTCCGTTAAATTTGTACCTTGAAATACCATAATTAAAACTGTAGCTTTGCTACTTCTGCAAATTCTTGGAAACCACAAACTTAAACACTGAATTCTTAAAATAAAAACCATGGAATTGAATCTATCCAAAAATATCCCGTTTAAGTAAAACACAGAAATACTGAATAACTCCCTTTTTCCTGGAACCCAACCTGTCCAGTTTCAAACCTTAATTTAAAATATGTACATGTGCATCACCGTCCCGGTGCACATATTCAAACGTAATAATTCTTGGAAATAACATCCATAGACACACCCACATATATATATTTATAATAACATAAATGCAAAGTTACAGAAAATCCCAACAAGGAAAATATAAAACCAAAACGACTACAAACCAAGAAAACCCAAATTCCCAACCAACTGTTTCCCGACACAATGCCTGTAGGCACAGCAAGGAAGGAAGGATCCTCACTTAAAAGAAAATAAGGATGGAAGTATAGTAATAGGTATATATATATACATATATAAATAGTAAGACTTTTAGACCAATACTTGTACCGGGGAAACAATCCAACAAGGGGATTGTTGACTGACTACATGGAGAAAAATCCCTTCACAACCACGTAGCCAGGGAACAAGCCGTCCCAACTGGGGACTAACTCCCAGACACGCACAAAAGAAAATACCTCAATATTGTGCGGCTAAATAAAGTCCTACGCGCGCAGACTACCCGGCATGGGCCTACAGTAACACCCCGTCAAGGGTGAACCGGGTTCCGTTGTATCCTGTATCCATTTCAGTAACCAAGTATCCGGGGAGGTACATAAAGTGGTGCTAATAGCACTCCATCTAGTATACATAATCCCTGACATACCCTAAATTCCAGGGTATTCAGCCCGTACCCAAACTCGAACACAATAACATTCGGACGTTACCCCGTCCATAATTGACACCAAAATATGTGTACAATAAGAATATAGACACAACTGTCTCAACATATATATATCCGGAACCCAAAGTATTCATAAATTTCCAATATAAAATATAATCCAAATATTCCGTATAATACCAATTCCAAACTTGAAACAAATATATAACTCCATAATTGCAAAGTATATAAAAATCCAAAAAAAACACAAAATCCAAATTCCGAAACCTTTAGTCAAAGTATAAATATTATTCGTAAAGTATATGCAGCAAAACCAAATACAAAATCAATTGGACAATACTAAAGTCCATGCTTGCCACCCAAATCATTTAATTCAAGGCATAAAATAAAATATAAATTATAAATTATAAGTTCCCGAAACATAAAACCCAAACTCATAACATTCATAAATTTCAAATATTAAAGTCAACCGAAATTCCATGATTTAAAACAATATAAAGATTCCAAAGTCAAAATAACCAAAATAAATAATTCCGAAATCCAACATAACAATAAACCTCAATTTGTCAAATATAAAACTCAAGAAATTCCCGGGTATTTCACCATACCCAAACCGTATACAAAGATCACCAGACGATGGTCCCATCCCAAATTTAATACTCAAAAACCTTTAATTTAAAGTATAGCCACCAATGTCCCACAATTAAACCGGGACCCCAAAACATGCATAAACTTTGAATATAACTTAAATTCCAATAACTTCATAAAATATTCTATCCAAGATTCAAAA
Organism: Prunus padus; assembly: GCA_024362665.1. Classification (NCBI taxonomy): domain Eukaryota; kingdom Viridiplantae; phylum Streptophyta; class Magnoliopsida; order Rosales; family Rosaceae; genus Prunus; species Prunus padus. The sequence goes on along the minus strand of JANFAM010000001.1, from coordinate 1,827,879 downwards.
TATCATTAAAACCCCTTAGTCAAAGCGACTAGTTTTATATGCATAAATTTTCCGATAATTCCATCAAAATCAAATCCAAGACTTAAACAATATTTAAAATACCAATGATCAAGATAAATCATTTATGCATCAAATTTCAATCTTTGAAATAATGCTTGTTCAAAACAAAAGTCCACTCACAACAAGTCAATGCTGCTCAATCCTTATAGAGCTTTTCTTCCGGAGTACGCGAAGCAAGAGTACCTATTTGAGAGAATAAACGGTTTAATTAATACGCTTACCCAACAACAAACTTTAACTCAAGACGCTAGTTCTCGGGTCTCAAGGTAAGCGTGCACAACTACCGGGGAGTTTCTAGAGTCAAACTACGCTCTTCAACAGGTGGGACCACCTCGGAAGACTCACGGTCAACCGATTGGTCAAACTTCCCGAATAGGTCAACCAAGCCTCCGGGGCCCACGACCTCCGATTTCCAATCCGAACATTCCTAAATGTTCAACAAGGTTTACTAAACACGTCCTGACAGTTTGGTCTCGATCGAGCGGTCGGAACTGCGCCAATCATACGACCGGACGGTAACCGGGTTACCTAACCCTAGGGTTAATGATTCGGAGTATCCAGGACTCCGATTCTTGATCCGTCAAATCCTACACGATCCTGGGGCTAAAGGGAACAACATATTTGGAAATGAGACCGATCCAACGGCCCGAACATATCGAACCTGGATAACGCATAATAGGCGTAAATCCGTTAGACTGTCAAACGATAACCAAAATGGAATCCGAGCACACCTACGCCCTCAGGACGACATGGGGAACATTTTAGGACACAATGCACCACCACAACAATGCCCCGAAACCCGCCGGAATTGGGTGTGCATAGTAATTCCAGTGACCGGAAAAACTCCAAACCATGGGTCAAGACTTCAGGTATAGGTTCAACTCAACAAGTGGAGCATTTTATTCAACTACGACAACACCTAGTTTGGTCGGCAAGTGGCCGGAAATTCAACTAAAAAACTGGCCTAAAATGGGTTTCTAAATCGAACAACCTAGGCTTGAAACCGATCTACAATACCTACATAAATGGATAGAGAATGAAGAGTGGATGAAGTTTCATACCTCACTCGACTGAAACGGTTGCCGGAGTCGCCGGAAAACTCGTCGGAAAGTTAATAACCATCGAACTTTCAGTCGTTCCAGTTTAAAATCCTTGGGTTTCTGAGCTGGGGGAATGGGCAGGATATGTAGAGGAGGAAGAGACGAAGATTTTGGGACTGGAATCACCTGAATCGGACATTTGTGGAGGGAGAAATCGCCAGTCAAAGTCTGGCCCGAAGAGAGGAACAAAAATGAGGGAGAAGAAGAGAGAGTCGTCCGGGGAAGAAGAAGAAGGCGTTTCATTGTAGTGGCAATGTAGCATTTTACTGTAGCCGCTACAGTAAAATCTGAAATTCGTTTTTTTTTCTTCTAATCGCTTCTCGATCGTTACAACCCCGAATTCGGTGTATTGCATATCCACGAACTCGGATCGACGAGCCAAACGCAACGGCACAACTCAATTTCCCAAATTCTTTTTGGAATTTTTAAAGTGCCTAAAATACCCTTAATCCCAGTGGCAAAATTGTAATTTCACCAAAATTATTAAATTGAATACATTCAATTAAATTGGGTCAGGGATGTTACAACCGTCGTCGTTTAAAATTTAACGACGGTATTTATTTTGTTCGTCGTCGTTTTACCGACGTCTATTTCAATTTTTGTAGTAGTGAGGGGAGTATTATATTGAGATGCCTCAAGATTGTCTCATACGTGAATCAAACCCGGGTGCACTTTGATAGGGGGGAGGGGGGAGGAGAGTGGCCAACTTTTCTACTATGGTGCTACCCATGTGCAACTTGTATATTTTACTTGAACTTTTGTCTTATATTACAAATGTTTTATTATTATTAAAATGAATATCTTAAATAATTTTATTTGAGGGATAGAGCACTTAAAAATTTATTGTAAGAGAGTGCATGATTGTTGTGGTGCATGAACGGAGTAAGAGGTTCCCTTTTGTCTTCAAAACTTTTCAAAAATCCGAACCATCTATTTTTTAAGTTTTAATTCATAGATCATCAGTGCAAAAATTTGCATAATTCAAAAACCATTAAGATATCTAGTTGTGATCAACAAAATCGACGAATACGGTGCTTCAAGATAGCACTAAAATGACAGCCATTAATTAAGTGATGAAGTTGTTTTGGATTAAAATGATTTTTTGCAGAGTCTATCTTTGAACAAATGCTTAAAACATAGACTGTTCGGATCTTTGAAATACAATGTGGGATATGCCTACAAGGGTGTCCCTCAAATAGGTTGAGTGGTCAAATGATTTCGAATTAATATGATTTTTTGCAGAGTCGATCTTTGAAGGAATACCTAAAAAGAGACAGTTCAGATCATTGAAATACAATGTGGGGTGGGCTCTATAAGGGTGTTCCTCAAATAAACTTATTTTAAGGATTCCTCAACTACTGAAGCTCTTTTTAAAAAAGGTAATGCTAGGCTTACCACATTGTGTACCACCTTTCTAATAGAGGTAGAGCCCACCAATACAATAGGGCCCACCTCTATTAGAGAGGTGGTACACAATGTGGTATATAAATGTGGTATGCCTAGCATTTTCCTTTTTCAAAAGTCTCATCGTTCGTTCAATATTTTTTTTATTGGAAACATGTTGGTATATTACTGTTGGCATGCTATCAACAATGATAATGACATGTATCAATATCATATCGACAATTCGTCATTTTTTTATTAATACAAACTATATTCTACTTTAATATAATCTAATCTATGGAGAGGGAGATTCGAACTCAAGTGCAAACTGAGGAGCACTTCCAGTCTAGCCAACTTGGCATCATGTCTCGAGAGCGATGTATTTATTAAAAAACAATGCTTATATATAATAATTCTTAATAAAGATACCCCATGATATAGTTTAAAGGTCAAAAACATCTTATTTTGGCCCACTCTTCAAAGGTTAATTTCGTAAAAAGTCCACAATCTTATTGTTTTAGTATAACTGTGGCTTTTGGTTAAAATAAAATTTCATAATTGAAATGAACGTTACATGGTGTCTTTTGATTAAGTATAACTGTTCATTTTGGTGAAGCTTTATGACAGGACCGGACCCGAATTCCCCCTCGGAACTCGTGTCCAACCACCTTCCGTCGAGACACTACCCCGACGCAGAACTTACTTTTCTAAAACGCCCATTAACCTTGGTTTAAGGAAATAGGAAAGTTGACTTCTGCCGAAATTTCGACAGAGTCTCCTCTGAAAAATGGGCTTTCCCAAAATTTCCACCTGTTAAAAACAACAGAGAGTTTTCCAACAGGCAGCATGCACAAAGCAGAAGCACACAGATTAATAGGGAGGCTTCCGGCCTCTACCTCAATCCTAGGTGAGCACTACGGAGCAGTCTAAAGAAATTTAAACTTTACAACCTGAGCAAAGGATAGCAAAGTATAAATACAAGAAAACTCCTACAGGAGCTGTTAACCGTGATGCCTCAACGTGGTGGTCTTGACCTCGGGATCTAGTACCTGGGGGGCGCAAAACAGAAAATGTGAGTGGACGAAAAATCAAACTTTAAACATCGTTTTTCAATGAACATAATAACCCCCTCCGTTTTCGCAAATAATGACAAGCGTTATGCAAGAGAAAATCCTTATGTATACGTACATACTTAAAAGAACCGATACTTGAAAACAATTCTATTAAATTTGTACCTTGAAATACCATAAAGAAAACTGTAGCTTTGCTACTTCCGTAAAATTCTGGAAACCACAACTTAAATACTGAATCCTTAAAATAAAAACCATGGAATTGAATCCATCCAAAAATATTCCGTTTAAGTAAAACATAGCAATACTCCTTTGAATAACTTCCCTTTTTCCTGGAACTCAACCTGTCCAGTTTCAAACCTTAATTTAAAATCTGTACCTGTGCATCACTGTCCCGATGCACATATTCAAATAAAGCCAACCTGGAAATAAAATCCATAGACACACCCACAAATATATATATATATATATATATATATATATATAATAACATAAATGTAAAATCTCAGAAAAACGCAATAAGGAAAATGTAAAACTAAAATGACTAAAAACCAAGAAAAACCAAATTCCCAACCAACTGTTTCTCGACGCAATGCCCGTAGGCACAGCAAGCAAGGAAGGATCCTCACTTAAATTAAAAATGAGAAAGAAATTATAGTAATACGTATATATATATTATATATAAATAGTAAGACTCTTAGACCAATACCTGTACCGGGGAAACAATCCAACAAGGGGATTGTTGACTGACTACGTGGAGAAAAATTCCTTCACAACCACGTAGCCAGGGAACCAGCCGTCCCAACTGGGGACTAACTCCTAGACATGCACAAAAGAAAATACCTCAATATTGTGCAGCTGAATAAAGTCCTACTCGCGCAGACTGCCCGGCATGGGCCTACAGTAACACCCCGCCAAGGGTGAACCGGGTTCCGTTATATCCTGTATCCATTTCAGTAACCAGTATCCGGGGAGGTACATAAAGTGGTGCTAATAGCACTCCATCTAGTATACATAATCCCTGACATACCCTAAATTCCAGGGTATTCAGCCCGTACCCAAACCCGAACACAATAATATCCGGACGTTACCCCGTCCATAAATGACACCCAAAATATGTGTACAATAAAAAATATAGACACAAGTGTCTCAACATATACATATATCCGGAACCCAAAGTATTCATAAACCTTCAATATCAAATATAATCCATATGACCCATAAAACACAAATTCCAAAATTGAAACAACTATATAACTCCATAATCGAAAAGTAAATAGAATTTCTTAAAAACGTGAAATCCAAGACCCAAAACATTTAATCAACGTATAAATATAAAATATAGAATATAAACTACAAATTCCCGAAAACATAAAATTCACACTTTTTAACGAATTTCAAATATTAAAGTAAATAGAAAGTTCCTTGATTTAAAACAATATAAAAATTCCAAGATTAAATTAACCAAAGAAAATAATTTCGAAATCCAACATAACAATAAATCCTCAATTTGTCAAATATAAAACTCAAGAAATTCCCTGGTATTTCACCATACCCAAACCGTATACAAAGATCACCGGACGATGGTCCCGTCCCAAATTTAATACTCAAAAACCTTTAATTTAAAGTATAGCCACCAATGTCCCACAATTAAATCGGGACCCCAAAACATGCATAAACTTTGAATATAATTTAAATTCCAATAACCTCACAAAAAATTCTATCCAAGATTCAAAATATCATTAAAACCTCTTAGTCAAAGTGACTAGTTTTATAAGCATAAATTGTCCGATAATTCCATCAAATCAAATTCAAAACTTAAACAATATTTGAAATCCCAATCATCAAGATAAATCATTTCATATGCATTGCAATTCATTCTTTTAAAAATATGCTCGTTCAAAACAAATGTCCACTCACAATAAGTCCATGCTGCTCAATCCTTAGAGAGCTTTTCTTCCGGAGTACGCGAAGCAAGAGTACCTAATTGAGAGAATAAACGGTTTAATTAATACGCGTACTCAACAACAAACTTTAACTCAAGAAACTAGTTCTCGGGTCTCAAAGTAAGCGTACACAACTACCGGGGAGTTTCTAGAGTCAAACTACGCTATTCAACAGGTGGGACCACCTCGGAAGACTCACGGTCAACCGATTGGTCAAACTTCCCGAATAGGTCAACCGGGCCTCCGGGGCCCACGACCTCCGATTTTCGATCCGAACATTCCTAAATGTTCAACAAGGTTTACTAAACACATCCAGGCAGTTTGGTCTCGATCGAGCGGTCGGAATCTGCCAATCGCACGATCGGACGGATAGAAGGTTACCTAACCCTAGGGTTAATGATTCGGAGTATCCGGGACTCCGATTCTTGATCCGTTTGTTCCTACACGATCCTAGAGGTATGGGGAACAACATAATTGGAAATGGGACCGATCCAACGGCGAACATATCGAACCGGATAACGCATAATAGGCGTAAATCCGTTCGATCAAACGATAACCAAATTGGAATCCGAGCACACCTATGCGCTCAGGAAGACATGGGAAACATTTTAGGACACAATGCACCACCACAACGATTGCCCGAAACCCGCTGAATTGGGTGTGCATAGTAATTCGGTGACCGTAAAAACTTCAAACCAAGGGTCAAGACTTCTGGTATAGATTCAACTCAACAAGTGGAGCATTTTATTCAACTACGGCAACACCTAGTTTGGCCGGCAAGTGGCCGGAAATTCAACTCAAAAACTGACCTAATATGGGTTTCTAAATCGAACAACCTAGGCTTGAAACCGATCTACAATACATACATAAATGGATAGAGCATGAAGAGTAGATGAAGTTTCATACCTCACTCGACCCAAACGGTTGCCGGAGTCGCCGGAAAACTCGTCGGAAAGTTCGATAACCATCGAACTTTCAGTCGCTCCAGTTTAAAATCCTTGGGTTTCTGAGCTGGGAGAATGGGCAGGCTGTGTAGAGGAGGAAGAGACGAAGATTTAGCAACTTGAATCACCTGAAACGGACTTCGGAGGAGAGAGATATCGCCTGCCAAAGATTGGCCCGAAGAGAGGAAGAAAAAAAATGGGAGAAGAAGAAAGAATCGGGGAAGAAGAAGGAAACGGCCGGTACTGTAGCATTTTACAGTAAAATCTGAAATTCGTTTTTTTTTTTCTTATCGCTTCTCGATTGTTACAGCCCGGAATTGAGCGTGCAACATATCCCCGAACTCGTTTCGACGAGCCGGACGCAACGGCGCAACTCAATTCTCCAAATTCTTTTTGGAAATTTAAAAGTGCCTAAAATACCCTTAATCCCAGTGGCAAAATTGTAATTTCGCCAAAATTATTAAATTGAATAAATTCAATTAAATTGGGTCAGGGTTGTTACACTTTATGTTTCGTGTGATTTATTATTTTATTTCATAATTTTCTCTTTATGTCGACTATGTTTTATTTGGTGTCATATTTAATTCTAATTTATGCAACATGGTTTGCTAAAGAAATTGGCCTAATTTACATAATAACCTATAAATTCAATCTTTTCAAACTTAACACGTCTCTTTTTTTCAAACTATGACTCTAGAGGGGTAACTACTCTTAATAACATGGTTTTTTTATATGTGTATTTTGTTAATATAGTATTTATCATGGCCACACAAGGGAAGCTTTAGATAAAAATACAATCATTATTATGTAACTTATATTTCTTAATCAGGATTCGTATTGCTTACGATTCTAGGATTATATGCTATATTATCTGAAATTTATGTGTTAGTGCATTTTTCCATGCACTTTATTATTTTATTGAAGAAATAACTTGATAAAAAAAGTTATTAGTCCTTGAATTCTAGCTAGGGTCCTCGTTTATCGGATGGGGTGATGATGCTAAGAGAAGTGCTATTCGCAGTCGCTAAAAAGTGTCATATGGGAGCAAATAATCACAAGCCAATAGTAAAATACCACGCGGACTAAAAGGCGACTACACGAACCAAACTGCCCTTGGTTAAAGATGGGAGAAGATGTGATACATCTTATCGAGCATTGATGGTGAACAATACATGACTAGTATTGGTGGCTTCCTTTACTAGGGTATCAAGAAGCGTGGCCAAAGGGCCTTGACTTGTAGATTAATGGTCTCAAGTTCGAATCTCCATAGTATCTTAATAGTGTGCGTGTGAGAGAGAGAGAAACTCCTCATCCCAATAAATGTCAAAGGACCTACATCTAAAACCAAAAAAGCGAGGACTAAACCCAATGACAACTAATCATTTTGGACCTAGATCTAAGAAGCCCTTAATTTAATCTAAACTACCCGAAGGGGGATTCTAACTTGGGTGAGTGGCGAGCACATCCACTCTATGTCTGCAGGTACTACTAAACTAACCTTATTATAGTTTTGAAGAATACTATTATTTTTCTTCAGAAATATTCATTTGTGGTGCTGCACATACGAAGAGGTTAAGTTGATAGATCCATCACATAAGCTTATTTGAGGGACATTCTTGTAGGGCATACTGTGTATTGTATTTCAATGATCCGAAGCATCTATTTTTTTAGGTATTCATTCAAAGATATGCTCTGCAAAAAATCACTTGAATCCGAAATCATTTGACCACTCAATGAGATTATTGTTTTTGTTTGAGGATCTCTCAATAAAAGAAGATTATATATTTACATTAATCTTTGAACATTGGAAAAGAGCTTGAAAATCATATTCACTCGGAGACATTATGTGACAACCTGAAAAATTCCAAGATATTAGTACACTCATAACCTTGATATCCCAGTCCTATTTGAGGTAAGTGGAATTTTTTTCCAAAATTAAATACCATTATTATATTGAAGAATAAATTATTTTCGATAAATTTGAAGTTAGAATTTTGGTGTTTTGATTTCATAGAAAAATAATAGACGTTGTTATGAGGTTGTGGTATTTTTCGGATAATTTTTCGAAAATCAGACGTATTTTTAGTGGATTTTCGAAGTTGGAAAATAAGGAAATTGGAATAGTAACCGCCACATGGCAGCTTGTGATTGGACCACTTGGCAACTTATGATTGGCTGGTCCATCAATGATTGAGTTCTGATTTTTTTTTTTGAGTTACAACTAGGTTTTACGATACTATTCCGTAAGCTCGTTTAATCTAGGCCATTGATATATTAGATCTGGATCGTAGGATCAAATCAAGAGTTCTGATTTGATCTGAGCCATTAGATAGGAGTGCATCTGGACCATCTATCTATGAACTACCATGCTCCTTCCCACATTTTACAAAAAACTCAACTTTTAATCTAGGCCTTCGAATTAAATATTCAAATTCATCCGAACTATTCGAGTATTCTATAAATACCCCCTAATACCCTCATTTCCTCACACCAAACTTCTTCCAAAACCCTTCCTCCCTCTCTTCCTCTCTTCCTCCACCATCAAAGTCACTATTCTGATATTTTTCAGAATTACTATTCATCCCAAGCAGTACTGTTCACAATTACTATTCATCCAAAATGACTATTCATCCTAAAACCGCTCGCGGTGTATTCATCGTTTCGTGCAATCTTCACCCGAGGGTACTATTCACTCGTGGTAGTATTCATCATAATGTTTTGCAGAGGTAATTTCTCTTTCTTACCTCATTTTTTATTCATTTTCAATTCCATATTTTCATTCCTAGCTATTATGCTTGCTAAATTCAATTAATTATATTTTCTTAAATTGGGTAGTTTTTCCATATTATTCTTAAAAATTGAAACCCTATGCCCTTACTCTGTCCGTTTGAATTTTGATTAGAATATTCTATTGGACCTATATTTCCCATATTCCTTAGACTATTATTACCGGAACCTTTTTCCTCTGGTCCATATGTATGAACAATATTAGACTATTTTGACTTTAATTTTACCGTAACGTGATTTTACCGTCTTCGGACTAGGGATGGAACTTAAAGGACTTTTGGACATTTTGGACTATATTATAATTACCTGAGACTTCAAGGACCTATGGACACTTATTGGACAACATGAAGACCGAATGACAATTTGGACAGAGTTAAAGGACCAAAATGCAATAAAAAGTAAAATAAGGACTTAAGTGCAAATAAGGAGTTTTTAGTAACATTTTTAAATGTTGGACTAGGACTCAGTTTTCCAGGCAGGGCAGGTTGAGCACGAAGGCACACTGTTTTTGAATGTCATATTGCTTGGTTTTATGAATGCTTGACTTTGGTTCTCCAAAGTTTTGAGGGTATACGTATGCGGGCATTATCTTCGACGACCTAAGAGTGAAAGGGGCATAGCGACTTCCTTGGGTTTCGATTCCCTAAACCTCCGGAGGGGTTACACGAACAAACTTTACCAATACCCTTGTGTGAGGTTTAGTCGATGAGATGTAGCCGGTAAATGGACAGTCTCGCTACCGTACTAGGTAAGTTGGTTATATTTTTATTTCTGGTAGGGGTAGTTGGCCTATTGGGATCGGTCGTCAGACAAGCATATTATGGGTACCCAAGAAACGCTTGCAAAAGCTGTGTGAGCATGCCAACTGTTTTGATCCTATATTTATATGGAAATGGTTTGTGTTGTGCATACTCTTTTCACTGTTATTCTTGAACATTACTATGTTATTTTGTTATCTATTTTCAAACATATCCGGGAGCCTCCTACCGGGCAAATGAACGTATGTGATGCTCATCCCTACTTTTTTTCTTGTAGAATCAAAATCCTTGAGCATCGACTTGTTGCTGTCTACGAACCTGTCAACAGCTTGTTCATGTTCTTTTTCTTCTTCAACAGGTCGTGATTTCCTCTTCTTGGGGCGAAGCGTGTGTTTTCTGTTCATATCACTCATTTGTCTATAAATAAAGGATGATTGGTATTATTTAAATTTCTAGTTTGTAAAATAACTTAAGAGATTACTCGTCCTCTTCCTTAACCTTTGAGGTTGATATATCATTAATAAAGTTTGTATAATGTTTTATTTAGTTTTCCGCTGTTATTTACTGAAGGTTTTTCAAAACATTTTTGAGAAGTTCATTTGAATATTAAACATGCATTTAATCAAATTAATCGCAGCGGAAGTTTATGGTGGTTGTTGTTTAAAATCAAAAACAAAACTTCTTCCAAGTATATTAAGCCATGAACATTGATATGATTTCATGAATGGAAAATTCAAGAGAAAAGGATAAGATCTAATTACCCTTGAAGCAATTATATGAACCAATTTGTGTTTGGTCTTCTCTTGATGATTTCCTCTTTCTTGATCTCCTCTTTGATCTTTGATCTTTGCTCCTTGATCTTTCTCCTCCTTGTGAGCCACAAAGGATATGGCCTCTAAGTCTCCACACCAATGGAACCTTGAGATGAGAGGGAAGAATCTTGGGAATACAAGGATGCTAGTGCTAGATCCCCAAGACTTGGTTTCAATCTAAACCCTTGAAAGATGAAAGTGTTTCACTCTTGAAAACTCTCTTTTATCTCTCTTTGATCTCCCAAACCTATTTGGTTGATGTTGGATTGTGTTTGTGTAATGAGCTTATGAAAAATAGCTTATGGAAACAATTCCCATACCCATTTACTTATGCATTTTCGGCCAAATCCCATTGGGCTTCCAAAATTGGGCCTTGTGACACTTAAACCATAATATTTAGGTGCTTAAGCCCTTGGGCTTAATACCCAACCATTTGGGCTTCCGTTAACTATTACCGAGGCCCAAATACTCTTTTACACGTAGTAAATCATCCATATCAAATTGATCAAATTTATTTCCACAACATCATATGTATTTCTCAAAGTTAACCATTTAAGGTGTGCGATCCATTAGGTTCTAATTAGCATGGCAGTGGGAAAATATTAGAACTCTTTCTAACCAACTGAATTAAAACCCCCTTTTAATTTTTCCTTTATATGGATTGATCACAATCAATCCTAGGACTTCCACGAACCAAGAGTGACATTTAGCAATATATCAAGGCTACCCAAGCTAACCAGAATTGGTGAAGAACCTATTCGATTGGAATTACAATGCAATACGGTCCTTCTCTTATACAATGTTTCATATCATATTATTAGGGTACGGATTGATTATGTCAAACCCCTAATATGATTTATAACCTCATATGATTCAATAGAACATGATTAAGAACAACTTTCTAAATCAAGCTCAAAATACTTTGGCCAAAGATTTACTAAATCACATCTCGAAACATTCTCCTTCTTTATCGAAGGTAGAGATTCCTTATTGTACATTCACATGCCCCTATGATGAATTAAGAGACCCCAACAACACTTTAGACAAATCTTTTACGGCTTGCCTTTAAGAGTTATCTAAGATCAATAACGCATCATAGGACAACCATGATGCCTCAGGTCTAAGGACTAATTTGCATTATTGCAACTATGAGTTCTCGTTTGACATGTAGATAAATACTCCATACGAGAACTATGGTTGATCGCGTTCAGTGTACCCATTCACTAACGAGCACCCACATACTTGTATTAGTATCATCTACACAAATGGTTTGAGACTAACCATCCTCCTAATTAAGCATACATAGTATGTGCTAATCTTGACGGTTTATCAATGCCCATTTGATAATCCTATGATTAGGAACATTTTGGGATACTATAGTAAGAGATTAAAGGTCTCCCTAATCTAATCTTCTTTAGATTACTTTATCTCTTATTTAGCATTCCCTGGACATTTGTTTCTTTAATCGATGTAAAAGATAACAAAATAAATTTGCCCTTTATTATCATATACGAAATGTATTCTAAGGAGATTACATCAAATGTATTGGCTCTTAGGGCACATTTCTAACATTTACAACTATGATACAACCCGTTTTATTAAAAAGGCTTATCATATTTTGGGAATCTTGGGAGTATAACCCTCGGATCTAGGTGTTATATTTTCGGGATCCTCAAGGTATGTGCCGCTGTCATGTGTCTCGGTTTTGAGGCATGACACATTGACTCTACGCTTGCTGAAAACTACGACATATCTTCCAATCCCGAAACCACAATTTCCTTGAGGCCTTAACTCCCTCCTCATTTGCAAGTTGCAACCATAGCACTAATGATTGTGCACAAATTCTCCTTTTGGAATAAATGCAAATTAAGCAAGCCTCTTTGTTATACCAATAAAAGTTAAGAAATTAATTATATATAGGGAGCTTCAGTTGAGGATCCCTCAAATAAACATATTTGAGGGACATCCTTTTAGGGCTCACTCTGTATTGTATTTCACTAATCTCAACCGTATATTTTGTAGATACTCTTTCAAATATTATCTTTACAAAAAATCACTTGAATCCGATATCATTTGACCACTCAATTGAATTATTGAAATTTTAGTACTTTCTTAAAGAACCGTGTTCATTGATTTTGTAGGACATTATTGGATATCGAAACGGTTTTCGATTTGTCTAATTTTTTGCAAGGATGATCTATGAATGTAGACTTAAAAAAGATTTATAAAGGACCTTAAAGGATATCCCTCAAATAAAATTATTTAAGTGATCCCTCAATAGAATGGGATATATATATAGGGGGCGGATCAGTGGCACCATATTTTTGACACAAGTTTTGACACAAGTTTTGGGCCATTAGATTACTCCACTTTTAATCGTGAAGATTAAACCTGACATGGCAAAACAATATTTTTTTAATTAATATTTATATATTAAAATTAAAATTCTGATACTGTATTAATTAATTAATTCTTTCTCTCTCTTTCTTCTACAGAGTTGACGCCTCCTCCTCTACCTCTGCTTCTTCTTCCTCCCTCTCCCGTCCCCTTCTCATCCCCAAAGCCACCCTCACCACCACCACCACCACTCCAACCCCTACCCTACCTAAACCACAAATCACAGGGGCTCTCTATCTCCCCTTCCTCTCCGGCAACGCCATTGCACAACCTGGCATCGGTCGACACTTACAAAGCCATCGCATAACCCAGATTTATCCCCAGCATAGCCACTCGCTCTCCGACCTAGTCAATCGCTAGCCTACCCCACCTATAGCCCTGTCTATTCTTCTATGTCTAAAACTGATTTTCTTGACGTGCTTCCGGAGGTGCTGAGCTTTGCCCTCTAAGATTTTCCACCACCCCTCTGAAATGACGTCGTCTCTAGACACAGCCTCCAAATGGGCTCTTCAATCTGATCCTAAGGGTGGCGATTTTGTTTCTGCTATGCCTCTCAACCCTCTAAGGTCTTATCTTTCACTGCCCCAGGTCACTTTTGGCCCCAAAAGGTCAGTTATTTCTTGTTCTCTTCTCCTTTTGACTTCGTAATTGTTCAATTTTGAGTTTGGTTGGTTGCTAGAAAATGTGGATTGAAAAATTGAAGATTCTAGGACTGTTTTCGTGGAATTGGCTTTATGGGTAATGCACAAAATTGTTTAATATTTTGTGGATTTGCAAAATTTTGAAGCTTTTTTATGAATTTTCATGTGGAAATTGAATACGAAGTGCTGTCTGGGAGGAATGCATATGAAGGAGCTAATTAGTACATAATGTATCACATTGCTGTACAAATCCCATAATAGGCTTAAAATTAATTTTGGGCCGCAAAGTTTGGTTTCTGATTGCAGTTGGCAATGCTGATTGCAAGAGAAGTTGCATTGGCTTGTCACAATGGGATGGGGGTTTTTATTGTTATCCTTATGATTGTTAGTCATCTTCGAGTTCATTTGTTTGTTTTCTTTCTGAGTTTGAGCTGCAAAGTTTGGTTTCTTTCTTGCTTGGTGTATTAGGTGGCCATTGTTGTTGGAGGTCGCAACTTTTTTTGTGGAGATGCATGGGTGACTGCAACAGGGTTAGATAGAAGTACTGCATACCAGATTGGGTAAGCATCATTGCTAGCCTATCTTAATTTTTGCAATCTCAAATCGTACCACCTTTTAATAGCCTTGATTTATTAACATGAACATTGCATTCTTAGTGATGAAGCATGTTTAATAGCATGTCCAATGAAGCATAGTCAACTGATGTTACTTGTTCAATATATTTTATTTTTTCTTAATGTCTGATTACAGTGCATACACCAAATTCTTGTTTAATGGAATAAAGGTATATCCAAGTCACACAAACTATTACAGGATAGAACTTAATAAATAAAAGAATAATCTTTGGAAGATGGTTTATTTTTATTAAGCATGGATTAAGACATGAAACTGTGATATCTGAAAATCAAACTGGTGGTTTAATAGAATGATCAATTATGCAGCTTGTTTACCAATTGCGCAGTCAATGGGAGACTTTAAAAAAATAGGAAAATCTTTCATCTTGTTATATGGTTAAAAGTTTTTTTCTGCCATTTTATAATGATTTTGCAATGTAGTTCCTAGTTAGAAATCCTAGTAGGTTTTACTTTAGAAAATGGAGGTACTCTCTGCGAGTAATTTCCAGAATTTTTTAATAGATACCGAATTTGATTCATCTTAGCTTTTTCTTCATGTGTAAAATCAGGGTTATGCACCTGCATTTGAAGAAGGCACAAAGTCTAATTATGGCAGTCATGGTGATATGCAACTGTCAAATGAGAAGAACAGTCGTGATGATGAGTTTGAGCATGAAAGTAATGGATACAGTGAAGAGGCTGAAGCCAGACAAGGCCAAGATGACTCAAATAGTGAACTCAATTTTCTTGATTTAGATTATTTTTTTCATGAATCAGTTGTATCATGTTACGATCTATAGGTTAAGCAATTGAATATTGTGGTTTTTGATGACTTTTTTGAATTGGTATCAGTTTGAGGAGAGATGCTATTGAGCATTGTTTGCATGTGAAACTCTTTGAACTATAACCATGAGCAAAATTTGTAAACGGGAACACATAATTGTTGGTTCAAAGTTTACACTTTATTGAGTGTAGAGAGAAGCACTAATTGACAACAATGTTTCCTCTGTTTTCTTCTTCCTAAATTCAACACTGACAACACCAAAAGGCTTCTCAATATTCCATACAAGTCTGAGCAAAATTTCAATTGATCATTGATTTGCATCTCAAACTGTGAATTTATATTGTTCAATTAAAAGAAATTTTATTCAATGTTAAGAAATCTTTACATAGAACACAGACTGAATTGTGTCTTGGTTCCAACTTCCAAGCTGTTCAGGGTTTGCTAGTGAGAGCAAGCTACTTGGTATGATAGTCCTAAGCTATAATTTTGCATGTCTTCTTCTTCCTTAACTCAACACTGACAACACCAACAGTCTTCCCAACTCGTAAAGCCTTCGCCTCAACTTTAGCCTCCTCACCAGGGTAAGTAGAATTCAAATATGAAACGTTGATCTCCACTAAAACTTCGGAGCTGGGAAGAAAAAAAGAATCATACAAGAGCCAAGTTAAAAACTTTAACCTATGTTTTCATTCAAACCAAACCAGCTTCTTAATTAATATTTGCATTGTGGTCATTTTCCTCCTAAATTTCTTCCTTTCACTTTTTTTTTAATATCTAAGAGGTGGAAGACCTGACTGTCATCAAAGATTTTATTTAGTGAAATACTTCATTGATCAAAGCTATAAATAAAAAAACTCACCATTAACAATATTCTTGGTCATCACTCTCCACATTTTGGCACATGCTTTGTAGTCCAAACGCCAAAGCAGAAGACATTATTATCCCAATTGTTATTATATCATCTGTTAGTCAGCTTTAATAAAAAGGTATTGATTTTGTACCAAGCAAATACATTAAATGACAAATAAAAATATTAAATATAATGAAGCAGACTATCATACTGATTTTAAAAAATAATTCTTATCTTCCTATTTTGACATCTCAAATTCAAGCATCCAATTCAATCAAAGAGCTGAGAACTTGAGAGATCAATATAGGCAGATAGAAAACGGATTAAAGATAATATGGCAGTGTGAATTGGGTTGAGTCAAGGCCAGCTTGAAAGGTTGTAAAAGCAAAGGAAGCAGAACCGACAAGGAAGAGTCACACAATCTATGGAGCAAGCAATAAATTTTGAGTTTCCTACCAGAAGCATAGCATATTAAGTCTCTTGTATAATCTATTCAGAATTATCAAGTGTTGAAAAGCTTACCTCCTCAAAATGCCATCCTCTGTCATAGTGTTGAGAGAAAGCATAGGTTCAGTAAGCAAATCTTCTAAATCATCTATGTACTAAGAGAGAGAGAGAGAGAGAGAGAGAGAGAGAGAGAGATGAGACTCTTGTCGCAGATAGAGAGGGAAAAAAGATGGAGGTTACTTCTGGTCCCAGGAGAGAGAGAACAAGAGGTATACGTGAGAAAGAAGAGAGATTAAATTACCAAGAAAAAAAGGATATTACCAAGAAGAGAGATTACGTTTCCAAGAAAAAAGGGAGGAGAGAGAGAATAATTTTATTTTATTTTTATGAGAGAGAAAATAAAATTAATTCTTGTTTATTTAAAACATTAAAATTATTTGCCATGTTGGATTTAATCTTCACCATTAAAAGTGGAGTAATCTAATGGCCCAAAAATTGTGTCAAAACTTGTGTCAAAAATGTAGTGCCACGGATCTGCCCCTATATATATATATATATATATACAAACATACATATATAAATATAACAACCCGTTAAACATAAATATCCGGACGACCCCAAACGTCCGTATCTCCTACCCAAAAAATATATATATACATAAATAGTATAAAGACCCCAAGGTCAAAATAACCCAATTAATAATCCGAAATTTGATACCAAAAACCACCAGACATCACTATGTCCCATTCAATACTCAAAAGTACACATACTCATAAAATACAACCATCAGGGCCCCACATACAAACCGGCAACCGAAAACATGCATCAACCTCAAATGCAAACCCCTTTTAATATATTTCAACCAAAGTCAAACCAAGACTTAAACCGTTATTAAATTCAAGATTTAAAACCATTATTAAATCTCATTTCATGCATTTCATGCAATTCATTCAAATCATGCTCATTTGAAAACAAAGTCCACTCACCGTTGGTTCTACACTGCATAACCCTAAAAGGGTCCCACCTGCTGTGTAGCAGAGTCAAAGTACCTAAAGCGATAGATACGAGGATTGGATTAATACCGTGAACCGAACGAAAACCTCAAACTCAACTCTTACCAAAACCCGACTTAACGTGCACGTACGTCGTACTAAAGATTCTAAGGTCAAACTACCTCTTTAAACTAGTGGGACCGCCTCGGAAGACTCATGATCAACCGGCAGTCAAACACCCATTTTTGGTCAACCTGAGCCTGCGGAGCCCATGACCTCCAAAAAGATACGGACATTCCTAGGAGTCCAACAAAGTCAACTACGTGGAAAGGTGACCTCGGGAGACCCTCGGTCAACCATGGTCAAACTTGGTCAAACTATCCCGAATAGGTCAAACCGGACCCGTGGGTCCCATGACCTCCAAACTTACATCTGAAAGTTCCTACAGGTTCAACACGACCTAAACAACGTGTCCTGAAAGTTTGGTCTCGATCGAACGGTCGGATCGCTCACAATCGCACGATCAGACGGTTACGGTTTAATTCAAACTTTAAATCATTGATACGGATCATCCGGGACTCCAAATCACGATCCGTCAATTCCTATACGATCCTAGAAATACGAGGAACCATATACGTGAATTCAGATTCGATCCAACGGTCCGAACCCATCGAACCCAAACAACGCATAATAGGCGTACATTGGTTCGATAGTCAAACGACATTCGAATCAGAATCTGCGCACACGTACACGTTCACAACGACACGAGGGTCGCAACAGAACCAAGAACCACCACCACGCGTTGCCACACGCGCCACCGTGGGTGGTGGGTGTGTTGAGCAATTCCGGCATTCGATTTTTCTTCGAGTTACGACACAACCCATTTACCAAAAGAATCTAGACGACGAGGGGAGTCCAAAACCGGTGAGAACCGGCCAAGAACCCTCGGCTAACTGGCCGGAATTTCGATCCAAAGTTCCGGCCAGATCTGAGTTATAGATCGAGCCACCAAACGACTCAATCGATCCCAATAGACTCCAAAAACAGCTTAAGCACGATTTAGAGGTTCGATTTCATACCTTGCCCACCGGAGGAGGTGGCCGGAAACAAGGAAGAAAATATCAAAATTTTCGCCAAAATTTCATTGAAATTTCGGTATTTTTTGGGTAGCGAAATTATCGGTGGGTAACAGAGGATTTTCGTTATTGTTTCGGAAATATCGCCGATATTTCGGCGAAACTTCGGCGCTGATTTTATCGGTAACTTACGCGATGTAAATGGAAAAAATTTCGGAAAAAATGAAAGAAACCACAAAATTCATATTTATTACATATTACCATGGTATTGGTTACCTTGTGTTTATTATCTTTTAAAACTCATATTTATATAAATATTACCTTATTTCCATTTTCAACATTTAAGTAAATGTCTTTGTCCTTTTACTTTAATTTATTTTTATATTACTCTATTAACTTAAGTTTACAAAGTAAATAACGAAGTACCCCCCATTTGGATTCAAATAAAAATACTAGAAAATCAAATTCCCACCAAATCAATATGAAAAATCGGTTTTAGTTCAAAATACGATTTAGGCTAAAAATGATGGCTCATTAAGTCAATATATACTTCATACTAAAATCCCATAAAATCAAGTTTTCTTATTTGATATGTAAGGAATAAAAGCCGGCAAAAATTATCTTGAGAAAATGATTATTCCGAAAAACCATTTTTCATACTTAGTCAATATTTTTACATGACTTAATATCACAAAACGTCCCTAAGGTTTACAAAACTATCAGATGACATCCTTACATAAAACAATTTTTCATGTATGATATGAATGCATGAAGGGACCTAAGGTCAATCTAGGGTAAAAAAAACCTTAGATGTTCAATCCACAAAAAAGTTTTTAGCCTTTCCAAATTGAACATCCGCTAAAAAATTCCTGGGTCCGCCAGTGCATGCACTCACCTAACCTACCTACCTAATGAGTTGAATTGTAGTCTTATTTCTATATATACGAATACAATAACATGAAATGGTCTCATCTTGCTCATCCGTCTCTTTCTCAAGCTTTCCAACTCCAACCAAAACCAATTGTGAGGTAAGTTTATTAAAGTAAAAAAATTATACTTGAATAATAATTGCATGTTAATTCTTTGAAGTAATTAAGTAATGTTGTATAATTATTCTCTAGGATAATTTTAATATGTTGTATCTTACAATGCAATGTATAAAGTGTAAAATATTATAGTAAATCATTATATATAAATGATTATGGTGTGTTTAATCTTCTTTCATTAATTACAACATATTTTCTACAGTCACAGTGTTTGTCAGTTCGCTATATAATCAACTTATATCAGTTAAATCCATCATGCAATGCATTTCCTTCCATTTTTTTTTGATAAAGTAATAGATAATTGACTAAATAAACATTCTCTAAAGTTTCAATAAAAATTTCCAAGTTTTTCTTATACTTTCTGTGGTTTTTATCCAATTTTTATCGATGTCGATATTTTCCCGATATTTCCGTCGATATTTCCGTGTTTTCGAACCATCGATATTTCCGAAACCTTCGATATTTTCTTCCTTGGCCGGAAACGACCGTGAGACGCCGTGAAATTTCAAAGAGAACCGGACTGGTTCTGAGCTTTTTCTGGCGAATACCGTAACTGCTGGCGTCGGGGAAGGGCTGGGGTTTGATCGGGATGAGGTGGCGGTCCTTTTGGGATCGGTGCCGGCCCCAGTGGTGGTCGGATGTGAGAACTGCCGGCCAAAAACCAACCGGTTGAGGTGGTTGTCGCGCGAGAGGAGAGAGAAAAACTAAAATCTGATTGGCTGAGGGGTATTTAACAAATTTTGAAATGACCATTTTGTCCTCCGAACAATCTAATGTTCAGATCGAGACGTGCCGCATGTCCCCGAACTCGTTTCGACGTGCCGGACGCAATGGCGTAACTCGTTTTGCCAAATTTCATCCCAAAATATAGTTGACCAAATTTCCCCTTTAATAATTTATTCTTATTTAATTCCAATTAATTCCTTTTAAATTCATTTAAATTCATTTTTAATTCCTTATTTAATTATCTCAATTATTTTATTTATTTTCATTATTTTTAGGTCAGGGATGTCACAGAAAAAAAGTTAAACTGAAACAAAAGAAAAAAACTCGATAGTATGAAGCTATGAAGAAAATAAAAAAAGCGAAAAATAAAAACATTACTTCAAAAGCTAAACCCATCCAACAACTAAAGCAAGAAGAAGATCAAATTTCTGGTTCTGCTCGCCAGCCCTTGTAAAGTGAACCATTTTCCGCAAGGAATCATAGAGGTTTAACTGAACATTTTCAAAAGAAGAAAAATACAAACGAAACCAAGTTGTGAATGAGTTCTAGATTTGAAAAGCCTACGATGAGAAAAGAGGAGAGAGGAGAGAGGAGAGAGGGTCTTAGCTTTTGATTTTTGCTTCGATTTCACAGTCGCAAAGCCTGCGATTTCGATGTCCGATCTCTCATGGCGACACCAATAGTTGACACGCAGTATCTCAACGAAGTCGACAAGACTCGTCGCTCACGTTCGGCAAGAGAGGAGAAGGCTTCGTTATAAACCCATGTCTACCGATGGGTTCTGGAGCCCCTGTTCTTCTGGACCGGTGTCCAATAAGCATGTGTATTGTTGAGTGTTTTTCCAATGTGGGATTTTGGCAATCTATCATTCTTATCATATAGCATCCCAGCACCAACAATTTTCTTCAAAATTATTTCTGTAACTAGAAACTATATGTATTTCTTCCTCCCGTCTTCCCATCATGCAACTAAACAGTAAAAAATAGAGTACATATTACATATGAATTTAAACAAGAAACCGAAGAAAAGATAAACCAAAATAAATAGCTGATCAAGATAACGCAAACTCTCTTACCGTCTCTCTCTCTTCCCCTGTCTCTTTAAGCTTCTAAAGTTTCTCTCAATCAGGTGCACTCTATGGATTCTCTCAATCATTTATCAATCCAAGTGTGTACGTACAAGTTAGATTCCAAACAGGTGTGCCTGAATTTTCTTTGTGTTTGGATTGAATTACCAGAATATAAGTGCGTGTAAACTTGTGCCTCTTGTTCAATACCGATCAATTGGGAAAAATGGTATGTTGAAGCATCCAATGGGTACCTTTTGGTTTTGATGGACCAAGTAAAAGCATAAGCAAGTATAATAGAAGAAAGTAGAGTTTATGATATATGCCTATTTGGTTTTTATAATGAAAGAGATTCTCAAGCATGCGAGTTTAGTTTAGGAAGCAAAATACATGTACAGGTTTTTTTAAGTAGGATGATGCTGCAGCTTTTGTGGGGGCTAATAGTGTTTAGATGAAGGGAGCAGAAAATAAGGAAAATCACAACAACATAAAAAAAAACACACATTCTTCCTAATTTTTATTTGGTCTTCCAACTTTTTTTTCCATGTGTTTTTTTTGTTGTTGTATTTTTTGTTATAAACTTGGCTAATTGTTCCAAATTTCTATGGGGGTACAATAAGGGTTTTGGCAGCTAATCAATTTCTTGTTCTATAAACAAACACAAAAAAAAAAAACTCAAAAAATAACTACTGGCCTTATTGAATCTAATTTTGATTATTAAATTACTTTGATGCCCTATTGAGTTTTTTGAATTTTTTTAATGAGGTTGGGCTTGTTTTAAGAATCGATGGTAATTTTGTAATTTATAAGAAGTTAAAAACCTCTTTGTTATGTTATAAATGACTTTGAGTGTGTTTCTAAAGTTCATTTCATGTAGGTTTTTTTATATATATAATTTGGGCTCCTATATTGGGTATAATAGTGAATCTCTCATAATTTTTTAAATTTTTGAGAAGAAAAAAAATACTTTTGAAATATTAAAAAGTATTTTAAAAAATTAATAAGAAACCAACCTAAAACCCATCCCCTCCCCCTCACCTATCAGGATAATTTTTTCGTTTTCAGAATAAAATACTTTAATCATATAAAAAAATTTAAAAAGAAAAGCTGAAGACCCATTCCCTTCCCCTTTCTCTTTCTCTCTCTTTCTCTACTCTCTCACTCTTTCACTCGCTGACCTAAATAAAGGTGGAGAACAAGGATTTCTTGTTGTTAATTTAGGTGTTTTATTATCTTGTTTCCTTTTTTATTGACGGTGTAAATACTGTCCTTTTTTATTCACGGTATAAATAGGATTTCTTGTCAAGCAAGACTGACTTATAAAACACTCTTGTAATCTCTGTAAATTGCCCCATATTGTTCGACTTTTCTTGCTTTGATAATCTTGGGTTTAGGAAAATTTCAAATGTTTTTCAGTGATCATGCCGTATCTTGTTCGTGAGAATCTATTCCTCGGCAACATCGGCGATGCGGCAGAGGTTATCCGAAATGGCAGCAAAGAGATCACACATATTCTCTGTGCAATTCCCACAAAGGAAATCAAGGTCTACGCTGGCGGGTCTGTTGGTGGGTCAGCTTCTGTTGGTGATGGGTCGATAAGCTTTCGTGCAGGCAAGGATTTGAAGCTGGTGAGGATGGGGGTTCCGCTAAGAGATATGGACGATGAGAATTTATTGGATTATTTGGATGTGTGTGTGGACTTTATTGATAAGGGTAGGAAAAAGGGTTCTGTTTTGGTGCATTGCTTTGCTGGTGTTTCCAGAAGGTACATATTGCTTTCTCAGTTTATGATTTTCAGTTTTTAGAATAACATGAGTCTACTAATAGTGTCGAAATTATTCGGAACAGGCTTACATTCTGATAGTTTTTCACTTTTCTGAATTGTCAAGTTTAAAGTGTTTACACCCTTGTTTTTGCATGTGTTTGTTGCAGTGCATCTATCATTACAGCATATCTGATGAGAACAGAACATTTATCACAAGAAGGTGTGAACAAATCATTGCTTGTTTTAAGTATCGCGAGTCTTAGTATATTAACTACATGTTGCTGTTATATTTCTGGAATTCAAATAGCTGCTTTTGTTTCTTCAGTTCAGATAAAATTAGTTTCACAAGCTTGTATGACTTTAAAAATGGGAGTTGATTTTGACACTCCGCACTCCTTTACATGATAGAATCTCGAGAAAACCCTATAGAGTTAAATTGTAGCACTCAGAATAAAAATAATCTCGCTTGTCAAATTAGCTTAGGGAAGCTAACACAAAAAATGGCTACAATGCTGCTACGGTATCCATGAACTATACTTCCCAATCTGTTTTTTAAATTGTTTGCCATTCTCCTCTACCTTACATAACATTTTAGCAGAAGAGAAAAAGAAAAAGAAAAAGAAATGCTTACCAGAACAGCAGTGACAACTGTGAAGGGTGTAAGAACTGCATGGCAAATGTTCTTGATGTTTATTACTATGTGAAAAGTTGTTTGTCTCAGCATAGGAGACATTATAAGTTATGCCTACTCATTTTCACTGGAGGTTTCAAATTGAGTGGCAAACGTGAATTTCTGTTTTCGCTGCTATAATAGAAATATTTTATCCATCTTTTCAGGTGAATCTTATCATCATGGGGATAAAATAGACAGTTCTAAATTTGGGGCAGATCCTGGGTTGCCTGGTGAAGTTGCCCCTGGAGTAAAAACAGCTCAAAATGGAGGAAAAACTGGTACACCAGCATTCCGCTGCAAGAAATGCCGAAGAATTGTTGCATTGCAGGACAATGTTGTGGATCACATTCCAGGCGAGGGTGAGAAATCGTTTGAGTGGCGAAAGCGAAAAAGTAGCAACTTGTCTGAGGATTCTGAATGTTCATCCATTTTTGTTGAGCCTCTAAGGTGGATGACAGCAGGTAACTGTGCCATATTTATAACTGTATGGTTCACCTTTTCCATTGCAGTAATAGTTAATCATGCAACAGAGCTCTCTTGTCAAAAGAGTTTCCTTGGGTTCTTTGATTTGATTGTTATAATATAAATGCTCTACAGTTGTTTAACTGGGATATTATAGGATCAAATTGTCACTTGAGATTACTTGTCAACTGCGAATTGATTTTTCTTGTTGACCAGTTAATCCAGTGTGTTGACAGATGATGGTATTTTAAACATTGAAAAAAGTATCGAATATAGACTTTGACACTCAGACATAATACACATCCTTTTCACATTCCTATTTTTGGACCTATAGCGCTTTTCTTGATCTTTTCCTTTATTTTTCTTCAGCTGATTTTGGTTTCCTTATACCTTAACTTGAATGAAGTAGAAGTTATTTCATTTGGAGGCATCTTTCGTTCAATGTGATTTTTCATAGAAACATGATAGCCAACCCGAAATTTCATAATTAGGAAAAGGCCAAAACCCAAGCCAAAATGCAATCCACTTTTTGCCTTGGGCTTTGGTCTTTTCCTAAATAATTTTACTTTCTTTGACTAAACCCTAATAATTCTTATAATTTAATCCTTCATATGTTTTCTCATTACACAGTTGAAGAAGGAGCACTGGAGGGCAAGGGCAAGTTGTCATGTGCACATTGTGAAGCTCGCTTGGGTTACTTCAGTTGGTCAGGCAGCCAATGCAGTTGCGGGAGTTGGATCACTCCTGCCTTCCAGCTTCATAGAAGCCGTGTGGACGTCAGCACTGTCTAATATCCGTCAAGGCAAAGCTTGAGTTGAGCCCCTATCTGGATAAAGTATCAAAAACCCCTCTAAGCAATCGACAAAAAGGACGCTAAGTTTATGGAGTTTCTCATACTGTGTACCCAGATCAAAATTGAGCAGCTGCAGCTAGAGAAAATGCTTCCTTGATCTGTGTTATATGAGATTTTGGGGATTCGGGTTTTGTTTTTCTCATTTTCCAATGCGAACTTTGTTTAGGTGCTGAAAATATCGTTCTGCATAACAGGATAAGTTGTTATAGGATAAGTTGAGTTTTGACCATATAATATGAACAAAATCCCTGATTAGGAAAGTAATTACTCTTTCATCTGTCATATATGAATTGCATTTGATCATTGACAAGTTCTATGACCATCAGCCACAAGTACCATTTTCCTTTTTTTTAGTTTTTTTTTTTTAAATTTAAGGGAAAGTATTAGCGCTTGTTATAGGCTATGCCGAATGAAACGGTATTGAATTTGTGTCTCATGTTCTTCAGTTTATGAGATTTACAAAGGTATGCACATCTAAGAAAATTTAGTTATACCAAGTGATGGCCAAAACGTAAAGCAAAAATGACAGGCTAAGTCAAAAGGGAACTCCCATATATTTAACAGTCCGAATGCAATATACTGCAACTGTACATCAACAAATTTGTTCAAATGTCTTTCCTGGCGTGCATATGAAAAGCAATTTAAATGGATCTCAAGAACAATGGTTCTTGTAGATAACTCCCAACGCAAAACCAAAAAAAAAAACTTTTATAAGAATAAAAGGATCAAAATTGGTGGAGATGTTGCAATTGATGGAAGAAAAACAAGTACTTTTGTATGAGAATAGGAGGTTCAAGATGGGAGGAGCTGGAGAGAGTGATTGCGTGATTGAGCTACCACCATGCCTCACCTCACTTTTTTTAGGAGGATGATGCTGCAGCTTCTGTGGGGAGGCTAATAGTTTTTAGATGAAGGGAACAGAAAAGAAGGAAGATTAGTATTATGAGTAGAAGAATGTGTTTTTTAAGCACAAAGCTTAAACATGATTTTAGGCCCTCATAAAGGAAAACTCTTCACTAGGGTCTTAAGTAAATTTGTGGTCGTCTTAGTTACCCTACAAGTACAAGACTCTTCACTGTCTTAAGTTCAATTCTTTTATTTTAGGCTAGAGAAGAATGAGAGCACACCTCCTCTAATTGATTTTGAGAAAAGTTTTACAGGAAGGCCTGAGGGTGTCCAAAAGAAACTTCATTGAACTATGGAGGTGAGAATGAGAGGCTATCGAGAAATGGCTCTCAGGCTTCTGCAAGAAGTGCTACTGTTGATGAGTGTAAAGCACAAAATACCACATTCACAACTGATGACAAGAGTACTGAATGCAGTACTTTAGCTGAAGGAACAGAGGAAATGACTGATACCCAATGCAATACTCAACTTGCTGATCGTACGGTGAGTTTTTTTAATTTTGTCATCACTTCTTTCGAGTAGGCCACTTGTCTTATTGGTGTATTGATGAAGAGAAGAAAAGGGCAACTAGTAAGATGGACATCCAGTTGAAAGAAGGAAAGAGGAAGGACCCTTCACTTTGTTTCACACTGTTGAAACTAAACTAAAAATTATGCAATATCTGATTTATGCACAATTCTTGCAGGAATTATAGGGATTTTAGAAAGATATACAACCAGTTATTCATTTTCTCTTCAAATGTAGCCATTGAGAAATAAAGAAGCGAATTTGTAGACAATCTAACTAATTATATTTCTAACAAGGATTTTATCGTATGACAGGTACTAGAGACGGATTTGAAGCCCGTACCATCTGCAAGGGATGTAAAAGATGTTGGCTTGGACCCAGTTCATAGTGATGAGGAAAGCCCTTCAATGTGGCCTTCAGAATTCAACAGGCTGCAAAGAGAGATCATTGAACTTTGGGAGGCCTGCAATGTGTCATTGGTTCACAGGACTTACTTCTTCCTCCTATTTAAAGGTGATCCGAGTGATTATATTTACATGGAGGTTGTTGAGCACAGGAGATTGTCCTTCCTCAAAGACACGTTTGCTCAGGGCTATCAAACTTTGGAAGATGGTCAAATTATAACACCCGCTTCAAGGTATTTTACCACATCTGATCTAGATTAGAAGGCTGCAGATTTACTTGGTTATCTTGTATGTGCATTGTCTGAACTTAAACATGTTTCATTCTATAAATAGCTTGAAGGCTTTGTCTAGTGAGAGACACATGCTGACCAAGCAAATGCGGAGGCGGCTCTCTGCAGACGAAAGAAATAACCTGTGCCTAAAGTGTTGATGTGTAAATGGGTTTTACTGATTTACTTTTACAGTTTTACCATTTACAGCTGAATGTCTAAGTAATAGCTTAGATTCCTTTTCTGTTAGGCGAATTTTGTGTGACTCAAATAGCCAATAGGAAATAGCCAAGTGTCATACACATATTGGCAGATCTATTTTGTAATGATTCAAAGATGTAACCGTTTTCCTATATATACAAGAATACATAGCTGAGCTCAGTGTGAGAGCCAGTGAATTCATCTTCAAGCAATATCCAGCAACAACGATTGCTATAGTATCATAATTGGGCAGCTACATTGGGCTGACCCATCCTCTACAAAACACTGTTTTATTGTTGTTCTCCTTGCCCGATTTACCAAAATTATAAACAAACCTTCAAATCTCAACATGGTATCAAAGCCAGGTTCTTTCTTGAATCTGGGCATTGTTTTCCGTTGTGAGTATTCGAAGATTTCAACGCAAAATCTTCAGATCTAAATTGATTTAGTCTAACATGGCTGGATCGGTTGGAAGGGAGTCACGAACTCCAATCTTCAATGGTGAAAATTACGAGCTCTGGAGGATTCGTATGACAACGATCCTTAGATCGTACGGAATCTGGGAGTTGGTTGAAGAAGGTGCCAATCTCATATTCAAAAGGCAAAACGAAGGAGACGGAGACATCGGACAAATCTGCTTTGTCTGAGCTCCTGAAGCAAGATGCAAAGGCACTAGATCTCATCCAAGGCGTTGTCTCAGATAAGCTCTTTCCCAGAATCTCCAACGAAGTGACTGCGAAAGGAGCTTGGGATCTGCTACAACAAGAATACAGAGAAGATGAGCGTGTAAAGTCAGTCAAATTGCAAGGTTTGAGACGAGATTTTGAATATACTCGTATATGTGAAGATGAATCTCTATATGCTTATTTGACTAGACTGTTTGAATTGATAAATGAAATGAAGGGCATGGGTGCTCAAATTAAAAACTCTGAAGGAGAGTTATCTAAGAGTAGAATTGTGCAGAAAGTATTGATAAGTCTCAATAAGACTTATGATCCTGTTTGCACGGTCATTGAACAGAACAAGGATCTAGATAAAAAAGAAGTGCAGGAGGTTGTGGCCACCCTGAAGGTGTTCGAGAAAAAGCTTGAGAGACACTCTGAAAATATTGTTGAGAAGGCGTTTGCTAGTATGAGTGTGAAGGGAGCCAGTCCTTCATCCTCTACAGGGAATGGTCAATCCAAGAAGAATTGGAAGAATAAAGGAAAGAAATGGGATGATAAACCCAATTCGGGCTGGAAGAATGAAAATATGCAGAGTGATCAGTCTAACAAGAATGATTAGAACAAAGGAACTTGTAAGCACTATAACAAGATGCATTATGGTGAATGTTGGTTCAAGGACAAGGTCAAGTGTCACCGATGTAGCAAATTTGGTCACATTGCTAGGAATTGCTCTAGCAATATACAGAACAAGGCTGGACCAGTTGCTCATTTTGCAGAGAATCAAGCATCGGAGACAACCAATATGTTCTATGCCTCTCACTTGTTGTCAAAACCAGCTGATCTTGGTGCTTGGTATATTGACAGTGGATGCAGCAATCATATGACATCTCACGAGTTATTGCTCTCTAACATTGATAGGAGTTTGAAGTGTAAGGTGAAGATGAGAATAGGGGAATTGGTTCAAGCATCTGGAAAAGGGACTCTTGTGATCGAGCTGAAGGATGGTCCTAGATACATACAAGAAGTGATGATTGTACCGGGCTTAGAAGAAAATCTTCTAAGTGTTGGTCAAATGATTGAGCATCGCTATTGGCTTGTATTTGGTGATTCCATGGTGAATATATATGCTGATAGAAAGATGGAAGAGCTGGTGGCTACTGTTCCAATAAAAGGGAATAGATGTTTCCCTATGAAGTTTGAATTCATGAACCCGATGATGGCAAATAGAGCTGCAGTTGAGGATCACTCATGGAATTGGCACAGAAGATTTGGTCATTTGAACTATGTCAGCCTGAAGATGTTACAAGGTAAAGAAATGGTGGCTGGAATTCCAAGGTTGGACAGTTTTGGAGATGTTTGTGAGGGTTGTGCTACGGGCAAGGCTCACAGAAAAGCATTTGACAAAACAGAAGTGTGGAGAACTTCCCAACCATTGGAGCTAGTACACTCATATGTGTGTGGCCCGATGCAGGTCACTACAGGTGGAGGAAACAGATATTTCCTCACTTTCATCAATGATCATACAAGGATGTGTTGAGTGTTCTTTTTGCAACACAAATCAAGTGTTTTTTCAGTGTTCAAAAGATTTAAAGCCATGGTAGAGTTGCAAAGTGGATTTCAGATCAAGAAATTGAGATTGGACAGAGGTGGTGAATACATTTCAGCAGAATTTAGTAAGTTTTGTGAAGATTTGGGGCTTGAAAGGCAATTAACAGTGGCCTATTCTCCTCAACAAAATGGAGTTGTAGAGAGGAAGAATAGAACCATTGTGGAGATGGCTAGAACTATGCTGCATGAGAAGAGAATGCCTACCAAATTCTGGGGAGAAGCAGTTAACACTGCAGTTTACATTCTCAATAGGTGTCCTGCTCTTAAGAACAAGACCCCGTTTGAAGCATTCAGTGGAAGAAAACCTAGAGTAAAGCATATGAGAGTGTTCGGTTCTCTCTGCTATACTCATATTCCATCACAGCTCAGATATAAGTTGGAAGACACGGGTGAGAAGGGAGTTTTTGTTGGGTTTGGAACCTGTGAGAAAGGGTATCGGGTGTTCAACCTGAGAACTCAGAAAGTAATTGTGTCAAGAAGTGTAATATTTGATGAGAAGTCTCTCTGGAATTGGGAAACAAATGAGGAAGTGTATAGGTCTGTTTCTTGGGACAGTAATGAGGAAGCAAAGGTGACTGAAGAAAAGGTGGAGTGTGAGTCCTCTAATCAAACTCTATCTTATCCTTTAGCCCGATCTACACCAAATGATGTTCTACATGGTGGCCGATCTTGATCACCATGAGCCCGATCTTCAGTTCGATCTTCACCAAACTCAAATCGGGGTGAAGGAAATGAATCTGAACCCTATGATCTTACACTTGTGAAGTGGAAGAGTCTAAATGACATCTTTGCACAGTGCAAAGTAAGCATTGTGGAGCCAGAAAACTTTGCTAAAGCAACTCAAGATGAGGCTTGGAATCAAGCTATGAAAGAAGAGATCACAATGATCGAGAAGAATTCTACATGGGAGATGGTTAACAGACCGGGTAACAAACCAGTTGTGGGTGTGAGATGGATCTTCAAGACAAAGCTGAATCTTGATGGTTCTATCCAAAAGCACAAGGCACGGCTTGTAGCTAAGGGATACACACAGAAGCCTGGAGTAGATTTCAACGAAACATTTGCTCCAGTAACAAGATTAGATACAATTAGAACTCTAATTGCTCTGGCTGCTCAAAGGAATTGGAAACTTTTCCAATTGAATGTGAAATCAGCATTTCTAAATGGAGTGTTAAAGGAGGAAGTTTACATCGAGCAACCTGAAGGTTTTGAAGTTAAGGGAGCAGAAGACAAGGTCTATAAGTTGAAGAAAGCTCTCTATGGTTTGAAGCAGGCACCACAGGCCTGGTATGGTGAAATTGACACTAATCTACTCAAATGTGGATTTCAGAGAAGCATAAGTGAAGCTACTTTGTATGTGAAGACTAAAGAAGGTATTGGTACAGTCATTGTGTCAATATATGTTGATGACATTGTGTACAATGGAAGCAGTAGTGAAATGATGACAGAATTCAAGGAGGATATGATGAACAAGTATGAGATGACCGACCTTGGCTTGCTGCATCTAGACATGGGAGTAATTTAGAAAGAAGGGAGAATTTTCATTCATCAACAGAAGTATGCCAAGACTCCACTTGGCAGATTTGGTTTGAAGGACTGCAAACCAGTGAGCACACCACTTGTTCCAACAGAAAAACTCAAAAGAGAAGAAGAAGGTGAACTTGCAGATGAGGAGACTTACAGGAAAATTGTGGGAAGCTTACTGTATCTGACAGCTGTTGACCACGCAAATCTCACGGCCCTTTTTACCGGGCCGAGCGGATCTGCGTCAACACAGGTCGTCATTCTTTGGTCGGGGAGTGCGATTATGCGGGCGTGCCAGCACAGTCTACCGTGCATTCGTGAGAGATCTTGAGCGGACGAGTGGATTGGAGCGCGCTCGAGTGATTCTGACTTCTAATCAAGGGATTGTGACCGAGAAAGGAACTGATCTCTGTCGCGAGGTTCACGGCCTGAGCTACAAGGCCATTGGTGGCGATATTAACGGTGGAAACGATGGTGGATTTGGGTGGTGCTCCAGCGCTTGGCCGGTCGGCTAGAGGCTGTATGATATATGGAATGAATGGAAGAGTAACACAGGATGGTGCTCCGGCGCCTCGAAAGATCGAGGGTCATATGATATATTGATGAATGGAAGTTTCTTACAATCTGCCACTACTCCTAGAAAAGCAAGTAAATGTATTGAAAGTGCGTTACAAGAACGTAAATGACAGAAAAGCTAAATTTGCTCTTAGAGAGGCTTGTATGGTGTTGAACCCTTTGAATGTATTCTGAGCTTAGTATTTATAGGAAGAGCCTCGGAGGAGGAAGTGGGGCCACAGTTTGCATGATGTGGCTGACTTTAGCAGTAGTGGGTGGGTGGCGGCCGAGGAGTATGGTGGTGTGACTACCGTGAAGTTCAGTTTCTCCTTCCGTAGCAGCTGGGCCGGATTTTACGCTTAGAGAAGCATTTAATTCCTTGATTTTTGGTAGGTAAGGGGCCATTAATTCCTCGATCTTCGATGGGTAAAGGAACATTTAATTTTCGAGATTTCAGAAGCATAATCTCACCAAACTGACCCTACCTATACTTGTGATTTGACTAATTGATGCGACTCCTACTCTCTTTCTTTCTCCACGT
This sequence comes from Prunus padus, assembly GCA_024362665.1. Taxonomy (NCBI): domain Eukaryota; kingdom Viridiplantae; phylum Streptophyta; class Magnoliopsida; order Rosales; family Rosaceae; genus Prunus; species Prunus padus. The sequence goes on along the minus strand of JANFAM010000001.1, from coordinate 1,795,447 downwards.
GCTCCTTTGAAAGTCCTCTGATTGGGACAGGTGTGATTGCGTCACAGTCCATTACTTATTAATGAGCCGTGAGGGCCACTTCCAAGCAAGTGGTGAATCGACGTTCCCTCGGCCTGGGCGAGTGATAAGGGCACGGTCACATTTTCGGTCAAAGCTCGCCGTGACCATGATTATTCTTCCTTCCTTGATTCCCTCGTTCATTCGGTACTTGACCATGATTGGGCCGATATGGGCCGAGATTTTTATGCATAAACAACAGCAACTAGGCCTGACCTCATGTATTCAGCTAGTTTGCTTGCCCGATTTATGCATGGTCCCTCAAAGAAGCATTTTGGAGCTACAAGAAGGGTGTTGAGATATGTGCAAGGAACTCTAGATTATGGCATTGAATATGAGTCTGGAAAGTCAGCTATGCTGATTGGATTCTGTGATAGTGATTGGAGTGGTTCAGAAGATGACATGAAAAGCACATCGGGCTATGCCTTTTCATTTCGCAGTGGTGCATTTTCTTGGGCATCAGTGAAACAGAACAGTGTTGCTTTATCAACTGCAGAAGCTGAATATGTCAGTGCTACAGAAGCAACAACTCAAGCAATTTGGCTAAGGTTTGTACTGGGAGATTTTGGAGAAGAACAACTCGAAGCTACACCAATCATGTGTGATAACACATCTGCTATAGCCACGTCCAAGAATCCTGTGTTCCATCAGAGGTCAAAGCACATAGGAAGAAAGTTTCATTTCATCAGAGATGCAATTCAAGAAGGAGTGGTGGATCTAATCTATTGCAAAGGACAAGATCAAGTTGCAAACATTTTCACAAAGGCACTGCCTAAGGAAAGATTCTGTATGCTAAGAGAACTACTTGGGGTGAAATCAGCAAACCATTTAGAAGGGAGTGTTGATGTGTAAATGGGTTTTACTGATTTACTTTTATAGTTTTCCCGTTTACAGCTGGAATGTCTAAGTAATAGCTTAGATTCCTTTTCTGTTAGGTGAATTTTGTGTGACTCAAATAGCAAATAGGAAATATCCAAGTGTCATACACACATTGGTAGATCTATTTTGTAATGATTCAAAGATGTAACCGCTTTTCCTATATATACAAGTATACATAGCTGAGCTCAGTGTGAGAGCTAGTGAATTCATCTTCAAGCAATATCCAGCAACAACGATTGCTATAGTATCATAATTGGGCAGCTACATCAGGCTGACCCATCCGCTACAAAACACTATTTTATTGTTATTCTCCTTGCCCGATTTACCAAAATTATAAACACACCTTCAAATCTCAACATAAAGTGGGGTATTGGGCTACATTCAAAGAATAGGAGACTGCAATTGGCAAACCTACTGTGGAGTGACACAAAGAATATTTTTAATTGATTAAGAATTGGTAAGCATGATGAAAATCCTATCAATCTCTTTGGCCTGCCATCGTTTGATGTCATTGCTGTACGGGGCTGTAGTTGGTTCCCAGCTGTATGAGTATTGCACAAATTAGTATCAGATATGACAATTCGTGTTATGCTAGAAGTTCAATTGCACAAAGACTAACAGAAAGAATCAAAAGTTAAGACACAACATAACAATGGCACAGAGTAGAATAGGTTTTGGCAAATGACCGAAACTCTGAAAATTAAAAATTAAAAATAAGCTGCCCAAGCAACAAACATTGCTCACCCAAGCAAGAAACAATGTGACATTTACAAATTCAGTTTGTTAGGAAAAACAACTAGTCATACCAATCTGAGAATCTGATGAGATCTGGAGCTTGCTTCATTTAGGGCTGTTTCCCCTATCTGTCTTTGAGCTGTGAAAATGCATTAAGACATTATTTAAATTTGCATCCATAGTCATCTCATCTGTTGAAACAAACAATAGCTTAAAGGAATAACCTCGCTGTATCCTCGTATGGGATGGTCAACATAACAGAAAAGTCTTGGATGCATATGGTATCGGAGGAGTTTCTTATACGAGCATAGCCCTCATGACTGCTAAAATATGAATATGGTTTGAATACTTTAGGTTAATAGTATTCTTCCATAAGGGGATATATAGGAGTTCACAATGGTGCTTTACAAGAAATTAGATACAATAATTAATTAGGAAAATATCTCACAATTATACAATGATGTGTAAACAATATAAAACGAGGAAGTAAATCAACTATTTAACTTAGGAAATAAATCTCCTTGATTTAGTAGGTTAACTCACGCCAACACTCCTCCTCAAGTTGGTGCATACACGTCACCAATGCCCAACTTGGTAAGTGAGTCATAAAACACTCATCCACGGACAACTTTTGTTAAGACATGCGCTAATTGATCCTCTGATTTTACAAAGGGTAGACAGATGATCTTGTTCTTAATTTTTTCTTTGATGAAATGTCTATCCATCTCAACATGTTTAGTTCGATCATGTTGAACTAGATTATGAGCAATATCGATAGCTAACTTGTTATCACAATCTAACTTCATTGGCTTCTCTGGTTTAAAACCCAATTCTGTCAAGAGTCCTCTGATCCACAATAATTCAAAACTCCTTGAGCCATTCCCCGATACTCTACTTTTGCACTAGACCAAGCAACCACATTTTGTTTTTCACTCCGCCAGGTGACAAGGTTACCTCCAACGAATGTAAAGTAACCCGATGTAGAGCATATAACTATAATGGAACCAGCCCAATCAGCATCTGTATATCCAACAACTTCAAGATTTCCATTCTTTGAGAACATTATTCCCTTTCCAAGGGCTGACTTTAAGTATATTAAGATCCGATCAACTGCATTCCTATGAGAAACACTGGGTGAATGCATAAATTGACTAACCACACTCACAACATATGCAATAACTGGTCTTGTGTGTACCAAATATATCAACATACGAACAAGGCGCTGATATTGTTCCTTATTGGTTCGCAACCGGTCCATGTCTTTACACAACTTATAATTCATCTCAATGGGTGTGTCAGTAGGCTTACATCCAAGTATTCCTGTTTCAATGAGTAAATCAATCACATACTTTCTTTAAGACAGAAATATACCAGTTTTTTACCTTGCTACTTCAATTATGAGGAAGTATTTCAAAGCACCTAAATCCTTCATCTCAAATTTCTAAGACAAAAACTGTTGTAGCTTCTGTTGCTCTCCTGTGTCGTTCCCAGTTACGACCATGTTATCCACATAAACAATTAATGTAGTGATTTTTCCTCCATCACGCTTCAAGAACACGATGTGGTTTGAATTACTTTGAGTGTATCCAAAATTCTTCATGGACTTAGTAAATTTGCCGAACCATGCCCTAGGAGATTGTTTTAACCCATATAATGACTTTTTGAGCTTGCAAACTTGATTTTTCTTGTCATGAGCTAAATTACATCATGGTTCATAAAAGAAAAGGAAAATAAATAAATTTTCTATTTAAATCAATCACATAATAGGTACATTATTTTTTTTAAAGGTACAATAAAAAAATAGTATACCTATTATTTTATAGATAAAATTAATAGGTATATTATCCATAAAAGATAATAGGTACGTTATTCACAAAAACATCCTAGGTACATTAAATAATAGGAATATTCTTTTATACATAAGATAATAAAGTAATTTTTTGTTCACAAAAAAAAATAGGTATATTATATTTTCAAGACAACAAGATATGCTCACGGTATTAGTATGTTCGGAAAAATAAAAATGAAAACCATTAGTATGTTCACGACTATTAATCATAAAAGGTAAGTAGATTATTTTCTTAAATCACGTAAAATTCTTAAAAGGAAAATAACAAACATATTGTTTTCATTAAATCCATCTATTGACACTTTAAATATGAAATTTAATATTAAAATTAAAAAACTTTCCAAATTAATACCTACATCAATTACAACCAGATTTCATGGAGAGAAATGTTTCTAAATTCAACGTAAATGGTAATTAGGGGTACTTTTGGAATCCAAAAGGTGCAATAAATCAAAATTTGAGCTTAATTAGGTAAGTTGCTTAGTTGTATCCTAGTCATGGGCTTTTAACTAAAAAAATTGGGTTTTATTTATAGAAAAATAAGATGATGTGCTGGATGTAAGGAAAAATTAATTTCAAGGGGAAAAGCTAAATTTACTATAAAAAGAAAGCATGGAAAGCAAAATGCTTTATCATAATGAACCGAATACTCAAGCCAAGGGAATTTCTTATACCAACTACCATTAAATCCACGCATTTGATTCCCTTCGAAGTGTGAGCTATTAGCAATGACTTTGGCTAAAATCTTGTAAGAGCTATTACATAAACTTATAGAACGGAACTGACCCGTGTTTTCAGGGTTTAGGGCCTTTGGAATCAAGGCAATAAGGATTTTATTTATCTCTTCCAAGTTGCACAGACCATTATGGAAATCAATAGCAGTTTCTGAAACAATATTGCATGCTCAGGATCTTCCAATATTTTTTTATATAGATAGTTTGGAAACCCGTCTGGGCCAGGAGCCTTCCAAGCACCCAACTGCACAACCGCCACTTTAACTTCTTCTGTAATTGGGACAAGACGGTCACGATTCATCTCTTCTGTCACAATTGACGGGATATTACCAATGATTTCGTCCCTGTCTCTAGGGCCAGCGGTTCGAAACAAGTTGCTAAAGAAATTATGAAATTCCTTTCCAATATTCTTTTTTCCAGCAATCCAGTTCCTCCTACCATTATTCAATTTTAAAACTCTATTTTTTTTGTCTTCTTTCGATTGTGGTCAAATGGAAGAAGGGAGTATTTGCATCTTCTTCTTTCAACTAGCTAATTCTTCACCTTTGTTAACAATATAATTCTTCTTCTTTCCACATCTGTTCCACCACACCTTTTAGTTCAGATTGTCTACCCAAATTCGCATCGCCAAAACTGCAGTTTTGAAGATTCTCCAACTCTTGTAAACTAGAGTTGATCTTTCCCTTGCTGTTTACAAACATCTTCTACCTAAACCCTAAACATGAATTTGTTGGTTTGTGTTTACTCTCTCAGTTTTATTTTGTATTTCTTTTGAGATGTTTCGATCTGACTCTGTAACCAATCAAATGTGAGGGTTCGAAACTTATCTTGGGCCTTGAATTTTTAAATCAATGTTTTGCTCTGGGGCAAGGGCGGAATCAGGAATTTTTCAACGGGTGGGCTAGCTAAAGTTATTAGCTTAAAATTTAATGACTTTTTTTTTGGTACTTACAATTTCTATAGTCTTTCTAGAAATAAAAGTAAACATAAACCACGCTACTTCATAGCTACATAGACTAATTTTCAATAAGTTTTAACATAAAAGAAATAGGGTTTAACACCATAGTGGATTGAACAGCTAAGGCTTTTTACCTAGATTGACCTTAGGTCCCTTTATGCGTTCATATCATACATGAAAAAAAATTTTATGTAAAAATATTGACTAAGTATGAAAATTGGTTTTTCGGAACGGCTTTTATTCCTCACACATCAAATAAGAAAACTTGATTTTATGAGATTTTAATATGATGTATATATTGACTTAGTGAGCCATCATTTTTAGCCTAAATCGTATTTTGCATTAAAACCGATTTGTCATATTTTGATTAGGTGGGAATTTGATTTTCGGGGGGTTACTTTCTTATTTACATTGTAAACTTAAGTAAATGGAGTAATACAAAAATAAATGAAAGTAAAAGGACAAAGAAATTTACTTAAATGTTGAAAATGGAAATAAGGTAATCTATACACCTGGAGTGTACCACCACCAGCTGAGCAAATGAGCAATTTGAAGTACCTACAATGGTTTTTCCGGTGAGGGACGGTGTAGCTGCATCTCCTTGCGCCTTAATTTGCCACTGACTGGGCTAATATTCAACATAAGTTAAATATATAAGTTATATATATTTTTTCTTATAAAACCACACTAGGCTACAGTAGTGTGGTTCCGCCCCTGCTCTGGGGAATTTTGCCTTATTGCTGGGCTGATAAGACGCCCTCTGCACCCTGGGTAATTGTAAGTAATTTACATACCAATTGCAAGGTGTGCCGATGCAATTGGTTTCCTGATGTGCAATTAGAATATTACGGAATGAAAGAGGAAGCAAAATGTGTTGTGTCACTTGTTATGCGATAAAAATATGTACATTATGTTGACCTAAATACATAAAAAAAATTGACAAATTGAAAAAAAAAATGCAATGTTAAATTAATTGGACCACAAAATGTAGCAATTGCATGTCAATACGCAATTGACTCTAGTGGCCAATTTAATTTGTAAATTCAATTAACTAAGAAGAGGGAGGAAAATGTTTCAACAAATAACAATCAATTATGTGCAAACTACCCATGAAACATCACAAAGTAAAGTGTCAAAGATGGCGAAAATATCACAAGGAGTCCGTCTAATTTTTTGGTTTATTTTATGATAAAAATAAATTCAAGACAATAACACATGGTAGTGTGCGAGTAGTGCGCCGCCAGTTTCTTCTGAAATGTGTTACTCTCCGATGGCGCCTTGTGTTATTTAGATTTTCTTTTTCTATTTTGTTCTTTTTTCTTAAACAATTCACAAAAAATTAATAAAAAATCATAATGATACATCGAAAAATTGCTAAAAACTACGGCATCATCTTCAACTACAAAACGCCAAAATCAAATTTTGACTTAGGAAAATTAAAAACCAACATTTTGGAGGAAGGGTTGTAGTGAAGAAAGTTAGGCACCATCAAGAATGTTTTTCGGCACCATTTTTCTTTTTCTAAAAATGAAAACAAAACAAAATGCGTTCGGTGAGCCAAGTCGGGAAAACGCAGAAAATAGAATTCCGAAAACATATTCAAAATTACGCTTTAAGTTCGAAACCGGATTTGCAATAGGAAACAAAGAACAGAAAAATCCATTTCTTTTCCGGGAGAATTTCACTCACACCCCCTGAAGTTAGGCATAATTACAATCAAACCCCACAGGTTTATTGCAATCACACCTCCTAAATCTAATGGAAGTTAACTCAACTTAACAGTTCTGGGATAGAACCGTCTTTCCGCTTGGTTTTAATAAAATATTAATTTACATATTTAAAAATTTCAATATAAAAAAAATTAACAAATTTATCTCCCCTCTTTCTTCCTCTTTCACGCCATATTCTAAGTTCACCCCAACTTCTAATTCAAATTTTCACAATTTCTAAGAAAATCTCACTATCTTCCCAAACTACCCCTAAATACACACCTACTAACAAAAAAAAAAACTCATCAACCACACATCCCACACCCCCCTATCGGCTTAAAATATGTGATACATAAAAATACCCCATTTTCAACTTCTTGACCCGTTTTGAGTGCACAATCTGTTTGTTTTCTCTTGCTCTACACATTCACTTCATCTCTGACATTTCTTCCTCATCTTCTCTTCACTTTTCCAACTAGTTTAATGTTAGAAATATGCTCTTAAAGCCAACTAATTATGTTATCAATGGGCAAAAAAGTTTGTTTTATACATTAAATCATCATATATTATCTTTCAATATGTAGAACAATCATAGTCCAAGGAATACACAAGTGGATATGAGAGCTGTGTCATGAGATTGCATACATGGAGACTTCTCATCATCCCTAAATCCTGAATATGTTCCTGGTCATAGGAATATTGATTGGGCATCAATATTCCGCAAAGACTAGTACACACAGTATCGTCTCTATATGTAGGAAATGGCAAGGTCTCAAGTCATTAAGTGTGGAAACACATCGATATGTGTGTAGGTGTTTGTAGAAGAACAAGTACACTGAACGCGATCCAACAAATGAGTTGCAGCATGGAAGTCTTTACTCACATGTTAAGCTGGAACTCATAAATTGCAATGATGCAAAGTAATCCTTACATTTGAGGCATCATAGATGTTTTATGGCTATGTTGTTAAGATTTGAGGGCACTATACGGTCATGCTAAATTAGGCATAACTTAAAGGTGTTCATCAGGATTCTCAATAGAGTTATGGAAGCAAATGAATGTACAACAAGGAATCTCTACTCTCAGTAAAGGAGAGAATACTCCAAGATATGATTGGTCAAATCTTTGCGCACAGTAGTGGATAAGACTTGAAAGAAGGAGTCTTCAAATCTTACCAAGATAATCATATAAAAGGAATGATTCACATTAGGATACTGACAATCGGATTTCATGGTCTAATAATGTGGATAAGGAGTATTGACATAAGAGAATGATTCAATAGCACAATCATTCCAACGTGAATAGGTTCTTTCACAATGTCTCATTTAGCTCGGATAACCGTGACTTGCTGCTAGGCGACAACCATGGTTTGTGGTTGTCCTAAAAGGTTTCAATTAACCTTTATTAATATGAAAAATTAAATTGTGAAATTTAATTCGTATATCATCTTCGAGGAGTTGAGTCAATCCACTTCCTCACTAATGGGAACCTATGGATCTGCACACCCAAAGAATGTGATTACAGATACAAATAAGGAGAAATGAAATGAGGAGACACAAGTCAATGGTTGATAATCAAATGTCAAAGTCAACGGTCAAAAGTCAACATATTGACCGGAGCAATTGACCAAATTCAAATAGTTCAACCGGGTCAATTAAGTAAGACTATAATTATAATTTAATAGTTAAATTATAAATAAAAGATTAATTATGGAATTAATATTGACATAAAGAAATATTGGATTGGGCTTTTAAATATGATTTAAAAGGAAAGGGACAAAATAGCCCAAAAGGCTATTGGGCCCAAGGGATAAGTGGTATAAGATGACATGACCCATGGACTAAATGGAGCCCCAAATACCCACCCATTGCCTTTTTGTGTTGTCCTATGTAAGTTAAGTGTTAGAGAAAACCTAGCTATGGTTTTTGGTTTCCTACATTGATTGATGAGTGATCAAGAAGTTTTTGGTTTCCCATGTTTCATGGGTTTTTGTACCTCATCATCCATAAAAAAAAAAAAATTGGTCCCATCAAGAAGTAGCATCCATACTTCTTGATTGCCTTATCTTCATCTCTTGGAGCATTTGGTGCGGTGATGTAGATGACTCCAATCTTAGAGCCTTGAGGTGAAGGAGTCAAAATCCAGAGAAAGGAAAGGTCTTTTGGGTTCAGTCCTTGTGCCCACCTGCGAATCCTATCTTCAAGGAAAAATGTCAAACTTGCCTTTTTCAGGAAAAGGGGAAAGAGTCACTGAGCTTCTTGAATTAATCCACATTGATGTATGTAGGCCATTGTCCACTGCATCAAGGGGTGACTTTTTTTACTTCATTATGTTCACCGATGATTACTCTCGGTTAGGCTATGTATACCTAATAAAGTAAAAGTCCGGGGCCTTTGAAAAGTTCAAAGAATTCAAGAACAAAGTCAAAAAGCAAATAGGAAAGAGTATCAAGATTTTAAGATTAGATCTAGGAGGAGAATACTTGAGTATTGAGTTTCTTGAACATCTCAAGAAACATGGCATCCTATCTCAATGGACTCCTCCTGGAACTCCACAACTTAATGGTTTCCCCAAAATGAGAAACCGGACATTGATGGACATGGTCCAATCAATGATGAGTTATACTGACTTGCTAGTATCGTTTTGGGGGATATGCACTTCAAACTGCAGCATACCTGCTAAACAGAGTACCTTCCAAATCCGTGCCCAAAACAACATATGAAATGTGGTTTGGGAGGAAGCCAAGTCTTAATCCTCTTAAGATATGGGGTTGTCCGGCTTATGTCAAGAAGCATGATATTGACAAACTAGAAGCTAGATCATAAATGTGTAGATTCATTGGATATCCAAATGAAACTTTAGGATACTACTTCTACCATCCAAATGAACAAAAGGTATTTGTTGCAAGATTTGCAAGATTTCTTGAGATTGATTTTGCATTGGATGGCACCTGTGTGCAAAAGGTTGAGCTGAAGGAAGAGTCTGGAGAGCCTCATGAACCTAAAGTAGAATCTGATCCAGTTGATAATATGGTCCCTTTACCCACACTCACCCAACCTCCACGTAGGTCTGAAAGGATTAGTAAAGCACCTGATAGATATTTGGGCTCACACCATTATCTTCTCATGGGAGATGACATGGAAGATCCTGATACCTACATGAACGCAATGTTGTCCATTGACTCAAAGAGATTGCAGGAAGCCAAGAAGTCTGACATGGATTTTATGTAAGCCAACCAAGATTGGACTCTGGTTGACCCTCCCGAACGTATTGTACCAATAGTAAACAAATGGGTCGTCAAGAGGAAGAAGGGCTCAGATGTCAAGGTGGAGACCTATAAAGCTAGATTAGTAGCAAAAGGCTACAGACAAACAGAGGGAATTGACTATGAAGAAACTTTTTCTCTTGTAGCAATGACAAAATCCATTCACATACTTTTCACCATGGCAGATGGATGTGAAAATAGCATTTCTGAATGGCCACCTTCAGGAAGAAATCTACATGGATCAACCTGAAAGATTCATATATAAACATGAAGAGAAGAAAGTATGCAAACTTCAAAGGTCCATCTATGGACTGAAGCAGGCTTCAAGGAGTTGGAACATTCGTTTTGATGAAGCCGTTAAAGGTTATGGTTTTAGCAAAAATGAAGATGAACCTTGTGTATACAAGAAAAAGTGTGGGAGCACAGTCATATTCCTCGTACTATATGAAGATGACATATTAATGTTTGGAAACAACATAGGCATGTTGACCTTTGTGAAACTATGGTTATCAAAAACCTTCTCAATAAAGCATATGAGAAATGCATCTTACATACTCGGTATCAAGATCTATAGGGATAGATTGAGAAAACTAATTGGATGATCTCAATCTATGTATGTGGACAAGGTCTTCAGAAGATTCCAAATGGAACATTCCAAGAAGGGTTTTCTGCCAGTCAGACATGGTATTCATCTGTCTAAGAGCATGAGCCCTAAAACCCTAGAAGCAGTGATATAGATGAGCAAATCCCATGTGCCATTGCAATTAGGAGCCTAATGTATGCCATGCTATGTACGAGGCCTTATATCAGCTATGTTGTGAGCATCACAATAGATATCAATCAAACCCAAGATCAAAAAACTGGAGTGCTGTAAAGACTGTTTTAAAGTATCTCAGAAGAACCAAGATATGTTCCTAGTCTATAGAGGAAACCTATAATTATTGGTGGAAGGATATACAAACTCATATTTCGAATCTGATGTTGATGATCAGAAATCCACTTCTAGATATGTGTTCACATTGAATGGAGGGGCAATCAGTTAGAGAAGTTGCAAGCAGAGCACCACTGCGGACTTCTCAACTGAAGCAGAGTATATAGCTGCTTCAGAAGCAACAAAGGAAGCGATCTGGATGAAGAAGTTCATTACTGAACTTGGAATGGTTCCGAGGATTGAGTCACCAATCATTTTATATTGTGACAACAATGGGGCTAGAGCACAAGACAAGGAACCAAGGTCTCATTAAAGAACTAAGCACATTCAGCGGTGCTATCACTTAATCAAGGAATATGTTGTTGATGAAGATATTAGCATGCTCAAGGTGGCTTCAGCAGACAACAAATCAGATCCACTCACAAAGCCTATGAGTCAGCTTCAGCTGGACCGATACATGGAGAAGATAGGTATTAGATACAAGTCAGATTGACTTTAAAGTGCAAGTGGGAGATTGTTAGAAATATTCCCTTAAAGCCAACTAATTATATAATATTTAGAGTTAAGGACATCTTTGATAAAAGACATATTATGTTATCAATGGGCAAGAAAGGTTGTTTTATACATTAAATCATCATATATTATCTTTCAATATGTAGAACAACCATAGTCCAAGGAATACACAAGTCAATGATTGATAATAGCTCTCATATCCACTTGTCATTTGTACCTGGTCATAGGAATATTAATTGGACATCATTATTCCGCAAAGACCAGTACACATAGTATCGTCTCTATATATAGGAAATGGCAAGGTCTCAAGTCATTAAGTGTGGAGACACATCGATATGTGTGTAGGTGATTGTAGAAGAACAAGTACACTGAACACGATCCAACAAATGAGTTACAGCATGGAAGTCTTTACTCACATGTCAAGCTGGAACTCATAAATTGCAATGATGCAAACTAATCCTTAGACCCGAGGCACCATAAATGTTTTGTGGCTATGTTGTTAATCTTTGAGGGCACTATACTGTCATGCTGAATTAGGCATATCTTAAAGGTGCTCATCAAGATTCTCAATAGAGTCATGGAAGCAAATGAATGTACAACAAGGAATCTCTACTCTCAATAAAAGAGAGAGAATACTCCAAGATATGATTAGTCAAATCTTTGCGCAGAGTAGTGGATAAGACTTGAAAGAAGAAGTCTTCAAATCTTACCAAGATAATCATATAAAAGGAATGATTCACATTCGGATATTGACAATCGGATTTCATGATCTAATAATGTGAATAAGGAGTATTGACATAAGAGAATGATTCAATTGCACGGTCATTCCAATTTGAATCGGTTTTTCTCAACGACTCATTTAGCTCGGATAACCGTGAGTTGCTGCTAGGCGACAACCATGGTTTGTGGATGTCCTAAAAGGTTTCAATTAACCTTTATTAATGAGAAGAATTAATTTGTGGAATTAATTTGTATATCATCTCTAGGGAGTTGTGTCAACCCACTACCTTACTAAAGGGAACCTATGGATCTGCATATCCAAGGAATGTGATTAAGGGTACAAATGAAGAGAAATGAAATGAGGTGACACAAGTCAATGATTGATAATCAAATGTCAAAGTCAACGATTGACCGGATCAATTGACCAAAGTAAAATAGTTCAACCGGGTCAATTGTGTAAGATTATAATTATAATTTAATGGCTAAATTATAATTAAAAGATTAATTATGGAATTAATATTGGCATATATAAATATTGGATTGGGCTTTTAAATATGATTTTAAAAGGAAATGGACAAAATAGCCCAAAAGGCTATTGGGCCAAAGGGATAAGTGGCATAAGATAACATGACCCATGGACCAAATGGAGCCCCAAATACCCACCCATTGCCTTTTTGTGTTGTCCTATATAAGCTAAGTGTTGGAGAAAACCTAGCTAGGGTTTTTGGTTTCCTACTTTGGTTGATGAGTGATCATCTTTGTATCTCATCTTCCATAAACCAATTGGTCCAATCAAGAAATAGACTAGTAGAAATGTGGAAGAAGATGAGCAAAGTAGGTTCAGTTTTGTTTATGAAGAATTAGGAATGGATGATAATGATTTAGGCGATATTGGATATGATCCTTATGAGTTTGCGAATGTGATTTGGGATGGAGATCAACTCTTATACCCTAGTTGCAGTAAGTACACGAAGTTGTCGGTTTTGGTGAAGTTATATAATTTGAAAGCAAAAAATACTTTGTCTGCTTTGGGGATGAGTTATGAGAAAATCCACGCATGCCCCAATGACTGCATCTTGTATAGGAAGGATTGTGAAGATTCAACTAATTGTCCTACTTGTGGTATCTCAGGTGAAAGGAAGGCAAAGATTCATTCTTGAAAGAGGGTGTGCCAGCAAAGGTGGTGTGGTATTTTTTGCCAATTCCAAGAATTAAAAGGATGTTTCAATCACGTAAGACAGCTAAGAGTTTGACTTGGCATGCTGATAGAAAATCAGTTGACATATGTGTAAAGTTGAGAACGGCATATTCACTGGATTTTGGTGTGGATGAGAAATTAATGAAATGTCTTATTATATGTTTAAATTTAATATATATACTCAGCGGCATGGACACTAGTCCTTAACAGCATGTGGCATATATTTTAAATATAGTTGAGAACTGAGTTTTGGAAAGTTGATATAAGAGTTGGAAAATGGATTTGTGGAACAAGGGAAAGTTTATGATAAGTTTGAATATGGTTTTCAAACCCCCACGGGATTACCCCCCTAGTTATCTTTGAAATAGTTTGTCCTTTATGAAAATGCCCCACGAGTTTCGTGAACGCATGAACCGTGTGGAGCGAGGATGTGCGTTCTCGGGCTGACTACATGTCCCCCGAGTTCTGCGAGAAATGCGGCTCGAGTTGACTTCATGTTACCGAGGCCTGCGATGATGTGTCACATTATGTGACACAAGGAATTGACGGTATAATGTGGGAAATAAATAGAAAATCAAGGAATTGACGGTACATTATTGGAATTGACGGATCACAAATGGGGTTATGCCTAGGTGGAGAGTATTTTGGTTTTAAGAGGTTTAAACTAAAAGTGAGGATTTTATCTTGGTATTTGTGGGCGAAGGTTTTAATATATGTTTCCCTACTTAAGAGACAATGATTAAGAGTTTTCTAAGTTTTAAGGATTTTGTATAATTCACGATTATTTTTTTATGTGAAGTTTTGTTTTACCAAGTCGTTACTTGATTTTATATACCCGTTCTTTTTCTCCTTTTGTTTCTTTTCCAATTAAAAAGTTATTCTCCTCTCATTATTTTCTTTTCCTTTTCAATTTCTTTTCACATTTGATTTTGCAAAACATGAGGTAAACATAAAAGTTGAATATGTAACTTGTCAACAAAACAAAGGGGAAGAACTACGTATGGCTTGATCCCTTTGTAAGGGTACGTAGGCAACCTAGTGTTACTAGGTGCAGCCACAAGATCAAGTGTTGACAATTTGTTCAGTTGGGTTTTATTGGAAATTGACTAAGCATTCACATTATGCTAAGGGTTGAGTTTTGATTTAGAGGGTGGATTGTTTTATTTGATTTAAAGAGGCCTGAGGCCATTCAAAGTTATTCATCTGATGCCTGCTGAATGATTGGGAATTGTTTTTCAATGTTAATGATATATTTACAGGTGGAAAGTTATTGGGAAATGAGCAATTTACAGGGGAGACTCTGCCGAATTTCCGGCAGAAGTCAAACTTGAAAAGAATCTTGAGACTTAGTTAGAAGGGCAATTTGGTTAAGTGTCCCCGGCACCTACCAAGTGTCGGACACGCATAGGACAGATTCCAAAGTGGAATTTAGGTCGGGTCCTGTCACAAATAGTTCAACCGGGTCAATTAAGTAAGACTATAATTATAATTTAATAGTTAAATTATATTAAATTATAATTAAAAGATTAATTATGGAATTAATATTGATATATAGAAATATTGGATTGGGCTTTAAATATGATTTAAAAGGAAAGGGACAAAATAGCGCAAAAGTCTATTGGGCCCAAGGGATAAGTGGCATAAGATGACATGACCCATGAACCAAATAGAGCCCCAAATACCCACCCAACAGCCTTTTGTGTTGTCCTATATAAGCTAAGTGTTGCAGAAAACCTAGTTAGGGTTTTTGGTTTCCTACTTTGGTAGATGAGTGATCATCTTTGTATATCATCTTCCATAAACCAAAAATTGATCCAATCAAGAAGTGAACTAGCATCCATACTTCTTTATTGCCTTCTCTTCATCTCTAGGAGCATTTTGTGTGGTGAGGTAGAGGACTCTAATCTTGGAGCTTTAAGGTGAAGGAGTCAAAATCAAGAGAAAGAAAATGTCTTTCCAACAAAGGTGTTCATTCTTCAGATGTAATAACCTGATCCTAAATTAATATTTAATTATTAAATTATTCAAGTAAAAGACGATTTTACCCCGAGAATATTTTAATGGGTTTAAAATTGACTTTTTTTACGAGAACGAATTTGGGGATTTTAGTAGTGCCGTTGCGTAGAGCACGTCAAGATGAGTCTGTAGACACGTAGTGGGCTCAAATCGGAGTTTTAACGAAGAAGTTATGATTTATGGAAGCCCACTGGCATAACCGTAATTATTTCAAAAAGTCAGATTTTTAGGGACCAATCAGGACCTCTCCCTTCTCTCTCACGCGTCACCCCTCTTTTCTCTCCACCCCTTCAATTTTTTTTCTTCCCCTTGCGACAGAAACAGCCAACCACTGTTGGCCGGCAAATTCCTTGCTCCGACCGCCATTTTCCATTCCACCACCACCAAAAATTTCATCTTTCTTCCATCTTCAAAGCCTCCTAACAATTACAGATCAAAACCCTCGAGAATTAGCTCGATTTCAAGTTAAACCGAGCCCAAACTGAGCTATATAAAAACAGTGACCACCGACAGCTTTTTCAGCCAACTCTGGGCACCACCCGCCACCATTTGACCTCCAAAACACTCCCCTACCTCCCCTATGTGATTTCCCTCAAAGACCCGACCCAATTTCAAGTAAAATTGACGAATCCAAACTAAAAACTTTCTAGGTTTTCAAAGAGGAAATCGTTCGTTCGAGGGCTTTAATGGCTAAATTGATCTTCAAGCAAAGGTATAAAGTTACTCCCCTTGATATGCTTGATCTGTTGGTATGAATATTGGCCAGCTGTTTGGAGTTTTCCGATCACCAGAAAATTACTCTAGACACCGGCCGGTGGTGGCGACGCATCGGTAGGATGTCAAGGTTGGATTTGGGTCCTAAAATGATCCCCTCGTTCTCCTGAGCACGACGGTATGCTCGGATTTCAATTTGGTTACCGTTTGACTGTCGATCGGATAACGCATATTAGGCGTTATCCAGGTTCGATATGTTTGGATCGTTGGATCGACTTCATTTTCAAATATATTGATGTTGGCACCTCTAGGATCGTATTGGAATTCGCGGATCAAGAATCGGAGGCTCAGATACTCCGATTCAATAATTCAAAGTTTATGTTAAACGGTAACCGTCCAATTGCGAAATCGCGAGCAATCCGACCATTCGATTCGGATCAAATTTGTAGGGCATGTTTAGTAAATTGTGTTGAATCTATATGAACTCTAGGATTATTAATAGGAGGTCGTGGACCCCATAAGGACCGGAATGACCAATATGGAAATTTAATTGCTTATCTAACCTCGGGTCTTTTCAAACCATTCAACCTGTCAGAACTGTTGCAAACGGCCCTAGGAACCTTCTGAACTTACGTACACGCACTTTTGAGGCCGGGGATTAGTGTAACATCCCGCCCCTTAATTAGTATTGAATCATTAAATTATTCAAGTAAAAGACATTTTTACCCCGAGAGTATAATGAGTTAAATAATTAAGTTGAGTTACCTAAATAAAAGAAAAGAAATGGAGAAGTTTAAAATTAGATAAAAATAAATTAATATAAAGAAATTAAGAATTTGTGGAATAAAATAATATTTAATATTTAAAGGGGCCAAATGGTCAACGTTAATTTTGGAAGGGAATTTGGTGAAAAGAGCTGTGCCATTACATCGGGCTCGTCAATACGAGTTCGTGGATATATTGTGGGCTCGAATCGGAGTTGTAACGAAGAAATGGCGATCAAAAATAGGCCAGTGGCATAACCGTAAATATTTTGAAGTTCAGTTTTCTTAAAAAAAACCCAGCTTTCGTGAGTTGGGGAGAGCCATTTTCAAACTCCGATTTCTCCTTCGTCCAGCCACCAAATCAGGTGCCACAACTTGCAAACTCTTCGTCTCTCTTTCCTCTTTCCATACATAACCATATCTAGCCATAGTTCTAAGGGATTTAACCATAAAATAGATCGAAAACAGGGCCCAAGAATCGGTTTTGACCCATTTTTGACAGATTTTCTCAACTCCTCTGGCCACCGATCGGGACAAGTGAGGTATGTTTTTCCACCTATTTTCCATGCTCTAGCTGATGGTTGAGTAGGTTATGATCGATTTGTAGCGTAGGTACCCTGAATTTTGAGTTAAAGTTTAGGCAGATTTTGAGATCGTGTTTTGACCCACTTGTGGTCCAAATTGGACATTCCCGTAGTTGAAGAAAGCTGGATATGGAAAGAGGGCTCTCGGTTTGGAGTTTGTCCGAACGCCCAATTTTATCTCTTTTTAGGCCCCGAATTTGCCAGCATGTGTTCCCATGAGCCGGCCCACTTTTAATTGTCAATCTTTAATCCTAATTTATCCTTACATCATAGATTGATTCAATTCAACTCACTGCACAAAACAGAAATAGAAACAAGATTTAAAGGTGATTGAGAAGAGTACATGAAATGAAAAGAGAAAGTAAAATAAACAAAGAAGAAACACTAAAACAGGTTTTGGGTTTAAAAACAGTTTTAGAACACTAGGGAACAATCCAATTCTAAGTCTCAAGCAATCAAGTTAACAAGTTCAATTCAAGTAAAAAGATTGATTCTCTCTAATGTATAATTTAGCCATGGTGTTTGGTCTAAACCCTGTATTCCTAATTCCCTGATCAGATCCTATGTTTTCGAACCTAAACCAAGCATTAGAAATCCATTAAGCTTAGGAGAACATTTTAAACAACCAAGCATGCATCTAAGCCTTGTAGACGACTGTCCATACATACTCTTCCTATCCATAGTTCAATTCGAATTAAGGCATATGGTGTCTACTCTTAATTCCAATCAAGATAGCTAACATACAAGTTTTAATGGTGTACAAGCATTCAAACAAGCATATTAACTTATAAGCACAATGAATAAGAACAAGAACTAAAATTGAAACTTGAAAACCAATCAAACTTCAAAAACTTAAAAATCATCATGGTGTTTATTGAAACAAAGTAGAACTCGGTTCCAATTCTTGGTATGTTGTTCCCCGTATCCTTAGGATCATGTAGGACTTGACAGATATTGGATCGGAGCCCCGGATGCTCCGGATCATTGACTTAAAGTTTCGATTAACAATAACCGTCCGATTGTATGATCATGAGCCATCCGACCGTTCGATCGAGACCAAACTTTCGGGACGTGATTAGTTGACCTTGTTAGATTTTTAGGAACGTTCGGACCAATTTGGGGGTCGTGGGCCCCGCAGGCCCGGTTGACCGAAAGGGGAAGTTTGACCACGAGGTTGACCGTGAGTGGACTTTAATTTCAAATATGCATTATCTTTAAGAATGAATTGCATTGCATATAAATTGATTTATATTGAATATTTAGAATGTCAATGAGGTTTATAACGAATTATTCTATAACAAGGATTTCATGAATTAAGATCGATTTTCGAGACTTTCTACGTAGAGATTTATTATATTCCAAATATATATTTGTGTTGGGTCGGAAGTACAAGTATGTTGGGCACGGGATTATTTTAATTGTTTCCTTATTGATTGATGAGATATGGTGAATCTCTTGAATTTATAATTGGAATCATGTTAATATTTTACATTGGATTTTGTTATGTTTCGAATATTGTGAGTCATATTTGATGTTCGAGATATTTTGGCGTATGTCGGAGTTGAGACGTGTTTTGGGGGTTTTGGAGTCTTTTCTATTATTTTATATGTGTATATATTTGGGTATGTGAGTACGAAAAATGTGGATGTACAGAAGTGTGGGGTCAAATGGCATGTTTAGGTTGGGCATGGATTATTTTATTACCTTGTTTTCAACTTATGCGATTGTATGGAATTTATGAATGGGGGTTTGGTATTTGAGTTTGGTTTTTATTAAATATTCAGAGAATAATTTGAATGGGGTTAATACTTAGAATCTTCAATTGAATGTTTTGAGATGAATATAATGGGTTTTGTGTTTTAAAGGGGGAATTTGGTTATTTAGGAAATTTTAAAATGCATACTTGGAAATTGTCTGGTTTCAAAAGATTATGTTTGGTTTGAGAGTACCGAAGAAGAGTGGAAAATGGGAATTTTGGGGAAAAGAGAGTTTTTATGATTAAATATTGAAGTTCGGATTTCAAACCCACCCTAGTTACCTAGTCCCGGTTGCCTCGGAAAAGTGAATGGGTTGCCTTCAGAAAAAGTATAACGAGTTGCCTTCGGTAAAGTCTGTGCACGTGACTAGTATTGCCTGTACCTACATGGAGACTGCTCTGTAGGTGTTCGGCCATGATATGTATGAGGATATGTATATGTAAGTGATATTTCCTGTACCTGTGCTGATCACACAGGTGTCCGGCCATGGAATTGTTGATTGCATGTACCCACATAGAGATTACTCTGTGGGTGTCCAGCTAGGATATGTGTAAATGCCTGTACCTACATCGAGCTTGCTCTGTAGGTGTCCGGCCATGATATTTTCCCCAGTCACCTGCCCAATTGACTACACGGGTGATTGGTGATTTCCCGTCCCAGGTTGCCTTGAGTTAATTGCCTGTACTCCACATAGAGATTACTCTGTGGGTGTCCGGCCAGGATATGTGTAAATGCATGTACCTACATCGAGCTTGCTCTGTAGGTGTCCGGCCATGATATTTTCCCCAGTCACCTGCCGGATTGACTACACGGGTGATTGGTCAGTTTTCCCCATCCCCAGGTTGCCTTGAGTTTATTGCCTGTACCCACATAGAGATTACTATGTGGGTGTCCGGCCAGGATATGTGTAAATGCCTATACCTACATCGAGCTTGCTCTGTAGGTGTCCGGCCATGATATTTTCCCTAGCCACCTGCCCGATTTATCTACACATGTGGCTAGCCAGTTTCCCCATCTCCCGATTGCCTTCGGAAAACATAATGTGGCCTTCTGAGAAGTATATTGGTTGCCTCGGTTGCCTTCGGATAAAATTACGTGTTCCATATACCCCGAGTGGGTGATAGCGGAATATGAGCTATGCGGACGGGTATAGGTACGACTTAATGATATAAAGGAATGGTTATATATATATTTGCATGGGTATTGGTAAATTAATTATAATTTGAAGGGTTTGATATGAGAAAAAGGAATAAAAATATAACTTCATGCACTGTAGGGTTTGAACTTAGTTTTTCTTAACGGAAGAGCTACGTGTGGCTTGATCCCTCACGGAGGGTACGTAGGCAACCTAGAATAATCTAGGTGCAGCCACGGAAAACAATATTATGGAATTTGGTTATTGGCTTGGATTTGAAATCTATTTAACATGTTAATTGATTTTAGTATGAACTGATGTGCGGGCCCAAGGCCCGATCGATATTTGAGATATAAGGTTTGGTTGGTGATTAACTATATTTAATTGTTTTCTTTTTGGAAATGTCGATATTAATGAAGATGTGCTTGTTAAGATAATAACTACTGAAATGAATGTAGCTGAATGGTTGGCTAGGAATTGCATGGGATAAATTAAGATAACGTGAATTGTTGTTAATAGTGGATGTCTCGATTGGTAGTAAGGCCTGAGGCCATTCTGTTTAACTATCCTTGATTTAGGTGTAGATTTAATTCTTGCTTGCTGAAGTTTGGGATTATTAAACTGTGTTTTTACAGGTGGATTAAATTGGGGAAAGTCCATTTTTTAAGGGAGACTCTACCGAATTTTCGGTAGAAGTCAAACCATAAAAAGAGTTTTCTCTTGAGTTTAGGGTTAAAAGGGCATTTTAGTCAATTGTGTCTGGCACCCGACAGGTGTTAGACACGCACAAGATTTGACATGAATTCCAAAGTGGAATTTGGGTCGGGTCCTGTCAGTCAGGGTTTTGATTAAATAATTGTGGTTGAGCCATTTTATTAATTAAATGTTTTAATTGCTTAAAAAGGTACTCGGACATCATTGAACCTGTAGGAAGGACCCTCGAAGGGTCAGGCTAGCACGGAAGCACAGTGAGTGGACATTGTTTTGTAAATAGTTTTAAGAAATTCTTGAATTGTGGTTATTAATCGTTTTGCTTATGGAATTGATAATTTATGATTTCCATATTTCTAAGTAGTATTTTATGCATATTCGAATTTAGTTTGAGGACAGTTTTGAAGGATTTTTCATGATTGAGTTAAGGAATTATGTATGGTTTTCGCTTTCCAAGTATAAGTTTAAGTTCAAATACTTTTATAAAATTTTGTTTATGATTAAATGAGAATGGCTTGGAAAGTAGAAAAGAAAGTCGCAACATGATTTAAGGATTGAATGAGAAATAGTTTTATAATTTTCCAAGAAAGGCTTGTGTTTTAAACCACCATAGGTACCCAAAATGTTGCATTTGGATAAACTGTTGCCTTCGAATATAATGATGTTTATAGACATCCTAGTTGCCTTCAGTTGAGTCAGCGTGCGTTTGATAGTTGCCCCACAAGTCTTAGGGATATCTGGACCATAAGGAGCGAGGAATGCAGCTCAGGTTGACCAAGTGTCCCCTGAGTCTTGCGAGGAATGTGGCTGGGTTGACTTTATGTTACCGAGGCCTGTGAGGATGTGTTGCTTATGTGACACTTGGAATTGATGATATAATGTGGGAAAATAATATAAAATCATGGAATTGACGGATATATGATGGGTACACCTAGGTGAAAAGGAATTATTTCTTTACAATGCTTTCAAATGCTTTTGATGATTTGTTTAAATGCATGATCAGTTATATGTATATAAATATGCATGCCTTAATTTTTGTACGAATATAGAACGTTGATACAATTGTATTTCTAAATGTTTTGACAGTGGGGTTAGTATGTTGATATTCTATTTTCCAAAACTTTCTTTTGTCCACTCACGTTTTTAATGTTTTGCGCCCCCAGGGCAATAAGAGTGTACCAAAGCGCCACCATCGGAAAATCATCACCCACCACTCATCCTTTTTCCACTATGTAGGATATTCTCATGTATCCGTACTACTTTTGTAAATTAATTGAATTAGCATACTCTAACATTGCCTTAGAGTTTTCTATAAGGCCTGACGCCACAAAGATTGGATGTTGGATTGCATGAATTCTAACATTGTGCATGTTGAACGATTGTGGATATTTAAATTGCGGTTAGTGCAGGTGAAGTTTTTTTGGGAAACGAGCAATTTATAGAGGAGACTTTGCCAAGTTTTCGGTAGAAGTCAAACCTAAAAATAAATTTTGAGTCTTAGATGGGCAATTTGGTCAAGTGTGCCTGGCACCTGTCAAGTGTCAGACACGCACAGGGTTCAGCACAGATTCAAAAGTGGAATTTGGGTCGAGTCCTATCATGCGAAATCGTGAAAATGTCATTAAGGGTAAAGATCTATTCCCTTTCTCCTTTTTCTATTTGTGTTAAAAGAGACTAGGCTAAGATCGCTCAACTAGTATAAACAAAATGAATCCACCATTTAGAATGTTTTTGTTGTATAGGGTTTGGTTAAAGTTCATTTCCTAAGCATTAGATGTATGTTTCCTTCAAGTGGTATCAAGAGCCAAGGTCTAGTCTTTTTGAGCCTTTAATTTTGGTTATTGATTTTAATATGGGCTTGTTTTCAAACTTATGTGATATGTGTTAGATTTTCTTTTTCATGTCACTTATTCATAGGATATGGGATATAGGATGAATGAGTAGGAGTATGAAAAGAAAAATCAAGAGATGACAGCAATGGGGGTGGAGGCAAGGAGGGGCTTTTTGGGTCTTATGTGTGCCCATGTGTGAAATGTTTACATGGTTGTGTTAGTCTTGAAATTCTAAGCATGGATATGATTTTGGCATGAATTTAGGATTTTTCTGTGATTTATGAAGAGTCATAAAGTTTTGAAAAAGGTTCTCGAAATGTTCTTGGTGTTCATGATATGTTCATAGGAGTTCTTGTCAAGCATGCTTTTTTATCTTATTTGATACTTGACATTTGTATGTTGAATGTTAGTAAGAAACATTTTACGACATCCTATGAAATTATCATATAGTATATAGTTTTTGTCCCCTAAAGTTTTAAAAAGAAACCAATGAAAATGAGGATGCTTTTTGGGTACAAAAGATGGTAGCACCTTGTGGTCCCAAAATCACACCATCTTTTTCAAAACTTTAATTAATTGCGGTTTTGCCCCATTTTACTGAATGACATAGTGTTTTTCCTTTTGTGAAAATTGTTTATTTGTTTGAAATAAATGCTTCATTGAAATTAAGTCCATATTATCCAATAACAAATTTTAGAAATAGATTCTAAGTTAATTATCTAATGAGATCAAATAATCAAAGAGATTATTATGGACTTATGAACACAAATACATGACACAATGTGATTGGCTGATTATTCATTAGATGAATGGAATAGGTTTGATTTATAGGTTCGTAAATTAAATAGGGGCTTGCACATGCCTCTCCTCTCTCTTAATCTCAAATGTAATTCCCTTAAATTCCATTGGGCTTTAAGTTATCTATCTCAAGTTCTCTATTCTCAAATAGTTATAGGTAAGAACGAAGATTAAGAGATTGAATAATCAAGTCAAGATTACTTGTATTATTCATGGGTCCAACGCCCAATAACAACCATGAATGTTTTAAGTAGTTAAGACACGTAGTAAAATCAACCTCTTTCCAAAGGCCTTAGATCCGACATCTTGGCTAGGTGTTAGATCAAAATCAAGTCCATAATCATCCATAAGCCTATAGATGACTATTTATCTAAACTTAAGGAAACACAAAGGCTTTTCGTTAGTAGTAGTGCATATTCCCAAATCTCAAATAAAATAGTTTTATGAAATTGATTTGATTTGCAAAACAAATAGTGGGAGTATCGTACAACTACTAATATGATTTAGAATAATAGTTGCCCTAGGGCAAGTAGTTTAATTGGATTAAA
The DNA here is from genome assembly GCA_024362665.1 of Prunus padus. Lineage (NCBI taxonomy): Eukaryota > Viridiplantae > Streptophyta > Magnoliopsida > Rosales > Rosaceae > Prunus > Prunus padus. The sequence goes on along the minus strand of JANFAM010000001.1, from coordinate 1,771,040 downwards.
CATATTTATGATGAGACCTTAAAACCCTCAATTAACTAAAATAAGTAGAAAAACGATAGACTTTTTGAAAGCCTAGTCGTCGCCTTCCACCATGGTGAATTATGAATAAGCTTGACCCTTGTGAAGGCTTTGCCTCAGATATGGGGGGCTGACAGCAAGATGTTCTTGCTTAGGAAGAATTCATTTATACATTGGATGTTGCAAGGATAGGCTCGAACATGGACCAACATTATATTATGATGAGGTTCATGATTGTATCACTATACTTTGCAAGAATGGTGGGCTAATACTTAACTAGTACAATGATGTCTCACGATAACATTCGGGGGTATACATTTGCTAGAGGCCAAATTATATGGGAACTCACATCATGATGTAAATGAGTAGAAGGACTCTCTCTTTATTATTTGTGTTAAACCTATATCCTATTGTGGTGCGGTGATCCAAATAATGGGGAGCCTCCCATCCCGCCAAGAGACATCGTACAAAAGTCTCTTGTATTCCATTTTTGAGGAATTATGGAAATCATTTAAAATAGAGGGAGGAGCTATAGAATTTAACGACCCTAAATCTATGGCCTTAACCAAAACAATCTAATCTTATTTCTGTTATGTTTGTAGATACTTCTGTAGAACCCCATTCATAACACATTACATAAAGCAAGCCTCAAATGAACCATATAATGTCAAAAGGGATTATCTTCCATAGGGATGCTAAAAGGAAGAAGAGATGTAATGTACATTTTTCATGCACAAGGAACAAAACTTATGAACCAAATTCAAATTGTGGAAAATAGTAACTGTTTGATTGAGATGCCAGGGCCTAAAAGGCCCAGAGAAGAACTCAATCTGACTCAAGTTTGGCACCTAAAGTTAGGACACATTGGTCAAGATAGGATCCAAGGGATGGTCAAACAGGGATACCTTGAATCTTTTGGGTTCAATCCTTGTGCCCACCTGCGAATCCTGTCTTCAAGGCAAAATGTCAAACTTACCTTTTTCAGGAAAAAGGGAAAGAGTCACTCAGCTTCTTGAATTAATCCCCACCGATGTATGTGGGTCATTGTCCACTACATCAAGGGGTGGCTTTTCTTACTTCATTACGTTCATCGATGATTACTCTCGGTTGGGCAATGTATACCTAATAAAGTACAAGTCCAAGGCCTTTGAAAAGTTCAAAGAATTCAAGAACGAAGTTGAAAAGCAAACAGAAAAGAGTATCAAGATTCTAAGATCAGACCAAGGAGCAGAATATTTGAGTACTGAGTCTCTTGAATATCTCAAGAAACATGGCATCCTATCTCAGTGGACTCCACCTGGAACTCCACAACTTAATGGTGTCTCTGAAAGAAGAAACTGAACATTGATGGACATGGTCCGATCAATGATGAGTTATACTGACTTGCCAGTATCGTTTTGGGGATATGCACTCCAAACTGCAGCATACCTACTAAACAGAGTACCCTCCAAATCCGTGCCCAAAACACTATATGAAATGTGGTTTGGGAGGAAGCCAAGTCCTAATCATCTTAAGATATGGGGTTGTCCTGCTTATGTCAAGAAGCATGATATTGACAAGCTAGACGCTAGGTCAAAAATGTGTAGATTCATTCGATATCCAACGGAAACTTTAGGATACTACTTCTACCATCCAAACGAACAAAAGGTGTTTCTTGCAAGATCTGCAAGATTTCTTGAGATTGATTTTGCATTGGATGACACCTATGTGCAAAATATTGAGCTCAAGGAAGAGTCTGGAGATCCTCATGAACCTGAAATAGAGTCTGATCCAGATGATAATCCAGTCCCTTTACCCACACTCAACCAACCTCCATGTAGGTCTGAAACAACCAATAAAGCACCTAATAGATATCTGGACTTACACCATGTCTTCTCATTGGAGATGACATGGAAGATCCTGAAACCTACACGAAGGCGATGTTGGACATTGACTCAAAGAAATGGTAGGAAACCATTAAGTCTGAGATGGATTTTATGTATGCCAACCAAGTCTGGACTCTGGTTGACCCACCCGAAGGTATTGTACCAATCGGAAACAAATGGGTCTTTAAGAGGAAGAAGGGCTAAGATGGCAAGGTGGAAACCTATAAAACTAGATTAGTAGCTAAAGGCTACAGACAAAAAGAGAGAATTGACTATGAAGAAACTTTCTCTCCTGTAGCAATGATAAAATCCATTCGCATACTTCTCACCATAGCAACCTATTATGACTATGAGATATGGTAGATGGATGTGAAAACGGATTTTCTGAATGGCCACCTTCAAGAAGAAATCTACATGGATTAACCTGAAGGATTCATATCTAAACATGAAGAAAAGAAAGTATGCAAACTTCAAAGGTCAATTTATGGACTGAAGCAAGCTTCAAGGAGTTGGAACATTGGTTTTGATGAAGCCGTTAAAGGTTATGGTTTTGGTCAAAATGAAGATGAACCTTGTGTATACAAGAAAAACAGTGGAAGCGTAGTCGTATTCCTCGTACTATATATAGATGACATATTAATGTTTGGAAACGACATAGGCATGTTAACCTCTGTGAAACTATAGTTATCAAAGACCTTCTCAATGAAGGATCTAGGAAATGCATCTTACATACTGTGTATCGAGAAAACTATTGGATTATCTCAATCCCTGTATGTGGACAAAGTGCTCGGAAGATTCCAAATGGAACACTCTAAGAAGGGTTTTCTGCCAGTCAGACATGGTATTCACCTGTCTAAGAGCATGAGCCCTAAAACCCCAGAAGTAGTGATATAGATGAGCAGGACCCCATATGCCTCCACAATTAGGGGCCTAATGTATGTCATGTTGTGTACGAGGCCTGATATCAGCTATGTTGTAAGCATCACAAGCAGATATCAATCAAACCCAGGTTTAGAACATCGGAGTGCTGTAAAGACTGTGTTAAAGTACCTCAGAAGGACCAAGGATATGCTCCTAGTCTATGGAGGAAAAACAAAAATACTGGTGGAAGGATATACAGACTCATATTTCGAATATGATGTTGATATTCGAAAATCCACTTCTGGATATGTGTTCACATTGAATGGAGGGGCAATCATTTAGAGGTGTTGCAAGAAGAGCACCATTGCGGACTCCACAACTGAAGCAGGGTACATAGCTGATTCGGAAGCAGCAAATGAAGCGATCTGGATGAGGAAGTTCGTTATTGAACTTGGAGTGCTCCCAAGCATTGAGTCACCAGTGATTTTATGCTGTGACAACAATGGGGCTGTAGCACAAGCTAAGGAACCAAGGTCTCATCAAAGATTCAAGCACATTCAGAGGTGCTATCACTTAATCAGGGAATATGTTGCCGATGGTGATATTAGCGTGCTCAAGGTGGCTTCCGCAAACAACATAGAAGATCCACTCACAAAGTCTATGAGTCAGCTTCAGCTAGACCGACACATGGAGAAGATGAGTATTAGATACAAGTCAAATTGGCTTTAAAGTGCAGGTGGGAGATTGTTAAAAATATGTCTTTAAAGCCAACTAATTATGTAATCGTTAGAGTTAAGGACATCTTTGATAAAAGACATATTATGTTATCAATGGGCAAGAAAGGTTGTTTTCTACATTAAATCATCCTATATTATCATTCAATATGTAGAACAACCATAGTCCAAGGAATACACAAGTGGATATGAGAGCTATGTAATGAGGTTGCATACATGGAGACTTTTGATTATCCCTAAATCTTGAATATGTTCCTGGTCATAGGAATATTGATTGAGAGTCAATATTTCGCAAAGAACAGTACACACAGTATCGTCTCTATATGTAGGGAATGACAATGTCTCAAGTCATTAAGTGTGGAGACACATCGATACGTCTGTAGGTGCTTATAGAATAACAAGTACACTGAACGTGATCTAACACATGAGTTACGGCATGGAAGTCTTTACAGACTTGTGAAGCTGGAACTCATAAATTGCAATGGTGCGAACTAATCCTTAGACCTGAGGCATCATAGATGTTTTGTGGCTATGTTGTTAACCTTTGAGGGCACTATACAGTCATGCTAAATCAGGCATAGCTTAGAGGTGCTCATCAGGATTCTTAATAGAGTCATGTAAGCAAACGAATATTCAACAAGGAATCTTTACTCTCAGTAAATGAGAGAGAATACTCCAAGATATGATTGTCCAAATCTTGTTCTGAGTAGTTGATAAGTCTTCAAATCTTACTAGGATAATCATATAAAAGGAATGATTCACATTAGGATATTGACAATCGGATTCCATGATATAATAATGTGAATAGGGAGTATTGGCATAAGAGAATGATTCAATCGCACGGTTATTCCAATTTGAACAGGTTCTTGCACAACGTCTCATTTAGTTCGGATAACTGTGACTTGCTGCTAGGCGACAACCATGGTTTGTGGATGTCCTAAAAGGTTTTAATTAACCTTTATTAATATGAAGAATTAAATTGTGGAATTTAATTCATATATCATCTCTGAGGAGTTGAGTCAACCCACTCCGTGCTAAAGGGAACCTACAGATCTGCACACCCAAAGAATGTGATTAGAGGTACAAATAAGGAGAAATGAAATGAGGAGACACACACTAGAACAATAAGTTAAATAGACGACACTTAACAGATGACGAATGCCATAAAAACCGTCGTCTTAATTTAACAGACGACAATTTCACCTAAAATCGTCGTCTAGTATGGTGTCCATATTATATAAGACGACGGTTTTTAACAAACTGTCGTCTGTCTTTTTTGCGTCAAAGGCAAAAATCTAAAATTACCGTAGCGGAGCGGAACTTAAAAAAAAAAAAAAACTTGCGTAACTTAAAATAGGGAAATATACTGATATAATCACGTTTTACAAATCTTATTCTCAAATGATCACGTTACAAATTGTATTCAGATATAATCACTTTGGGACGTGAAATTACCTAAGTGCCCTCCATATAAAACATATCTATTGTGGAGTTATTGGGCATTGATTGCCGACCCAACACTTCGACTTCTCTCTCGCTTCTCGAGCTCTCTCTCACGGTTCTCTCTTCATCTCTCGGTGCCTTGTCTCTCCATCAACCAACATCACTTTCTTTCTCCCTCTCACACGAAAACCGAAGCAAGACTGTCGTTCTCTCCGTGCAGTCAATGTTAGGGTTTGGTGAGGGGGTAAGGTGAAAGAGAGGGTTTCATTTTCGCGACCTCGTGCAGTCAATGTTAGATTCAGTCATCCCATTCCCTCTTTCTCGCCCACGGTTTTCTTCTCACTACTCGAATCGTAATGTAGGGTTGCTTACCCCATAACCATGATATTTCTTCCTTCCTGTACATGGATTCCAAAGGATTGTGAACCCCATTTGCCGAGATCTCTCTTAGTGTTCAAGAACACCATGAACCAAGGTAAGCTTATCAAAACCCGGCATTCTCAAAGAATCAATTTCAGCTGTTGCTCTCCAAAGATTAGTCCTTTATTGTTCTTCTTCCTATTGGTTTTTTATTTTGTCTTTAAAAAAGCTTTTTGTTGTTGTTGTTATTGGGTTTTTGATACAGTTGATCAGGAGCTTAATTGCATGTGTACCGATTAGATGAGTGGAAGGAAAAGGAGATTAATTGCATGTGCACTGATTATATTAGTCCTCCTCATTCTGAATCCTCTGACAGACAAAATTCGCCCTTTTGGTTAGGCATTTCTGGGATTTCGAATTTGATTTAGTGTGCAAAACGACTGATTCTAAGGTGGGTTTTGTATTTTTTATTGACTAGTTTGTGTTTTTGTATGGTTTTAATTTGAGAAGGGTAATTTCACTAACCTGTGACTGATTTTGTGAAGTTTAGTAATTAGAGAGATTGGAAATTTCTGTATTTTAACTGTGAATTACTTCATGCTTGGATGAAACTTGTATTGGTCTGATTGATTTTGCTCTATAGACGACAAAGTGCCTCAATTTGCTATTTGTCATCTAGGATTGGTTCGTTTGTGATGCGTGTTTTTAGTTCCATTTTATGATGCATATTTGGTGTGGGAATTTATTGTGGTGGCAATGGGTATTCCATTATAAGACAGCTTTATCTCACTAATCCCTAAATTAGTTGTTGAGTAAGAATGCAGAAGTAAATTTGTTGTTATCATTGCTGTTTCAGCATGTTGTAAGATGGCATTGCACCGTTCTAGTCTTAATGGTTAATTATGTGATTTTGAAATATTAATGTTAAATGGCGTGGATTTTTCTATTCCCTGTGCTATAAAACCTCCAAAATTTTGTTGTTATTCCTTGTTTGCAGCTTTTCATGTGTGATAATGGTATTTTATTGGGCTTCATTCTCTGTTTACAAATTTCATGTTCATCCATCTACGTTTAGCAGTTGTAGTAACATTTTGACGTGTCTAGTTTGTACACATAGTCCATAACTGTGAATACTAATGTTCCATGTGTCCTACTGTATTGCATATAACTAGACATGTACATGACTATGTTGATGAGTAGATTTTAGTAGGCATTGATGCATTTGGAGTAACTGTTGTAGCCATTTCGCTCAAACCCTGTATCAAGTGGATCTGTGGTTCATGAAATTGTTTTCACACTTGGGTGGTATATGCTTTCTTCATGGAATGGCATGTACATTTGGTAGAAGGGAATGTAGATAACAGCAGAGTGTGGAGAGAGTTGGAGAGTAGAAAACAAAAATAAAATGATGGTTTTGTCATATGTTTATACATATATTTAAATGGCTTGAAAGTATTAGTTTGAGTAATGTAAGTATGAAATATGGGTAACCAATGATCTATATGTATGAGGTTGTTGTGCAGGGAAATCAAGAATGGCTTCTAAAACAAAGCTTATGATTCCCGAGGATGAGAAGTACGAAGGAAAGCCGTTAGCCCTTTCACACGCAAGAACCGCCATTAGAACAATAAAGGCGAAGTTCAGTACGCAGCAGTTACAGAGGTTCGAGGGCAGTTGTTTTGGTCATCTATTACTGATAGAGGACCTAAAGTGGGCTTCGCAAATTGTCCACGGGCTGTTGATGAGGAAGGCTGATCCTAAGACTGTTACACAGGTGAACGGGATAAAATTCATTGTGGGTAACAAGTTGCTACAATTCATCGCCCAACGCTTTTGCCTTATCACGGGGCTAAGGTTCGGAAAGCTCCCTTTCATTCCGAAGGCAACAAATGAAAACTGCTCCTTGAAGCGAAAATACTTCAGCAGCAATAAAGCTGCCACCCTTTCGGACCTACAGATTGCCTTCATCGACTGCACAGATGATGAGGATGCGGTAAAGCTTGGAATGGTGTATTTTGCCATTTTTGTCCTATTGGGTACTGAAAAGCATGTGATAATTGACATGCGCTATTTGAAGTTGGCCGAAGACCTAGAAGAGTTCGACAAGTATCCATGGGGCGCCGTGTCATATGCGATGACGAATGCTTCACTTTTGAGGGCAGTTTCTCTTGATTACCAACGAGTTAAAGTGCCCCAAAAAAGAAAAATTACCAAAAAAAGTGGAATGACAGCGCAGACAAGAATGGCAAGTGGTAGACCAAGAGAGTACAACATAAGGGGGTTTTGCTTCGCTCTTCAGGTGAAAAAATATCCAACAATTTTTTAGTTAATTTAAATACATTTACAGAGATTGATGCTTGCTTGTTGTAAACAGATTTGGGCATTTGAAGTCTTCCCAGCATTGGAAGCATTGCATTTCGTGGTGCATGAAGACAATACGCACATCCCCCGAATATTACATTGGAGGATCAACACGGTGGCCCGTTTTTGCGAGGTTATGACTCAAGTTTTTGAAAACTTTGAGGTTAGTTCAGTTCGTAAGGATCATGTTACGATTACCAAAAAATAAAAAGTTCACTGATTTATTATATGTGTTTAAATTGGAGGTTGATGTGCAACTTCTCCGTCCCACTGATATTGACAAGCAACAACCTTACTGGAGTTGGGATGATGATGAGAACAATGAAGAAATTGTTCAATTGTTTGGGGATGAGGCCGAAGAAAACACCAACACTTCCAGTGAAGAAAAAGACGCGGAAGTTGAGGAAACAGCTACCCTTCCCTCCTCTTCTAAGGTGAGCATGACCTTTTTCCAATATTTTGGCAATGAATGAATTAAAAGGGGATATACGTAATCGGGCTGTTGTGAAAATTTAGAGAAAATGATAGGAATGCAGTGGATAAATTTATCTTATAAAGCACTAACGATGAGTTGGCCAAGCTACGTAGTTCAAATCGAGGGCTTAGGAACAGAGTGCGTGACTTGGAAGAGATTGTAGACAAAAACTGTTTGAAGCATGAGAATGAGTTTGACAAAAATAAAAAGGCTATTCGGGATTTGACCCAAACAATTGCTTCAGTCGAACATTATTTTAAGGTGGAGATGGAGGAGTTAAAAAAAAATTTGGTGGAGAAGGGCATGAGGAAGTGTGTACTCGTCAGATGAATGAAGGAGGGCAGAATGAAATGTCACCCTTAAATGAACCTATTAGTCCGACTACAGCAGGCCCTCAAATGGACGCAGAAGTTCCAAGTGATGGAGTCGAAGCCTTCCCATGCATGCATACAGAACAGGCCGAAATGGAACCAGAAGTCTGTGGTGATGGAGTGGAAGCCTTTCCAGCCATGCATTCAAAAGGGGCTGTAATGGAAGCAGAAGTCCCTGGTGATGGAGTGCAAGCCTTCCCAGCCATGGAAGTCGAAGGCGCTGAAATGGACACTTCAGTTGGGGACAAACAAGAGCACCAACAACCTCACAAGGTTCTTACTTCTGAAGATGTGAAGGTTCCTAGTCTTGAAGATGCCCTCCTTCCTACTCCCGAAGATGGGGATGGGTATAGAGTTATTTCAAAAGCAATCTTACATTTGTTAGGGGATTGGAATAAGACAGAAATTAAGGGGGAGGGAGGCAAGCTGAGGCCTCCCATGAAAACCAGTTTAACTCTGGTTGGTGATGAAGGGAACAAGGAGGCTACTGCCAGGGTTCAGAAACAAGATGCGGGAGGCAAAGGGTGCAGACTGAAGCGGCCAGCGACAACATTGTTAAGTCCATTCACCGATCCCTCAAGGAAAAAGAGGACGATTCTTGTTTTAGATGCACTGACCACCAAGCACGTTTTGATCCAACAAAACCCGTGGCCATGGACGATGTCAAGGCGAATCTGACTTTGCGGGGCTTGGACAAGCGACATCGTGTTAGGATTTGTAACTTGGCCAAACCAAGATACATGTTTTTTCATCTATGCAGTCATGTACAATAACAATATATAGGTAGCTATACTATACATGTGTGTGTCATGGTCATATTATACGAGTCCAGTTTTCCTGTTTCCAATTTCCCCGTGCCTCCCTGTCTCCTCTGTAATTTTTTGACACATGTCACTCCACTAACCTCTAAGTTAATAAAATTAGAAATACAAAAACTAATTATTAAGAGAAAGTAAGAACCCAATAGCCATCACCCCACCTATCGTGGTCAGCCACCACTCCGGCACCAACCATCTGTCCTCCCATATCCTCCTTGCTGTTGGCAAGTCTCCTTCCTTCAAGGCTTGAAGAAGATGACATAGCCTTCTTCAAAATTTCATCTTCCTCTTCTTTAGTTTTTCATCTTATAGAAGGGGTTCCAATTGTATAATTATTAACAAATTTACCCTTGCAATTTTTGCTTTTGTAGTGCGGAGTTGGAGCTCGAACCATTTCTAGTTGGGGCAGATTTTTTTACAAACTTTTAGATGAAACAGCATGGATGAGTTCGAGGGTAAGAATTTCAACCCTCCTTTATTTCGATCAATTTCTTATTTACTTTCACTATGTGTCATTTGTTGAGGTCATTTTTGTGTTTTGAAATGTCAGCACCTTGACATGGCCATGTTTCTAATACGCAAAAGACAACTCTCTCATCCTCAACTATTTGGAACGGAGTGGACAAGCGCCGATTTTTGTGTGCAGGTATTTTTCTGTCCATATGTAATTCATTTCATTTCTTGCATTGGTAGGAGTAATGTTGTTGGGTGTGTTTGGTGCATTGGTGCGGTTTATGTAACTTGTCATTCACAATTGTTTGCAACAATTTTGTCACCGTTTACAACGCCTCGACAAAGCGAATTACGAGGAAACAAGCTGCTTCAAGGAACGTTGACCCTCCGCCTAACTACGTGAAAAATATACACCACTTTGTCCACGGTTCATGGCAACATGGGTATGGTCAAGCATGGACGAAAGTGCGCAAGGTCTACCTCCCGTATAATGTTTGACAGTCCCATTGGGTGGTTGTAGAAATCGACTTTGTCGGACATCACATCCTTTGTCTATGACTCATATACTTCTTTTACCTCCAACAGTATGCTTGTCCGATATATGGAGCCCATTTCCCATACGCTTGCAAAGGTGCTTTACGAAATGCGGTTTTATGAGAAATCGGAGGTTGAAGCGGTGAAGAGAAAGGGGATTGACATGTCCAAGTTTAACCCATTCACAATTTGCAGAATTTCCGATGTTCCTCAACAAAGTGATGGGTAAGTCGTGTTAATTTAAAGCACTTTGTGGATGTTGTCAATACGTGCACTTCTAACTTGTGCGATTCTGGGTGGATAGTACCTCATGCGGCATTATGACGGTAAAATTTATTGAGTATCCGAGTGCGGCATTCCTTTTCATACCATTGACCCATCCAAGTTTGGCTACTACCGATTGAAGCTTGCAATCGAGGCTTTCAAGGGGAGGCCTATGTATGAGGTAAAAGTCCAAATCTCACCTCATTTCAATTCACATTAAGAAATCTTGCCTTGGGAATTCTGTACTAATTTACCTCATTTCAATTACGTAAACGCACTGAGTTGTGATTTCAATCTGCATTTAAGACAACTTACATGGTTTTGCCACCTTGTCCAAGTTTGATTAAGAAAAAGGCGTATTTATGTGCATCACAGTTTAGGGTTTTGGGGATTTGAACACTATAGATGTTAAAGTACATCTTTTGCAAATGGCATCCGATTTAAGTATGTCATGTGTTATGAACTCCGAGTGTGCATCATCCAAAACTTGTTTCATGTTCTATATGAAAGGTGAATACAATTACTTATTCAAATTATTACAATTATTAGTTACAAGTTTGGACGTAAGATTTTCCCTTTCTATGAAAGCTAAAGTGGCACATGTGTCCTTATGTAGGTGGTCCTTCCAGGTTCATACACGTATTTACTTCACTGAATCTGTACACCTATGTGAAAGAAGTTCCAGGTTGTTTCGTCTTATTGTCAATCCTGAAACTTAATGTGATGTATTGCCTTACATGGCACCATTTTTGACATTTTGTACACATGGCAGATAAAGTGTTGTGAATTTGTAGTAGGTTGCAGGGTGTTCATTTCTGTTACGTAATTCGCCAGTACTTGTATTCCATAGCAGAAGGGCTGTACTCACCTTTCCTCTCTTAAAATGCGCTTTTTGACCTTCTGTAATTCACTTGGTTGGTACAGCCATAAAACAAAACATTATGGAATAATTGCGCCCAAATTAAAGTTATGGCCGGCCACCTATATTTCAAATGTCTTTCCACTCTTTTATCGCCACTGTAGCGAAAATTTCCAATGTTAAATAACTTCAGCATTTTGTATCACTGTTATATCATGCCTATATCACTTCTGTATCCCCTTTGTATCCATTGTTTATCACCCTTGTATCACTTAAATATCACCCGGGTACTGTAGGGCGTTTTGGGATGTATGAACTTCCTATGTTTTCCACTTTCGACCTTTGTCCTCTATCGTAACTGTAACTGTCGAACGATTGATCCACTTTTTATGTTGTTTATATGGTTGGATTCAGCTTGACAAACTGTAATTCTTAATTGGATGAATTAGACAATGTGGGGCAATTACAAGCTCAATATTGAATGATATAGTGACACCGTTCTTTAATTTCATAATTGGATGAATTAGACTATGTGGGGCAATTACAAGCTCAACTATCCGATTGTTTGACGTCATTGACATCTACTTTTGGCATGTCACTAACCGTGGTTTATTTCATTCTTTGTCATGTTTTAGGTGGAATAATTGTTATCACGATTAAGGCTGTATAAGAGTTGGTACCAAAATACGAGAGGGCCACTATATTGGCTATGCCTTTTCTGTTAGCCAATGGAAACCAATACGAAATGAAAAAGGACCATGTTTGCCATAACCGATGTAGAATACATCATTGACTTCAATTACATCCAATACCTAACCAACTTTAACCTGCCAATTGTAGATGAACAAACCTGCAATTACATTTGGCAAACAACAAATAAATGACCATTCCAAACATGAAAACAGAGACCCAAAACCATGGGTTTTTCATCTTGCCTTTTCCAGCGTTTCTTTCTAGTTCCAACCGGTTTATTTTCCTAAGCAAGCCTGGAATTATATGCTTCGATCTGTCACACATCTCTGGGTCAGCCCATTCCCAAAATGTACATCCATTCGTCTGCATAAACGGAAACAATGTTTTCAAACAAAGAGGCAGATCATCACAATTGGAATCCACAAAAATCGAAAAGGTCAGCATCCTAAGGAGAGACATAAACTTACCCTTGCACATACTTGAAACCTCCTTCCAGGATGAGAAACCGTCCACGATGTATGTGTGTTTGACAATGTTCCCACGATGTGAGCCGTGAACATACCGAATCGGCCTCTTCCATTTCCCATCGAGATCTTGAAGTCGACTCTTGAGCGTGGAAGCGAGACTGGCCCGACTCAGCCGCACCGCTACGGAGGCTCCTCCTACTCATCTCCTTGTTTTTTCTGTACGAACTCTTGTTGAGGTTGTGCGCTATTTAGGTGATAAAGAGGGTCAGCTTGTATACAATGGGTTTCACTTGCGTGTGCAAAAATTGGAGGGAAAAGCGTGTCGGCGCACAAACATGAATACTGGATTTAATGGGCTAGTTGGTCTAAATCATATCATTGTTGCGCCCTTTATAAAAAAAAAAAAAACATGCCACCTCAAAGTTACATAATACAAAATTACAAAAGAGGTCACCTAAACTCGACATAATACAATCTTAAAAACCACTGCATTGTTAAACTTACATAATACATAACTACAAAAGAGGCCCCCTCAAACATACATAATACAAAATTAATAAACAGGGCACCTCCTACTTTCCATTGTACACAGTGTATGGAGAACATTTGAGAGGGTAATATTAGAAGTCAAACATTATGTCTGGACACATTTGGAGTTGCATACCCTTCAATTACGGCGACCGCGACCCATAAAATTCATGACCCCTCCCATAGTGATGTCCCACTTTCCTTCTAGATCCACAATTTTTGCAAACTTCCTAAATAGTTCGAAACCGCTTTCCAATTGTTTTTGCTTACGCTCAGCCATTTCGTCTCGATTCCTTGAAGACAATAAGCTATGATGGAATGGGCATTTAAAATTTTAGCTCTCACACCCTTTATATGTAGGAGATGCATCCGGGCTTGATAACGCGACCGAATTGTGCGCTTTTTTATGACACCCCACCTAGCTTGGCCCTCCATAATTTTTGAAACTATGTCTGCATGGAGATTTTTCCAAAACATGGTATTGGTTCCACATTGCTGCGATCCCTGGACCCGATCTGCGGTGCCTTGATTTCTGATTTGCCAAGTGTTTCAGTGTCCCCTCCTTGAAGAACGGCAAGGGTTGGGTTTGGTGTGGGTTTGGGTCAATGGGTGTTGGGTATTTACTGCTGGTTGGTGTCGGCATTAGTTTGGCCAAAGTGGAAGTCATTGTCATGTGAGAGGAATTGCTGCGCAAGCGGGGTTTTCCGGAGTAAATGTGATGGAAATATTTGGTGGATGCGAGTTCATTGGGTTACAATTTAATAGTTGGAGGTAATAATGAGCAGGAGTAAATGACAGAGAGGAAGTGGCGGGAGTTATTGGCGGGAGTTGTTGGGTCCAATAATTGGCGGGAGTTTATGGGCGGGACATCAGACTTGGGGTTTGTGTAATTGGGTATATCACTATAATTTACCTTTGTTTGGTGTTTCTTGTATGGGACCCTTGCTGAATTTCCAATTTATTCCTTTTGTCCTCTTTGACCAATTTCCTTACTGTAGCAAAAGTATCAAATCTCCCTCAATGTTGACATGTGTTACGTATTTGGTCCACCTGTAATGGGCATATTACAATGCTCTAAGTGAGGGCATACAACAGACCACTTCCTCTATATAAGAGGGACCCTCTGACTCATGCAATTCAATATAAAACAGACTACTTCGTATGTATAAGACAGCAAATCTATACTAAACCTCACCCTATTGTTGTTTACCAAATCAAAAGTGCAGACTCAACCTAACGTTAACTGTTTTGCAGGGTGCATGTGTGCATTTTCCCCATCCATACTTGAAGATGTCAGACGTAGTTCCTCCAAACGAGCATGGCAGTTACCCGGGAGACCAGCCATGGCATGTGGCATTCCCATCTCCACCTGGGACTCCAAATAACGAGCCCACGTCATCTGGAAGTGAGCCTGACAACAATGATCCGCTAGAGAAAATAGCTGAAGTGAAGCATCACCTCGAATACTTGTCCAGGGCTACGGATTGGTGGGAAACAAAATGTGCTATTCATGGGCAGGTCATGGGAAACTTGGCGAACAAGGTCAACAAAGCATATGGTAGAGAAGTTAAGCAAACTATGAAAGCAAAAAGTCGGAGCGCAAAGTTAGACTCGTTGAAGTTAAAATTGGAAGAAATAAAGAAAGATGTTGTCCAAAAATTCACCAAATCTGAAGAATTTAACCATGAAATGGTTGAAAGTTTCAACAATGGGTTCGAGATGTTCCGAGATTATGCTTCGGTCGTCTCACCAGCCTACAATTGGAGCGAAATAGATGTTGCTGGACATTACCCAGCTGATCATAGGCATGTGGATGCAGCGAGGAAGAAGACAATGGACATGGATCTATTGATGGATCTGTAAACGTTTAGATTTTAATAGGGTTGGTGTAGCTGGGTAAGGGTAAGTGCGGGTTCGAATCATTTTGTGGAGAGGGAATGGCTTTTGTCTGAACGTGGTGCCTTGTTTACGCCTTCCTCTTATTCTGAGCGTTGAGTGGCAAATTAGTAAGTTTGTATAAATTTGAAGTGCTGTGAAGTCGATGTGAGCTTATTGTATGTTTATTGGCCTAATATTGGTAGGTTATTGTATTAATATTGGTATCTTAATGTACTAATATTGGAACATTAATGTACTTATATGTGTAAATTATTGTACTTATATTGGCACCTTATGTAACTTTGTATAAATTTGAAGTGCTGCTTTATTGTGTGGGAGCCATTACTTTTACAAAACATTTGAACACATTCACAACTCTGACAACAACATTATCATTATGTCACAAAGCTGTCCGTATCCTTATTCGCGGTTATCCGAACATACCTACGTATGAAAGGCGATGGTTGTATCAAATCCATACATGACCTTAGGTATAAATAAAGTAAAGAACATGAATACAATCTCGGATGCAAGGATGAAAATGTTGTTACCATGTTGCATTAACAAGGATGGGTCACTTTTGTACATGGATATTATATAACCTCTACATCTGATTAATGGTAAAGCTGTACTGTACCAAAGATCTTACATATGGAGGGTTTCGGAAAGATGGGTAGTTGTAAAGCACGGAAATATCCATGGAAAGATCGCAAATATATCGATACCAATAACAATTGGATACAAACCACGGACATAGTGATAAATACATGCAATGATTTAAGTGAATTTAAGTGAATGATTTATTTTATGAAAGTTCATCTTGCGATGGTATCAATATTATAGATAATATCGCTATCTGTTGACCATGTGTATCTTCATGGATAATTTCCCCAAAATTATCGATATTTTGTTCTATTCAAATGAGAAATCATGAAGTACTACCTGTATCACGGTAATTGCATAAGGTTTGCATTTTAGTTAGCCTTCTAGGCCCTTTCATTTTGGACACAAACATTTCACATTACGCTAGCAATAGCACAATATTTCACCAGCCTATAAAGACTCATGACGTTGTGTAGGAAAGGAGGATAGTTTCTGGCAATGTGACTACAATCAGAATACACAACACCAAATCCAATACAATTGAAATTCAGATGAACAGTACATAACAAACCAACACAAATGATAATCTATAAGACACATTGGCCAGTGGAACATTGCGCTTACAGCTGGTTTCATTGTGACCGGTGACACCGTATGTTCACCAATTTGTACTAATACTAGGCTGTCATTGCAAGGGACTTGTTACCTTGTTCCGTATGCCTGACATGACCGTTGAGTTGACTGACTTTCATCCCTGCAGCATCACCGAAGCTATTCATCAACTTTGCAGTTGATGAAAACTAAGGTACAAAGTAAACAATTGTAACTTCTACGCAACGTGCTGGTTGTTGGTGACGGGGACAGATTGTTTGCATGTATTTCGGTAGTGGCCCTTCACGCCACACCTTGAGCATTTTTTTTCACTGGACTCCTCTCCTTTAGAAGCTATTCTTTGCGTTTTGCGATGCCCCGGCATAACCTTAGAAATAGGAGGGAGGATTTTGACGTTCTTCAAATTTTGGGGAATAACCCATGTGCCTTCAGGTGGTACAGGATAAATAGATTCAGCATATGCAGCTGCCCATGTAGCTCGTGTATAATACGAAGAGGCAAAGGAGTAGGGGTTCAATTTCAAGTGCCGACATACCGCAATATCATGCTTGCACGGGAGTTGCTCCAAGTCAAACTTCCTGCACGTACAACTATGGTTTTGCAAGTGCACCAGACCGTTTAAATCACCATCGAGAACATTATACTCGACATCATTGATTTTGACCACATTCATCCTTGAAGCAGCGTCTAACCTCTTCCTTAACTTCTTTTCGCCTAAATCAGGGCACAACGTAGAATGACATTTCATTGCTAAATCTCGACATTGACTAAACCAATAGAGAAGCAGATTTGTAATTGCGTCGATCAAGTGTACCAGGAAGCATCCTTGCAAAGCGAAGAACTGAATTAATGGACTCCACAATATTCGTTGTCATCACATTATATCGTCGTCCATCACAATGGGCTCGAGACCACTTACGGAGGCCTGCACGTAGTAGATAAGTTCGCACTCGCTCATTGTTTATCATGGAGAAGTGACGATTGAACTCCGCTAGACGATAAGACTTAGCTGCCCTTACAAAATACCCCAATATCGGATCTCGCTGCTTCAAGTGAAATGAGGCTTTCATATTGCCCTTCAAGTGATAAAAGCAAATACCATGGGTTGCCCAGAAAAACTCTATGCAACCCGGTTTGTATGCTAACATTGCGATCTGATATGACTACAAGATTCGAGCAATCACCAATTGCACAATGTAGTTTTCTAAAAACCACTCCCAAGCCGCATCCGTCTCCAAATCTCCAATCCCAAAGGCAATAGGATATATGTTACGATTTCCGTCAAATGCGATCGCAACAAACAAAACACCTTTATACTTGCACTTCAAATGGGTAGCATCAACGGCAATCACGGGCCGCATTGACGACTTAAATCCTCTTATGCATGCGCCAATTGACATAAAAAATATAAGAAGTGGTCGGCTGCATCGGTCTCAATGTATGTCAAAGTTCCAGGATTTGTACGCTCCAATTCATAACAATAGGAAGGGAGAAGGGAATATGACTGCTGCGGACCCTCTAATTGTTTTGAAAGCTAACTCTCGGCTTGTCCATCTTTGTAGCGTAGCTTATCTTGACACCGAAATTTTTTCACATCTTTCTTGATATCATTTGGAGTATAAATGGTGCGCGAATCCTTATATCTCCAATTCACACGATCGACAAACAATCCAGTCGTAGCTTGAGGATGGTGACTAGTTACATTCCTTATATCACATTCATGAACTGGATCGTATTTAACAACCCTAAACTCATGTAATCCAACTTTATACGCCCGAACTTTCCAAGGGCAAGGAAGTCGCCAACGGCGAACACACAACCGACGCTTCCCAGTTGGACTGTTCTCAATCGAAAGTGGCCTCTAATTGCTGCTAAACTTATGGTTTTTAAAAGGGCAATCTTATTTTGATAAATTCGGCCAACCTTGAAATTGGCTTCCCAATTTATGCACGAAAGGCCTCCACCATAACAAATATGTTCCAAACTCTGACCATTCTTCAAATCAACCCGCCTTGTATGCATTTCAGTCGAACTTGATTGTCGGGGAGGTTCAGATTGCACCTCTCTACCTTTGCACGAGTTGAGGGTTCAAAATTGCTGTCCTCATGAAGATGCACAATTGGCACAGAGTACGGTTCCTCTTCGTTGCTAGGTTCACATAAATCGGCAACTATGTTTTCACAACTTTCAAATTCAACATCTTCAACCCAATCACTCCAATTCAAACCATTTCCACCATTTTCGATTTCGTTGTCCCCAATTACCTCATTTCTTTATTGCACAACAATTTTAGCAGGAGCATTGCTACTCTCAACGCTTACAATGCCATTGCACCCTTCCATACCATGCCCTTCGATATTTTTCAAGCTTGCTATTAAAGGGGTTACTTTAGAAGCCATAACATCTGTGTTGTACTTCAAAAATATTGAACATCATCATTGTCTTCAACCCTTATGTGCTTACAGACAGATCTTTGATAGAGGAACCGAATACTTCAATGTGACAATATATTTCGTGGGATCTGCATCCATGATCTTATAAATGCTCTCAACAAGTTCGTAAAACTTTACGTTCGTGACACTATTATGCCTTTCGCCTCCCGCCATCATAACTATCAATGTTATCCTTCGAACCCAACTTCCATTGTAGCATACCAATATTCCAACTGTATCCATTTCTGCAAAAAACATAAATAATTACTACATCGATTAATAACATTGAACCACAAAAATTCAATCGAATAATAACATACACAACTATCATTCCACTACACGTATCATGTTATCAATCCTCAAATCTTCAAACTCAAATTGTAGCTGCTTCAACAAGGAACTTTAATTCCTTTTTGTATTATCTCTCATTTTGTACGTATCTATGGGTTCCAAGTTATTCACAAACTCACATAAACATATCATGGCAGCAATATGAACCCTCTAACCTTTAAGGGTTTTGAACAAATTTAAACACCTTCAACAAAAGGATCAGGTTGTCATACAAAACGAATTATGATGTATAAGCTCAATTACCAAATTGTAAACCAAAACACAGAAACTAAACTTCTTACCAAAACAAACCCAGAATGCCAATAAATTCCCCACTTAAGCATGTAAATTGAGGCTAAAACTAACCTAGCAAACCAATTTTAAGGGCAGACAAAGTTAACATATGATTCCCCACTTAGTGTCCTCCTTTTTCTTTCTTTTTCTCCCTTCTCTCTCTTCACTTCTTTTTCCTTCTCGCAACAGACCCGAACCTTAGCCCCAATTTTTTCGAACTCTCTTCTTCTCCTCTCTCTCTCTCTCTCTCACCCACCCCAAATCACCCATTTTCCACTTGTTTTTTTCTAGTAGAATCCAATTTTGGACTCTATTCTTGAAGGTTTCAAGTGTATTTCTCACTTTCTTAAGAAATTTGAAGTTAGGGTTTTTGACAGAGTTCGCAGTCTCAAGGCTAGTGGCCGGGTTGAACTTGTCACCAAATTTTGAGGTAAACTGATTTCTTGATCTTATGTATGATTAGCTGCTTATTGAAGAGAGTTTTGCCTCTACCTAACTAGATACCTTGTCAAATTCTTTTTTCATCTCCTTAAATGTTTTTCCTTTTAAGTTATTATAGTTGTTCCTTTAAATGATGCTCCTACTTGGCAGTTTGTTTATCTCAGAGACAATCTCTTGTCTACGTTGGAGGGAGTTGAAATACTGACATGAGTAAAGGTTTGTTAAACAGACTTAAAAGGTTTCCTTCCACCGTCTACATGTTCAAATTTTTAGTAATCTAATAAATTACAAAGTTATTTATTTATTATCATGCACACGATAGGCATGTAAACCATGTTTGCAGATTTGCAAATAAATAGCTCTGTAATGGTTGATAGTACTTCTTTATTTTCAGGTTCTTGATTTGAGTTCCAATGATTTCAAGGGGCCTGGATTTGAACCTCTTGAAAATTGCAAAGTCTTACAGGTTTGTGTTTCACGTATATTAATCTTTGAGTTTCCATGAATCAAAGAATGCATATATCCATGTGTTAAGGTTCTGAAGTTTTTAACATGTGTAGCAACTTTATCTTGCTAGAAATCAAATCATGTCGCTTACAAGCCTCCCTCAGCTCCCTAATTTGGAGATAAGGCCTCGTGAATGATAAAGGTATCTTGTAGAATGACTGTGGTTTGGTTTCGGCATCTCATCAACTTTGTCCACCTGTTCTCTGTTTTTATGTTTCTTCTTCTCTCTCTTTATCTATCTATCTCTCTTTATCTATCTATCTCTCTCTCTCTCTCTCTCTCTCTCTCTCTCTCTCTCTCTCTCTCTTTCCCTCTCTCTCTCTCTTTCTCTCTCTCTGTATATGAGCTTTTACCCTTTGTATCCTACTTCCTGCTTTAATATTTTTTATCTCTGTAATATGTTCTTACAAGTTAATTTGAATATTTTTCAGATCTTTCCCGAGACGAGGTAGCAATTGCAAAGCGTTATCCTACACACACATCTTTGTGCATTAGAGATGGTTGGGAGTTTTGCTGTCTAGAGCATTCAAAGGGTGTGTTCTTTGACTTCTTTTTGCAAATTCAGTTCTTGCACAATTATTGTGTGCAGAGTTTATTTTGGTTTTGAATGGATAAGTTTATGTTGGAAGATAACTTACTGTCTTGTATAATTGCTTTTGGATATACGAGTTGCTTTTGATAAGGGGACTGTGGAAATCTGTTGGTTTATCATGTATTATGCTTCATAGAATCATAGTATATTCAAACACATGAATAATGTTAGTCATGACTCATGAGCTGCTGGCATATGACATTGGAATGACCTTATGTATGTATATATGTCTAAAGAGATGTACGTATTTTGGGATAGTCCTTTATAGGCTATGTTTTATGATTGGAGTGATGTTGTATTTTAGTTTTCATTTTTGCTGCTGTCATGTTATATTAGGATGTTTAGCCCTGTTTTGCAGTTGTAGTTGATACTCCAGTGCATGTTTTTTTTTGTAAGAGCTGGTTCAGGTTTAGTTAGACCATCATGTAGCTAAACTGTAGTATTTGTTTCCATGGTTTTATAATCGATTCAATGAGGCAGTTTTCTCCCTCCTTTATTCACTGCATTTTCTGTTAGCTCCAAATTCATATGGTACTGTCACTGGAGGAACTGAAGGGTCTAGCAGAGTACAGTGGTATAAAACAAGTTCCTCTCCTTGTATATACACTCAGGTTTATGCTTTTATATTCTTCAAGGCAAACCAGCAGCAATATGGGCATTTTATCTCTGTATTGTCTGAAATGTACTTGGTAAAAACTGTTCTTCCAATTGTGTGGTGTGAAACTTTAGTTTGTAAGGTAATTTTATCTTATTCTCTAAACCTCTATCCACTTTCTTCGTTCTTTCAATTTATTTTTTGCTTCTGCTATATGATCAACTCTGAAAAAGTTTAAATGTCTTTGTTGTTTTTGTGAGTAATGTTCGTATGTTAGTTCTGCAAACTTGAAAACAAAAATGACCCATTGCGTGGATTAGATATTTCTGTGTTTGGGAGTGTATCTCATTAGAAATTCATATTCTTTTTCTTCAATGTAGTAGTGGCACTTTTTAATATTTATCTACTCTACACAAGAATCACTTGTCTTCCGAGGCTTTATAATTAATCCAATCCATTGAGTTCATTAGAGCTTAAGAAGTTGTTATTGATCGAGATGTTATGATATGAAAGCCAATAATTAATACTGCTCCTTCTGATTCCTCAGAATCCATACAAAACAAGGGTTCGTTTTAAAGGATTGTTTGTGTCGTAGTAGAAGAACAGTAGGTAAATTCATTTTCGGCATAAAAATATAAACCATGATACCAAAGGTTTATTGTGAGTGTGAATCCTGTGTGGACTTTTATATTTTTCCTAGATGTTCATTGTCATAATTTTGCATCTCAGTGTAATTTTTTAACTTGTTTAGGTTCTGATTGACCATGCACAATTAGTTCTTACTTTTTATTAATAGCCATAGGTGAATCGAAGTAGAGGTAAGAAACTAGTTTTTACAACCATTGGATGTACCCTTAAGGTATAGTGCATATGTGTTCTATAGCTTGAGAAATTTCTGTAAGTACTTTGGGTGAGATCCCTAACTGTCATTGACATGCTTCTTTGGTTGCCCTTGCAGGGTTTGGTTCCCCTACCGGGATCAAACAATGAATCTTGGTGCCAAGGCTTAGATGGATTGGCTTCACGTTCTGCTGATACTACAAGCAAGGTGCTCGTTTTGCTAAAACAATGAATCATGGGGACTTGCACGTTATGCTGTCATTTCTCAGGTATGTTCACCATTAGACAGCTATGTTAATTGGATTTCCAATTATGGAGTAAGAATGATAATTTTATTGCTATCCTGAAAATAAAAGTAGATTTTGCCTTTTTGTTTAAAAAAGTAGTTTAACAATGAGTTGGTAGGTATTTTTTAATTCTTTACCCATTGGTCATTGTTGTAAAACTTACATGATTCATTGCTATGTCATTATGTGCAGGACAATGGTCTTGTGCCCATTGTAGAGCTTGAGATTCTTCTTGACGGGGACCACCCAATAGAAAGGACATTTGAAGTGGCAGAGAAGGTCTGGGCAGAAGTCTTCTATTACTTGGCTGAAAACAATGTGGTGTTCGAAGGAATCCTTCTTAAGCCTAGCATATGGTAACCCATGGGCTGAACACAAGGAAAAGGCTTCTCCATAGACCATTTTCAATCTCTGGAGCTACAAATGAAGTTGTGGTTGGTTTTCAGGCGAGAAAGAAGATTTGCAAAGGAAAGAATGCAAGTATGGTATTGGAGGAAGAACTTGAACACTAGGCAAAAACACTAGAGAAGTTGTAAAGGAATTTAGGAGTTAAGGATTCGGAGGTTCGAAACTCTAGTAATTTTGGTAAACAAGCGTATCTTCCTTTGTATTTTGTAACATTTGGTTGTATGAGATCACATTTGATAACATTATTGAATTGAAATATTTTGAAATAGGTTTTGAGAATTGAAAATGTCCATTAATTGCAAATGAAACAACCCAAAAAAAGGATATAAACCCACAAATGCCACTACAAAATATAACCACTAAGACGACGGTAATTAAATTATACTGTCGTCTAATTACCGTTAAGACGACAAAAAACAATAAATAGACGACGGTGATCCACCGTCGTGTGAATTAACGAATAGACGACGGTTTTGGCAAAAAACTGTCGTCTAAATGGTAAACAGACGACGGTTTTGAAAAAAACTGTAGTCTAAAGTGAACATAGACGACGGTGAATCACCGTCGTGTAAAGTGGCACAATAGACGACGGTGATTCACCGTTGTCTAAAATGGCACAATAGACGGCGGTCACCTATACGACGGTCTCAAAGCACTTTAGACGACGGTGGATCACCGTCGTCTATAACGTTTTTTGTTCTAGTGACAAGTCAATGGTTGATAATCAAATGTCAAAGTCAACGGTTAAAAGTCAACATGTTGACCGGAGCAATTGACCAAAGTCAAATAGTTTGACCAAGTCAATTGCGTAAGACTACAATTATAATTTAATAGTTAAATTATAATTAATAGATTAATTATGGAATTAATATTGACATATAGAAATATTGAATTGGGCTTTTAAATATGATTTAAAAGTGAAGGGACAAAATAGCCCAAAATGCTATTTGGCCCAAGGGATAAGTGGCATAAGATGACAAGACCCATGGACCAAATGGAGCCCCAAATACCCACCCAATTGCCTTTTTTGTTGTCCTATATAAGCTAAGTGTTGGAGAAAACCTAGCTAGGGTTTTTGGTTTCCTACTTTGGTAGATGAGTGATCATCTTTGTATCTCATCTTCCATAAACCAAAAATTTGTCCAATCGAGAAGTAGACTTGCATCCATACTTCTTTATTGCCTTTCTTCATCTCTAGGAGCATTTGGTGTGGTGAGGTAGAGGACTCCAATCTTGGAGCCTTAAGGTGAAAGAGTTAACATCAAGAAAAAGGGTTTTCCAACAAAGGTGTTCATTCTTGAGAAATAAGGAAAAAGTCATCAAAGGTAAAGATCTATTCCCTTTCTCCTTTTTCCATTTGTGTTCAAAGAGACTAGGCTAAGATACTTGGTTTAAAATGAAAAAGGTTTAGCTCAACTAGTATAAACAAAATGAATCCGCCATTTAGACAAAAGTATTAGAAATAAAAGACTGGCCAAGTAAATACTCTTAGTACCAGTTGGCCGTGCCACGACTGGCGTTGGAGCGGCCTGCGTCCTCAGAGCTGGAGCCACGGCCTGCGTTGGAGCTGTCGGCGTCCTCGGAGCCACGGCTATTGCCCTTGGTGTCGCCGCGGGGTTCACAGCCGCAGCTGGACGAATTGGCCGAGTAGCCGTTTAGGTCAATTTTGCCGCAGGGGTACGCAGCCTCTCGACCAGCAGCGGGCGAGAAACTGGGGCCAAGACCATGGCCTGAGTCATCTTTCCTCAGCTCGTCTTTGGTGGGAGGGGATCCCAATCTGCTTTGGCCAAGGACCCCCTCACAGCCTCTTCGACCGTTGAATAAATCTGGCTGAGACAAAGTCTTCGTGCCAGGTCCTCCCATCCCCGTCAATAGCATTGACCCGCCTCCACGGTACGAGGGTTAGGAAGGTCATTCCCTTCTGGAGCTGGAATGTGATGGCAGCGACGCCATGGTTTTGGCCGACGTCGGCCCTCCATGAAGATAGACGGTTGAGGGAGAGAGGGAGGACGGGAACAGTCTGTACCAAGCCAAATTGCCTTGCCACGAGGTTCGGCAAGTACACCTCGGCCCCAACCTTGGAGAGACCACAGTGAAGGTCCCTTGACACAAGGAACGAGCCCCATATCTCCTTGAGGTCGTTTTCCGTCTGACCGTCGAGGACAATAGAGAGGTCGTGGGCGAGGTAAAGGGGGAATGGCCGAGTTAAACAGACTCGGAATTGCACCCCGGATCCCTCGGCCAAGTCGTAGAAGAACTTAAAGCAGATGACCTAAGTGTTGTGCTTCTTGGGGGCTCGGGCCAGTGCGTTAGCCATCGGGTCGGCCTGAGAAAAGGTGGCGGCCCCTCGTAGCTCTGGGAAGTATGCCTGGAGCCAAAATTGGAACACCCAGAGTGGGCCGCCGTGCTTCGGCTTCATACCATCGGTCACGATGTCATGAAGGCAGCGGTAGATATGGCCAGCAAGTTGGGTGAACTCCAAAGTCACCTTGTTCGCTTGTGTGCAAAAGACGAACTTGCACAGCCAGTGCAGCAGGAATGCTGAGTGCTCGACCTCGCCCATGGGGGCAAAAGCGTCATCCTCTGCACTATCCTCAACGCTGAAATTATTGTAGAAGCTGGAATAGTTGAGCATGTTCTTTGCCTTGCCCCCAGCCAGCTTGGCGACGGTGGGCCAGGTAGCCTTGAAGCTTCCCTCCGCCTCAGGAGCGACGAGCACGGTGTTTACTTCGACGCCGATTGGGGAAAGACCGAAGAGTGCGGCCATATCAAGAACAGTCGGCGTCATCATGCCGAATCGAAGATTAAAGGTGTTGGTAGCCGAAGACCAAAAGCTAAGGGCAACGACGAGAAGCCACCGATCCATTACAACTGGTCGCTCGAACAAATTGATCAAGTGGTAGATCCCTTGACCCTTCCATTGTTGGCCGAAGAAGTGCTCCATCCTCGGTAACCACTTCTCCCATTCAGAGGTCGAGGTCGGCCATTGAGGTTGGGGCCGATTGGTGTTCCAATCCTGATAATCACCCGTGGTGAAGGCCGAGAGATCAACAAGTTCGTTCTTTAAATGAACGGCCAACGCCTCTGGCATGCCACCCTCCAAGTGAGGGCCGAGGAGATGGAAGTTTGAGGCCACACCATCCTCGAACCAAAGGGCAACGATTTGGGCCTCGATCGAGCCTTGGATATCTCGGCAGATGTCTTCAAACTTGGTTTAGAAGGTTTGGGACCGAACCTCAACAGATGTGGAAGTATTTGAGGCCATGGAAAAGTTTGAAGTTTTGTGAAGAGCACGAAGAACACCGAAATCTGGAAATCCAGAAAACGGCAAAGAGACAGTGGGGATGGACGGAAAAACTAGTGAATCATCGGGATTTGAAAGGAGAAAGTAAAGCAAGGCACGAAGAATAGAAAAGCTTGGAATTGGATTTGGAGGCTAAGGAAATTCGAGAGAGAATTTTGGCAGAGGTTCGTCTGGAAATTTTTGAAAGCGTGGATGAAAAAGGAAGAAGGAGGGGTTTTTATAGTGGCGCGCGAATACGAACCGAGCAGACGTGACTCTACACCTGGAGGGGCGCAATAAATGTCAGGCACTCGAGTTCGCGATGACGTGTCAAGCGCTCACAAGCCGTTGTTTCAGTTGAAGAGACGAAACGACGATTCGCGCGAATCAAGGCAATAATGGCCTGGATGGCATGCACACGCATTAAATATGTCAGAACGGTTGGCGTGAACTCCAAGGAAGTCGAAAAGTCCATTCCATATTATTCATTCGGCCTCCGTTTGTGCCGGGGCCGAAGAATTTGGAAAATGGGGGGGCAAATGTTTGTGCATAAAAACCTAGGCCAATACTGGCCAGCCAAATGAATAAAATTACGGCCGAAGCACTGTTTAACTAGGTGATTTTAATTGTACGTCAAAGGCCATTACCGTGTGAGCAAAGAAATTGAGAAATAATGAACACAATCACAGTAATTGTAGGCCGAGGCGAGCGGCCGAGCACCATCACTAGGCCCAAATCTAGAAGATGTCACCACTTGCCAGACAGGTCCCACAACTCATTTAATGAAGAAGTGACTAAAGGGAAGGTTGTCAACTCTGCCAAGCACGTGGAGAGAGAGAGAGTAGGGGTCGCATCAGTGTACTTTTTCAGTCAAATCGCAGTATGGGTGAGGTCAATTTGATGAAATTATACCTCTCAAATCACGAAAATTAAATGCTCCTCTACCCACCGAAGATCGAGGAATTTAATGCTTCTCTAAGCTTGAAGTTCGGCCCAGCTACTACGGTAGGAGAAACTGAACTTCACGGTAGTCACACCACCATGCTCCTCGGCCTACACCCACCCACTACTACTGAGTTAGTCACATCTCACGAGAGTGTTGGGCCCACCTCCTTCAACTGGCTCTTCCTATAAATACTAAGCTCAGAATACATTCAAAGGGTTCAAACACCACACAAGCCTCTCACGGAGCAAATTTATCTTTTTCTGTCATTTACATTCTTGTAACGCACATTCAATACGTTTACTTGCTTTCCTAGGAGTAGTGGCAGATTGTAAGAAACTTTCGTTCATCAATATATCATACGACTCTCGATCTTTCGAGGCGCCGGAGCACCACCCTTGATTACTTTTTCATTCATCCCATATATCATACAGCCTTTTGCAGCCTGGCGGAGTGCTGGAGCACCACCCAAATCCACCACCGTTTCCACCGTCAGCACCACCATCAACGGCCTTGTAGCTCAGGCCGTGAACCTTACGACCGAGATCAGTTCCTTTCTCGGCCACAGTTTCTTTGAGCGAAGTCGGAATCAAACAAGCGCATCAGATCCACTTGCCCATCCAAAATCAACCTCGAATGCACGGTAGATCGTGCTAGCACGCCCTTGCAATCACATCCAAAACCGAAGAAGGACGACCCGTGTTGACGCAGATCCACTCGGCCTGGCTCAGCTAGCCATGAGATTTGCGCGGTCAACAGGAAGATGCACCCATTCATGACTGTGAACTGCCTATCTTGCTTGGAAGACCATTCATGGCCATAGTAAACACTCTCATTGATGTTAAAAAAGGCATTCTCAAAATGACTGTCCTTGGCCAAACTGTAGAATTCAAAGTGTTTGAATCATTAACTCATCCTTCTAATTCAGTTGATTGTTTTTCAATTGATAGTTTGGATTCCCTGGTTTTCTCTAAATTTGTGCAAGCACAATCTGATGACGATTTAGAAATTGTTTTGACACAACCTCTAGGTGACCTTGATGATGAATCTGAGTTCATTGAAGTGGCAGCTGCCCTTGAGGTTTTGAACCCATTTCATTCTTCCATTTCACCCATTATAGAGCCTCTTGAACCTGCCACCACTAAACTAGTTCCCTCCATTGTCAAGCCACCTAAACTTGAGCTTAAATCTCTTCCACAACACCTTAATTATGTATAACTTTGTGAGACAGAAACCTTTCCCGTCATTATAGCTTCTAACCTTTCACCATTGGAGGAGGACAAGTTGATTAAAGGTTTGAGAGACCACAAGAATGCTATCGGATGGACCATTGCATACATCAAGGGAATAAGCCCTATAATGTGCATGCATCGAATTTTGATGGAGGATGCCACGTCAACTCGTGAGCCCCAAAGGAGACTCAACCCACATATGAAGGATCTTGTAAGAATTGAAATACTCAAATTACTTGATGTTGGAGTTATTTATCCTATCTCAGATAGCAAATGGGTGAGTCCTATCCAAGTTGTCCCAAATAAGTCAGGCATCACAATGGTCAAGAATGAGAACAATAAGCTAGTGCCAACAAGACCATCACGGGATGGAGAGTTTGCATTGATTATCGGAAGCTAAACACTGCCACTAGAAAGGATCACTTTTCTTTACCTTTTATTGATCAAATGCTTGAAAGGTTAGCTGGTCACTCACATTATTATTTCCTTGATGGTTTTTCAGGCTATAATCAAATTACAATAGCCTCAGAGGATCAAGAGAAGACAACATTCACCTGCCCTTTTGGAACCTTTGCGTATAGACGAATGCCATTTGGTTTATGCAATGCCCCAGCTACCTTCCAACGATGCATGATGGCTATCTTTTCAGACATGATAGAGAGGTTTACTGAGGTATTTATGGATGACTTTTCAGTTTTTGGATCTTCTTTCGATGATTGTCTTAACCACTTGTCATTAGTGCTTAAAAGATGCCAGAAAATGAATCTGATTTTGAATTGGGAGAAGTGTCACTTCATGGTGAAGCAAGGTATTGTGTTAGGCCATGCTATTTCCAGCAAAGGTATTGAGGTAGACAAAGCAAATATTAATTTGATTTCTAATTTACCATCCCCTACTTCAGTGAGTGAGGAGTTTTCTAGGACATGCCAGTTTTTATCGTCGTTTTATTAAAGATTTCTCCAAAATCACTAGTCCTCTATGCAATCTTTTGGCTAAAGGTTATGTTTTCAACTTTGATAAAGATTGTTTAGATGCGTTTAACACTTTGAAGCTTGAACTAACATCAACTCCAATTATCAAGGCACTAGATTGGTCTTTACCTTTCGAATTAATGTGTGATGCTTCTGACTATGCTCTTGGTACAAGGACTAATGTCCATATCTATTCCTAAGAGATATGAATTTCACTAGGTTTGGAACACCTAGGGCTATCATTAGTGATAGTGGTAGCCACTTTTGTAACAAACCGTTTGGGGCCTTAATGGAAAAGTACAATATTACACATAGAGTGGCAACTCCATATCATCCTCAAACTTCTGGACAAGTCAAGATCAGCAATAGAGAGATCAAGAATATTTTGGAGAAAACTGTCAATCCTACTAAAAAAAGATTGGGCATTGCGACTCAATGATGCACTTTGGGCATATAGGACAGCCTATAAGACTCCCATTGGGATGAGCCCTTATAGACTCGTGTTTGGGAAATCTTGTCACCTACCAATGGAGCTTGAGCACCGAGCATATTGGGCAATTAAAAAGTTCAATTTTGATCTCAAGGAAGCTGGGAATGTTAGAAAATTGCAAATCAATGAATTGGAGGAGCTAAGGAATGAATTTTATGAGAATGCCAAAATCTACAAAGAGAGGACCAAACGTTATCATGACAAAGCCATTCTCAGGAAAGAATTCAAGCCAAAGTTTTGTTGTATGACTCACGTTTGCGTCTCTTTCCAGGTAAATTGAAATCTAGATGGCAGGGGCCGTTCAAGGTTCTTCAAGTTTTCCCTCATGGAGCTATTGAGATTGAGAACCTAAGGGATGGGACAACTTTCAAGGTGAATGGGCAGCAGTTGAAACAATACTTGGATGATGTAGTGGAAACACAAGTTGTGGACTCCCTTGAGTTCACCACACTCTAACTGTTGGCAACTCAACCATGTTATGTTGTTGTTTTTATTTTAGTTAGAGTTGATTCCTTTTGTGCCTTTTATGTCTAGTTTGGTTACTGCATTGCATTTCCTTTCTTTTAAACATCAAGGACAATGTTTCATTCAGGTTTGGGGTGTGGGATGAAAGTTCAAACTCGTTGAATTTCTGAGTCTTAGTGAAAGATTTCTTTTGCTTACTAATGAAGTTGTATATGCAATGTCATTGTCACTAATTCTTTGTTGATGTGTTGCCATGAAAATGTTTGCATCATAATTCTGCCGTACACATTAACACATAATTGGAATTTCAGTTCACAAGGTGCCATACTCAAATATCTTTAGAAGAATAGTGGAGACTGCCCTAGTGAGCTAATTTGACCCTATTCCATTCCTTGATAGGGTTTTGTTTGTTTCTACTCTTACAAATTCCCATATTCCTTTTATGATGATCTCATTATATTCATTGAATATTAAGAACTATTTGATCTTTTGCAAATACTATGTTGCTTGCTAACATTTGTGGAAAAGATTTACCCATTGATATGATTAGGCTATGTGTGTTTAAGTCCCTAAAAGCCTTTGATATCCTTCCCTGTTGTGTGCTTCCTTTACCCAATTTTGCATCCAAACACTTAAGCCTTTCTTTCATCACCCACATTACTCCTACCCTTGTATCTTAATCTAAGATATCATCCCCTGTTTAGCCATACCTTATAACTGGAGAACATGTCAAGATCCAACAAAATGAAGAAGCAAGGATCCGCCTACTTATCAAATGTAGTGAATCAGTGGGCTAATGCGATTGAAAGAGAAAAGCAAGAGATTGAAAAATTCTGAAAAATATATGTATATACAAAAAGAAAAAACATGTTCTTGATCAACATTCAAATTCAGTTCAAAGATGCACAAGTCATTGCCTTGAAGCTTCACAAAATGTAGCCAATTAACCTGCAGCAAGAAGGAGCACTCTTGGCATGTTCTTAAGTTCTTGACTTTCATGTCCCTTCTTTTCATAACCCCTACCTTCAGCCTAACATTACAAGCTGTAAGACCTAACTGATCATTGGGGAAGTCCAGTTCATGGGTGCTGGTATGCAATGTATTCTTTCAATGTTCTTAGCATATGATTTCCTTTCATGAGATCTTATTTCTAGAAATCGTGCTTTTGTTTTATGATTATTTCATATGTGAAAATCTTGTTTCCCTTTACATAACGTCATTCTCATATGCTTGTTGAGAAGCTAAACCCTAGGTTCTTTGTGAAAATTGGGCGATACTTGTGAGACCTAGAGTTGAGGCGATTTCTATCTAAGTATTTGAGTAGGGTGACTTCAATGCTGGAATTCTTTTTGCAGTGGCAATACACTATACACCCTGGTGTGAAGATCTGAAGTGGCATACCATTAATATTGAAAGTGTGATTGTGCATTTATTGGTTTTCCTTAGTTTGTCTAAAGTGATTCTTTAACAATCAGTTGTCTTACAGAATGTGTAGATGTTTG
The DNA here is from genome assembly GCA_024362665.1 of Prunus padus. Taxonomy (NCBI): domain Eukaryota; kingdom Viridiplantae; phylum Streptophyta; class Magnoliopsida; order Rosales; family Rosaceae; genus Prunus; species Prunus padus. The sequence continues at coordinate 1,739,231 of JANFAM010000001.1, read as the reverse complement.
TGGGAGTGATCACTGTAAACCATCAAGAGACACAACTCCTCCTACTAGGGACCCCTAAAGGTTTAAAGGCTTGTTGCATATGCTCAGCGCAATCATGTTACCTACAAATATGATGTAGTCAGCTTCTTTTGTGTGTTGTTTTGTGATGTTTAAGTTTTAGTTTTGCTTGAGGACCAGCAAAATGTAGGTTTAGGGTGTTGATCAATGCATAATTTTGTATCATTTTGTAGCACTCTACACTATTGTTTGGTTATGTTTTAAAATAAAACTTGTACTTTTAATCTATTTTGTGTTTGTTATTCAGTTCATTGAGCTCTAGATACCACGTGAGGCATTTGAAGCAATATGGTGCAAAAATGTGCAAAAACTGGAGTCTGAGTTAGAAATTCATTTCGGACTTATCTTCTTCATCCAAGCCTGGATTGGGCCAAATTACAAGTGGTTGGAAAGAAGACATTCTGAACTTGAAGATGGTGGGCTCAAAATTGTCATTTGATTAAGAGAAACCCAATTCGTGAGCCCAAGAAGTTGTTCGTCATTCTGACCTAAGCATGACCTAATTGATGTTTGGTCATGATGAGCTATGGATGAGCTATTGTTTCTGGTGGGTTTTGTTGGTGAAGTGCAGCAGCCAAGAAACTGTTTTTCAATTGCAAGTGCTGTAGGAAGAAGTCATATTCAAATCAAATGTCCCATTTCCTTCTCCTTATAAATACAACTTCCATTCCAAACACTTTCATCAATCACATCCTGGGATTCACAATCCCTCTCTTCCAATTCCTACCAAATCACCCATCCCAACACAATTCTCACTCAAACATTCATCAACCACACCTCATACACCTCTCCCAGAAACCAGTCCATCCTTCATATTCCCATATTTCCAAAACACAATCCACACATCCACACCACTCTTCATCTCTGGCTACAAGCATACATGGTGGAAGCTGTGAGGAGCTCTTCAACAACATAATTCATTCTTCACGGGTTTTTCTTACCTTCTCCATGTTTTTATTATGATTCAAATGTATTTTCCATTAATGGGTTGCAACTAATTACATAACTAGGGTTTCAATGTAGCCTGACAAGACAGTTTCATGTTTTCAAGTTAATGTTACTCTTGGTTGATTACTTCTAGTTTTCTGGTCTCATTCACTTGTTCCTAGTTGAATCTTTATGTTTGTTTAAATAGTTGGCCACTATTAACACCTGCATGTTGGTTATCTAGTTCAAGTTTACATAAACACCATATGACTCTTGAACTTATTAGTGAATGAGCGGGTATGCATTTAGGAGAAACACCATGTTTAAATGTTTACTTGGTTTCTTAGTGTTCTTCTTAACCTTAATGGATTCAGGTTCATAGTTTAGACTAAACACCATAGCTAAATTGTGTATTCTGAGTACTTGATTAAAACCAAACACCATATGGATAATCATATATAAGAAAGAACGAACTCCATAAATTGAATTCATCAACTTGGATGATTGTTAACTTGTAGCTTGAAATTGGATTGTCATGGTGAAGTTGAACCTCTAATGCTTGTTTCATTGTCTCTAAATTTTTTTTAAAACATCTACTTGCTGATCACTTGCTATTTTAGGGTCCACATAACTAAAAGCATATGAAAACATGAAGGTAAAGAGTGCATTGATTAAAATGAGCATTGTCTCATTTGTTTTGTTTAGTGAAAAGCTATTTCATTGTGCAGCCTAAGAACAATATAACAGTATCCATGTTTTAAGTTTTCCATATGGTTAGGTTCTTCTTCAAAGAGTGTTTTGTTTATTTAATTGTATGAGATTTCTTATTAAATACCTCTAGATTTGCAGCTAGTGGCAAATGATCCAATTTGATTTTGATGCGCATGGCGAGAGCTTTAGGGTATCAGAGAATGGCTAGGAGATACATGGTCTTTTAGTTTTAGTGTTGGTTTGAGAATTATATTCTATTCTCATCAGAATGAAAATGTGGACCAATATTTCGGGGTTTTTTCTCTTGAGAGCATGAACACTGAAAATAGCGTTGAAAGTGTATCCTTCCACAATTGTGTCTAAATTTCTGTCTTGGTGGAAATTGAGGATTTCTACCTCTTTCCCTATAAATACTTGAGTTTCCACTGACACCAGAATTCCAGCGGAACCTTTTTTTAGATTTGAAGGAAGCAGCTGCTAAAAGCCGCTAACTCTGCTGCTAAAGCTGCATGAGCTATTTCTTGTTTGTCCTGAGTTATGAAATAGGCAGCAGCTATCTCATATATTTATAAAGATTTGTTACTTTTTGTTTGTCCTGAGTTACATGGGTAGCAGCTACATCTCATATATTTATAAAGATTTATTGATTGTGCTATTTTATGAATTTCCCATGTTTAACTCGTTCATTAGTCTGGTATAGCTCAAACTTTTTGTTCAATATTTTCATGCTTACAAGAAAACTTCCGCTGTTTTCATAATTTTTACAGATATTTTCATTGAAAATTTCGTAAAATCCAGAAGACTGTTGATGTTTTTGTGAATCTGGATACTGGATCAATTTTGCATGGACACCTATACTTTCATCCTTGGGTAGTAGACTACCAAAAATGAGGTGTGAAAGTAGGTCTTTTCTTTGTTTCCCTAAAAGGTTTGAAAAAACTAGTTTGTGATGAATTTTATCTTTGTAAAGTAGTATACTTGTGCGACAAATATATGGCTCTGGATCAATGACGTTTACACACCATATTGCTTTGTGATCTTTGTACAGTAGTATAGTTTTGTGACTGAAAATTGTTCTTTACTGAGTCACGTTTACATTTTGAATAGATCCTTTTTTAATGTACAATTATTCTTTCTGATTGTTGCTTTCTAACCTATATGGTACAGTGATGGAAAAACAGTTGGGGCCTGTTTTGATCGCAATGGACTTCGCCCGGCTAGGTATCGGCAGACATCTGATAATGTTGTATATGTTGTGCGCTCTGTTCCTTTATTACTTCAAAATTCTTAATGTTCGGGAAAGCTTGAGTGCTTGGATGGATGGACAACTTTGGTTCATGCCACTGGTTCTCTGCTGATGATTGAGATAATTAATAAAGCTCTGTTTTTTATGGGATAATAAACATAACTATTCAATAAAAATAAAACAGTTCAAAGATAGGGTATAATCATTTTGTCTAGTTACTAATGATAGTCTAAGAGTCAGTCATTAATAGTACTCAATCAGTGAGAGTTCAGAATCTGCCAGAAGTATTAGTGATAGAATCTGCAAGAAGTATTAGTGATGTCTAGAAGTACTAAATGGTTAACTGGGAAAGAGAAAACGTTATTAATTCTGTTTGGAATACCACTACTTAAGGAGTAGATGGATCTTATAACGTATGAAATATGAGAGTCCAGCACCTGGCCAGTTGTATTTAGTTCTGTAGTAATTTTGCAGTACTTTTCAGTGTGCTTACCCTCCACTACTACAAAAATCGCAATAGACGACGGTAATTTACCGTCGTAAATTTACTTTTTCAACCGTCGAGGAATCGACCGACATCTTTTACGCATAAAACCACGATGGTAAAATCCCGTCGTCTATTACATATAAAGACGACGCTTTTAATCAAAACCGTCGTCTATTAATCTAAAGACGACGGTTTTTATGAAATCAATGACGTCTATTATATGTAAAGACGACGGTTTGTAAGAACTGTCGTCCATTATGAAATAACAGTCGTCTATTATTATGAAATATGCCGTCTATTATGAAATAAAAGTCGTCTATTATTGTGAAATATGTCGTCTATTATGAAATAACAGTCGTCTATTATATGTAAAGACGACTGTTTTTATAAAAACAATGTCGTCTATTATATGTAAAGAAGACGATTTTGTGATAGAATTGTCGTCTATTAATGTAAAGACGACGGTTTTTTTGAAAGAACTGTCGTTTATTATATCCAAAGATGTTTTAATTTTACATTTTCCCTTTTTTTTCCTTGCTTCCAATGGTTATCTACAACGATTTTAGCTAAAAAAACAACCATAATGCTTTGTGAACAATAAATTCAGCTCCAAATAATCCAATGGTTCTCTTCAAGAATAATTTGTTTCATAAAACTTGAAGATTCAATAATAATTACATAATTTACCAATCTTCATTCCTATATATCTATACAAAATATCATATCCATAATATTAAACTATAATTAGAAAAAGAGGGGCTACATATGAAATTCGATCTGAATTTCATCAATTTGTTCTTGTGTGTATGAGTTACCGTTGCCTTCTCGCACTGCAAAACAGGATTAAAAAAAAGGAAGCAAGTTTTAGTTGGAGATACATTTAACAGGATTGAAAAAAAAGAAACAAGAAACAAAAGCCGAAGAGGGGAGCATAACTTATTTGGATTTCCTCGACTTGGAGCAAATTAACTTCAAATAATTTGAGAAAGCGTAAACCGGAATGAAAGATTAGAATATGAGCAGCCGGAAGGACTTGGAGCAACTTTGATGGAGACAGAAAACTTTAAGGTCGAATATGAGTTGAAGAAAGATAGCGAAATGTTATATATATAGGGTTTAGGGAAAATTCGAAAAATTACAATTCGCGGTCAAATTTTTCAAAAGACCGCGTTTTTAAAGACGACGGAAAGTAAAATCAAAACGTCGTATAAATTAAAATATACACGACGGTTTTTAAATAATACGGTCGTTATAAACATATACTACGTCAGTTAGTTACAAAACCGACGTCTTAAATAAAAAAATTCGGAGAAATAGAAATTTGTGTTAAACAAGAAACTAAATATACAATCCTACTTGAGAACTCAGTTGTTGTTGTACACCCAACCGAAGTTCTTAGATGGGTTGGGTGTAAAAACACAACTGAGTTCGCAAGAAAGACATTCTTGCATGAGAGGTGACAATTGAGATATGTGAGCGTTTGGAATAAAAACTCCAATTTAAGCGAAGTACTTAGAATTGGAAAACTAAAAGTGACTTTATTAAGACTTGGAAACCGAAAAAGGCCTTTATTTCGACTTGGAAACCTAAAAGCCGCCGTTTAGGTCCCCAATTTCGCAGATAAAGCGTGCGATTCAGTTCGAAAGTTTGAAATTGAAACCTACAACGACGGTATTTATGTTTACCGTCGTCGTTTTACTGACGTTTATTTTGACTTTTGTTGTCGCGCTTGTTTTAAACAACAACGACGGTATAATTAATATAAACGACGTGAAAATGATTTACAACGTCGATATAATTAATAGAACTGTCGTATTATCTGAACACCACGTCGTTATATTATATTATAACGACGTGGTACTGATTTACCACCACCTTTTATTTATAAGAACTGTCGTAGTCCAATGTCTAATACGGCGTAAAATAATAAAAGACAGACGTGGTTAATTAACTTTACATGGCGGTAATTATAAAATTACGGTCGTATTAAATAGCACTTGATACGTATGTTAATAACAGTCGTCTATTATATTTAAAGAAGTCAGTTTTTATGAAAAAATGTCGTCTATTATATATAAAGACGACAATTTTTATAAAAGAAATGTCGTCTATTATATATAAAGAAGACGGTTTTGTGATAGAATTGTCGTCTATTAATGTAAAGACGACGGTTTTTTTTGAAAGAACTGTCGTTTATTATATCCAAAGATGTAGTAATTTTACATTTTATCTTTTTTTGCTTCCAATGGTTCTTTACAACGATTTTTTTCTTGCTAAAAAAACAACCATAATGCTTTGTGAACAATAAATATACTCAAGAATAATTTGTTTCATAAAACTTGAAGATTCAATAATAATTACATACAAAATATTTATCAATTTTCATTCCTATATATCCATACAAAATATCATATCCATAATACTAAACTATAATTCGATCCGAATTTCATCAATTTGTTCTTGTGTGTATGAGTTATCGTTGCCTTCTTGCATTGCAAAACCAAGATAAAAAAAAAGAAGCAAGTTATAGTTAGAGATACATTTATAAACCTTTTGCAACTATAACAGGATTTAATAAAAAGAAACAAGAAACAAAAGCCAGAAGATGGGAGCATAACTTATTTGGATTTCCTCGACTTGGATATAAACGACGGAAAGTAAAATTAAACCGCCGTATAAATTATAATATAAACGACGGTTTTTAAATAATAGGACGTTATAAATATATACTACGTCGATTAGTTACAAAACCGACGTCTTAAATAAAAACAACTACAGAGAAATAGAAATTTGTGTTAAACAAGAAACTAAATATGCAATCTTTACGGGAACTCGGTTGTTGTTTTACACCAAACCGAAGTTCTTAGATTGGTTTGGTGTAAAAACACAACTGAGTTCCAAAGAGAGACATCTTGCATGATTGAAACCATTCAGAGATGTGAGAATTGAGACTGAACGTTTGGAATAAAAACTCCAATTTAAAGGAAATATTTAGAATTGGAAAACTAAAAGTGACTTTATTAAGACTTGGAAACCGAAAAGGGCCTTTATTTCGACTTGGAAACCTAAAAGCCGCGATTCGGTGTCCAATTTTGCAGATAAAGCGTGACATTTCAGTTCGAAAGTTTCGAATTTGAAACATACAACGACGGTATTTATGTTTTCCGTCGTCGTTGTACTGACGTTTATTTCGACTTTTGCTGTCGCGCTTGTTTTAGGTATAATTAATATAAACGACGTTAAAATGATTTACAACGGCGATATAATTTATAGAACTGTCGTATTATCTGAAAAACCACGACGTTATATTATATTATAAAGACGTGGTAACTATTTACCACCACCTTTTATTTATAAGTACTGTCGTAATCTAATGTATAATACGGCGTAAAATAATAAAAGAGAGACGTGGTTAATTAACTTTACATGTCGGTAATTATTAAATTACGGTCGTATTAAATAGTACTTGATACGTCTCTAATAATACAATTACCGTCATGTTCATTGGATGTTCAAAACGGCGGTATTATATGTAAAATGTCGTCTATAATTACTACGTCGGTATATTTACACATACCGTCGTTGTTTATTTGTTGTCTTTTTTCTGATCGAAATGGCATGTTTAATAAGACTTCGCTTTTAAAGTTTTATGCGTCGTGTTTTAAAAATGCCCAAATGAATTTCCAATTTTTAGGTGTTTTAGTTTCTGATCCACGTCGGTTATTATATTACCGTCGTCGTTTAAAATTTAACGACGGTATTTATTTTGTCTGTCGTCGTTTTACCGACGTCTATTTCGATTTTTGTAGTAGTGCTCAATCGGTGTCCTATGTGCTTCAGTGTCTTTGTGAGTGCTGGCAATTCTTTTGGTGGTTTGGTTTGAAAGAAACAGTTTCATCTTTTAGAGTAAAGATAGAGAGGCGGTGGATTTCTTTTGTGACTAGATAGATTCTGGATCACTTCCTAATTCAAAGACTGTCCTTTCTTCAGTGAACATGGATTGGGATGCCACTCTCTCTTAGGATGTTGTTTGTGTGTGTATATGTTTTTTGTTTTTGCTTTTGTTTTATTTTTTAAATTTGCTTGTTTGCTTGACCAGACTGTCCTTTCTTCAATGTACTCACTGTGGAAGCAAATATCTCACCCTAGGTCAAATAATTAGGTCAATCAATTTGGGAATTATTTGACCTAATTGGGAGTTACCTAAATTAATTGGGAGGTTATTTGATTCTTGCCTTAATTAGGGATTTGATTTAAATCAAATCCCTAATTACACCAACCTCACCAAATCAGGAAGAATAATTCATTTCCATCTACGGAATTATTCTTCTGAAACTCTAGCCTTCGAGGCCCCCTATAAACAGATAGCTACGCACAAAGGTGAAGGTACGTCTAAATTCCTACTGAAACTCTGCAGAAATTATCCCACACAAACCCTGGCCACCATATTCTTCCTCTCTCTCACACAAGGCTCCGGCCACCACACACGGCTACGGCCACCTGGTTCTCACCCTAGAGAAATCTCCATCCTATTTGTTAGCTATTGATTCTCTGCATATCAATCGAACTAACTTAGGCATCGGAGGGCCTTTGGCCAACACCCCCGGGTGTGGTCCTCTTATTCCGATTTGTTTTGCAGGGAGAGAGAGAAGCGAAGAAGACGAAGGAATCTTAGGCGAATATTCTTGTGGGACGAAAATCGCTCCCACACTCGCTATTATGAAAATTATACAGTGATGAGTTATTAACGTCTTATCTTCATAATGTGTTTGATGTGATTATACATTTGAAGCTGTTGACTATGGTTTACGATCAATGTACTAAAAGATATTCGGTGTGCTTATCTTGTTCAGGTTGGTGTTCTACCTATACAATGAAAGGCCGTCTAGGTCCTGGAATGATGATCGCTGCTGATTTAATAAGTGGTCAGGTTTGTAGAGCACTTAGTTTTTTCTTTTTCTTTTCTGTTGCTTTGTCTCTGTATAAGATTGCTGCTTTGGATTTGTTTGTGATGAACATTTAGTTCCAACAATGGTAGTAACTGTGGATTTATTGACAGGCCAAGTTTGAACAACATTCTTTTGGTTTTCCTTGGTGTGCTATATGTAGATGGATGGTTTTGAAGTAACTATGATGATGATTGTTTTTCTTTATATATATATTTTAATGTTCTTTGTTTCTGTTTGTGTACTTCCTTTGTTTATTCGTTAATAAAATCGTTTATCTTTTAAAAAATTGATTATTGTTTTTTTTTTCTGAGTAGTTTTCCCTTACCCAAACTTATGTTTCACAACAGATTCACCCTCCGCCAGTTTTTGTGTTAAGGTTTGTTAACTGATGATGGTGCAGTAAGAAAAATGAAATTATTACTGGCTTGCGTACGTCATGTTTCTTTATGGTCATGGTTTAACCTGAGCATTTCATATTGTTTGGTCATGAGAGTACATAGGTTGATGTATGTGTTCCTGTTCTTTTTTCTTTTCAAATCAGGCATATTTTCATCAAAATTTAACCTTTCTTTTTATTTTTCAGCTGTGCTACCCATTATCTAGGCTTCCTTGCCTTGAAGCTTATTTTAAATCTTAAGCATTTCAAATTGCAGGTTTATGGGAACACAGAAGTTAAAAAGCGAGTTTTTGTGGTCCGAACTGGTGTATTGGGGGGGACTTTAATATCACCAGATTTCCTTCTGAAAAATCTAATGGGGGTAGATTCACAAGAAGCATGAGAGTGTTCAATGAATTCATAAGGGAGACACATCTTTGTGATCCAGATCTGCATAATGCTGGTTTTACTTGGTCAAATATGAGGGACAATGCGATTTTAAGAAGACTAGACATATTCTTGTTCACTCCAAACTGGGAGGAATTGTTTCCTCATGTCAGACAAGTGGCTCTTCCAAAGGTAACCTCTGATCATTGTCCTATTCTCCTGGACTTGAAGGCAAAAAAATGGGGGCCGGTGCCCTTTAAATTTGAGAATTTATGGCTGAAGCAGCAAGATTTCAGGGGGAAATTCAAAGAGTGGTGGGAGGAAGAGCGACAACAAGGGTGGGAAGGGTTCAAGTTTATGAAGAAATTAAAGGCTGTGAAAGGCAAAGTGAAGGAATGGAGTAAAGAAACCAGTAGAGATATCGTTGTCGAAATTAAAGAAGTAGAGGATCGAATTAAGGAGTTAGACTCTCGGGAAGAGAGAGGTCAGCTATCTCAAGATAGAAGACAGGAAAGAGCACAACTGAGACTAAGAATTGAAGAGTTAGCTTTCAAAGAAGAAATAATGTGGAGACAAAGAGCAAAGGTGGCGTGGGCAAAGGATGAGGATACAAACACAAAATTGTAAACTGTAGAAGGAATCGAAATCTGATTGAAAAACTGGAGTTGGCGGATGGGTCCATCACGAGAGACGAAGGCCGAGTTGAACAAGAAATAATTTAGTACTTTAAACATTTATACTCAAGTGAGAGCCAGGAGAGACATAGATTAGAGGGCTTGGACTGGTGCGCTTTGGAGGAAGTGAGAGCTTCACAGTTGGAAAGACCTTTCGAAGAAGAGGAAATTAGAAGAGCCGTTTTTTACTGTGGAAAAGATAAGTCCCCAGGTCCTGACGGTTTTACCTTAGCCTGTTTTCAACACTGTTGGTCGACACTAAAAGGCGATCTAGTGAAGCTATTCGCGGAATTTTATGAATCTAGTGTTGTGAATATGACAACAAAAGAAACCTACATCTGCCTAATACCTAAGAAAGCTGAAGCAATCAAAGTGGGAGACTTTAGACTTATAAGTCTGGTTTCAAGCCTATACAAAATAATTGCAAAGGTGTTGGCAGCTCGGTTGAGAGAGGTGCTGGGAGACACCATATCTCAAACGCAAAGGGCGTTTGTAAAAAAGAGGCAGATTCTAGATGCAGTCTTGATCGCTAATGAGGTGGTGGAAGAAACTAGGAAGAAGAAGCAAAAGGGTTTTGTCTTCAAGATTGATTTCGAGAAAGCCTACGACCACGTGGATTGGGATTTTCTAGATTACGTGCTAGAAAGAAAGGGCTTCGGTCTGATATGGCGAAAATGGATAAAAGGATGCTTACAATCTGCAAACTACTCAGTTTTGATAAACGGAAGACCAAGGGGAAAGTTTGGAGCCTCTAGGGGATTACGTCAAGGTGATCCTTTATCTCCTTTTCTATTCACTTTGGTTGCAGACACACTGAGCAGATTGTGTATGAAGGCCAGAGAAAGGGGTTTGGTGGAGGGATTGGCCGTCGGAAGAGAAAGGGTGATGGTTTCACACCTTCAATTTGCAGATGACACGATCTTCTTCCTATCTGACAAGGAAGGAAATCTTCGTAACCTATTAAACATTCTGGAGATTTTCAATTCATGCTCTGGTCTGAAAATAAACTTAAGGAAATGCTCAATTTTTGGAATCAATGCAGAAGATAACGAAGTTAACAACCTGGCCGATGTGGTGGGCTACGGCACGGAAAGCTGGCCCCTGAATTATCTAGGCTTGCCTCTTGGGGGAAAACCTAGGAACCTACCTTTCTGGACCCCAGTTATTGAGAGGGTGACACGAAGATTGGAAGGTTGGAGCAAGGCATTACTTTCCCGGGGAGGAAGACTGACCTTAATCCAAGCAGTGTTGAGTAGCTTACCAACTTACTACTTATCACTTTTCCAAATGCCTGCTAGCGTGGCAAATCTTCTGGAGAAGTTAATGAGAAACTTCCTGTGGAGGGTGTGGAGGAAGGCAAGAAGGACCATTTGATAAAGTGGGAGGTAGTGTCCTTACCGAAGGAAAATGGAGGCCTTGGGATAGGAAATCTGAGGAAACGCAATGAGGCCCTACTTGGGAAGTGGCTATGGCGGTTCCAAAAGGAAAACGACACTCTGTGGTACAAAGTGGTAAAGAGTAAGTACGGGCTGCAGATGAACGGATGGGATTCTAAATCTATTTCAAATGGGTCCAGTCGATGTCCTTGGACAGTTATAAGTAAAGGTCTGGGGTCTTTTGTGGCTTGCTGTCGTCTCATGGTGGGTAATGGTGAGAGAGTAAGATTTTGGGAAGATGTGTGGCTGGGAGATACAACCTTGGGGGACAGCTTCCCTCGCCTTCTTAGTATCTCTCGAAAACAGAATGTCAAAATTGCAACTTTTTGCACCGACATGAACACCCAACCAATCAGCTGGGATTTTGGGTTTCGTAGGAACCTAGGGGATGAGGAAATTGAAGACCTGTCTGCGTTGCTAGTAAGATTGGAAAATGCTAGGCTGAGTCAAAACAGAATCGACACCAGAGTTTGGAATCTAGAGCCTTCAGGACATTTCTCTTGTAAATCTTTCTCTAGACATCTGATGTTTATTCCCAACCACCTCGTGTCGATACGTTCCCTATAATCTGGAAAGCTAAAGCTCCCCCTAAGGTTAGGCTTTTAGCTTGGCTAATCACACATGGCAGAATCAATACTTGCGACTTGCTACAAAGAAAAAGACCTGGCTGGTGCTTCTCCCCTAATTGGTGTGTAATGTGCAAAAAAGACAGTGAGACCGTGGACCACCTGTTTTTGCTGTGCCCTATTGCCTCGGCTCTTTGGGCTAAATTTTTTAAGGAGGCAGGGCTATCGTGGGGTAGCTTCACAACTTGTAGGGCCATTCTTGGAACTAGATTAAATTTTTTTGGTGACAATAGGAAGGGTTCAGTGCTGGGAAATTGTGCCATAATGGCACTTGTCTGGGTAATCTGGGGGAGAGGAATAGGAGAATTTTTGAGGATGTGGCTAGAGATGAGGTAGAGCAGCTTTGGGACCGCATCCGTGCCTGGACCTCACTCTGGGGTTCTGTCACAACGGAGTTTAGGGAGATTGGGTTTCAGCTTCTCCACCTAGACTGGAAAGTAGCTGTTTTGTAGGGTAGAGTATTTTTCGTTTTTCCTTTTTTGGTGGCCTCCTTGGCCATCTTGTTCTGTGTTTGTTCTTTCTTCTTTCAATGATAATGTTTCTTTTCAAAAAAAGAAGTTAAAAAGCGAGTAGCCTTTGTTAGTGTGTAATTGGTAAACTGATTACATGGTTTGCTGATTGTGGGTTGGGCCTTAGCTCATAGGCTGAGTCATGAAGATAGTGTTGTATCGGTCAGTTAAGTCTTATAGGGCTTAGCTAAATGGACAAGTGTCTTAATCTAACGGCTATGTAATGGAAGGCTGAGATTGAAGTTAGGAGTGTGTCTAACTCTCTCTCTCCTCCAACGGTTATTTTAGTGAGTGTGTGTATGAGCTAATATGCTTTGACAATGTGTGTGCTCAATACAATTGAATACAAAAGAATTCTTTAATCGTTTTTCTTCTTCTCTCTTTGATACTCTCTTCCATAGCTGCTAGGTTTGCATTACTCTAACATGGCCTCAGAGCCAGTTCAGTCTAAATTTTCTGGGCTTCGTGTTGGTTAGAGTGAGCTCGAATTCACGGCAAGAGCTTATTGCAGTGATTTAAGCTCAAATCAGTGATCGAGTCTAATATGGCTGGATCTGGAGGAGGAGATCTCAGAGCACCGATCTTCAATGGCGACAATTTTGATTTCTGGCAAATCAAAATGAAAACCATTTTCCAATCGCACGAGTTGTGGGATCTTGTGGAGAATGGGTACAAAGCTCCGACGAACGAGGCAGAGGGGCTCACGGAAGCAGAGCGGAAGCTGATGCGTGAGAACTTGGTAAAGGACACTAGAGCTCTGGGTATCATCCAAGGGGCTGTATCAGATCAAATTTTTCCAAGAATTGAGACTCAAGAAACTGCAAAGGCTGCGTGGGATATTTTGAGACAAGAATTTGTTGGTGATAAGCAGGTGAGATCTGTGAAACTTCAAGGTCTTAGACGAGATTTTGAATACTCTAGAATGAATGATGGTGAATCTCTTTCTAGATATATTGCTAAACTGTTTGATCTGATCAATCAAATGAGGAGTTATGGTGAGGATTTGAGTAATCAACGTATTGTTCAGAAATTGTTAATTAGTTTGCCTAAGTCCTACGATAGCATTGCAACTGTGATAGAAAATACTAAAGACCTAGATAGTATTTATGCTCAGGATGTGGTTGCTATTCTTAAAGGGTATGAGCAGAGGCTTGATAGGCATGGTGAGAGTGGTTCTGAGAAGGCTTTTGCTAGCCTGAATATCTTCTCAAACTTATAAATTAAAACAAATTGAGCATTCAATTCAAAGCAGTATATTAATCAAACCAATGGAGAATCATACATATAGAAATTCAAAGCAATGTATGATTTTAGGATATTTTGGTTGGTCAATGGGGCCCACGTTGAAATCTACTTTCGACTGAAATCTACTTCGGCTGCTGGACTTCTCCACTTCATATGGTCAAGGACTTGGGCCTTTTTGTGAATTTCTTGTTTGGCCCATATATCAACTCCTGCAGAGGTAGCAATAGATCCCTCCGAATTTCTTCTCTGCAAACTATGGAATCCCGCAGGCTGCATGCTAGTACTAATTTTTTTTAAAATAACATTTCAGTGGGGGCCAGTGACTGCACTGGTCCCCATGTACCTCCGCCCCTGAGCAGAGGCTTGATAGGCATGGCGAGAGTGGTTCTGAGAAGGCTTTTGCTAGCCTGAATATTGCACCTCAATCATCTCCCTCTTATAAGTTTACTGGTCAGGCAAACACCAATAAATCCTATAAGAATTTTAAGTCAAAAGGGGCACAAGGAGGCAATAAGGCTGACTAGAGTAACAAGGGTACTTCCTCTGTGAGAAATGGGAATAGTAACACTGGAGATAAATGCAAATTCTGTGATAAATTGCACTATGGAGAATGTTGGCTTAAGAATAAAGTCAAATGCCATAAATGTAGCAAGATTGGGCATATTGCAATGTATTGTCATTCAAACAAGCCAGTGTAACAAGGGCAGTTTGCAAGTCAAGTAGATGAGCCTGGAAACTTGTTCTATGCTAATCATTCTGGAGAAGATAACAGGGTAAGTGATGAGTGGTATATTGATAGTGGTTGTAGTAACCACATGACATCCAGGGCAGATCTGCTTGTAAATATTGATAGAAGGGTGAAAGCTAAGGTTCAAGTTGGTACTGGTGTTTTGGTTGATGTGGCAGGAAAAGGGACGTTGGTCATTGATACAAAGAATGGAAAGAAGAGCATTAAGGAAGTTATGCTTGTCCCTGGACTTGTAGAGAATCTGCTCAGTGTAGGACAAATGACTGAACATGGTTATTTCCTTGTGTTTAGAGACTATAAGGTTGATATTTTCGAAGATAGATCTATGAGAAATCTGGTTGTGAGTGTCAAGCAGAAGGGAAACAAGTGCTTTCCTTTAATCTTTAGCACTATCAAGGAGTTTGCAATGAAAGTAAATGTGCAAGAGTGCTCCAAACTTTGGCACAAACGATTTGGTCACTTGAATTTCAGAAGTCTCAAGCTGCTGCAGGGTCAAGAAATGGTATTGGGGCTGCCTGAAATCCAAAGTGGTGATGAAGTGTGTCAAGGGTGTGCATTGGGAAAGAATCACAGAGAGCCATTCCCTAAAGAATCAAATTGGAGAGCAAAGGAGCCATTAGAATTAGTCCATTCAGATTTGTGTGGTCCAATGCAAACACCAAGTCTAGGTGGAAACAGATTTTTCATCACATTCATAGATGACTATTCTAGAATGTGTTGGGTTTATTTCTTGAGACACAAGTCTGAAACCTTTCATGTGTTCAAGAAATTCAAGGCAATGGTGGAGCTTCAATGTGGCTATTCTGTGAAGAAGCTGAGAACAGATAGAGGAGGAGAATATGTATCATCTGAATTTGCTCAGTTTTGTGAAAAAGTGGGAATAGATAGACAACTCACGATTGCATATTCTCCACAGCAGAATGGAGTTGCAGAAAGGAAAAACAGGATGATGCAGGATGCGTAGGACCTAAATTTATTAGTTTCCTAATGTATTTGTTATTTTCCTAGATTTTCTAGTTTTCCAAATTTTAGTAGGATTTCTACTTTTTCAGATTTCCAGATTTCTAGTTTTAAGTTTCCTATTTTATTTGGGTTAGGATTTCTATTTAAGCAAGGGATTTGTATCCTATTATGTCTAGGTTTTAGTTTGCTATAAATAACCCCATGTAGTATTTTAAAATGCAGATTTGGATATTGAGTAAACCTTCTCTTAAAACTATGTGATTTCTGTCCTTTCTTCTCAGTTCTCTGATTTCGGTCCTTTCTTTGGTCCCTTCGATCTATATTTTCGTCTTCTCGACCTCCGATATTCTTCTTGTTCTACTGTTCTGCCCTTTCTTTCGTCTTTTCGATCTATATTTTCGTCTCCTCGATCTCTTATATTCTTATATGTTCTATTGTTTAAGTGCTTAATCTAATACCTACGGGTTGTTTTACATCAATTGGTATCACAGGACCATAGTAGAGATGGCAAAATCTACGATTCATGAAAAGGAGCTGCCTTATACTCTTTGGTGTGAGGCAGTCAATACCTCAGTTTATTTACTGAATAGAAGTCCTACTCGAGCCTTGGAGAATACTACACCTTTTGAGAAGTTTAGTGGGAGAAAACCTGGGGTTAAACATCTCAAGGTGTTTGGCTCTGTGTGCTACTCACTGATTCCAGGAAAACTAAGGCATAAGTTGGAGGCAACAAGTGCTATAGGTGTGTTCATTGGTTATGGTGCATGTGAAAAGGGATGTAGAATTTTAAACCCTGCAACTGAGAAGGTTTCACTGTCTAGAGATGTAATCTTTGATGAAAATGGCAAATGGGATTGGGAGAAGCACAAAGTCAAAGAGGTGTGCATTTCTCTACCTACAAATGAAACTGCAACTGTGGGCAGCATTGATGAAAGGCCTGAATCTCAAGAGCAAGTGACCTTTGATGAGCCTCAATTTAAAGTTAGAAGTCCTTTTGTAACTGATGTTGGTGATTCAAGTAGCTCACTGACTTCACCTCAGTATGATGATACACCTCTGAGGTATAGAAACTTGAGTGAGATTAATGAAAGGTGTCATATGTGTATTGTTGAACCTGAGTGTTTTGAAGAAGCTGCACAAGATGAAGCATGGAAGAAAGCAATGGAGAATGAAATGAGCATGATTGAAAAAAACCAGACATGGGAGTTGGTAAGAAGACCATCTAACAAGCCTGTGATTGGGGTAAAATGGGTCTATAAAACCAAGTTGAATCTAGATGGCTTGGTTCAAAAGAATAAGGCTAGGCTTGTTGCAAAGGGCTATGCACAGAAGCCTGGGGTAGATTATAATGAAACATTTGCTCCTGTGGCAAGACTAGATACCATAAGAACTCTAATTGCACTAGCTGCAAAGAACAGGTGGAAACTATATCAGTTGGATGTGAAATCTGCTTTCTTAAATGGTATACTTGAAGAAGTGGTGTTTGTAGATCAGCCTGATGGATTCATTGTGCAAGGATAAGAGGATAAGGTGTACAAACTACACAAGGCTCTGTATGGCTTGAAGCAAGCTCCTAGAGCTTGGTATGGAGAAATAGATTCCTACCTTGTGCAGTGTGGTTTTAGAAGGAGCATTAGTGAAGCAACATTGTACACTAAGGGCAGAAAAGGTTCTGAGTTGATCATTGTGTCCTTATATGTTGATGATATAGTTTACACTGGAAATTCTCAAGAATTATTGCAGGAGTTTAAAGCTGATATGATGCATAAGTATGAAATGATAGATTTGGGTTTACTACATCATTTTCTAGGAATGGGAATTGTGCAAGCGAAGACTGTATTTTCATACATCGTAGAAAGTATGCTTCAACTCTCTTGAAGAAGTTTGGTCTTCAAGATTGTAAACCGATGAGTATTCCACTGGTGCCAAATGATAAGCTAAGAAAGGAAGATGATAGTGGAGCTGCAGATGAAGCTCAATACAGAAAGTTGTGGGCGATCTCATGTATCTCACATAAGGCACGATATAATGTATCTTTGCATGTTTGTTAGCTCGATTTATGCACTCTCCCACTAACAAACATTATGGAACTGCTAAGAGGATACTAAGATATATTCAAGGTACACTAGAGTTTGGTTTGGAATACAAGAAAGGAGAAGGTTTAGTTCTAGTTGGTTTTTGTGATAGTGGTAGTGCAGTTCGAGAAGAAGATATGAGGAGTACATCTGGATATGCCTTTACTTTTGGCGGTGGGGTTTTCTCTTGGGCCTCTGTAAAGCAACAGTGTAGCCTTATCCACACTGAAGCAGAGTACACTAGTGCATCGAGGCAACTACACAAGCTACTTGGTTGAGATTTGTTTTGGAAGACTTTGGAGAAACACAGATCGTTGCAACACCACTGAATTGTGACAACACTTCAGCTATTGCAATCACCAAGAACCCTATATTCCATCAGAAAACTAAACACATCAATCGGAGGTATCACTATATCAAGGAGGCTTTGCAGCAAGGCGTGATCGACTTGGTTCATTGTTCTACTAAAGAGCAAGTGGCTGATATCTTTACTAAAGCATTGGCAAGGGATCAGTACACTTATCTTAGAGAGCTTCTTGGTGTGAAATCAGTTCACAAATTAAAGGGGAGTGTTAGTGTGTAATTGGTAAACTGATTACATGGTTTGCTGATTGTGGGTTGGGCCTCAGCTCATAGGCTGAGTCATGAAGATAGTGTTGTATCGGTCAGTTAAGTCTTATAGGGCTTAGCTAAATGGACAGGTGTCTTAATCTAACGGCTATGTAATGGAAGGTTGAGATTGAAGTTAGGAGTGTGTCTAACTCTCTCTCTCCTCCAACGGTTATTTCAGTGAGTGTGTGTATGAGCTAATATGCTCTGACAGTGTGTGTGCTCAATACAATTGAATACAGAAGAATTCTTTAATCGTTTTTCTTCTGCTCTCTTTGATACTCTCTTCCATAGCTGCTAGGTTTGCATTACTCTAACAGCCTTGTCACATCCATATGGAAAGTGGGTCCAGGAAAACATGCGATCCTTGAAAACTGTGAACTTCCTTTCAGGCACTGTTGCAGAAAATGATGCAATCCTAAGGCGGCAACAGTGAGTTATCTATTTCACTGGCTATTCGTAAATGCAAAGAATCTCATATAAGTTCTTATCAGTATTATAGTCTGCTGCACCCACATGATTGATGTTCCTACTTAATTTCTGTGATATGCATACTATTTTGCTGATATATACTGTAATATTCAGTTTTTGATTGTTGTGGTATAAGATATCATGTACTGTGGTTTTAGCATACCAGTGTGCTCTCATAAAAAATACTGTTAGATGTTATCTCTTCCACTGTGTACATTTTTTATTGTTCCACAAGAAGAAAATTTCCCTGGGTGTGGGGTTTCTCTTCCTGAAATTGTCAAAGCCAAATAAATGTAGCAGTAAACATACTTACTCCTTTGGTTTCTTTCTTCTTCCCAAGGAAAAGTTGCTTTTCGCATCACAACTTCTGTTGAGGTTTGGAACTGTTTTGTCTTCTCTTAGGCATCTTATTGCATTGTAAGCTGCAGAGCAAGTATTTAGCCAGAGGTATTTCCATTTAAAAAGTAATACCAAAGGGTATATAAAATGTAATAATTAAAGTCTGATAAATTTGTAGAATTGAATATTTGTGCAAAAACCTCAAAGCAAATGTATGGCTTTGATTTCTATGAACTGAAGAGAATAGAAACTAAGTGGATGGTACTGAATTAATGACAATGGAATGGATAAGTTGATTTCTATCTGAAGTATCGTATTGGTGTCTCAGGCTGACTGCATTTCTTGATTTAGTCCGTCTATTTTATTGACGTTTCCAGTCTTTTTGTGATGGCCACGGTTTTACTTTGAGTATGGCTATTACATAAGTACTTTCTTGAATGGGGCTTATTTATTGTAAACTTCTATCGGAGCAGGGCATTTGGCTACTCCAGTGAGGATGTCCAAATGGTTATTGAGACTATGGCTTCACAAGGGAAGGAGCCAACATTTTGCATGGGAGATGATATCCCATTGGCAATATTATCTCGGAGGCCACATATGCTTTATGACTATTTCAAGCAACGGTTTACACAGGTCCGTTACCTACAGTTTTTATTGAACTTGTGAGTGGATGCCTAGATTACCTATACTATAACAATTTCTATTGAAATATGAGAAGCCCTTATTATTTTATATGCCAAAATTAGATGATTGATCTACCAAACATTTGAGTTTCCCTTTGATTATATTCTTTTAAATCTATACTAGCCTCTCCGCATGCGCTTTCGCGCATGAGAGAGGCCTTTTTTAAAAATAAAAAAAATTTATTTTAGAATTAAAAAAGATAATGGGTAGTTGTGTTCCATAAAAAGAGGATCCATTATCTGATTTTTCTTTTAATTTTAAATTTTTTTAATATGAAAATGTGTGAATTTACCATATTATCCTCATTTAAATATAAAGCAAAAGGCAGAGAATGGTGAAACATTCAAAATACCAAAAAATGCCCTTGGTTAATGCAAACATTGAGAATTGAAATTATTAATTAAATGAGGATAATATGGTAAATTCACACATTTTCATATTTTTTAAAATTAAAATTAAAAGAAAAATCAGATAATGGATCCTTATGGAATACAACTACCCATTATCTTTTTTAATTCTAAAATAAATTTAAATTTTTTTTTAAAAAAGCCTTTCGCAGGCGCGGGAGCGCGTGCAGAGAGGCTAGTAGAGTATTAAGAGAGTAGAACAGAATCAGTTATCCACTGCTGTTGTATATGCATAATTGTTAAAATGACTCTTGGTCTCTTTACATCAGTATGGATGCACTTATCAGCACCAAAGAATAATAGCCGTTTTGTCGGCTCCAATACCCAAATAATTTTCACCAGCAAGCAATAGCAATTCCATGGCCAAATCCCCACCAGTTCAAACAAATGCAACATAACCCAGATTGTGTTATGAAGGTCCAATGCAAAAGATGATATATATTCTTTTTCATCAATGCAAGAGGAAATATGATTAGCAATTTCCCGTGCCCCTTTGCACGAAACACACTGTTGTGGAGATAGACAAGTATAGGGTCTTCTCTTTTGGATCATGTCAGAAACTAGGGTGAAGCTCTTATTTTTAGTCGTATTTCCATAAG
Source organism: Prunus padus (assembly GCA_024362665.1). NCBI lineage: Eukaryota > Viridiplantae > Streptophyta > Magnoliopsida > Rosales > Rosaceae > Prunus > Prunus padus. Next base: position 1,718,706 of record JANFAM010000001.1, on the reverse strand, counting down.
GGTAGAAGTTCTTATGTTTTTATTTTGTATTTTTTTAAATGTCTCTTAAAAATAAGGTTCTACCCTAGTGGAACTGAAACTGAGCCTTTTGTCATGTTGTCATATATAAGGAACTTCATTACTTCACACTGGAAATGTCCTAAAAGATGTTAAGGAATCAAGTCTCAACCACATCATACAATTATTCTTAATGTTATGGTCTGTATGTTCTTTCAGTAAATCTATTGATGTTAATGTAAAATGTGGCTTTTGTTAAATTCTGGGCAGCTCTATGGGTTTCTGTCACTTCAGATTTCAAAGACTTTTCTTACTCCACTATAGAGGGATATGGCTGCTGCTGTGATGTGAAGTGTTTTTTTTTGTGATTTGTTCTCTTTGGGTCTTTCTGGTGTAGCAGTCTCTGTGTGGTTTGGCTGGTGTCTTTGGTTTTTTTAGTCTGTTTTTCTGTTGTTGCTCGTTTGTCTTGTGGATGCCTTATCCGCTTGTGTGTTCCTCTTCATTTTCTTTCAATAAATTTCGTTTCTATTAAAAACAAATGTAAAATTTGGCTTTTGATTTTATAGTTTATTTGTTTTTGTGAGTAAGAGTTTTATTATGTTAATATCATATTTGTTTTGCCCATTGGTTATTCATTTTCTTCTTCGCAGGTTACAAATCCAGCCATTGATCCTCTTAGAGAAGGTTTGGTTATGTCTCTTGAAGTCAACATTGGAAAAAGACAAAATATATTGGAGATTGGACCTGAAAATGCATCACAGGTTTGTTAGCATGTACCACTCTGCCTCAGATATATGTGATGGCAACTATAATGTCGTTGAAATGAAGATTATGTATTAGTTTTTTCTCTTTTAATATAGATCTTATGAATTAAAATTTGTATAATTTTCTGGACCAGGTTATCTTGTCTAGTCCTGTGCTGAATGAAGGGGAACTTGACTTGCTGCTAAAGGATGCTCAGTTGAAACCAAGTTTTACCTACATTTTTTGATATCCATAAAGGGGTTGATGGTTCCTTGGAAAAGACACTATATAGGCTTTGTGAAGCTGCTGATGCAGCTGTTCAAAATGGATGCCAATTGCTTGTGCTCTCTGATCGGTCTGATGAGCTGGTAAGGATTCAATTGAGCTTCTCTCTATTCGTGCAAAACTTGGTTTTCTTTGTTCAACCATTTTTGAACTCGATGTAAGATCGGCCTGTACAATGAGGATAAGTTGAGCCATTTTCTTACTGTTATTCTTTTATTTTGTACGTAGCACTTTGCTCGGTTTTTTTTTAGCTTGTAGGGTTTAACACCTTGCTGTAATTTGGAAGTCTTGCTTTTAATGTCAAAACCAATGGTATGAATTGCTCTATTGTCTAAAACATGGTAATCAATGCTAAAGATTTTACGACTAATTCTTTGCCCCTTTATTTCCATTGGTTTTATCAGATTAGCCTTGTTCTCTGTAGATAATAGAAGTTTGGGAAATATGCTGATATAATCACTTTTTACAAAGGGAATTCTGAAATGATCACGTTACAAATTGTATTCAGATATAATCACTTTGGGACGTGAAATTACCTAAGTGCCCTCCATATAAAAACATATCTATTGTGGAGTTATTGGCCATGGATTGCCGACCTAACACTTCTGACTTCTCTCTCTGTCTCAACTGTCTCTCACGGTTCTCTCTTCCTCTCTCGGCGCTCTCTCTCCATCGACCACCACCACTCTCTTTCTCCCTCTGTCGCGAAAACCTAAGCAGCACTCTCTCGTTCTCTCTCTGCAGTCAAAGTTAGGGTTTGTTGAGGGGGTTCTTGAAGGTGAAAGAGAGGGTTTCTTCGTTAAATGCTCTCTCCCTTCAACAATGTCTCAGTTTCCTCTCTTTTCATGTCTTCAATCGACGTCTTTCTCTTCTCCTCTGCTCCTTCAGGGCCTCAAAAAACCCTAATTCTTGATTTCGGTTCCGACTTTTTTCACATACTTCCTCCACATTCTCAATCCTCTCACAGACAAAACTCGTGCTTTTCTTTAGGTGTTTCTGGGATTTCCAATTCGGTTCTCTGCGCAAAACAAGTGATTCTAAGGTGGGTTTTGTATTTGTTAGTGCCTAGTTTGTGTTTTTGTATGGTTTTCATTTGAGAAGGATTAATTCACTAACCTGTGACTGATTTTGTGAAGTTTAGTAACTAGAGAGATTGGAAATTTCTGTATTTTAACTGTGAATTACTTCATGCTTGGATGAAACTTCTATTGGTCTAATTGATTTTGCTCTATGGACGAAGAAGTGCCTCAATTTGCTATTTGTCATCTAGGTTAGACCTTTCTTTGCTATTAATCTTTGTTTGATCAGATTGCCGTTGGGTTGATGGTCTTTCAACAATTGGGGGGAATCAATGGGGTCTGTTTCTATGTCAGCAATATCTTTGAACAAGCAGGTAGAAAGAAAGAATAGCTTGGCATTCTTGCACTACTACAATCTATGTTTTCAACTTTAATGTACCTTTCTGTATCTACTTCAGGAGTTTCTTCCAGCATTGGAACTATAACTTACGCTATTCTTCAGGTTCTAAATCTCTACTGTGACAGATCTTTTAATTTTTATCCACTAAAGCATCTTGATGCGATTCTGTTTTACAGGTTGTGGTTACTGCCGTTGCTACATCCATAATGGATAAAGCCGGACGAAAGCCTCTAATTTTGGTAAATAGATGCACAGTTTTTGTTCTGAGAATTCGCTGAGATAAGTTGCTATTCACATTCAGAAGGTTTAAGTTTTTCCAATTTATTCTAGGTGTCTGCGTCAGGGTTGGTACTTGGCTCTCTCCTGACTGCCATTTCATTCTTTCTGAAGGTAATCCTCAATCAGTGACACCCTAACGTCTCTCTGTTTAGGTTTATCCAACATGACATGACGAAAAGCTCTTTGTGAACCAGGTTCATGAATTGGCACTCACGGCAACTCACATACTTGCTGTAACTGGCATACTGGTAACTGATGAGCCTTGTCGAAATATATTATCCACGCAGATCGTTCTCTTTTAACATTGAGTTTCCATTTTTTCTCTTATATTTCTTTAACAATTTGTTTCTGGATTCAGATATATATAGGATCCTTCTCAATAGGAATAGGAGCAGCTCCTTGGATTGTGATGTCTGAGGTATATAAAATTTGCCACATTTAGTCATCTAACCGTCCAAAATCGATCATGTCACCGATCTGAATAAGTTTCCATTTGCTGCAGATATTCCCTATAAATATTAAAGGGCAGGCTGGAAGCTTTGCAACTTTAGTGAACTGGCTTGGTGCATGGTTGTGTTCCTACACTTTCAACTTTCTTATGAGTTGGAGCTCCTATGGTAAATACCTTTTCCTTTTCTTTTTATAAAAACTAGAGAGTAATATTTAGTAGAGTTAATTTATAAAGCAAATCTGATTATACATGGTAATAACTCATTACATGTGTCTATTTTCAGGTACCTTAATTCTGTATGCAGCCATCAATGCTCTGGCTATATTGTTCGTGATCTTGATGGTACCGGAAACAAAAGGGAAAACCCTGGAATAAATCCAAGGAGACATTAATAAATAGAGAAGTGAAGGAAGAATTAAAAAAGAAAACAAATGAAGAGCATTTTTTGTGGTCATTCGTTGTCGTTGAAAATTTTGACAGCACAGTGCAACACATTGGTTGATGGAATCTTGAGAGAGGCTTCCAAACCACAAAAATATTGTACTGCTACTGTTTACCCCACAAAAACATTGTCCCTACTTCCTTTTCATTTGTTGCAATGACTGTTTGGCATTGATTGGTTTATTTATTTTGCTTTTGTTTTTGCCCCTGGTACTGCATTCATGTCCTTGTTTACTGGTTCCCTTTTTGGGGTTTTCAAAGGTGTAGCTTTGGTGGTTTTCAATGCCACTGCTAGTGCATCTTCTTCTTATTTCTTGTCAAAGTTGATAGGGAGGCCCATTGTCTTCTCTATTTAGCTTGACAAGCTGCAGTTTTTCCAAAACCAGGTAAATTCAAATGTCTCCATATCTCTGATTGATACTAACTTAAAAAATAGAAGTAAGTCATTTATTTTTTCTTCCAAGTGGCTAAAAGAAGAGAGGGAGGCCCATTGTCTTCTCTCTTTAGCTTGACAAGCTGCAGTTTTTCCAAAACCAGGTAAATTCAAATGTCTCCATATCTCTCATTGATACTAACTTCAAAAATAGGAGTAAGTCATTTATTTTTTCTTCCAGGTGGCTAAAAGAAGAGAGGAACTTTTGAACTACATGTTGTTTCTACAATTGACTCCAACCTTGCCAAACACGTTTATTAATCTTGCTTCACCAATAGTGGATGCACCCTATCATATTTTCTTCCCGGCAATCATAATTGGTCTGATACCAGCTGGTTACGTCACTGTCAGGGTATGTGTCTTTCACTTCTATGAAAATTTTGGGTTAAGTTATGAAGTTCAATTGTGGTCTCAGAACATCACAAGGAATTATCAGAACTCTACTCAAATCCTGAAGGATTCTATGCTCAAATGACACAAAATAAAAATCACACCTGCAAAAACAGATATGATTGTTATTTTTTGAATAGAGGAAGATCATTATACCTTCATCTCTGTCATCTCAATCCGCTAGTTTTCTAATTTCGGAAGAGAAAGCATCAATTTTGGAGAATGGTTTTTATTTTGGTTAATTTCACGAAGTGGTTGGAGCTCAAACCACCTGCAACCAACATGTTAAGGTTTTGAGATAGAGTTAGGCCTAATCTATGAAGGACAATTATAACGGTGATTTATCTTAGTTCTCTTGCGTTCATAATGTACTCAAGTGTCACTGGTTATGCCTATGTATCTCTGACTCTGCTTTTCCCTCAGGCTGGATTAGCTCTTGGAGAGTTGCGATCCGTTGGGGATCTCTATGATTTCAACTCAATAGCCACCTTGTTCTTCATTGGAGTCGTCTCAGTTACTCCCACGTTAGTGGCATCTGTCCACATTTGAAGATTACTGCCTTTGTTGGATCTCCATTGGATAAGATTATATGCTGAAGGCGTATGCTTGGATGAAATTTCTTGACTGTCATGGTTTACTGCATTGGTCGGTGTGGTTGGGTGTATATGTGGAATGTAACTTCATTTTCAGTGTCAAGAATGTCTCCAATTTCACAAGATATGTATATCATTGGCAAGAAAAATGTAAGGGGAAATTTTTGATATAATCACTTTCTGTTTCTTGCTGCAGTTTTGTCTTGACAATTTCTTTTTTTGTCTCTTTTTCTCTTCAGATTGCACAAGGAAAAAAAAAAGCTGCACCCAACTCGGTTAACAATTACACAATGTGTTTTAGCTGGTTTGTGTAGGCACTGATGTGCAAGTCATACACTTGCATTGGAGACAATTTTGTGCATAATGTAATGAGTGTAGCCAAGGAGTTGTTTGACCTGCCTTCTGAAGACAAAAGCAAAGCTTCTATTATGAAAATGCTAAGCAACCTTGCAGTAGATTGTACACGTCATTGACTATGCTTGTTATTATTAGGTCCCAAGAATTAGTAAAGACATCTAAGACAATATGTATTCTTTTTGTGGACCTGTATTTTTATGATATTTTTGTAATTTACTTGATATTGTTTTTTAGGTCATTATAATGAGATGAAATTTTCGGACATGGGTATTGATTTTTTATGTACTATTTATTTTATGTAGCAACTAAATATTGTAATAGTTCAACAATTAGAACATTGTATAATCTAGAAAACTGAGTACAAAGACATTCATAAGGTACTTGTTTATTGTATTTTTATTGCTTTAGTATTGCTTGTGTATTGCTACTTTATTGCTATTTTATTGCTTGTTTATTGCTTTTGTATTGCTTTTGTATTGCATGTCTGTTATCCCTTCATAATCTACGTGACATTACAATGGAGTGGAGCTTGGATTTTTGGTTGATTTTCTTAATTAATATAATTTGTTGCAAGGGGAGGCAACTATGAGTTTGATTTATAAAAAGGATGTGACATCCTTAATGGAATCACTAATCACGGACCAAATTAAGCTATTTTTTGTTTCAACCCTTAAACTAAAACATGCATTATTTACAAAATGTGGCTCTTTTCATCTTTTCTGTCAAAATATCATGATAATGTTAACCAAAAGAAGCAAAAGGAAAATAATTTCCTAAGAAGCCTTTGGCCAGTAACTAATCCACCTTCAAGTCCAGAACATCTTTTACATACTCAACTTTTATAGAAGTCTCTCCGCCATTCCTTGCTCGAGGGTATTTTGACGATATAGGAGTGTAAAATGTGATTCCATAAGAATGTCGCATCCTTTTTGTAATATGTTGTATATTATGAATATATAGTGGGAATGTGGAGTTGTATTGCCATTATATTGCTCCCCTATTGCATTTGTATTGTCATCGTATTGCCATTGTAGTGTTGTGGTGTTGCCATTATTGCACTTCTATTTGTTTCTTATCATCTGTTTTTTCAAGTCTGTCTTGTGAACAAACTTATAAAGATATTCTGTAAAAAAAAACGCTTGATTGTAAAAGGTTATTTTGTAAAGGAAAATGCTAGATCATTATTCATTTTCATATAAATAAGGTTATTTTGTACTTCCTCTACCCTAAAGCAACCTGGAAGGTAAAGTATATTCTATTACATTCATATTGATATGTAACACTAGGAAAAACTATAACAATTAAACACAGGTCCCCTATTTCTCTAGGAATTAAAGAAAGAAAGAAAGTAAAAAAAATAAAAAATAAAAAATAAAAAAAATCATCAGAGATATACCAAGAGTCGATCAACGACACATTTTATGTACTGGCTCATAAGATTTGGGTTCATGCCAATCAATGCACATGGGTGGGCCTCCACATGGGTGGGCCTCATTAACGAACTCGGTCTCAATCTCGACAGCTTCATGTACAATGCCATGAACTTTTTGCCAAGGTAATTGCTTCCGTAACAAACTATAGTCAATAGCAACAAAAGAAGAATCTGTCATTTGGTTATTGAAATTATTCTATCAAATTTCTTGAATTCCCTGATTCTGCGGGGACTAAAAGTAATAGATCAAGGATTCCGTCAACAAATTCCCTATTAAAAAAAACATGAATTACCTGTACAGAAGACAAGCATAATCACAGTGGAGGCCCTCATCTCTGGAAATAAGGTCATTTGAGAATGTCAAACCTGGCATTAGCCCCCTCTTTTTAAACTAGAATATGGCACAGAAGCTGTGAACTACAAATGAACAATAAACAAAAGGGAAAAAGGTGAAGAAAACAAAAGAAGGTTGTACCAAACCTCATCATGACAAAAATCCTTAACACATAAATAAAAAATCAAGAAAGAACAAAGAGTGTGAGTGCACGCTACCTTCCGGAGAAGAATATTCATTCAACACATGCAAAACCAAAAAGTCTCTCTGCATATGAATTGGAACTGCACATCATGCACAATAAGATATTGTTTTAGGCAACAGGTTCCTTGCTTCTAATCAAATAGAGAATACGTACGAACTAAAAATGAAGCTTGATGACCACGATCAGCTGGGCTTACGAACGACAACTTTTAAAGTTGTAGTATGCAGCAAGTGTTACTAAGTTCAAATCTAATGTGATTGATACAGCAGAAAATTTTAGTTAAATATATAAATTCTCAATTAGATATAATTTTTAAAGATGTCCCCCCGCCACCCATCCCTCCTCTCTTCCCATGCGCAAAACCTCCTCTTTAGAAAGACCAAGTGTTATATTCAAAAATTGCAGGTTGAATAATTTTTGCCACTCCTATATGCACACATTCAACCTTACAGACACAACATATGATATCACACAAGAGAAAGTTCAAATTATTGCATATATGATTTCCGTTTCATAGAAACGGCCCTCCTACACAACTCAAGACAAACAAGTCCAACCACACAAGAAATATAATCTCCTTCATTTAGAAATTACAAAGCACTTCAAACCCAAAGATGTACCATCTTTGCTTATACCAGGAATGCAAAAGAAGAATGTATATGTACCTGTGTATCCAATCCAAAGCCCACTTAGCCTTCCAAGAGACACAAGGAATGCTTTCAATTTCGTTGAACAATCTATGTTTCTCCCTTGAATCCTTGATATATATCTCCAAAAGCAAGCTGTACATCTCTGATGACAACCCGTATTTTCAAAAGGAGAAAAAAGATAACCCCTTAGGCAGGTGGCTCCATACATTATAAATAGAGGAAATAAGAGAAACCATGTTTAAAGCTCTACCAGAATGAATATTCTCCATTGCAAGTTGAAATCCATAGAATGCCCGAGCCTAAGAAGAACGAAAAGCCTTAGTGTTAGTTGGTCAAACAAGAGAAAATAAAAATGGATTTTAGTCTAATTATGTGGTAAATCATCAACAGTTCAAAAATTATGGGTTGAAATAGGAGAGAGGGAATATGTTTTGGGAACTTTAAACACTCATCTTCATATAAAGAACATATTCATAGCAGACAAATCACCTCTGGAATCTGAACATCGTTTAGAAATCTTGCAGCCAAATTCTCCAAAACAATCCCATCAGATGCGGCAAAAAATGCCAGGACATGACTTACAAAGTGCTTTTCGGAGTCGGACACAGCATCTGCTGTACATCCTGGGAGAGATCAACCTCCTCAGCTGTAAGCCAAGAATTAGGATTTTGTGATGCCCTGAAGGAGCAGGGGAGAAGAGAAAGACGTCGATTGAAGACATGAAAAGAGAGGGAGCTGAGAGATTGTTGAAGGAAGAGAGCATTTAACGAAGAAACCCTCTCTTTCACCTTCAAGAACCCCCAACAAACCCTAACATCGACTGCAGAGAGAGAGAGAGAGTGCTTCTTAGGTTTTCGTGACACAAGGAGAAAGAGAGTGGTGGTGGTTGATGGAGAGAGAAAGCGCTGAGAGGGGAAGAGAGAACTGTGAGAGAGAGCAGAGAGAGAGCTGCGCGAGAGAGAATGAAAAAGGGTCAATAGATATGTTTTTATATGGAGGGAACTTAGGTAATTTCACGTCCCCAAGTGATTATATCTGAATACAATTTGTAACGTGATCATTTCAGAATACAATTTGTAAAAAGCGATTATATCAGCATATTTCCCTAGAAGTTTTAACAATTCAGTGATGCCTTTTCCGTTTTTTCTCCTCTCTACTTCAGGAAGCAATTCGCCCTGCAATTCCAATCCTTGTTGCTGCTGGTGCTGTTCATCAGCATCTTATTCAAAATGGCTTGCGAATGTCAGCTTCTATCATAGTGGATACTGCTCAGTGCTGTGTGCCCATACTTGGCATTGGAGACGTGTCGGCAATGGCGTCTGAGTACTAAAACGGTAAATTTAATGCGGAATGGGAAGATGCCCACTGTAACGACTGAGCAAGCTCAAAAGAATTTATGCAAGGTCAGTACAATAGTACAACTGTATAAGAAGTAAAATTTCTGTTTACATTTTTAATTCAAGTGAAGGCATTCTTTGTATAGTTTGATTTATTTACTTTTGGTAATTTGATTCCTGTTTTTAATGGATTATTATGTATGCAAAAACTTTTGGTAATCAATTCTTATAAAAATAGCTAAATCCGGCTGCTTAAACAATTGCATCCTAAGAGATTTGTACATGCAGAAAAACTAAAACAATTTGATGGATTGAATATGCATATAAAGAATTTATGCATCTAACCACAATTGCTAGGCATGCCACAAGGGGGTTTTATAACTAGTGAATTTTTTTTAAAGTAGACAATTGATGTATTTACCTTCACTCAAAAGAGCAGATAGAGGAATTTACGTGAGCATATCAATAGAAGGTAAATAAAGGGCCTGGTAAATTATTCCCGTGGCGTACAAAATAATCAAGAAGTAAAGCACAGCAAAAATCGGGGATGCAAATGACATAACGCAAAGTTCCTACAAGCAAACGAACCTTCTTGAATTACTTCCAAAGGGACCAGTCATGAAAGCCGAATTAACAAGGATGGTCCGACCAAAAAGTTTAGCGCCATTCATTGCTGATATTGCTGCATCAGCTTCCTCAAATGTACCATATTCAATCAGCGCATTACCCTGAAATCGTTTAGCATTAATAAGCATAAACAGGTATCCTACGTTTTCTCACCCTTTTCTTAAGTAAAGCCCTCTATTGGAGTAAAAAATATATATATATCCAAGAAATTATATGATCCCAGCATTCTCTTTTTATTTATTTTGAAGATCAGTTTTTTTAATCAACAAAACACAGCACAGATTGTGGAGGTCACCACCTCAAAACTGAAATTACCATAAGTGACACTAATGATGAGCAAACGAGATTCTAATCAAGAACTACATATCTGCTGCCTTCCAATCTAAAAATATTGCAGAATAATGTCTTTAAACTCTCTAGAAACTAATGCTCAAAGAGAAGACCGATTTCTGACCCTCACCCATACTCCAATCCCACCCGACTTTGAACCTAAAAAAATTTCTTCATCATGAGTTGGCCGACCAAAAGAATAGTTCATAGACTCAAACACTTCGAGTGAATGACAGAGCAGCATCCATGCAGATGAAGCACGAATCAAGTATATAATCCATCCAAAAATTCAGCAATTGGTTACAATGAAAATTAAACCTCAAAAGAAGAAGTAAGATATACAAAATGACAGGTCATAGATTTGAAAACGTCACAAAAGAATAGGCATGTGAAAGGGTCTATATTATGCCTAAAATTCCTAACCAAACCACAGTATAATGACTTGATGGGATATGAATCATAGGATGTGGGTAGTACCTTACATAACTGACTGAAGGTAGCCATAGTTTATGGTTTTAGATGACCAATATATCCATCGTGATCAACAACAACAATAACTTTTTGATAGGAGCAAAAACATTAACTTGGAAATGGGAATCTCAGTATTTGATACCCATGATGAACATAAGAATTAAGATCCAACTAAATTTTCATACACATTACAAGACCTCAAGGATCCAGATAATTGGATTTGCATGTACATATTGCAAGACCTTGAACTCAAACACCATTTCACATTTGATGAATCTGAAAGAAGATACTTTGAATACCATCTTAAGGCAAGAAAACACTACCTTAAGGCTTCAATCCTATATACTAAAACAATTAGTGCTCAAACAGGAGCATCACCTAGGTTTTGTCTGAAAGCATCAAGATAAAAATTAAAAAACTTACCTTAGCAAATCCAGCGCGACGGTCAAGATTCATAGGCAAATCCTTGATTTCCCCGTAGTCACGAAATGCATTCAAAATATGATCTTCCTGTGCCTCTTCATGTATTCCAGTGATTAATACAATCCATCCTTCAATAGCTGCACACATAATAACCCAAAAGTCACCCAGAAATAAGCCAACCTTACTAAGTGACAGCAAAAGGACAAACATATTTGTTGAATACCAAGAATAAGAGTTGGACTACACATTGCAGCAAATGAATCATTAAGACCCATAAAAAATTACATTAACCACTCTTCTCATTGTTTTTTTTTTTAATAGAAACGATTGTATTAAGAAAGGATCAAAATACAAAAGTGGATGAGAAATCCACAGCAGAAAGAGAAGAAGACGAAAAGAAAGGACAAAACCAAGCCCACAAGCCCAAAGGAAAACCCAGAAAAGAACCCTAAGCTAAAAACCCGGACAAGAACAAGCCCTTGACCCTAGACGAACGCAAAAAAGCCCTCAACAATTTGGTCGAATCGGAACACCGACACCCGGTTTTCTAACGATTTTTCTATCTAACTTCCTTCCCTGCACCTTACTAGCAGAGCCTAAACCACCATTTTTCCCAAAAATGAGGGACTTTTTGAGAGGAACCACGGAAATTCCCATTTTTGAAAGTAAGCCACTGTTCTTAGCCTTAAAGTCTTTTTTGTCGGGCACAAAAGGAAGCTCCTTCCTTCTGCAATAAGTATGCAGATGAGAGCTCTTCTCTCCAGCCTTAACTTTTGTGGCGACAGAACAAACAGAGGGATTAGAGCCCAAAAGACCCAAATCAGGCTCTTGGATCTTCAGCTCCTTCTCCCCCGAATTATCATGGTTTACCGTCGCTTCGGAAGCCGGAAAAGAATCATCAAAAAGCTTCTCGAGCATCCCATCTTCGCATAAAGAGATATCCAACGCCTCCCCCACGTCTTGCTGCGAAGAGTCAGCATCGTCAAAGTCCAGGGCTGACCCATCCCCTCTAAGAACATCATCCCTGACGCTGTCCCAAAAAGTATCAGACTCGTCGCCGAAAACGCTTGATAAACCCAACTCGGAATCGATCCCATCCGTGTTGTTAGGTTCAGCATCATCGTCCGAAGAGCAAGTTGAAACGGCGGCCTCTTTAGCTTTGTAAGCACCGAAGCACTTGGGGTCCAAGCGGCGCAGATCGAAGCTCCTTGACGATTACCAAACTTAGAAAAGAAAGCGGAGGCAGAGGAAGAGGTTTTTGCTAATGCACGGGGCCTGGAAAAACTAGGCCCAACATCACCGTGGCGAGAAGGTTTGGAGCTTGGTAAGAAAAGACTAGAAACAGGCCCAGCTCAAAAATGGACCCCGACTTGCCAGGGTCGATCATAGGCAACTTGGGCCCAACATCGACAGCCCAACCTCCAAAATAGGCCCCCGATCATGCCAGTGGTCACTTTTGTCCAGCTTGGGCCCGACAGAATTAAAGTCCAGCTCTTGCTTCTTTTTTGATGAAGAAAGTCCAGCACATTTTCAACCCTAATGTCACACCAAAAATCCTCCACCCGATAAAGAGAATTACTCACCTCGGGAGCAGCACCCCCAACAAGAAGACATCATCCCCCAAACAACATGATTCGAAGGGACTTTTCCTTTTGCCAACGTGGGGAACACACCTGCCATCCTCGAGCCTCACCCCTCCATGTCTGCTGCACCCAATCAAGGCGTAAATCCCCCATTACGATGAGTAGATCCTCGCCTACGCGACCGTCGAGAAAAGGCCTAAACTGCCCCTCGTTCTGCAGATTAGCCGAGACACCCTCCTTGACGGTCGTCGGCGTCTTTCGACCATCGGAAGAGGTGATAATCGAACTTCCAATCGAAAGAGGTCGATAGCAGGGGAAATTGGGGATATAGTGACGAACACCGCATCATCTCCCTCAAAAACCTTCACAAATTGGGGGATGAAACCAGAAACGTTTTCCTTGACTTTGATCTTTGCCTCATGCAAGTACAGAAAACATTCGGTCTTACGATGGACTTGGAGAAGCCCGCCACACGCTTCTCCCACTTGGGAAAAGAATTTCTGAGTCCACCGGTTTAAGGGCAAACCGGAAACGGCCACCCACCCTCCATAACTAACCACCATCGCATCATTCAAACCCCAACTTTGTTCCCGGTTTGAAACAGACCTCAATAAGACCACCGTTCAAACTATTGCGCACCCTTAACATTTCCAAAGCATCTCCTCTCTGTTTCGCATTCCATGAAAGCTTTATTAGGTTGGAAAGGAAAAATCAGAACCACTTTGCCCGGTGAGTCGATAAAGCCCCAAAGATCTCCTTCCACGAATGGTGAACTTTCTTCCTTTCGATCACCACAGTCAAACTCGATTGCGGCTCACTCCTCCCAGGGAGCACAAACTACCCTTCTTAACTTCATTACTACCCTTGACCGCATCCACGAAGGAAAACGAGGAGGAATATGATCTTCCACCGTCATGCCCTGCACTGGACCCACACCTCTCCCCATTGAGATTCAAAAAAATTCCGAGACTATCCTCCATAGCCCTCCATCCACTTGCATTCTGGCCTTGAGGGATAACCAGGGATCTCACAACACCACGAGTGCATTTAGATAAGCGCAAAACCAGCCCTTACTGTTACGGTGTCTTTCTACCCAAGATAGGAACGAATCTCCCTTGAGCGCCTGAAAAATTGAGCCTCGCTACCCCCAAAGCATCGTGCGGTTGGTTTCAAGCCACACCACACATTCCACCTCAAGGGAAATTTGAAAAGACTTACCTCTACACTTCTCATTAATGAGGATAGCTCCCCCTTGAGATAGATTGTCCTTCCTCACACCGAAGGACTTAGACTCGATCCGAATACCCTAGGCTGATTCATCTTCGTTCCCATTAGAGGTGAGGAACCAGGACAAAGTAGTATCTTAACCAACCACTCTTCTCATTGTAACAATAGAAAGAGACAGATCATGGTACCCCAAAAAAAACAAAATTAATTATTCAAAACAAAACAAAACAAAACAAACAAAAAAAGTCTTTGTACGAAGACAGTTCATCCCACAAGGCTTTCATCATAGTGAGATAGGAAGAGACAGAAATTTAAGCTTGATAAAGATCTTTCAAGATAGCATCCAACAACCACAAAAGCATCATTGTAATGTAATGAGCCTAGCTGCATAATCTGGTGAAGAAGCATCAGATTGTTTGACAATACCATCAACAAACCCAAGTTTGTTTTTTACTGTAAGAGCCATATGCACCGTCATGCTCCTTGGCTGATTGTAATAACCATCAAGAAGGGTAGACAAACACAAAAGAATTTTTAGAATATAGAGGGATCCCTGTTGGGTCATTAAGCATTCTGATTTGTGCACCCTATCTTTCTGTATCACAAGGAGCCACTTTTTTTCATTTAGAGTTTCATAACCTTAGACCATAATCATATAGAACAAAGTGGTAGTTCTGGTCTCCTTGGAACTTAACTTCTTGTCTTTTCTTCCACTTGCTTACCAGAAAAGAAAATCGTTCAAAAGAAAATACAACATAAACATAAGTTCTAAATATTCAGTCTTGTTACTATCATATCTCACTGATCAAATAGAGAGCCTTGTCCCTTAGCCCTAAACCCAAAACCCGAAGCCAATTAGTATTAAACTGTAAATCATATTAAATCTCAGAAACAGCCAGGTGTAGTTTCTTGGATCCAAAATAAGGAAATGTCATTTCATTTTCATTCATCTTTCTCTGCAACCAAACAAAGAAGTCCACAAAACATTACAAATCAAAAAGAAAATTACGAGGAAATTAAAAATTAAAAAGGCCTACAAGAAGTTATAAAACACGTAAATAGCCCTAATAATCATTTTGTTAAGCCTAAAATAAAATAAATAAAAATTACAAGCACAAAAATTAAGAATTAATATCAAATCAAACGAAGCCTAACAACTAAATCAGTCTCGCTCTACAGTTATTTCCTAACTTCAATCCGGGACCAAAACAGTGACATTTGGAATTATTCACAACTAAATTCCCGTTATTCCGAGCAACCAAACAGAAAATCGAGCATCAAAGAAAACAATGCCTATCCGAAGGAAATGACAAATAGAGCAATGCGAGGGAGAGAGGAACTGACAACGTTGAGGAGCGTAGCCTTGACAAGGGGGCTCATTTGCATCGAGGGAAAATGGATTGTGATCTGAGACGTCCTCTTCCTCCTCTGCCTTTGGTTCTCCTAGGCATGGGCTCAACGACTGCGTCCTCCATTGAAATGTCGTCGACTGAGTACGCTGCTTTCTTTTTTACTTGGCGGGTTCCTGCCAGTTCCCTCCAATCTCTATTTGTCAAGCGAACGAGTACATACATTTAGTTGAAAGCAACTCGAATTCTATGTGTAACAGGGGTAAAAACGCCTTTAATTTTTCGACCCTTGACCGGCACTTAGACTCCTCCTAAGTCAGCCTTCTCTGCACCTCCAAACTCGTGAGGAGAGTTCACGCGGCGGAACAAGTGACACCAACACTTAGACAAGCAAGACTTGCCTCACGCAGGAAACTCTCACACACATATACAGGAAAGTTCCCAACCTTCTATTCACAAATAGCAAAGGATTACAAGCTCTCACTTTTAGTTGGATTACCACTTCACTTGGTATTTCAACCACACCTTCACAAGGTAATTATAGGCCTACACTACGTAGATGACACCCCCATCTACTTAGGAAACCTTGTCAACAGTTAGATTAGCCACCTAGACATTTTTTCCTATTCAAAAACCTATTTAGCATTCACAAGACGCCACCTTGCAGCCCACTTATGTCATGGGACAGATGTTCAAAACAATCTGCATTGTTCATACATTGGACGGTTAAAATACAACCCAAGAAAAAGCACTCCAGTAGAGTTCACATTCCTCGTCATTCTTGATGAATCTGCTCAGCCTACATTTCAAGGGCTAAAAAGATTCTTGAGATCCTCCTCCTTTGCATACCAGTTAGGTATTATCTTTGATACATGTGGATAAAGGTCTTTGTATGAGTTTCTGATTGCTCCTTCTGCTACTCCTATAGCGACTGAGATATCTGCACTCACAGTGGCCATTACTTAAATCAGCACTTGTTAGAAAACCATAAAAATTACGGGTGATGTGAAACCGATCAAGTCTTGGATCTACCAATAAACCCATTAAATTACAAGTGATGCAAGACATATGTTCAGTTCACAAGCTTTCAACTTGTTGGTCCTTTTTCCCGTCAGACGCTCTTCTTGCCGGACGTGGGGGTTGGCTTGCACAGGAGAGCGGGGAGATCCCTGAACCGACACCAATGCCCCGATTGGATCTTCTTGGCTCACGGAGAGGGCTCTCTCAATCTTTCGATAAAATTGAAAGTTGAATCAAGTTGGCAGGATCGAGCGGGCACTGAGTTGGACCTGACTCCTCGACTCCTTATGGCCCTGATTCGGCTATCTACTTCATAGGCGTGTCACTGTTGGGTTTGAAACCAGCCCAACAAACCTGGTATGAGGGAGTGTAGTGAGGTGGTTTTGTAAGGTTTGCGCCTTCTTTCTGGACTTCTGTTCAAGCCATTATGCTCCAAGGGGTACTGGACTGGATTAGTTCGTTTCTATGCCTCACTCAAGAGAACTTCAATATTCTCTCATTCGTGTGTGTCAATCTTGACAAGTACGAGCAATACCTAATCAAGCAAGGGGAAAAACCAAGTTTGCGGTTAATAAATACCCTATCTGGGTTTAGAAACCTAGCTTGAATTCAAGCAGCCCCCATACTGGGCCAGCAGTCGATTCGGGCCCAATGATACAATTTTTGGGCTCGATCAGCTTACTATCCCTTGGGTCAATATGACCCTATTGAGGCTGAGACCTTTTCTTTTGGGTCCGAGTAAGCTTAAAATGTAGAAGCGGGAATTTAACTAAACATATATCGCATACATAAATAAAAATGATTAGATGACAAGAGCGAAATGAGGCAGTTAAAATAGATTCCGCAATTCCTATCTATCCGATTTTTAACTTGACAGTAAAAGAAAGATAAGGGTTCTTGTTCATTATATATTTGATTTGTTCAAACTATAAAGTACATAACGATGGAGAATTGGAGATTTCTCTATCCAGTCAGATAAGTACATGAATTCAAACTGATCACTTTTAAAAGAAAATCATACTATGAAGATGGCAGAGCAATAAAAAGATAAACGCAGGCGTGGTCAACTAGTTATCCGGAAATTTGGGCAAGTTGGGTTGGAAAGATCTTGAATTTTTCAAGTATTTTTCAAGACGTTGCGTCTGGTTTGGAGAAAGAGTCCACTTCTTCTGTGGCGGAGGCTCTTTATTTATAGACAAGGAGAGCGCTTCAAGAGATGATGACTGGGAGAGGATATTTGGCTATTGCCCACAGTCAGTTGTTGGTTCGACGATCTGAACTAGTTCATAGTAGGGGTGACGGAACGTTTCTGACAAGAATTGCTGGTCCTTTGTGTCAATCTTCTGACTTGAGTCCTTTGTACTCGAGAATCCGATGAGGCAACGTGGTCCTTTTCTAGTTTTGGTGGCTCTTGGACAACTTACTTCCTTGTTGGGAGAGAAGGTGGTCAAGTCGTCATTAATGGTGACAATCTCTTTTAGACCCTCACGTGGGTCTATGTGTAACGGTTACCGATCATTTTTTAACTGTTTCCTAAAGTTCGGGCTTTTGTCCCGGCTTTAGATTTAAATGTGTCCTATGATGACGGTCCTTTAAACGGAAGGCAGAAAATAAAAAATAATTATTTTAAAAAAGTCTTTTGGTTTCGAGAAAGACAAAATGGACCTGAGCCTAAAAAAATATTATTTTTGAAATAGTAAACCAGTTTTGGTCCATTTACCAAAACTGGGTACAAACACAACTACATTTTTCAATTAGTTTCTAAGAGGGAGGATGATATTGAACCTTTGAGAGGCTTCTTATCGTCTGAAAGCTGAGTGATAATATAAATAACTGCTGTTGCTATCGATATAGGACTCCTCCTGGAACTGAGAGAAAAAGAAACAGGCCATCATCAAAAGCAAGTACTATAAAGTTCATCATAATTCAAGGACCGATCTCAAGATAAAGAATCTATCAAGACAACAAATGTATGAATCAGATATTAACTTAAGGCAGCAGAATTCAGATGTTAACTTCTGCAAATGGAACCAGGGAATGTCATTTGTGACCATTATGGCTAATGTAAGGAATCAAAACCATTATGATAAACTTTTCATTATATCCTGTAATTCCCCATTACTGTCCAAAACAGAAGTGCAAGAAAATGAACGAAACAAAAAGTGGTTCTGATCAATTCTTAGGGCTCATGTCAAAAATTGACAAGGTGAAGTAGAAAAAGGAAAAAAAAAGAAAAGAGTCGTTTAAACAGATTGCCAAGAGATTGACCAAAAAAAAAACAGACTGCCAAGCTCACCCAAAGATGGCCTAATATTTGAAGAGAGATTGGGCATTCCTTAAGTCATTTAGGGCTGTTTGAATAGTTGAACACAGCATGTATTGTTCCCATCTCCACTGACTGACCCTTCTCTAGTCCCAGTTGTTTCACTATATATTCTTTTGCTCGGCCAATTTCCTTCTTTGAGGCTCCATTGGCGACAAAGCAAATTTCTATTTCAAATCCACAGGTTCAGGAAGCTCATACACAAAGGCAAAGTAATTCAGGAAGCATCCAGATGTTAATAAGTCATAAACTGTACCCTTTACAGTGCGTGGCTTGTCTTCTTGTCGACAAGCAATGTATAGGCAAGCAGCCAATAATGCATCCTGATTTCTTCCTCTACTAGATTTCTGATCTTCCACCCTCTTATATATCTCATTAGCCCGATCCTTCAAATCAAAACATAAAAGCCTCATCATCTAATACTCAAATCCCATGAAATAGCAGGCTATGAATATAAGTTCTTAAGATCCCCTTTATTAGTTTTTAAGAAGGAAACAAAAGATTTTATTAATCTAAACCAAACTAAGTGGTTTCGAGTTCCACTGTCATTATGTAGATTTGGATGCCTTCAAGGTACTGTTAAGAAACCATTTGATGTTTTCTATCATAAACGGGTCTTAAGGCTATGAAGATGTCCATGGGTTACACAAAACCAGATTTTGGGTTGAGTCGATGTTTGTTAGAAAATTTGATACTTAGATATTAAGTTTTCTAAATTAATGGAAAGTGGACATCAAAATCTGGAAGTTCTGTTGTGTTAGGCAAAACAAAATTTTGGAAAGGCAACCCATTTTATGTCAAAACATATATTCTATGATTTTGTATAGAATATTAGGTTCATGCAATGTGCTGGGGCTGTTGGAGATGTCCATCCAATTTGGTTGGATTCTTTCAAGTTAGAAGGTGCGATTGTAGCATTTTCAAACCAACATCTTCTAGGAGGCATTTTCATGCTGCAGTCCAATAGAATTGATATGCGGGAAAGTGTGCAGACCCATATGCTCTCTATTACGAGACATATCAATTGGTTTACAGTTGAGAAATTTGCAAAAAATTTGTTTTGTAAATTGTGTGGGACTTTGTTACTCTGTATGAGAAATAAGAAAGCATGTAGGACTATGTTAACAATCGTAGAGTCATGCCAGCAACCATCTTGGTCATGTTTGTGTGGGAGTTTTCCCTTGTCCTCCAGGGAGGCTTTCATAATTTATTGTTGTTTTAGTTTTGCTGTTTTGTGCCTTAGGCTGTTTGTCTCGGCTCTCTATATACAGTTTAGTTTAGCATGTCTTATTTGCTGTGTTTTGCTGGCACTACTTTGGCGTTTCTTAATGAAGTACTTATTCAGATCAAACAAAAACAACAAATTCAAGTTGCAGGTCTAAAACCAATTCATGTTGCTGTATTTGCAACTCTGGTTAATGTTGCAGTCAATCAAAGACCAAATTAACCCAAACAACAAAAAAATACAGGGAATTAAAAGATTGGAAGAAACCTCCAAAATTCGGCCATATTTTCTATAATCCCAAAGCCCAAACAGCAGAGGTTTCTTTATCCCTTTACAATTTCTGATGAAAAGAAATATGCATCCCATCCCATGCCATCACCTGCAACATGTTATCATATAACAAACAACATAAGACAATAACAAAACCAACAGAAAAATTTCATATCCCAAACCATGAACCTGGTTTTATATCCCAAACCGTGTTTATGAGTTATGTTATTATTTATTAATTATAATGATAAAGGAAAATAAAATAAACTCCCCAGGAAATATAAGATCCAAATTAAGAAGAAGAGAAAGAGGAGACCTGAGTTATGCGCTTTGGGGACCCTCGAAGTCTGTCGTGCGTGCCTCTTCGACATCCTGCCAATTGCATACAAGGCAAGTCCAATTTACAAAGATAAGAAGACGAAAAAAAATTATGAGAGATTACGGAAAAAAACAGACAAAAAGAATACAAAGAAAAGTAACGATAATAATAAAATCTTGTGATCAAAATGAATACGATATGATGAAACTACCTCTCAGCTTTGAGTGTCATAACAATACGATTCAGCTTCTCAATGTCTTCCGCGCGCGCACTCGAAAAAGAATAAGTGGCCATAAATGCAACGGCACCAAGAACCAAAAGACCAGCAGGGTTTGTCATATTGATTGATTGGGAGGAGTAGTAGGAGGACTCGCTCAATGAGATGGGACAGACGGCGTACAAAACCAAAAACTACAGAAAGATATCGGGGTTAGGGTTGAACAAATAAATATGATCTTACTCGGCCGTTGGATGTTTCTAACGGCTGAGGTTTAACCCCAGTCTTCTTCACCTAATAATATGTAGCCCCAAGCTATTTTTAAAGTTCGGGCTTGGGCTGGGTTCTTAGGGCCTAGGCATTTTATGGACCGGGCTTTTTTTTTTAACATAAAATCAAACGACATCAAATTATATCCATATATATGAACTTCGAACCTATTATAAATTCATCAATTAAACTTCTCGCATAATTAAAAAGAGTGCTGCTATTTCCACCTCTTTGTCATATTTCCCCAACCATCTTATCTTTTCACCCACCATATAAATTTGAAAAACAAAATTCTATATTTCCACCCACCATTATTCCTAAAACACCATTTAATTGATTTTTCCTTCTTTGTACCTGCTGTTCAAAACTTCTCTGTGATTTAATTTTCTTCTTAATTTTTTGTCTTCATTAGTACTTTGATTTGCTTTTTTCTGGTCTTGTTTACTCATTTTGAATCTCTTACTTATACACTCAATTTTTTTTTTCCATCGAGAAAAGTTATCAAGGCAAGGTTATCAGGTATACAAGAGGGATTAAGTTTAGAGTCTAATTCACTCTCTTTTATTGAGATTTATTACAAAATTATTTACACTGTACTTGGTCCTGCTTTCAGGATGATAACAAATTTTTATAGTTTATTCGCGTCGATTTACTCTCTTTTATGATTATGGTGTTTGTTCAAAATCGCTTCTTTTTTAATTTTCCTTGAAAACTCTAAAGAAACAAGAGGGCCAACCCTGAGATTTTTAAGGCCTAAAAAGATCATTTGATGTTCTAACAATTGGGACCCTCCCTTAAGATGGGGCCTAGGGTCGCACTGATTGCCCTGGCTCAGGGCCGAGGCTGAGAAACATCTGCAATTTTGTTCCTAATAAAATTTTAAACATGAACCTAGTTTTATATCCCAAACCATATTTATGAGTTTATGTTATTATTTAAAGAAAATTTGGTTACAAGTATAATAGAAGATTTGTATGATGTGTTGATACATTTTGTTATTAACATGCACCCAACAATGATAAGGACAATCAATTGGTCAATTTATAACGACAGCCCCTTGTTAGCTGGCCCTTTAGTGTTTGTTGAATTCGAAATCTTCCTCGATTTAACGTAAAAGATCTTACGGCTGCAAAAGATGCAAGGTACATTGCTTCTCACCATACGCATGCAAAATAACCCACGTCTTGTTCGAGAAAAAAAAGGCATTCTGAAGGTTTAGCATAAAAGAAAATGTACACATCATTTGACTGAATAAAAGATAAAAGATAAAAGAGAGTTTTGCAGAGTCCTAAAATATTTAATACAAGTTTTGAGAAAATTATAACAAACTTCTTGTGAAGATACTTTATACGAACCATAGTTGTATAAATACAGGCTGGAACAAAACATACCCCTAAATACCAAGCTTCCCATGCCATCACCTGCCACAAGTTAATAACATACAAAAGCCAAAAATAAGTCAACACAAGACAATAGCAAAACCACATTGGAAGATGACGTAAGAAACTCGCATAAGACTACCACATGGAAAGTTTTATTGCTGTTGTAAACCAATACATGATACATTTGAAAAGAAAATGAAACAAAGCACAAGACTTAATCCATACATTCAAATCATTGTAATAACTTGAATCTTTCTTATGCGTTACAAAGGACCAACAGGATAAAATAGAGAGTTTTTCAGCCGTGACAAAAACAAAAGGAGATGTACATCTACACTAACAAATTGAGGAACATAGAAAGAATAAACTACCACATACATCATGGAGAGATGAGGCTCGGGCGAGCAGTATTTGAAACACAAAACTATTCCTCTGGCATCTTCCCCACACTAGCATCCCTATTCACACACAAACAAGTCAAGTCCGACTAACATGCTAAAAACAAAAGGAAATAAGTGGATGCAGAACAAAACCAGTACAATAACAGTGGGTAAGCAACTTATGTACTAGCATAACAAAACCAATATAATATCTCGTTGTAGTTATCTTATTTGGTGAAATCAGATATTTCACAAGCAACTTATGTACTAGCATGGCTTGCAGTGAAGAAATTACAGAGGGAGTTGCTGAAGGAACCGAGCTGCAGAGGGAGATTGGTTATGGAGTTGTAGAGGAAGAAAGCGAAGAAGATAGTTGAGAAATGCAGAAGTAGACATGCGATCAAATTAAAGAGAGATAACCATAAATTAATAAAAAAGAAGAGAGAAGTTTTAGAAGTCTCTGTTGTTGCCAATAAAGTAACAAAAGCACATTTTGTTCATCTTAAATAAATCTTGAACCGTTAGATGTGGATAGATCTAAGGGCTTAAGACACATGTAAAACATTGTGTGTATATCTAGGACTATTAGGTTAGTTCCAGATACTGAGTGAATTTTCCGGTACATCTTCATTCACAACAACCACCTTACCATTTACCAAAGCAAGTAACAAAAGAATAGGGTGGATGAGGGACAAGGTGGTGGGCGAAAAAGTAGAGTTATGTACAGTTTTTGTTAGGACGAGGGATTAAAAAGAACAGCGATGTAGTTTAAACAACTTAAGTCGTTAGAAATAATTGTTTCATAAGTACATTAGATGAAATGTGACGATTTTGAGTTACTGATTCAGGTTTGGGTGTTGAATCAGTTGAGGGGGATTTGCATGCAAAGAATAGATAAAGTAATCAAGTCACGCAAACCTAAAATAGTGCAGCAAGAAACCTAAGAGTGGTGTAGTGGCCAAAGGGCCAACATTGAAAAATTACATAGATAGATCAATCAAAACCAAGATAACTAACTGCGATATACCTACCTGAACCTGCGTGTAGATGCAATTGTGTCCAGAAAGGTTTGTTTTTTCCTCCATTCCCGGTACCTATCAATGATGAAGTCCGTTGTAATTCTATCACAGGTCCTATTGGAAAACAAGGAAAGTCAAACTATAAATGTCGGTGATTCCTGAGGTGTGAATGTCAGGACATGTCAATAACCAGTGGAGAGTGCATGGTTATTAATAGGTTTAACACAGACACACAGATAGGTTGTTGACATGTATGCATTGAGGAAGTCCACACTTGAGGATTCCTCTATGAACATACCTAAATCTAAATCAAACACAACTCGATTCTAAAACATTTGCAATAGACAAGCCAATTTAGAATTTCAGCATAATGGAAAATCATATCGACTAAATTATTGAATAAGTTAAACAAGGTCACTGAAGTAGAAATGGCGGCCAGACAAGACAAGAACGAGTCCAAAGAAAAGTTTACTAGTTCCTACTTATATGGTAGTCTCCAATTATTTCCCAGGGGACGAGATTATATATGTGGGCTTTCAGCCTCAGTATTAGTATATTATATGTGTGTAACCCAGGAAAAAACCAGGACTCTTCATCTCTTGATAATTGAGTTATAGTAGCCTGGCATGTGAATGCTGAGCAAGCCATGTTTGTTTATCAGAGTGTTATTCTGATTGATGCCTTTGGTTGTTCCCCAATCACCCACAAAATGCTTTGCACAAGCTGCAACCTTTGTACTTCCAACAGAAATCAAGGAATATTATAAACAAAATACTTTGTAAAAATTAATAACAGACTTATTGTTTGGAATCCAAAAATTATTAATGATATTTTATGCACAAATCAGAGTGCAACAATATGGGGAGAACAGTGGCCTTTGCAACCACAGTAAATTAACTTTGCACTTCCTAGAGTACCTACTGATATTTCTCTTAAAGAGCTTAAATGCACTCTTCATCTCTTACTTTATTCAATAACCAACACCACCCCCCTCCAAAGAGAAGGATAAAAAGAAAGATAGAGAAAAAGGAAATTTGAGATGGACAAAACTGAGGGTTACAAACATTTTTCGTAAACCTATGACATAATTAGGCCAAAACAGCCTTGCAAGGTAAGGCTCTAGAGTAGGGTTATAAAATAAATAGATTATATATATATATATATATAGTGTGTGTGTGTGTGTGTGTTTTTATGGATGGAAATACTTCCCACACTCCAGTAAACGAAAATATAGAGATGCAAAGACCAGAATAAACAACATGATTATGAAGCGAAGCGAAGAAACCAATTAAAGCAAGGATGCAGAATAATTAGAAACTGGAAATAAAAATTATAAAAGAAAAAAAATCACATAATTAACAATTACCGATCAAACTCGGCGATGTTTTTGTCCGCTTCTAGCATCAGTTCCGTTGCTTCAATTGTGAGATTATAAATTTTATAACTCATTACAGAAATTCCAGCGAGTATCAGGAGTTTGCATATGGGATGAGGAGATTGAGCCATTGGGAAGGATCGGATCGTACGGGACGAAAGGAATGCTCTCGAGTTAGGGCTTGAGACGGGATAGC
The DNA here is from genome assembly GCA_024362665.1 of Prunus padus. Taxonomy (NCBI): domain Eukaryota; kingdom Viridiplantae; phylum Streptophyta; class Magnoliopsida; order Rosales; family Rosaceae; genus Prunus; species Prunus padus. Next base: position 1,693,353 of record JANFAM010000001.1, on the reverse strand, counting down.
GATAGCAGAGAAGAAAGATTTGGGTTCGTCTCTTGGACCAAATTATGTACTTCCGGTCCGCTGTCCGCATAAAGATTGGGCTTTGGTTGCCCAACAATCGCCGCCTTCCAACTTTCCTGAAGAAGCCCTTCCCTCCGTTACTACGAAATGAACCCTATGATATCCAAGACAGGCCAGCCCATCACAAATATTTTTACATATTATATTTATTACTGCTTCCTACATGAAGATTTCTATTTGTGAACCTTAATGCGATAACACCGTTAGATCTAATCCAATAGCATCGAAAAAGTAATTCTAAGTGAAACCCTTAATTTGTTCTCTCTCCTCTATCCTCCAAAACTTTTTTTCAGAAAATTTTCCTATCCCGCTGGGCGCCAAATTTTCCCAGTCCTCGCTTCTTGAATGTAGATATTTTAGTCCCAAAATTATATTAAAAAACCGAAAGCAATCAGCTTTACCCCTTCCAGTGGACTTTTCAATCTCCATGAACTACACCCCTCTTTTCTCATATATCTTTCCATTTACCGTCCATAGTGGCGGATGCAGAATTGTTACCCCATGGGGTCATAGTACTAGTGTTAAAATTCTGAATTTTTTTTAAGGATAAAAACAATGCTAAAAATTAAAAAACAAGCCAAACTTATTCCAATTAACAAAAACATCATTCAATAAATTAAGCCCATTATGTAAACCATAAATTTAATCAAAATAATAACATCAACCCAAATATTAAATACACACACCAAAAAATAACCCAAATAATAAAATATATGGAATATTACAACAAAAAGAGCACAATGGGTTTTGAACCTTTGACCAAAAACTTGTCCCAAATAATAAAATATCTGGAATATTACACCCTTCTCTCTTCTTCCTCCATTTTTCTTCTCCCTCGCAACCATCTTCTTCTCCCTCGCAACCATCTTCTTCTCCATGGGGTCGTCTCCCATGGCTGCCAAGGCCAACAAGGGACCTCCAAGTCATTTCCAGGTTGCCATGGGGTCAACCCCATTGACCCCATGGTGGATCCGCCACTTCGTCCATATCCTTGCTTTCACTTCTACACAAAGCATTACTCATCTTCGATTCTGAAATTTTTCTTGTGAAAACTATGATGACTGCTACCAATATGGATCAATCACTTTCCTTTTTGGGTTTTGGGCTACTGCTCTGCTCCTCTCTTGAAGGCTTAATTCAAGGTTTAGTTTTTCTTGCTCTGTTTCTTATTTTTCTTAGTTTCTTCCTCGTTGTTTTCGATGTTGGCATGTTTCTGTTTGCTTTGGGCTATTTTGGTTGTTTAATGGAATTTGTTTTGGATAAAAAAGAAAAAAACTCCTATGTTCTTCAACACATGGATGGACTAATCCTCTTTTCTTTAAAAGAATGTTGAAAACAAGAAAATTAAAAGACAAGATAATAAAGAAAACGTGAACTAAATAAGTTTGTGAAAGATTTTTAAGAAGCTTACCAAGACAACAATTTCACCACAATTCCTCTTATCCAAACCTTAGCATGCATACTATCAAAATTCCCAAGTTATGTTGATGATTAGTTCTCCAAAATTATGATTAACTCTTTTCACAGCAATTAATCACTTCTTCTTACACGCAATTTATCCTTGGCGTGAGGCATAAATATAAACATATAAAAAGACCTTAGGTTCAATGAGAACTTCACACAATCACACAAACCCCTAAGAGTATGGTGTTTACCTTAGGAGCATTCATGAATTTAATCACAAGAAGCAAACCTCATATTAGGCATGGCGTATACCCTAACATGCATCAAATTACTTAACCAAAAACCTAGATGGTAGCTAAGCATCAAGATCATTAGTTAAGAAAATAAGCACAGTGATTAAATTTCAACATGGAAATTCTAATAGCATGACATAACTAAGCTTTGAATAATTAGAAAAGGGTTACATTGTGTCTAAGTAAAGGAGAATTAGTTACTCATAATCATGGTAACAACGCAAAAATAAAACATGGAGAAAGAGATAAGAAAAACCCTTAGAGTTTAGAGGCACGGTCGCTCTTCCTTGCTCCACGCTTGAAGTCTGAAATTTCTGGTCTGTTCTCTTTAGTCCTCACGACCTCCCCTCTTAAAAGAACCTAAAACCTAGTTAGAATGGGCCTAAACAAGTGGCCTTACACGAAGACTTGATTTCCAAGTCAGTTCCTAACTAGAAAAGGTAATTAAGCTAAGTTTCCTAAAACTTCCACGAAATGAACCTATGATATCCAAGACAGGCCAGGCCCATCACAAATATTTTTACATATTATATTTATGGGCCGTTCTCTGTGAGTACTTCTATTTGTGAACCTTAATGTGATAACACCGTTAGATCTAATTGAATGGCTTCAAAAGTAATTCTAAGTGAAACCCTCAATTTATTCTCTCACCTCTATCCTCCAAAACTTTTTTTCAGAAAATTTTCCTATCCTTCTGGGCGCCAAATTTTCCTAGTCCTACCCTTGAATCACTACAAAAAAAAGGGCTTTTGATGACACAGATTTAATGACACATAAAAAATACACGTCATTAAATGTCATAAATTATGACGTGTTTTTAAAATGCGTCATTGAAACGATTTTATGACACTCTTATCATGACATTCACTAGACACGTCATTAAAATTATTTTCAATGACGCAGAATGTGTGTCATGGATTCTAGAGGTTTTAGACGACGTTGGATCCGCGTCATTAATAGGTTTATAGTTTAACGACGTCGTCAATGCGTCATTAACTTAACGACGCGTCCTCCGCGTCATAGAATTATATTTACAACGACGCGTCTTCCGCGTCATAGAATCTTAGCACTTTGACGACGTAGCATATGCGTCATAGATTTGCAATTTTTCCCCCCAAAATTTTTCGCTCTATCTCTTGTTGGTGCATATGCGATCGATGCAGGGGAAATGAAGATGGTGAGTGGATGCAAGTACAACTTCAAAACTAGTAATGGTGAAACGCCTGCACTTTTCTCTCTCTATATATATATATATATATATATCCCAATTCGGATATTTTTCTGCCCAGCCCTATGGTGAGATGTTGATAGTCTATTTTCCACTTGCTTGCCTTCATTTTGGTTTTATTATAATAGAGCTCACCCTGCTATTATTTGGGATTATTTTCAGTGCTTTTGGGGGTAATCCGTTGGCCAGTGCAGTTGCTGTTGCCTCACTAGATGTAATCAGAGATGAGAGACTTGCTGAAAGGTATTACATATGTAGTGTGATGTTTTTTAGTATTGAGATAACTGAAAACAAAAGCTGGAAAGTGACTAACGAAGTCTTGCTGAAATATTTTATTTTTGGTCATGTATATTATCGGGTGGTTGAGAACTAAAATATGGAGAATGCATTATCTCTTTATATAATCAAAATCTGTTGCTCAAGTTCACATAGAGATTTTGGCATGCCAATTTATGAATGAGATAATGATCCGTGGTGATCCTTAAGGGTGTTTCTTCTATCCTCTACTCTTAGATTTTATATTTGGGGATTTATATTCGGATGACTGATTAAGGAATAAATATGTAATTATCCTGCATAGTAGCTTTAAGTTTTTCTTTTCTGAACTCAAGTTTGAAGAACTTAGCATCATGATCAATCTTTAATGTTCAGATTGCAGTCAGGCTGCAAACAATATGATTTTGCAGTCAAGCTGCAATCAACATGATAAATAATAAGAATACTTCCTGAAAGAACACAGGTCCATACATTAATTTGCTAACCAATTCACTGAAGCACTCTCCTCACTAATACTCAGCTTCCATGAGTCCCCTTCAACTGCTACTCCCTTTTCTGTCTCTACCTTTCTTTCTCCTCTGTTTTCTAATTAGTTTGCTTTTTGTTTGGTTGCTGAGAAAATATTAGACATGATATATGGAAATGAAATTTCCAAAATTTCATCTTCAGCATGGTCATGACTTGAAAAACAAGTGACTGGATTCCCAGGTTTGTAATAGCTGTTGATATACCTTTTACTTGTTATTTATGATAATTTGCTTTCGAATTATATGATCCAGTAGAATAAGCACAAGTGTTTTTTGTAATAGCTGTTGGTGTAATCCAGATTATAGTTTTATGTTTCACTTACTAAGCACTATAGGAACAAATCCAGTTCCTCTACATTGACTTGTGACATAATTTTATGCTGGATTTTGTATGACATGAAGCTTTTCATGCGCATTGCACCTGAACTATATCTTGACTTGATGGCTTATGCAGACTACAATGACTTGATGACCCTGACCGAGGAAATGTTGAGTGGTATGGCTCAAACCTTATTTTGCACTTCTCCATGTCTTTGAAACTACTTGGATTTCTTTGCTGATATATATTAAATCTAAAATAGAGATGGTCAAGGAACTCACTGGTGGATACAAAATCAAGTATCACTCAAATGGGCTCGATAAGGATCCAATTGAGATTTACTTCACTCCTCCTTTCAGGTCTGTAAACTAATTCATTATTGGTCATGCATGTTATAACTGAAATAGATTTGAAACAACTTATCTGATGGTTTTAACTTGGACTGTGTTGCAGGAGGATCGACATGGTTGATGAATTAAATCAGATCGCAGATCTCAACATAAATCCAGCAGATCTCTCCAGTGATGAAGCTAACAAATATCTTAAGGAGGCATGCAAGAAGTTTGATATCAAATGTTCTCCTCCTGAAACAACAACTCGTTTGTTGGACAAGGTAATTCTTTTCTTTTTCCCCTTTTCCAAAATATTATTGATATCTTCTGTTATTTTTGCACTTGTTCTCTCCATCCCAGCTCTTTATCCTGTGGTAAGCATGTTCAATAACTTGAGGAGACATCAGACAAACATACGCAAACATGAAAAGAATTCAAGCTCATTAAACCAAGTATCTTTCTAGGAGCAACATTTCACTATATTTATGACAACATGAGACCAAATTCCTCAGAAAATTGGTTTCGTAGTTTTTTTGGTATTGAAAGCTAGGAAATATGTGGAATTGGTCATTGAGTTCTCATATGCCTTGTAAATCAATGGTTGGAAGCATAACTTCAAATTTCATAGCAATGCCTTGCAAGTTTCTCCATGATTTATGTACTAAATTTAAAATGCTTTGCATGCACAGTTATTGTGTTATAAAATTAATTTTGAAGATTGCGGTTTGCGCTTGCAGCTTGCAATGATGGTGTGTAATCAGATATTAAGGTTGAAATTGGATGCTAATTGTCAATACAAAGTTTTCCAAAACCATCTTGGTACATGTGACTAGTGCCTTGAAGTCAAGCTCCTGAACTTAGTTTAGTATGTTTACCAGGTGGTTTGTTAACCTTTACTTTGCTTAAACCTGATGCTATCATTTTTCTTTTGGGGATGGAATCCAAATTTATTGCATTATCTTAGAAGCAAAAAGAAATAAAACTCGAGAAGCTACTTTTTTCTTTCTTTCTTTGGTCTGAACCCTCACTGTCACTTTGGTTGAGTTATCTTTACAATAACATTTATTGGTATAAAACTGAACATGTTATGGTACTTTTATTTTTATTTTTGTTAAATGGCAGATTTACACTTGAGAAGGCAGATTCTGTTGGAGGGAAGGAAAGACGTAGATGTGGCTTGAGAGAATGAGCTAGTTCTTCCAGAATAGCTGATGAATGTTTTGAATCTACAACTCGAGAAGAAAATATTCCCCATTCTATGAACAAGGAAAAGAAGAAAAGAGGTAAAACAACATTGCAACTGATATGTATAGCTCTACCAATCCAATTAACTCATTGTGTCTGCAAATTCCAGTGAGATTCTCACAAAACGTTTATATATTTTTGCTTCTGATTTCATTTCAAATATTCTTTACCTCTTTTCTTTGCATTTAGAAATTGGTTCGTGTATCAACCTGACTTCTATTACAAATTTAACTCCATTTTAATTATCTTTGACTTTACAAGTGCTCCTTAAAATTTTCATATAGCCTTTTGGCATTCATTCATAGTCCATATAGTTAACAGATGGGGAAGCTGGCAACTCAGAAACATGGTTAAGCCATTCTATCAGTTATCAGTCAGTCGAAGATGTGAAGGTTGAATTGGATCCACAATCCTAGTGGATTATCAGTCTTTTGAGTTATGATACTCAAAAGATGTTCTGGAAGGATCCTCGAGTTTTGTTCTTCTCTGTTCATAGGTATGCCATAATTTAAACTAATACTCGTTCTTTTGCTTGATCATTTAAGCTTATTCGTAACGTACACAAAGTTTAAGTTAGATCTCTTCATGTTGTGTTGTTAAGATGTGCTGCATGACATTCCTTTGTTGTTTTTGCGAATTTTAATTTGCTATCAAGAGTCTTTTTACCCTTTTCACGGGTTCTGTGACATAAGAATCTCTAATTTTTTGCATTCTTTCAAATGGTTTTCTCATTGGAGCTTTTAGCTTGTAACTTGTTTGGTTGAGTAAGATCAAAGTTCTTAGTTATGATGACTGTATGGAGCTGTGCTTTTTTCAGGCATGAGTTTGAATGCTTTTATCCAGCTACTGATGATGGTTTCTATACCATGATTGGAGACGAACCAGGAGTTGATACAACATTATTGTCCCCTGGGAAAATGGTCGGTGTGGTTTCTATACCATGATTGGATGTCTATTTTGTTTTGGACAGTCCAAGTATAAGATCTTCTCATACTTCATAGGATTGACTTTGTAGAATTAGTTAAAGACAATTTTTAAACTTGTCATGATGTACTAGAATCAAGTTGAGTAATATTAATTTAAAGTATGCTAGCCTTTATGTGAAGGCTTTGCTTCTATATATTAATTTCTTTTTGTAGAATTAAAATGATGGGATGTATATATATATATATATGTATTAGAATTATTATTATTATTTTTTAAAATTTCAACGACGTCTAATATGTGTCATCAAAAATATATCAATGACGTCTCAGGAACGTCGTTAAGTTCAACGATGGATATATATATTATAATTTTTTTTTAAATTTCAACGACGTCTAATATGTGTCATGAAAAATATTTCAATGACGTCTTATAGACGTCGTTAACTTCAATGACGTCCATTCTGCGTCATATAAAGTCTTAATAGACGACGTCAAAACAAACGTCATATTCTTCATGACGCAGACTTGACGTCATTAAAACTACATCTATGACATCTGAGATGCGTCATGGAAAGAATAGGACGACACGTGAACTGCGTCATTCAAATCACATTCTATGACGTGTATCAGACGCCATGTTTTTAAAAAAGTTTCCATGACCCCCCCTTTCCACGACGTGGGTTACGACGTCCTGACCGCGTCATTAAACGTCTTCCATGACGCATATGAGACGTCGTGGAAGGGTTTCTGTCTTGTAGTGAATGTAGATATTTTAGCCCCAAATTTATATTAAAAAACTGAAAGCAATCCGCTTTACCCCTTCCAGTGGACTTTTCAATCTCCATGAACTACACCCCTCTTTTCTCATCTATCTTTCCATTTACCATCCGTATCCTTGCTTTCACTTCTATACAAAGCATTACTCATCTTCGATTTTGAAATAATTATGTCCTGAAAACTATGATGATTGCTCCTTTCTTGAAGGCTTAATTCAAGGTTTAGTTTTCCTTGCTCTTGTTTCTTATTTTTCTTAGTTTCTTCTTGTTGTTTTCGAAGTTGGCATGTTGCTGTTTGCTTTGGGCTATTTTGGTTGTTTAATGGAATTTGTTTTGGATAAAAAAGAAAAAAAGAAAAAAACTCCTATGTTGTTAAGCATCCTCTTTGTTTCGTTTTCATCCTTTTTCTTCCTACAATTTGTGATTTTTTGGGTTTATGTATCGCTTAGGGATTTGCATATTATATTTATAATTTTTTACATAATATATATTTATAGTTGTTTGGACTGTTATCCAACTTTCTTTTTATTCTTTTTGGCCCTGTTTGGTGTGGCGATTGGACTCGACAAGTTTGATTAAATTGGACATGGATCATAATCGTTGTTTGATGGGCTTAAGTGGACCCTGGACTGAAATGCGGTTGTTGGACACACAAGTCCTGAAAAACTGGGCTCCAATTCCCAACGCGAGACATGGGTTTATAACAAAGCGCTCGGATCGTGTGAGAACGCCTATGTGAGAACTTTATATGAGAATCAATCGCAACCGTTGAAATGCATCTAAACGGTTTAAGAGAAAAGGCAAGCTTACGGTACAAACAGGTAGGCTACACTTTCCCCTTAGCAGAGGTGTCAAGTCGCGCCTGGTTCGAAAAAATCGCTCCTTTCTTCTTCCTGACAGTGGCGCCTTTCTTGTCAATGGAGTTATGAATGAACCCAAATCTTAACACCCACATACCTACCAGACATCAAGTTCTATATTCCTCATCTCTTCCGCAAAAACTCCCTCTACTATTTTTGTTTGACTTCCTCTTCTGTTGTCGCAGAACCTCCATCATCTAGTATTTCTTATCTGAACGTCTGAATTGGTACGTTTCTATCGAATTCCCTCTGTCTCTTTGATATTAAAGTTTGCATGTTATATTGCATTCACTTAATGTTTAAACTTTGTTTAGGATTTTAGGGCTTTAATTTTCTGGGTAAGAGTAGTCTGTCTCTGTAGTTATTGTGTTAAATTGGCCTCAATTGGTTTTTTGTGTTGTGTTTTCTAGTTTCTAGTAATTTTTTGAAGCATAGTAACTCTTTTTAAAAGTTTTATTTGCGATTTAAAAATTCTTTCATTTATCCAAAAATTGGGTTGTATTTTGTTTGCAATTTGTTGTGGTAATTTGTTGAAGTGTAGATTCACAGCTGTTGCTTCTTCCTATTTTTGTTTGCATTCTAGTTGTTTGTTGTGATTTCGTAAAATTCTAGGAATCTTCATGTGTTCCTCATTGTAATCCTGCTTTGGCCATCTAGTGGTGTGAGTGTAGGGCATCAATTTAGGGATTTAATGGGGCTTGGAAAACAAATAATAAGTACCAAAGATGAATTATGTAATATGTTGAAAATACTGTTAGTAGGTATGAATTATGTAATGTGTTGAAAATAGTGTTTGTAGGTTTGAAAACGTGTAGATAATCTTGTGAGTAGGTATCACTTCGTATGTTAATGTGGTCATAATATTGTGAGCATGAATCACTTCTGTTTCTTAAGCAAAAGGTGTACATTGCGGGTAAAAAATGGATTCTAGGTTTGAGCTTTGTTTCCTGAGTCAGTCTATTCGCTCGTGTGAATAATTTGTGTGTGGCGAGTACAAATCTGCGTAATTTTGGGGCGCATTTCGGTGAGTCGCTTATGAAAAGATTTAGAGAGAGCTGTTTTGGGCATCTGTTGCGCCTCCATAAAATTGCATTTAGTGGTCAAATTGTGCATGGCCTGGCACTCCGGTGAGTTGGACGACTTGGTGTGAAGGACATGTTAGGCCTTAGTTATGCAATAGGGTCCAACGTTGCTCAATTCGGTGTAAATGATTTTTGTTTGATAAGTGGTCCGAAATGTGGAATAGAGCTCGACATAACATCCGCCGGATGCTCATAATCGATTTATGAAAGTGCATTTTACCAATGTAACTCTCATTACTGGCCATGACTTAGAAAATGCATTCCTAAAGTCTCGAAAGAGGAAGCGAGGACTCGTTCAAACTGGGACTGCTGAATTTTGTGGAGTTTGTGATAATGAGCAAACCCCAAAATGTAAAGATAAATGAGGACTACTTACATTTGGTTCATAAAATGGATGAATTCAACAAATATCCGTGGGGATGTATATCGTTTGAGTGTCTGCAAGATTCTCTGTTGTTTGTTCCCGGGAAGAAAGAGAGTGATGAAGACAATGATGGGAAGGGGAAAGGACAGAAAAACCGAAAAAGGTAGTGCGGAGTTCAGTGAGAAAATGGAAGAAAAACGTGGAGGATGAGAAGTAGACCTAGCATTCGTGTCGTGTTATCAGTGTTCGTGTCAACACGATTTTCTTAACGAGTTGACACGACACGACATGATAAGAAAACGGGTTGGGAATGTCCAACACGAACACGACCCGTTACAATTCGCGGGTAACACGACACGACACGATTCACACGAATTTAAATAATTAATTACAAAAATGCAAATTACAAAATTACCCCCGATTAACGAGTTGGTTCGTGTTTTCGCGAATTGACACGAAATGACACGATAACTTAACGTGTGTCTAACGAGTCAACACGATAGTGACACGACACGATAACACGGACCCGAAAACTGATTTTTTCGTGTTGTGTACAATATTGCCAGGTCTAATGAGAAGTCTAAAAGAATTAACAGACCTGCATGGAATATAAAGGGATTGAGCTATGCTTTCCAGGTATGATTTAGTTCAAAATTAGTGTTTGTAAAATGTAAGTTCGTAACTAAGTACTGACTTTGATAATCTATTTGTTGTAGATTTGGGCATATGAATTAATTGCTGAATTGGGAATTCCCCCCTTAGATATTGTAGGCGGATCGAGGAACCTGCATTAGTCCCTCGAATTTGCCGGTGGGAATCCATAGATAAAGTGCCTGAGTTTAGAAAGCTGAACGCTTATATATTTCAAAGCAAACAGGTGTGTAGTTAATAATTGATTTCAATAGTATGTTGGTTTCATGAGGAAAGCTGTTTACTATTGTATATGACCTGTTAACTGTATATGTTTGACAGCCTGTTATACTGCGCCTCTTACGACCAAGTGAATTGGAGATGAGGCAAGCATATTGGAGTTGGGGATCAGATGTTCCTGAATGTGATGCACCTAGTGTAGCCCTGCGGGTATGTAAGGACCTTGATGAATTAAACTCTGTTGTGCAGCAGCTGAGGAATGAGGTTGCAGTATTGCACCGCGAGAAGGGTGAGCTGGAGGAGAGAGTTTTACACTTGAAAAAGTATACCAGTCATGCAAACGCCAGGAAGAATGAGGATGCTGGAGAGGAGAGACATAAGAATGAGGATGCTGCAAAGGAGAGACATAAGACTGAGGATGCTAGAAAGGAGAGACATAAGACTGAGGATGCTGGAGAGGAGAGTGATAAAACCGAGGATGGTGGAGTAGCCAAATCGAGAGAGGAGTGTGTACAAAATGCGAAAGAAGAGGTGCAATATACAACCCCGGATATAAATTGGGATGATCCATATGTGGTGTGTGTCACCCTTGTTAAATTTCTTACGAATCCTCCTCGAAAGATTGACATGTCCACTGCGGATGGTGAATGTGGTGAAGAAGTTATAGTAGGGGTGAGGCAAAAGAAAACACTAGTACACTTGGATGATGCAAATGAAAACACTAGTATACTTTGTAAACCCTACACTCTCATTTGTTCGATCACATTAATCCCATATCCAAATTAGTTTGCCCTAGCCTTTTTTTGGATATGTCATTGAAGGAAATATCGTCACGATCGCGCATGAATTTTTCTGCAATTATTCCCCCATAAATTGGATTTTTAATTGAATATTTAAGTGGAAACGATTAAAAAATGCATAAAATGGCGTGTGGCGGCATGGAAATGCCCCGCGTGTCGCTGAGGATTGCTGCTACCCACTCCAACGCCTCCATTTGGCATTTCTTGTATATTTTATTCCTTTTCATTTTCCAAAAATCGTAAAAATGCATGAAAATGACGAAAAATGGGGAAAATTCCTCATCGTGTCTCTGGGATGAATACATCGTACGGAAAGTACAATACCTGGTTTTGGAGGGAGTGAAAAATAAAATTAGGGAACGAACCCTACACTTGGATGATGCAAATGAAAACACTAGTACACTTTGTAAACCCTACACTCTCATTTGTTTGATCACATTAATCTCGTATCCAAATTAGTTTGCCCTGGCATTTTTCTGGATATGTCATCGAAGGAAATATCATCATGATCGCGGAGGAATTTTTCTGCAATTATTCCCCCTTAAATTGGATTTTTAATTGAATATTTAAGTGGAAATTATTAAAAAATGCATAAAATGGTGTGTGGCGGCATGGCAATGCGCCGCGTGTCGACATTATACATTTGCGTGATGAAAGTTCGTACGACGAATAAGTTTTCTTCGTCGAGCAAAATTGGATGTCGGCACATCCTTGCGCGCTGAAAAATTATCTTTTGCGCGACGAAAGTATGTGTGACGAAAGGAATTTGTTCGTCGCTCAAAGGTCGGTTTTTTGGACGACAACAAGAAGACTTTGCGCGACGAATACATCTTCGTCGTGCAAAAACCGTCGTCCAATACAAGATCGACTTCAGCCATGGCTGAGGCAAACTGCAAAAAAAAAATTGCAGCTTGCCTCTCCCTCTCTCTCAAACGGTATTGGCCAACCAAACTCGTCAATTTCATTTCTTTTCTGAGTTGAACTACCTCTGCCTTTGCTGCGTTCATTGGGTATGTATTTTTTGTCGTTAGTGTAAAAGTATTAATGTAAATTCATACTAACGCCATTAATTTCGTTGTCTATAGGGATATTATATGTGATTGGCGATTAGTGGAGAACGATTGAGAAAGTATTTTCATCGTTTTATAATTTAAAAATATAAAATTAATTACATTATGTTTATATTGTTTTGTGAAATAATTTATATTATGTTGGTAAATTATGTACGTATCGTTGATGTACGAAGTTAATTGAAATTAACTTCAGACATTTTTTTTTTGTAAAACTTAGTTCCCGTTCGAGGTTAGATGGATGTCACGCATGGATGCGAAAGCATGTGACAAGACCCGACCCAAATTCCACTTTGGAATTCGAGTCGAACCCTGTGCGTGCCCGACACCTGGCGGGTGCCGGGCTCAAATGACTAAATTGCCCTTCTAACAAAACTCCAAACTAATCTCAAGTTTGACTTACGCTAAAAATTCGCGAGTCCCCTGTAATTTGAACGTTTCCCAAAAATTTTACCAGTCAAATAAGCATATAAATGTATATCACAACTGCCAAAGTGTAATAACAAATAAACGAATTCTGTTTAACTTAAATCTCTTCATGCCATTAAACCCGATATTTAATTAGATTTCCTGTTTCTATATCCTTTAAGAATATCCAACTCGGCAGCATATGAATTGAAATACTTAAAAGCAATAAATCGAGTCATAGAAACATCGATCATTTAAATAAACTTATTCAAGATCAAATAATGAATTAAATTGCATAAATTCATTTATGAAAACAAACAGTCCACTCACTAACTTTGCCACCCTGATTAGTCAACTCTCTATGTTGGCTTTACCGACTCGAACACTTCTCTTGTGGTAATACCTCATCTTTGCCCCTAAACCATTTGTTAATCCTAATAGGTTAACTGGTCGAACGATCTAAGACAACACTCCCATTTACAACGGTATACTTTTAAACTACGCTTACTACAACAACCCAAACCGGATACAATTTCCAACACCGCATAAACTCTCGAATTCGAGATGCCCACAACTCCAGTTTTACTTTCTCCAACCCTCGACATGAGAATTTTATGTCACCAGTTATAGTTCCTTTCAACCATTTATTTCCCACATGTATATTACGTCTTTCATATGAAAACCTCAACAAATTTTTCAACTCTTCATGATACCTTTTTACTCAGCCACGTCGACAAGGCAAAACAACATAAAGAACGTCCAGCAATTTACTAAAACAAGGATGCACACGTGGTGTTGAGTCTACAGGAATATAACCCAATGCTCTGATACTAACAGGACCCGACCCGGATTCCCCCTCGGAACCCGTGACGAACCCTGCTTCCCGTCAGACTCTAACCTGACGCCGGACCTACTTCACTAAAACGCCCCTCTAACAACGGTTTAAAGAAGAAATGAAAGTCGACCCCTGCCGTAATTTCGGCAAAGTCTCCTCTGAAAAATGGATTTTTCCCAAATCTTTCCACATATAAAAAATGACAGAAAATACCCCAATAGGCAGCATGCACAATACAGAAGCACACAGATTAATAGGGAGGCCTCTGGCCTCTACCTCAACCCTAGGTGGGAATCCACAGAGCAATCTACGAGAATAAATTTTACAACCCGAAGGAAAATAGCAAGAATAAAGTGAGGAGTTACTCCAACGGGAGCAGTAGCCTTGATACCTCGACGTGGTGGTCTCAACCTCGGGATCTAGAACCTGGGGGGCGTAAAACAGAAAATGTGAGTGGACGAAAATTAAACTTTAAACATCATTTTCAATTAACATAATAACCCCTCCGTTTTCGCAAATAATGTCAAAGCGTCATGCAAGAAAAATCCTTATGTATACGTACATATTTATACGAACCGATACTTGAAAACAATTCTATTAAATTCGTATCTTGAAATACTATAAAAAAAAAAACTGTAGCTTTGCTACTTCCGTAAATTCTTGGAAACCACAAACTTGAACACTAAATTCTTGAAATAAAACCATGGATTTGAATCCATACCTGTGCATAACCGTCCCGGTGCACATATTCAAATGTAAAAAATCCTGGAAATATCATCCATAGACACACCCTCATATATTTATAATAACATAAATGCAAAGTCTCAGAAAATTCCAACAAGGAAAATATAAAACCAAAATGACTAAAAACCAAGAAAACCCAAATTCCCAACCAACTGTTTCCCAACGCAATGCCCGTAGGCACAGCAAGTAAGGAAGGATCCTCACTTAAAAGAAAGTAAGAATGGAATTATAGTAATAGGTATATATATACATATATAGATAGTAGTATTCGTACACTAATATTTGTACCGGGGGAACAATCCAACCGAGGGGATTGTTTGACTGAACCACATGGAGGAAAATACCTCAACAACCATGTGGCCAGAGAACCAGCCGTCCCAAGCGGGGACAACTCCCAGACACGCACAGCAGAAAAACCTCAATACTGTGTGGCTGAACTAAATCCTACGCGCGCAGACTGCCCGGCAAGGGCCTACAGTAACACCCCGTCAAGGGTGAACCGGGTTCCGTTATATCCTATATCCGTATTCCTTTCAGTAACCAAGTGCCAGGGGAGGTACATAAAGTGGTGCTAATAGCACTTCAATCTAACATACATAATCATAATTATATCCCAAATTCCAGAATATAACAACTGTACCTATTCCTGTACACAAATATCCAGACGTTACCCCGTCCATAATTGATACCCAAAATATATACAATGAGAATATAGACACAAAAGTCTAAACATATATATATATATATATTATATACAGTCCCCTTCTATTGAGGGATCCCTTAAATAATTTTATTTGAGGGACGTCCTTTAGGATACCCTACAATTTTTTTTCCAATGATCCAAACCATCTATTTTTTAGGTCTTCATTCATAGATCATCCTTATAAAAAAGTAGACAAATCGGAAATCGTTTCGACATCCAATTGTGTCATACAAAATAAATGAACACGGTGCTTCAAGAAAGTACTAAAATTTCAATAACTCAATTGAGTGGTCAAATGATATCGGATTCAAGTGATTTTTTGTAGAGATGATCTTTGAACGAGTATCTACAAAATGGACGGTTTAGATTAGTGAATTACAATCCGGAGTGGGCTCTACAAGGGGTGTCCTCAAATAAGCTTATTTGATGGATCCCTTAATGGAAGCTCTCAGATATATATATATATATATATATATATATATATATATATATATATATATATATATATATATATATATATATATATATCCGGAACCCAAAGCATTCATAAATTTCCAATATCAAATATAATCCAAATAATCCATATAATACAAGTTCCAAAATTGAAACAAACATATAACTCCATAATCAACAAGTAGATAGAATTTCTTAAAAACGTAAAATCCAAGACCAAACATTTAATCAAAGTATAAATATAAAATATAAAATACGAATTTCCCAAAATCATAAATTCAAGCTCACAACATTTATAAATTTAAAATATCAAAATACATCGGAAATTCCATAATTAAAACCATATAAAAACTCCAAGATCAAATAACCAAAATAAACACTTCAAAAACCCGACATAACAATAAACTTCAATTTATCAATTATAAATCCAAGAAAATTATAGGATTCCGATAGTACTTAAATCCATACGCAAATACCTCCGGACGTTTGCCACATCCCAAAACTTCAATACTCAAGAATTTATATAAAGCTAAAATATATTCCGCAATGTCCCACCATTAAACCGGTACTCCAAAACGTCCATAAGTATCAAATATAAATTAAATCCCGATCATCAAAATAAATCATTTTGTATGCATTGAAATTTGTTCTTTAAAATATGCTCATTTGAAAACAAAGTCCACTCACAACAAGTCCACGCTGCTCAATCCTTAGAGAGCTTTTATTCCGGAGTACGCGAAGCAAGAGTACCTATTTGAGAGAATAAACGGTTTAATTAATACGCGTACCCAACAACAAACTTTAACTCAAGACACTAGTTCTTGGGTCTCAAAGTAAGTTTACATGACTACCGAGAAATTTCTAGAGTTAAACTATGCTTTTTAGCATGTGGGACCACCTCGGAAGACTCACGTTCAACCGATTGGTCAAACTTCCCGAATAGGTCAACCGGGCCTCCGGGGCCCACGACCTCTGATTTTCGATCCGAACATTCCTAAAGGTTCAACAAGGTTTACTAAACACATCCAGACAGTTTGGTCTCGATCGAGTGGTCGGAACTGCGCCAATCGCACGATCAGACGGTAACCGGGTTACCTAACCCTAGGGTTAATGATTCGGAGTATCCGGGACTCCGATTCTCAATCCGCGAAATCCTACACAATCTTGGGGGTACGGAGAACAACATAATTAAAATTGGGACCGATCCGACGGTCCGAACATATCAAACCCTGATAACGCATAATAGGCATAAATCCGTTCGACAATCAAACGATATCCAAATTGGAATCCGAGCACACCGACGCACACGAGACAACACGGGAAACATTTTAGGATACAATGCACCACCAATACAGTGCCCCGGCACCCGCCGGAATTGGGTGTGCATAGTAATTCCGATGACCGGAAAAACTCCAAACCAATGGTCAAGACTTCATGTATAGGTTCAACTCAATGAGTGGAGCATTTTATTCAACTACGGCAACATCTAGTTTTGCCGGCAAGTGGCCGGAAATTCAACTCAAAAACTGGCCTAATATGGGTTTCTAAATCGAACAACCTAGGCTAGATATCAATCAACAATACCTACATAAATGGATAGAGCATGAAGAGTAGATGAAGTTTCATACCTCACTCGACCGAAATGGTTGCCGGAGTCGCCGAAAAACGCGTCGGAAAGTTCGATGAAAAGGGGTTTATTGATGAAAAGGGACAGTGATAAAGCTAGAAGGGATCTTGCATTTTTTTCCATGAAACCAAATGACAAAAAAGAGTTTCTAAAGTTTGTATCGTCTGTAAAGTTTCCTGACAGGTATGCTTCTAATATCGCACGTTGCGTGAATGTTGACGGGGGTAAATTTACTGGACTAAAGAGCCATGACTGCCATGTGTTTATGCAACACCTACTTCCTGTAGGGATTCGACACATATTTCCAGAAGATGTAGTCAAGCCAATCATATTGTTGTCCAGATTTTTTCCCAATCGATGGCAAAAACGCTATAAAGACAAACATTAATCGATTGCGCCATGACATTGTCCAAGTCCTTTGCAAGTTTGAGATGATATTCCCTCCAGCTTTATTCACAAGTATGATTCACGTGATGGTTCACTTGCTAGAAGAGGCATTGCTTGCTAGTCCAGTCAACTATCGTCGGATGTATCCAATAGAAAGGTATATAATCCTCATCATTTGTGTATGCATCATTATCCCATGCTTGCTACTTGCTAATTTGTATCGTATCGTTTTATTTTGGCAGGCTTCTCGGAGGCTGAAAAAAAGCGTACGCAACAGAGCAAAGCCCGAAGGATCAATTATAGAGGCTTGGGTTCAATATGGGGCGTTTACTTTCTGTGGAATGTATTTAAAAGATGTGGAAACGGCTTTCAATCATCCTCAGCGCAATAATGACGGAGGTGTGAGAAATGAGAAACTTTCTGTTTTTTCCCAAAGCGCACGACCCTTTGGAGATCCTGTAGGAGGAGAGTCGTTTTCCAGAAATGACATGCCATACTTAGATGAGCATGAAGAGATGATGAAACGAGAGCATCCATCACATTTGTATTCTAAGAAAAACCGTGAATTGTTTCCACAATGGTTTTTGGAATATGCAAGTTATAAGTGTTTTGCATTTCTCATATATATTGTAGTATTTAATTTTCTCAAACTAACATGTGAATGTTTTTGTATAATATTAGGTGAATAAGTTGAAATCATCGAATTCCCCCACTTACAGTGAAGAGTTATATAACTTGGCATTCGGCCCAATTCGCGTTGAATTGTTCTTGGGTTGCCATGTTAACGGCGTCAAGTTTTTGGGGACTGCACGAGATGACAAGTTATGTACGCAAAACAGCAGTGTCCATGTCCCAGGTGGAGGTGAAAGTACGGACATTGATTTCTATGGCAAACTCACAACTGTCGTGCAATTGCTTTACAAAGACCGATATCAAGTGATCATGTTTCAGTGTCGATGGTTTGATACGAACCCAAATAGGTAGGGAAGTGTTAAAATCGACCACGGCTTACTATCTGTGAACATGAACAGAACTTGGTATGATGACGACCCTTACATTTTGGCAAACATGGCAAAACACAATTGTTTCTGAGACTTCGAATCATCATAATTGAAAATTTATTTATTTTTACATGATCAAAACTCCTTATACATTCAATTACATTTATTCATACTCCTTATTTGAACAACCACCAATTCACTTTTAAAGCCAATAAAGAAACCAAAAACGAAATTTCATTCAACCACCACTTAATCACAACTTTTCTCTTTTCTTTCACCAAATGTGTGAGTATTTTTTATTTTTTTGAAATGTAACTCCCCTTCCCAAACTTAGTATGAAAAACACATTCCAATTAAAGCTCATGAGTTCCTTAGAAAGGTAAATATTTGTTTTTCAGGCTAAGGCAAGGAAATTTAATTGGTTACATGAAAGAAAAGGTTTACATGTAGGCTCAAAATGGTTAACAATGGAAAATCATGCTTAAGCATGTATAAGGTTAGCTTGAAAGGTAGAAATGATCCAAAGATGGCCTTAATATCATTTCTTAAATGTCATGTAATTAAATTGCAAAAGAATGAATGAATTTTAAGTGCTCAACCAAATCAATGAATAATGAGATCAAACAACAACTTAGATGACAAAAAAATAAGAAAAACCAAATTTACATGCTAAACTCCAATTACCCCAAACCTAGAAATGAACATTGTCCTCAATGTTTAAAATTAGCAACAAGCAATTTCGTTTGGGAAGGGGAGTTACATTTCAAAAAATAAAAAATACTCACACATTTGGTGAAAGAAAAGAGAAAAGTTGTGATTAAGTGGTGGTTGAATGAAATTTCGTTTTGGTTTCTTTATTGGCCTTAAAAGTGAATTGGTGGTTGTTCAAATAAGGAGTATGAATCAATGTAAATGAATGTATAATGAGTTTTGATCATGTAAAAATAAATAAATTTTCAATTATGATGATTCAAGTCTCTAAACAATTGTTTTATGCTCTTATATTTTGAGTTCCTTGGACTTTGTATTATCCATACGTTTCATTTCTTACTCACCTTACACCCTTGGCCCCATTACAACCTATGCTAAAGACCTCAATTGATCTTAAATGTGATGTGGTTCAATTGCATTCATTTTCCTACTTTTAAGTGTTTGGCATCCTTCTTGAGATCATATTAATGCAAGTTCTTCATCTTTCTATTTCGAGTTAAGTCCTTTATGGTTTAACTCTAATCTCATGTTTATAACTGAGTGATGCATTGTAGCCCTCTTCTGAGTGATTCATTTGTGAGAGGACAACTTTGGTGAGATATGAAGTTGAATTTGTGCTTTGTATGATTTTTGAAATTATGTGAAAACTAAGATTGGGGAATTTGTTGCATTTGGCTATCACACTACTACACTTTAAGCATTTTATGTTTTGAACTTTGCTGCTTTGTGAATGATGAATAAAACTGAACTTTTATTGTTAAAACTTTTGAGTCATGTGCATGAGTCATTTCTCTTCGGAAAATGTTCGGAAAGATTGTTTTGAGTTTTTTTTTTTGTTTTTTGTTTTGTTTTTGTTTTTGTTGTTGTTTTGCTTAAGGACTAACAAAATCTATTAAGTTTTCTAACCACGTTGTTTTGTAGAATCAGTAAAACGTTTGTGGGTATCGTATCTGTTAAACCATCAGGAGACACAACTCCTCATACTAGGGATGCCTAGAGGTTTAAATGTTTGTTGCATACGCTCAATGCAATCGAGTTACCTACGAAAGTGATCTAATTAACTTCTTGTTTTGTTTTTATCTTTGTTTTCCTTTTGTTTTGCTCGAGGACTAGCAAAATCTAGGTTTGGGGGTATTTGATCGGTGCATAATTACATATCATTTTGTATCCTTCTAGCTTATGATTTGGTTATGTTTTTGAGTTAAACTTGTGCTTTTAATCTCTTTTATCTTTGTTTCAGTGTATTAAGCTTTGGGACTCATGTAATGCATTTTGGAGTCAAGTTAGCTCAACAATTGTGTCTACAGATCAGTCAACTTCACGGATTGGACTGTACTTTCTCAAGAAGAACCAGATAATGAGCGATACATCATTGGAAAGATAAAGAAGTCTAGTTTCTATTGCATTTTATTTCATGATTCCGAGTCTTCTAGAGGAAGTTATGCAAGTTTTGGCAGTTTAAGGTCAAATTCGTTTGAGTTAATGAGCCAAAAATGACATTTGAAGGCCTTTCCCATTTTTTTAGCTGGGCTGCATATGGTTGGAACGATAAGACAAAGAGCTTCAAGATCCATATTTTTCCAGATTTTTTAGAATAGAGGAACAAGCCCAAAATGAGCCCAAAAAAAGACTACAATGCATTGTCATGCATGACATATGCATGAGCTAATTGTTTGTGATGGGATTTGTTAGGTGAAGCAAATTCATTACTAATAATTGGAGTGGAGTTTGGCAGCAGCCAAAGGAAATAAAAGAAGATGAAGTGGGAGCTGCAACACTAAGTCTAAAAACAAGAGGAATTGTTTTCAAATGCAATTGTGTGTTAGGTGAAGTGAGTGTGATTAGTAAACTCAATTGTATAATCAGATTTTTACTTCCTCTAGGCATATAAATAGTGAGGTTCTCTAAGGTTTCAAACACACCCTAAAGGGGGGAGCTCTCAAACACTTCTCTAGAGCTCCTCTCCCTTCCCTTCTCTCCCTTCTCTTCTCCAAATTTCTCAAACACTTCTTCCTTCTCTTTCTCAAACACTTTCTCCCCCTTCTCTTCTTCTAAATTCTTCAAACACCTCTCTCTTCTCTTCCAAAATTATCCAAGTTCTCAAACACCTCTCTCTTCCCTTCCAAAAATTCTCCATGTTCTCAAACTCCTTTCCTTTCTCTTTCTCAAATTCTCTAAAGTTCTCAAACACTTCTACTTTTTCTTCCTCAAATTCTCGTAGTTTCTTTTTTTGTTCTCAATTATTGTAACAAAACCCTTTTTCTTCTTAGTTGTAATTTATTTTTCATTGTAATGTAAATTCTTTTCTTAAGTTTTCAAGTTTTATAAGTTTCCAAGTTTCAATTACGGTTCTTGTTCTTATTCATTATGCTTATAAGTTAATATGCTTGTTTGAATGATTGATCACCATTAAAACTTGTATGTTAGCTTTCTTGGTTTGAATTAAGAGTAGACACCATACTTTAATTAAAATTGAACTATGAATAAGAAGAGTATGTATGGACATTTAATAACAAGGATTAGATGCATGCTTGGTTGTTTAAAACATTCTTTTATGCTTAATGGATTTCTAATGCTTAATTTTAGGTTAGACAACAAATGATCAAATTAGGGAATTAGGAATACAAGGTTAGGACCAGACACCATGGCTTAATCATACTTTAGCTAGAATCAATCCATGAATCTGAATTGAACTTGGGAACTTATTTGCTTGAGTTATTTTCTTATTTTCTTTCTTCTTTGTTTTATGTTGTTTTGATTTCATTTTTGTTTTGTGTAGGGAAACTGAATTGGATCATTCAATCACCAATCCCTGTGGAATCGATATCGCACTTACATATGCTAAACTACCAACGGCTCATGCACTTGCGAGTATCACAAGTTGAGGATGCAGCTGAATCTATTTTGGTGCAGCTAAATCGACGCAACACAGCTCAAGATTGGTTTCATACCTTATCGTATGGGTGGATCAATAGCTTCAGGAGCCGGGCGCTTGTCTTTACAACAAAGTACACTTCCTACCAGACGTTCAAGAAGCAAGCTAACCACCTGTTCAACGTGCCCAAGAAGCCTGACAAATCCCTGCGAGACTACATCTAAAGGTTCAAGGCGGAGAAAGCTAACATTGTAGGGTGCGATGATCGAATCGCTTGAAGGAAACATGCATCTAATGCTTAGGAATAGAACTTTAGCCACAACCTATACAACAAAAACATTCTAAATGGCGGATCCATTTTGTTTATACTAGTTGAGCTAAACCTTTTTCAATTTAAACCAAGTATCTCAGCCTAGTTTCTTTGAACACAAATAGAAAAGGGAAAAACGGAATAAATCTTTACTCTTGAAGACATTTTCTTGATTTCTCAAGAATGAACACCTTTGTTGGAAATGCCTTTTCTTTCTCTTGATTTTGACTCCTTCATCTCAAGGCTCCAAGATTGGAGTCATCTACCTCACCACACCAAATGCTCCTAGTGATGAAGAGAAGGCAATCATGAAGTATGGATACTAGTCTACTTCTTGATTAGACCAATTTTTTGTTTATGGAAGATAAGATAAAATGATGATCACTCACCAACCAAAGTAGGAAACCAAAAACCCTAGATAGGTTTTCTCCAATACTTAGCTTATATAGGACAACACAAAAGGCAATTGGGTGGGTATTTGGGGCTCCATTTGGTCCATGGGTCATGTCATCTTATGTCACTTATCCCTTAGGCCAAATAGCCTTTTGGGCTATTTTGTTCATTTCCTTTTAAATCATATTTAAAAGCCCAATCCAATATTTATATATGTCAATATTAATTCCATAATTAATCTTTTAATTATAATTTAACTATTAAATTATAATTATAGTCATACTTAATTGACCCGGTCGAACTATTTGACTTTGGTCAATTGCTCCAGTCAACATGTTGACTTTGACATTTGATTATCAACCATTGACTTGTGTCTCCTCATTTCATTTCTCCTTATTTGTACCTCTAATCACATTGTTTGGGTGTGCAGATCCGTAGGTTCCCTTTAGCAAGGTAGTGGGTTCACTCAACTCCTCAGAGATGATATGCGAATTAAATTCCACAATTAAATTCTTCCTATTAATAAAGGTTAATTGAAACTTTTTAGAACATTCACAAACCATGGTTGTTGCCTAGCAGTCACGGTTATCGGAGCTAAATGTGACATTATGAAAGAGCCTTTTCAAATTGGAATAACCGTGCAATTAAATCATTCTCTTATGTCAATACTCCTTATTCACATTAGTAGATCATAGAATCCGATTGGCAATATCCTAATGTGAATCTTTCTTTTTATATGATTATCCTGGTAAGATTTGAAGGCTTCTTCTTTCAAGTCTTATCCACTACTTTGCGCAGAGATTTGACCAATCATATCTTGGAGTATTCTCTCTCCTTTACTGAGAGTAAAGATTCCTTATTGTACATTCATTCGCTTTCATGACTCTATTGAGAATCCTGATGAGCACCTTTAAGATGTGCCTAATTTAGCATGACCGTATAGTGCCCTCAAAGATTAACAACATGGCCACAAAACATCTATGATGCCTAAGGTCTAAGGATTAATTTGCACCATTACAATTTATGAGTTCCAGCTTGACAAGTAAAGACTTCCATGCTGTAACTCATGTGTTGGATCGTGTTCAGTGTACTTTTTCTTCTACAAGCACCTCCACACATATCGATGTGTCTCCACACTTAATGACTTGAGACCTTGCCATTCCCTACATATAAATACGATACTGTGTGTACTGGTCTTTGGGGAATATTGACGCCCAATCAATATTCCTATGACCAGGAACATATTCAGGATTTAGGAATGATGAGAAGTCTCCATATGTGCAATCTTATTACATAGCTCTCATATCCACTGGTGTATTCCTTGGACGATTGTTGTTCTACATATTGAAAGATAATGTAGGATTATTTAATGTATAAAACAACCTTTCTTGCCCATTGATAACATAATATGTCTTTTATCAAAGACGTCCTTAACTCTAACTATTACATAATTAGTTGGCTTTAATGACATATTTCTAACAATCTCCCACTTGCACTTTAAAGCCAATATGACATGTATCTAATACCCATCTTCTCCATGTGTCGGTCCAGCTGAAGTTGACTCATAGGCTTTGTGACTGGATCTGCTACATTGTCTACTGAAGCCACCTTGAGCATGCTAATATCACCATCAGCAACATATTCCCTGATTAAGTGATAGCGGCTCTGAATGTGCTTGGATCTTTGATGAGACCTTGGTTCCTTGGCTTGTGCTATAGCCCCATTGTTGTCATAGTATAAAATGACTGGTGACTCAATGCTTGGAACAACTCCAAGTTCAGTAATGAACTTCTTCATCTAGATCGCTTCCTTTGTCGATTCCAAAGAAGCTATGTAATACCCCGAAATTTCAAGGTGGATTTTCATATTTTAGTGAAAAATAATATAATGGTGGAGAATGATTATGGGTATTTTATCAAGTGATTTTGGATTGAGATTATTAAATTAAGTGTGTTTAATTTCAAGTTGGACAAACATGACCAAAATACCCCTATGTGTGGATAATTACCAAAACACCTTTGTAGGCAAAGAAAAAGTGAAATGTGGAGGACATCAAACCACCCTCCTCCCATTCTTCCCCCTTGCCTCAAGCTTTCATATCCACCATTTATGAAAGGATGAGTCACCTAGTCTAAAATGGTGAGTCACCTAGCCTAATTAAGATTCTTAAATCATGAAATTATTCTCTTCCTTCCCATTCATTGTATCATCACTCTTTTCTAACTTGATGACTCACCTAGCCTAAGGCTCTTCAATCATGAATTTACTCTTATCCTCATCATTCATTGTATCATCCCTTTCTTCCTCATTCACCTTAGTTTAATCCTTATTCTTCTTTTGTTCCTCTTCAAAATTCAAAACTCGTCACTTCCTTGGAGCAGCCGAGAACTCAAATTTCAGAAGCTCAAATGAGAAAACTTTCTTCATAAAAATTGTTCATTTACGTGATTCCTATAACATACTCAAATTTCAACTGAATCCGACCAGTATAGGCTCTGAAACGTTGGTATGATCACAATAAGTTTACCATTTCCTGTTTTCACAGCAGTATGCTCGGTTTCAATATGTTTCTGTGATTTCCTGTACTCAAATGACTTTGATTCCTTCATCAAAGTTGTTTGAAATGCTGTCTATTATAACATATCAAAATGTTAGATTGATCAAACTTCTATAGCCACCTTGGGAACGTTTAGAGTGGAACTTGTTTATAGTCTTCGACCTTAGTTCCTTCCCTCATTTTCAGTCCAAAACACTCATTTCAAAAGCTCAAAACACTATGGTTTCTTCATGATAGTTACCCCAAATTCTCCTCTTTATAACATATCCAAAGATCATCCAAACTCAACCATTATAACTCTCTGAAAATTGGTATGAACAAAACTTGTTCAATTGATTATGTTGAATTTCTTGTTATAGATGTGTACTTTCTCTCAAATGGCTTGTTCCTTATCATTCAATTGCTCAAATTAGCCACTATCATCTCAAGTAAATGATTGTTTGAAGGCTTGAAGCTCATCTTTTTATTGTCTCTTTGAGCACTAGTTTTAAACCAAGTGTTGGTTAGAATGCCTGAAGGATATATATATATATATATATATATATATATATCTTTCAAAGTGTGTTTTTGTGAAGTTTTAGATTATTTCGATGTGATTTTGTTCCAATTTCATTATGGGCTTTTGTTACATCAAAATGAATATCTCAAGGGTTATTTCAAAGTTGGTTTTGTGCCATTTGAATTTAAATTGATTTTTGTGAAATTTTAGAGACTATCCTGCTGGAATTGTTTTGACTCTGCTACATACCCTGTTTTGAATAAGTGTTTGAAAACTTCCTAAACTTGGATTTTCATGAAATTTTAGTATGTTTTACTTTCTCGTATTTTCTTCAGATCTGGAAAGTTTTATCCAGTTTGGTTGTCAATTGTAATTTTGGTGATTTTTCAAAATGAAGTGTACAAACCTGAAAAAAAGAACGTTATGCAGCCTAGTCTGTTTTGGTTTCAATTTTGACATGCTTACTGAACCCTAATTTTTATCAAATTTTGACATCTTTAATGTTTCTATGTTTAGTTGTGATCTGGAAAGTTTTACATTATTTTGATTTGAACTCAATATTTAGTGAATTTTCCAAGTTAACGTGTTCCAACCCAAATGTTTAGCAAAACTGAAATTTTAGTTTTAAATTGATGTTTTAAATTTTCTTTATGAGTCTAGAGCCGAACCACCTGATTTTAAACATCCCAAAGAGTAGAACTATTATAGGAGGGGAATAGATTAGTTTTTCCTTGACGCTTGGTTCTATGCTTGCTTGGATGTGAGGTTAAGGGAGTAACAATCGGGTTAAACAACTTGTCAAGTGTATTATGGGGTTTTAGGTCTACGTGCGCTAGTAGGACACTCAAATTTGTTTCCTTATTTCCAATGAATTTTAATAAGTAAATTATCTTAACTAGGTGTTCTACCCTGCATACTTTCGAGGACTAAATCGCACAAGGTTAAGCTAGCTGGACATGAGGGTAGGGTTTCTGATTTCTGATGATTGGGCTATGTCACTTTTAATCTTGGTGATTATATATAGTACTATAAATATGAATATTATTGTTGCGTTGCTCGGTGAATACTATTTGATATTATGTGAATATTATTGTTGATGTTTCTCTGTGGATATTATTTGATGTTGAGTGAATATTATTATGCATGTGATTAAGCCTGGAATATTATTGTTATTATCTATATTATTATTTTGCAGAGATAAATGATGTTTGCGCTGCATTACATATGCATCATAAAGACAGTGGTGTTTGGGCTGTGTGTGTGTGTCGTTTGAGGTATATCTAAGGGGTGGGAGAAGGCCTTAGATATATCTAAGTAAATTAAATGTGGAATATATTCAGGTGACGGGAGCAGAGCTTGAATATATTGAGGTGATGGGAGCAGGGCCTCTAATGAAAAGTGAAAGTTGAGAAATTCGTAAACAAAAGAAAAATGGGTTAAGGGACGGATGGGCGCTAGTTCATATTTTAGGGTATTCGGGGCCACAGTGGTAAAACGCATGGTATGGGACATGCAGGCTTGTTGCCCTAAGGTATGAATTAGTGGGATTAGAAGGGAGTGAGTTCATGACATCATCGCATATGCAAATTTATTTATTTGGTCTGATCACATAATTATCATATACCTTGTGTTGTTTGATGCATGACACTTTGATTAACTGTGATAGTTGACCTTGAGGGGTTTGACGGTACTCTCATCGGGCATTAGAATGCTCATACCCTAATAGATTGTGCAGGATTAAAGAAGCAGTTTGAGGAAGCGGGTTCAACTAAGTCTTTGGGCTTTTATTGTTGATTTGTGTAATTAATATTTGTAAGTAATCAACCGTTTGTTAAAGATCTTAGTGTGTAGTTAACTACAAGCTACTGCGACTTTGATTTTGTGATGTTAAGTAAATTTGTATTATTTTGTGGATCTATTTCTCATCATATCATGGTTATATGATTTTATTCTTATGACTATGGTATGACTCAAACCATGATTCGGGAATATTCCTTATTTTCGAATCGGGTTGTGACAAGCTATGTACTTTGCTTCAGTTGTGAAGTCCGCAATGGTGTTCTTCTTGCAACATCTCCAACAAATTGCCCCTCCATTCAATGTGAACACATATCCGAATTGGATTTACGATCATCAAAATCAGATTCGAAATCTGAGTTTGTATGTCCTTCCACCGATAATTCAGGTTTCCTCCATAGACTAGGAACATATCCTTGGTCCTTCCGAGGTACTTAAACGCAGTCTTTACAGACTCCAGTTGTTCGATCCTGGGTTTGATTGATATCTGCTTGTGATGCTCACAACATAATTGATATCGTGCCTCCTACACAAAGATGGCATACATTAGGCTCCCAATTGTGGAGGCATATGGGATCTGCTCATCCGAGCTTGTTAAGCATGTTGTCAATTAACTCAGTTGTTTATTTCCTTGGTTAAAATTTTATGATTTTATGGTTTATATTCCTTTAAATCTCTTTAATTATGTGTGTTGTTAAAATTTCCCTCTTGGAATCCTCGTTGTCAAAGATTGCTTGAAATTCTTTAATCATCTTTTGTGAGACTTGTGCAGGCATTGTCCGATGGTTCACAAAGTTAGTTTCTGATTATATAAAATTGTTCAAAATATGGTTTTGTTTAAGAAAAGGCCAAATGGGGAGGATTGTAATTGTTGCTTTGTTTGGCTCTTCTCTTTTTAGAACAAAACCATTGTGATCTCCTTAGATATTTGAGATAGTCTCTAGGTTAGATTAATCAAGTTGCTGGTTTCCAAATATCTCTTTTTGTGAAGAACAGTAAGAACATTTTGCATACATTCACATGGATTGATACACTAGGATTGATACAACTTTAAAATCGTTTTATGTTTCCATTCTATATCAATCCTCTCCTATTTGTTTTAAATCCATCCGTTACTTTGCATACATTAGCAGAGTTTGATATACAGGGATTGATACACACTTTAAAATACGTTTTATGTTTCATTCTGTATCAATCCATGCTATATCTATTTTAATCCATCCATTGCATAAATCAATTAATAGTTTATTAGAAATATCTTTTCTGCACTTGATTTTTGAAAAGATAAAATAGAATTATCCTCTACATCTTACATTCTCTTATCAATCAAACTTTCTTGAAACTATTATTCTTCATGTAATCAATAGTTTCATAATAGTTCCACTTGGTTGAAACTATTATTTTTCTTAAAAGTTCAACTATATTCTTCTTGAAACCAAGTTCCTAACTGAATTTTTTTATGTTGAACTCCTCTTTATTGAAACTTGCTGTTCAGTTCTCTATAAATACTGAACTTAGTTTTAATGAAGAGGCAAGCATGTTAAGCATTTGGCATCACGTTTTAATCTCAGTCTTTACTATGCTTCCAAGTTCATGTTTTTGAAAGATCATCATATCGCTTATTAAACATTCAAAAACTTACTTGATCATCTTGAATTCTTAAGAGTTATGAGTATGATTTCATACACATAAAACTTACTACAAGTTTATTCTCACTTTGATTAAATGACTACTTTGGTTTCATTATTGTATTTATGATTAAACCTTGTTTCAAAGTTCAAACATCTTTTGGTTTTAATTCATAGCTGTACACGGTTTCTTTTATCTAATTCAATCATTTGTATGATTGAGATAGATGAATTTTATGAAACCACAACTCACTTCATAACATCATATTGTGAGCAACTTATGCTTGGTGCTGTTGCAAGGTTGAGAAAAGAATCCGTTGATGTGAAGTAAAGAAATGGTACTTTGCTAGAAGCACTACTACAAAATAGTTAAACCACAACACAAAGTAGACGACGGTGCATCTTAAAACCATCATTATGTTTTAAAAGACGACGTTGTTTTTAAAACTGTCTTGATATATCATCTTATACACTACTAGCATTAGATTGATTTTTAAAAGAGGACGCTTGTTACACGCTGAACAAAAAAAAGGCCACTTGATTTTTAAAAGACAGCGCTTGTTAGTGACAAGCGTCGTCTTTTAAAAATCAAGTGGCCTTTTTTGTAAAGACGACGGTTTTTTGAAAGAATCGCTGCCTATTATATGTAAAGATGACGGTTTTTTTAAAGAATTGTCGCCTATTATATGTAAAGACGACAGTTTTGAAAGAATCGTAGTCTATTATATGTAAAGACGGCTTTTTTGAAAGAATCGCCGTTTATTATATGTAAAGACGACGATTTTTTTAAAAACCGTCGTCTTTTAAAACAAGCTAAAAAAGGTCGCTTAAGTGAATTCGCGCTCGATAAATTTTCAAATTTTCCCCCGTCTCTGAAAACCTTATCTCTCATTAACAAGCGTCGTCTTTTAAAACACGCTAAAAAAAGGCTGCTTAGGTGAATTCGCGCTCGAAAAATTTTCAGATTTTCCCCCGTCTCTGAAAACCTTATCTCTCCCTCCGTGAAACCTTCCGAGCTCTCTAAAACACCCTCATGAAACTCTCTACAAAATCATCAAAAAATCGATATCAATGAAGGAGTTGAGAGATTGAGGTCTTCGCAAATCCATAAGATGGAGAGGGAGGTTACGTATTTGAGAGTCAAAGTCGGTTGGATGGTGAAGATCTCGATCTCCACGCTTTTTAACGATGATCTCCATCTCAAGCGTTCAACTCTCTCATCAACCTCAGGGGCTTGGTACGGTTAGCTTTCCAATTTTGTAGTCGCAATCTAGAAAGACTCATCGAAATCTGTCGCGTAGGCCACTTCAGGCCCATGGCTGTCATCACAACTTTAGGCCCTTGGCCCTCGCACTCCTCTGAAGGTCCAAGCCCTATAATTATCCTAATCTCCTGATAATTGTGAAGATCGAAACCCTAGCCTCCTACCTTTCGAAAGGTTTGATTTACCCTTCTATATCCTGCTAGTGAATTCTGGATTAGTCACTTTGCGTTTCTCGGTATGTTCTTTGTCTCCTCGATTTCATATTTTTTTCTCTCTTGATTTGTTTGGTTTGTTTACAAAAATTCATGACAATTAAAATCCTTTTAGCTACTGCTTGTACATAAACCTCCTCCTGCAGCAATTTTATGGTCTCCTGCTACTATCTTCTTTGGAAGCCTCATCCAGCAAATTGGATCTGCATTTACAAAAAAAAAAAAAAAAAAGAAAACAACTAAAAAACTTAATATGAAGCAAGATATTAAGAATACTAAAACAATCCATCAAAACAATAGACTTATGTTTCGGAATAAGTATATCGCAGTGTGTCATTATGGGTGTGTTATTATCAGCTTCACCACGCCCTTCAAATACTAAAATAGATTGGCCCTTCAAGTGTTTGGTTTATTGAAAGCCAACAACTTTAAAGGTACATACATGTCATTCCTGGATAAAGCAACTGCTATAAATGAGAGATGACATTCTTGAAACAGTGAATTCAACAAACTTTAATTTTCACCAAAACTTCTAGCATACATATAAATCACTAGGGACAAAAGCAGTTTTCAAAAATCAAATTACACAGTTTATATAAATTTTGACAGGAAGAATGAGAAAAGCTCACAGAGTAATTGCCACCACAACAAATTATGTCCCTTCTAGCATCCATATGAAATAACCTAATAGAAACATTGAGAAATCGCCCAATTAGCACATAGAAACACAGAATTTAAACCTAGAAACATAGTTTCTTTTGCATCATGACACCTTCACCTAAAGTGAACACACAGCCACACAATTGTTTAAACCAAACCATAAACTTGCAATTTCCTTTTAACATAGCCAAAATACCCACACCTCCATCTGCATCTCCACCACTCTATCCCCCTAAACACTGAAACCACAATAAAATTCATTCTACCATACGAAAAATAAAACCCATTAAAAAATGCCATAAACAATACATTCCCAATGATTACAGGCTACACAAATTGTCCCATAGATTAAATCCACAACCCCATCTGCATTAGCTGCTAATGGAATGTGAACTTCAAAAACTTCGAAACGTGTTGTTATAAACCTGTACATTGGCATAAGACCCTTTCATAGTAATAAATAAATAAATCTATTCCAAAACTAAAATCAGAAATTCATAACAATACAAACGTAAAATTAAAGGAATTACACAAAGCGACCTTATCTAAACAGCTGAACTGAAATTGGGATTTGATGTACAGAAGCAATTGAATTACTGAAAGAGAAAAAAGACAATTATGTCACTCGAAACAAAAAACAAAAAAACAAAGGTACGAATAAGGTACCTTTGGACTTGTCCACGAAGAAGAGCGACTTTGGTTCACTGCTTGAAGAAGTCATGATCGGTGCTTATGTTGATTCACCATGATGCTTCCCTTTTTTTTTGCTTTCATGTTACTCTTGAACTCCCTCCAACTCTAATCCTGATTTTGTTTTTAATTATTGTATCAAAAATAATCCCCTGAGAAAAAAAGAAGAAGAAAAAATCAAAGCATAATCTTATTCGTAACATAAAAAATAGAAGTTGATGCTTGAACTGGACACTTTACATCAATATGAAACTGAATCTGGATCTAGAATGACCTGGACACTTAACAAAAAATAAACATAAAGAAAGACGAAACTAATAGTGACAGTGTAAACAAATAACAAATGTAAACCAACACCCAATTCCAGTCAGAAACAACCCAAAAGTATCCCAAAGGGTGATTTGTTTGCTTTCTTTTTTCTTTGTCACCTACGTCTTCCAGAAAGACAAAAATAGAAATCGTGGATTCTCACTAACACATGAACGTAGAGAAATAAAGCCATGGCCTTGTTAGGCACATTTAGAGGCCCAAATTATCAGCCGAAAACAGAACACCTAGTTACAGTAGAACCAATATTAAAAAGTCTAATTTTGGGAGGGAAAAGGGATTGTATAATAATGGACAACTTTTGAGAGAACCCAAAAGGAAAAAATCATCTTCCAACTACACTAATGTATGCTGATTGGAAACTTAAAATACAAAATATAACGAAATGAAGAATCATTAACCTTAAATATAGTTTCCTCTGCATCTTATGGAACCCTTATGCATCAGAGAGTGCGAGGTGAGAGGCGATTCCATCTGTTGAGATAAAATTCCAAAGACTTTTTAATTTCATAAGTCAAACACATAAATAATTACAAAAACAAACACAAATATAAACATAGACCTAGACCCTAGCCCAAGTTTCAGTCAATCAAACATAAATTAGGGATAGCTTTGTGTGAGAGAGAGATTCGTACCATTTAAAGAATTGATGCTCTGCAGATTGAAGATTATTAAACAGAAAGCATGGAATCGGAGTCATTGAAGCAATTCTGGACTTCGAGTTCTTGAACTGATGACTGGACCCCGAAAAGAGAAGAAGAAGATGAGAGCGTAAAAACACTCAAAGGAACATCTGCCCTATACATATTAAAACTAAAGAGAAAGAGAAATGGTTATCAGATAACTAAAACTAAAAATTGTTTTTTTTTTTCATTTGATCCCTTTTCTCAGAAACCATACAATAATATAAGGGCGGCCAAAAACATAATAGTGAAATCAAACTTACACACACCGTTGAGTTTTAAAATTTATTCCCCACTCCGCTAATTCCAACAGTTTTCTCAAACTTCAGTTCTGTTGAAAAGGTCTCAAGCATGCAACGCACAGGGTGAGAGGCTAATATCCATATAACATGAATCCTAGGAAGAAATACTTGAGTTTTGTGCAAGCCTAAACACATGAAAACTTGACCATACTTGGCATCTTGAAGCATGGCATACTCGTACATGAAACTATTATTTAAAATGTCAATATAACAAAGAAAAATAACTAAAAAGACAAAATTTCACCAACACTAAAAATCTTACAAATTCATTTCCCAATTCTTATTTACAAAGCTAAATTAGATAATACAAAATAAAGCCGACTAACAAAGTGTTCAAACTAAAATCAACTTTGGCATTTTAGCAAAACTTGGAATGCTAGGCTGAATATATGCAAGTGAATAATCTAACTAAACCCTTATAGAGGAAACAGTTCAAATATGAAAGAAGCAGAGGCAGGGCGTCATATTACCTGAGACAGAGGGTTGGTGATGCGAGATGGACCGTCTGATTTAGAATCTAAGTAAACGTCGATCGGTTTTAACAGCATCATACCATAATTTTCTTGACTCTCTCATACACTGCAACATCTTACAAATACTGAAAATTCACAAAAAGAAAAAACAAAAATAAACACACAAAATCATACCATAATTTTATACCAATTTTCTGGAATAAACACAGGCAAAGAGAAAATCAGCCACACAAAGACATGAACTACCAGATTGATGAGCAGACTGGGGATTCCAATATTGATTGCTCCAGTTATTTTTCCTTCAATCTTCCTCCCTGTAACAACAAATCAAACTCAATTTATGATTTACTTCTCAATTTTCGACATCACAAATGAAGAAACGAACCTAGAAAAAAAAATGTCAAACCTTTTTATGCAGTGAGTAGATGAGGATTCTTACTCTGCGAAACATGGGAGGGGAGGAAATGTGTTTCCAAGTTTGCGGGCCATGGTGGGTTTTGGATGGTTTCAGTTTATTTCAATAGAACGTGCAAGAAGAAAAGTTCTCCGTAATTGTTCTTTTACAATTATACCCTACAATTATATGTATATAATATAAACATTCGTCATAAGTTAACCCTAGCCTCATCTTTACTCGCTCTGCTTTGGTCTCATCTCCGTCTATCTCTCTCTCTCGTCTACCTCTCACCAAATAACAAGAGGGTTGGTCTCGATACCCAGATCGGATTCAAAGGTTGGTTCTTTTTCCTGCGCTTAGTTTGCATTTGAGGGAATTCATTTTCCAATTCTCGTTTATTCTATTGGTTTGTAATTATTTTGTTTGGGTTGTTTTAGATTGGTGGGGTTCCGAACTATTTTTGGGTTGTTAAAGAGAAACAAATAAGCTGGCTTCTCTCTGAAATAGAAAGAAAAAACCCGTGTATTTCTGCTTCCAGTATTACTGTTGTGAGTTTGATGATGTGGGTGGGTCCGTGTATAGATTTCTGAATCCAAATGAAAAACTGAATGAAAGTGAAGCATCTGTTATGTACTGTAAGAAATTTCAATTTATTTATGGTGTTGGATTTTTATATTTTATTTCAGGTTCGAATCGACCCCAAACCCTAAATCTCAACCTAGTTTTGTGCGTAGATGGAGCTCTTTGGCTCTCTCTCTAAAATCTTCCTCTCACCCGGCTCAGTGCAGTTGATGAAGAGCGCCATTCCAATTTTTGTATACTTGACATTGGAATTCTCACGTGATCTGAAGAGAGTTGAAAAGTTGAGAAACATTAATGAATTACTGGGTGAATTTATTGGAAGGTGGACTTCTTTTGATTTTATTATATTTCATTTATTATGTTTTTCTTTCTTTCTTTTTATTAGTTTGTTTGTTTTTATTAGTGATAATGGAGCTACAGACTGCAGCACGACGGAGTTTCCACAAAAGTCTTCTGCTTCAAATACCCATGGCTGAAGTTTTAATCTGTTTATTTTTATTTTATTTTATGTATTTTGTATTTACATCTGGATTTGTCGTTGATGTATTTCGTATTTTATTTTAGGCAAAACGATACTTGTAGTCTATGTGTTGTCCAACTTTTATCACCAAGGTTCTTGGTTTCAATTTCGTCACTTTTGTCACTGCGCTTTTAAGGCTGTGTTTGGTATGCCTCACTAGACTGGATTAGACTGGACTATGCTAAATAATACTTGAAACCCATGTTTGGTGAAAGTGGGGACTAACTTAAATGGGATTGTATAGTCCAAGAGTTGGAAAAACACCGGACTCGCTCGTCCAATGCAATGAGGATCAAAAGCGGTTCGCAAAACAGCGAGCGTGCTATTTTGATTGCACGAGCAACATAGCCTTCCCTCTCTCCTTCTCTCCTCTTCCTCTCTCTCTCTCTCCCTCTCTGCCTCTCTCTCCCACAAGATGCTTCCAACGAAATTCGTGATATTCTTTGATGAAGCAAACCCAGTAGCAACAACATTTCTCCACACCACAAAAGAAAATTTAAATAATTTCTGAATTCAGTCACAAATGTTCCTTCGTTTTTTTCTCTCTGTCATAAATAAGGAACCCTCCCACCCCCAACTTGCTGAATAGAGAACAAGATAACAGAGCTTGGATCCCCTGCGAATCATCAAGTGAAATTCAATGTGGATGGAGCTTGGAGCTTTGAACTTTGCATGTTGGTTTGGGTTGTGTAGCAAGAGACCATTCTAGTACGCTTGTAGGAGGAGTGAGAATGGGGAGGGGAGATCTGGTGGGGGACGACGATGAGGAGATCTGGTTAGGAGTGGGTTATGTTTGGGTTGTTGTCTTCAATTGTAGTGCTTTAATGGAAGGGGTTGCACAGATTGTGGGGGAGGATAAAGAAGTTGCAGAGAGAGGAGGGGGGGGAGAGAGAGAGAGAGAGAGAGAGAGAGAGACGAGGAGAGAATGGAAGAGACATGAATGGTTTTTTTTTAGTTTTTGTTATTTTTATTCATTTGTTAGTTTTTACTTATAGTTAAATATTTCTTAAGTCAAAATTCTTAATTAAATTTAAATATGAAAATAATTATTTTTTAATCCGATAGAGCACCAAACACAGGTCTTCACTATTTTTACAATCCAAATTTTCTTAGTCCGATGCAAAGACTAACGTAGGTCGACTTAATCCAAATTTTAGGTCAATCCGAGCTAATCCGAAACAAATTCTAGGATTTAGTTCGAGTCCATAACAATCTCGTGCCAAATGAACCCTAAGAGTCCAAGCAATTCGAGGACACCTCTCAATTTTTGTCGATTCCTTTTAGTTATGTTAGGGCATCACTGCTGCGATTAGTTATGAAATAAGTGGAGGGGCATTAAGGTAAATTCCTGTAATTACAAAAACAGTAAAATATTAATAATAACAAAAATAATAAAATAATAAAAAATGAAGAGCCTTGCAGTGCTCTGTAGTAAGTTGTAGAGTGAGTGATTGCGTCTTCTTTGAGAAGCCAAAGACCCAAAAATATTCAGAGAAAAAGAAAAGCTTTGAGAGAGCTCAGATTGTAGTAGAATACAATACAAGATTCAATAATTGCCTACTTCTCCAAGCCAAAGCCATCATTTTTGCTATTTGGATGCTGAACCTCATACTGGTCATCATCACCAACTCCATACTTTTTCCATTAAAGCTTTCACGCTATTTACCACAAGAAATTTGTAGCTTCCTCTCACGGAAAAGTGTTTTCTCCAACCTCTTCTTCCCTAAAAGCTCAACTTTTCTCTCTGCTATAAAACCCGAACACAAAGCCCTCTTCTTTCACTCAACCTGATTGACTTGACCTCTAATGGCGGACAATCGAGGGTTAAGAGCTTTGTGTGCATTGCGTTCTCTATCTACTTGCTTCAGTGTAATCCCATCGCCTTCGCCATTCTAGACATCTCCCAAACTTCCCCCAAATTCGCCGAATTCAAATGGGTAAGCCTAAGCCATCGTTTTAGGTTTATAACATGGCTCAATTTGACCGTAATGCCCCTCCATGTGAGGGGCACGTACTGATGCCGTAACATAACTAAAAGGAATTTGACGGAAATTGAGAAGTGTCCTCGAATTGCTTGGACTCTTAAACCACAAAGTGGCAAAAGTGATGAAATTGAAACCACAGGACCATAGTGATAAAAGTTGGAAACCACAGGACTACAAGTGTCGTTTTGCCTTTATTTTATTCACCAATTCAGAATCACTCCTAAATGTGTGTTTTTGTTTTGGCTTTGCTGCATCATTTACTTACTCTTCTCTTTGTTTGTTATATTATACATGTTGCAGGTGATGGGGTGGGATGGGATAGATATTTGTGGTTGTGGATCTTATTTATTAAGTATGTTGATTTGAGTTTGACTCAGTATTTTGAGTAATGTATTTGATTCAGTCCAACTCCTATGTATTTTGTTGATGTTAATTTGTATTTTGAGTAATGTTATCGATTCAGTCTTTTATGGATCATAATTGTTAATGCTTGTTAATGTCATAATTCACAAACATAGTTTGACATACAAAACCAAGTTTATGTTTAGAATTTTATTAGGAACAAAACCTAAGATACTCGATTGGGAGTGATTTTATATTCTTAAGATACTCATGTTCCAAAATCTATGATTTGGACCACATGCATACATATTTGATTGTGGTGGATTTGGCAGTGATCCTTGTAGCATATTGGACACGAGATTAAAAGAATATAGATTCTGCCATGGAAGAATGATAGAATGATAGGATTTTGGTTAAATGCTGTTAAGAAGTTGTGAGGTCGAGACTCAACAAAGTTTCTCTACTTGTGTCCCACACCCATTTTGGTATTCACCCATGAATGTTTCTAAGGTCTAGGTTACGCAATACGTATTGATTTTTAAATCTTCTCCTAATAGAAGATTTTGTATGATGTGTTGATATATTTTGTTATTAACACGCACCCAACAATGATAAGGACAATCGATTGGTCAATTTATATCGACAGCCCCTTGTTAGCTGGCCCTTTAGTGTTTGTTGAATTCGAAATCTTCCTCGAATTAACATAAAAGATCTTCCGGCTGCAATAGATGCAAGGTACATTGCTTCTCACCATACGCATGCAAAATAACCCACGTCTTGTTCGAGAAAAAGGGCATTCTGAAGGTTTAGCATAAAAGAAAATGTACACATCATTTGACTGAATAAAAGATAAAAGAGATTTTTGCACATAGTCCTAAAATACTTAATACAAGTTTTGCGAAAATTTTAACAAACTTCTTGTGAAGATACTTTATACGAGCCATAGTCGTATAAATATAGGCCGGAACAAAACATACCCATAAATACCAAGCATCCCATGCCATCACCTGCCACAAGTTAATAACATACAAAAGCAAAATATATGTCAACACAAGACTAGCAAAACCACACTGGAATATGACGTAAGAAACTACCACATGGGACGTTTTATGGCCGTTGTAAACCAATACATGATAGATTTGAAAAGAAAATGACACAAATCACAAGACTTAATCCATACATTCTAATCATTGTAATAACTTGAATCTTTATCATATTTCCCTTCCCATATGAACTAGCAATGAATTTCATGTGCTTACAAATTTAGCAAAAGACCCAACTTTTTTCCCTTTCGGTAAATAAATGTCAAAACATTATAAGAAAAAAGACTATCTAACTGTATATCTTATGCATATAAAATCAGAAAAACTTCTTATGCGTTACAAAGGAACAATAGGATAAAATAGAGAGCTTTCAGCCGTGACAAAAACAAAAGGAGATGCACATCTACACTAACAAATTGAGGAACATAGAAAGAATAAACTACCACATACATCATGGAGAGATGAGGCTCGGGGATCAGTATTTGAAGCACAAAACTATTCCTCTGGCATCTTCCCCACACTAGCATCCCTATTCACACACAAACAAGTCAAGTCCGACTATACATGCTAAAAACAAAAGGAAATAAGTGGATGCAGAACAAAACCAGTACAATAACAGTGGGTAAGCAACTTATGTACTAGCATAACAAAACCAATATAATATCTCGTTGTAGTTATCTTATTTGGTGAAATCAGATATTTTACAAGCAACTTATGTACTAGCATGGCTTGAAGTGAAGAAATTACAGAGGGAGTTGCTGAAGGAACCGAGCTGCAGAGGGAGATTGGTTATGGAGTTGTAGAGGAAGAAAGCGAAGAAGATAGTTGAGAAATGCAGAAGTAGACATGCAATCAAATCAAAGAGAGATAACCAGAAAAATAAATTAATAAAAAGAAGAGAGAAGTTTTAGAAGTCTCTGTTGTTGCCAATAAAGTAATAAAAGCACATTTTGTTCATCTTAAATAAATCCTGAACCGTTAGATGTGGATAGATCTAAGGGCTTAAGACACATGTAAAACATTGTGTGTATATCTAGGACTATTAGGTTAGTTCCAGATACCGTGTGAATTTTCCACTACATCTTCATTCACAACAACCACCTTACCATTTACCAAAGCAAGTAACAAAAGAATAGGGTGGATGAGGGACAGGGTGGTGGGCGAAAAAAGTAGAGTTATGTACAGTTTTTGTTAGGACGAGGGATTAAAAAGAACAGCGATGTAGTTTAAACAACTTAAGTCGTTAGAAATAATTGTTTCATAAGTACATTAGATGAAATGTGACGATTTTGAGTTACTGATTCAGGTTTGGGTGTTGAATCAGTTGAGGGGGATTTGCATGCAAAGAATAGATAAAGTAATCAAGTCACGCAAACCTAAAATAGTGCAGCAAGAAACCTAAGAGTGGTGTAGTGGCCAAAGGGCCAACATTGAAAAATTACATAGATAGATCAATCAAAACCAAGATAACTAACTGCGATATACCTACCTGAACCTGCGTGTAGATGCAATGGTGTCCAGAAAGGTTTGTTTTTTCCTCCATTCCCGGTACCTATCAATGATGAAGTCCGTTGTAATTCTATCACAGGTCCTATTGAAAAACAAGGAAAGTCAAATATAAATGTCGGTGATTCCTGAGGTGTGAACGTCAGGACATGTCAATAACCAGTGGAGAGTGCATGGTTATTAATAGGTTTAACACAGACACACAGATAGGTTGTTGACATGTATGCATTGAGGAAGTCCACTGAAGTAGAAATGGCGGCCAGACAGACAAGACAAGAACGAGTCCAAAGAAAAGTTTACTAGTTCCTACTTATATGGTAGTCTCCAATTATTTCCCAGGGGACGAGATTGTATATGTGGGCTTTCAGCCTCAGTATTAGTATATTATATGTGTGTAACCCAGGAAAAAACCAGGACTCTTCATCTCTTGATAATTGAGTTATAGTAGCCTGGCATGTGAATGCTGAGCAAGCCATGTTTGTTTATCAGAGTGTTATTCTGATTGATGCCTTTGGTTGTTCCCCAATCACCCACAAAATAAATAGATTATATATGTGTGTGTGTGTGTGTTTTTATGGATGGAAATACTTCCCACACTCCAGTAAACGAAAATATAGAGATGCAAAGACCAGAAGAAACAACATGATTATGAAGCGAAGCGAAGAAACCAATTAAAGCAAGGATGCAGAATAATTAGAAACTGGAAATAAAAATTATAAAAGAAAAAAAAAACACATAATTAACAATTACCGATCAAACTCGGCGATGTTTTTGTCCGCTTCTAGCATCAGTTCCGTTGCTTCAATTGTGAGATTATAAATTTTATAACTCATTACAGAAATTCCAGCGAGTATCAGGAGTTTGC
Organism: Prunus padus; assembly: GCA_024362665.1. Lineage (NCBI taxonomy): Eukaryota > Viridiplantae > Streptophyta > Magnoliopsida > Rosales > Rosaceae > Prunus > Prunus padus. The sequence goes on along the minus strand of JANFAM010000001.1, from coordinate 1,652,142 downwards.
ATATGGGATGAGGAGATTGAGCCATTGGGAAGGATCGGATCGGACGGGACGAAGGGAATGCTCTCGAGTTAGGGCTTGAGACGGGATAGCGATAGCAGAGAAGAAAGATTTGGGTTCGTCTCTTGGACCAAATTATGTACTTCCGGTCCGCTGTCCGCATAAAGATTGGGCTTTGGTTGTCCAACAATCGCCGCCTTCCAACTTTCCTGAAGAAGCCCTTCCCTCCGTTACTACGAAACGAACCCTATGATATCCAAGACAGGCCAGGCCCATCACAAATATTTTTACATATTATATTTATGGGCTGTTCTCTGGCGAGTACTTCTATTTGTGAACCTTAATGCGATAACACCGTTAGATCTAATCCAATGGCTTCGAAAAAGTAATTCTAAGTGAAACCCTCAATTTGTTCTCTCTCCTCTATCCTCCAAAACTTTTTTTTTAGAAAATTTTCCAATCCTGCTGGGCGCCAAATTTTCCCAGTCCTGCCCTTGAATGTAGATATTTTAGTCCCAAAATTATATTAAAAAACTGAAAGCAATCAGCTTTACCCCTTCCAGTGGACTTTTCAATCTCCATGAACTACACCCCTCTTTTCTCATCTATCTTTCCATTTACCGTCCATAGTGGCGGATGCAGAATTGTTACCCCATGGGGTCATTGTACTAGTGTTAAAATTCTGAATTTTTTTTTTTAAGGATAAAAACAATGCTAAAAATTAAAAAACAAGCCAAACTTATTCCAATTAACAAAAACATCATTCAATAAATTAAGCCCATTATGCAAACCATAAATTTAATCAAAATAATAACATCAACCCAAATATTAAATACACACACCAAAAAATAACCCAAATAATAAAATATATGGAATATTACAACAAAAAGAGCACAATGGGTTTGGAACCTTTGACCAAAAACTTGTCCCAAATAATAAAATATCTGGAATATTACACCCCTCTCTCTTCTTCCTCCATTTTTCTTCTCCGTTGCAACCATCTTCTTCTCCATGGGGTCGTCTCCCATGGCTGCCAAGGCCAACAAGGGACCTCCAAGTCATTTCCAGGTCTGCCATGGGGTCAACCCCATTGACCCCATGGTGGATCCGCCACTTCGTCCATATCCTTGCTTTCACTTCTACACAAAGCATTACTCATCTTCGATTCTGAAATTTTTCTCATTGTGAAAACTATGATGACTGCTACCAATATGGATCAATCACTTTCCTTTTGGGGTTTTGGGCTACGGCTCTGCTACTCTCTTGAAGGCTTAATTCAAGGTTTAGTTTTTCTTGCTATTGTTTCTTATTTTTCTTAGTTTCTTCTTGTTGTTTTCGATGTTGGCATGTTGCTGTTTGCTTTGGGCTGTTTTGGTTGTTTAATGGAATTTGTTTTGGATAAAAAGGAAAAAAAAAACTCCTATGTTCTTCAACACATGGATGGACTAATCCTCTTTTCTTTAAAAGAACGTTGAAAACAAGAAAATGAAAAGACAAGATAATAAAGAAAAACGTGAACTAAATAAGTTTGTGAAAGATTTTTAAGAAGCTTACCAAGACAACAATTTCACCACAATTCCTCTTATCCAAACCTTAGCATGCATACTATCAAAATTCCCAAGTTATGTTGATGATTAGTTCTCCAAAATTATGATTAACTCTTTTCACAGCAATTAATCACTTCTTCTTACACGCAATTTATCCTTGGAGTGAGGCATAAATATAAACATATAAAAAGACCTTAGGTTCAATGAGAACTTCACACAATCACACAAACCCCTAAGAGTATGGTGTTTACCTTAGGCGCATTCATGAATTTAATCACAAGAAGCAAACCTCATATTAGGCATGGCGTATACCCTAACATGCATCAAATTACTTAACCAAAAACCTAGATGGTAGATAAGCATCAAGATCATTAGTTAAGAAAATAAGCACAGTGATTAAATTTCAACATGGAAATTCTAATAGCATGACATAACTAAGCTTTGAATAATTAGAAAAGGGTTACATTGTGTCTTAGTAAAGGAGAATTAGTTACTCATAATCATGGTAACAACGTAAAAATAAAACATGGAGAAAGAGATAAGAGAAACCCTTAGAGTTTAGAGGCACGGTCGCTCTTCCTTGCTCCATAGTTGAAGTCTGAAATTTCTGGTCTGTTCTCATTAGTCCTCACGACCTCCCCTCTTAAAAGGACCTAAAACCTAGTTAGAATGGGCCTAAACAAGTGGCCTTACACGAAGACTTGATTTCCAAGTCAGTTCCTAACTAGAAAAGGTAATTAAGCTAAGTTTCCTAAAACTTCCAGGAAATGAACCTATGATATCCAAGACAGGCCAGGCCCATCACAAATATTTTTACATATTATATTTATGGGCCGTTCTCTGGCGAGTACTTCTATTTGTGAACCTTAATGTGATAACACCGTTAGATCTAATCCAATGGCTTCGAAAAAGTAATTCTAAGTGAAACCCTCAATTTGTTTTCTCACCTCTATCCTCCAAAACTTTTTTTTAGAAAATTTTCCTATCCTGCTGCGCCCCAAATTTTCCCAGTCCTACCCTTGAATGTAGATATTTTAGCCCCAAAATTATATTAAAAAACTGAAAGCAATGAGCTTTACCCCTTCCAGTGGACTTTTCAATCTCCATGAACTACACCCCTCTTTTCTCATCTATCTTTCCATTTACCGTCCGTAACCTTGCTTTCACTTCTATACAAAGCATTAATCATCTTCAATTTTGAAATTTTTATGTCCTGAAAACTATGATGATTGCTACCAATATGGATCAATCGCTTTCCTTTTTGGGTTTTGGGCTGCTGCTCTGCTCCTCTCTTGAAGGCTTAATTCAAGGTTTAGTTTTCCTTGCTACTGTTTCTTATTTTTCTTAGTTTCTTCTTGTTGTTTTCGATGTTGGCATGTTGCTGTTTGCTTTGGGCTGTTTTGGTTGTTTAATGGAATTTGTTTTGGATAAAAAGAAAAAAAGAAAAAAACTCCTATGTTGTTAAGCATCCTCTTTGTTTCTGTTTTCATCCTCTTTTCTTCCTACAATTTGTGATTTTTTTGGTTTATGTATAAGTTAGGGATTTGCATATTATATTTATAATTTTTTACATATTATATATTTATAGTTGTTTGGACTGTTATCCAACTTTCTTTTTATTCTTTTTGGCCTGTTTGGTCGTCTGTGAATAAAGTTTTTTTGCCCTTCAACCTACAAAGGTAGAAGCACTGGATCTTACTTGTTATCGATTTAAATGAGTGTGAGATAAGGACATATGATTCAAAAGTAGATATGTGCAAAACTCAAGCCATCCAACGGGTTGTGCAAATGTGGCGAAAATATCGCCCGGTTGTTACACGATTCTGGATATATTGGCGACGGTCTACTTCTCAAAAGTGAGTGGCTAGTTATTCGCCTTTTGGATGCACCCCAACAAGTAGGCGAGTGAGTCATATTCGACCTAAACTCTTTGTCTTATGAAAGTGCGCTTTTGTTGTACAATGAATGACAACTTCTTTGCTATGTTTTAGGGGCGACTGTGGGATGTACATTCTCAAATACTGCGAGTTTTTGACCTGCAATGTAGACCTAGCCAATATTTCCCATGACACAATGCCCTTGTATCGGTTGAAGCTCGCTGTACAGTTGTTGCAGGGATATTAGTAGCTGTGATTCATTAGGAGAGACAATACGACATAAGTTGCAAAGTTTTTAACTGGTGGGTGTAGTATATGAATTGCAAACTTAATTTAACTAGGTTGTAGGTAACAGTTGTTGAACTCATAGCTTTGTATTGCATCAATTCACGAGTTAGAAAAAAAAAACCTTTCTATAATATAAGGGAAGCTCGAAGAGCTTTCTTCGCATGCTTGAGGATATTTTTAACAGTAGGAGGATATTTTTAATGCCCTTCACTATATGGATGAGTTCAGCATATGCATTAAGTTCCTTCACATCCACCTGGTTTTGAATGTGAAATTCAGTTGGCCTGTTGGCTGCAGTCACCCATTCATAGCCACTACACCTTGTAGCTCCCTAAAAAAACATAACAAAGTTTCATTTTTCAGTTTCAGATTACAATGTCAGAGCATATGCTTCTACTTTGTAGCAGTGTTCATTGTCTTAGGTAATGCCTGACCTGAGTTAGTGTTAATGGCTGATATGGGTTAGTGTTGATTACATACAGCTTATTAGGTTTTACACATGAGTGTTGGGAAGATAATACTTACATATGTTGTGAAGCACTTCCAATACGGTCTGCCCAGATTCCTTTCGGATTTGGAGATTAGCATCACCATCTTAGCATTGCAGTGCCGACACCTCTTTGCTTCAGTGTTTGATGAAGATTTCTTCATCGCTTTGCCCCAAAGGGAAAATGAAGATAAGAGAAGAACTCAACCCTTCAAAAAATGTGGTCAAAACCCCGAAACAGATCTTCCTTCAATTTTGAAAAGGAATTGTATTTAATTTTTTGGGGGCAACTAATATGGAGTTTGAAGTTTGAAGTTTAATTTTTTGGGGGGAACTAAAAGGAATTTATTTATTTTTTAACCCTAACCACTCCACAGTAAACCCTAAACCGTAGAGGGCCAACCCCTAAACCCTTAAAGGCATTTTATGAATCAAAATTTAAGTGGCAAGAAATCAGAAATTGTAAAAATGGCATGTGGCGGCATGGGAATGCGCCGCATGTCGTTGAGGTTTGCAGCTACCCACTCCAGCGCCTCCACTTGGCATTTCTTGTATATTTTATTCCTTTCTTTTTCCAAAAATTGTAAAAAATGCATGAAAATTAAGAAAAAAATGGGGAAAATTCCTAACTGTGTCTGGGGATGAATACATCGTACGGAAAGTACAATACCTGGTTTTGGAGGGAGTGAAAAATAAAATTAGGGAACGAACCCTACACTTGGATGATGCAAATGAAAACACTAGTACACTTTGTAAACCCTACACTCTCATTTGTTCGATCATATTAATCCCATATCCAAATTAGTTTGCCCTGGCCTTTTTTTGGATATGTCATTGAAGCAAATATCGTCACGATCGCGCATGAATTTTTCTGCAATTATTCCCCCATAAATTGGATTTTTAATTGAATATTTAAGTGGAAATGATTAAAAATGCATAAAATGGCGTGTGGCGGCATGGAAATGCCCGCGTGTCGCCGAGGATTGCAGCTACCCACTCCAACACCTCCACTTGGCATTTCTTGTATATTTTATTCCTTTTCATTTTCCAAAAATTGTAAAAAATGCATGAAAATGACGAAAAAAATGGGGAAAATTCCTTACTGTGTCTGGGGATGAATACATCGTACGGAAAGTACAATACCTGGTTTTGGAGGGAGTGAAAAATAAAATTAGGGAACGAACCCTACACTTGGATGATGCAAATGAAAACACTAGTACACTTTGTAAACCCAACACTCTCATTTGTTTGATCACATTAATCCCGTATCCAAATTAGTTTGCCCTGGCCTTTTTTGGATATGTCATCGAAGGAAATATCATCATGATCGCGGAGGAATGTTTTTGCAATTATTCCCCTTAAATTGGATTTTTAATTGAATATTTAAGTGGAAATGATTAAAAAAATGCATAAAATGGTGTGTGGCGGCATGGCAATGCGCCGCATGTCGACATTATACATTTGCGTTACAAAAGTTCGCATTTGACGAATAAGTTTTCTTTGTCGCGCAAAATTGGATGTCGGCACATCCTTGCGCTTGAAAAATTAACTTTTGCGCGACGAAAGTATGTGTGACGAAAGGAATTTGTTCGTCGCTCAAAGGTCAATTTTTGGGCGACAACAAGAAGACTTTGCGCGATTTAATACATCTTCGTCGCGCAAAAACCGTCGTCCAATACAAGATCGACTTCAGCCATGGCAGAGGCAAACTGCAAAAAAAAATTGCAGCTAGCCTCTCCCTCTCTCTCAAACGGTATTGGCCAACCAAACTCGTCAATTTCATTTCTTTTCTGAGTTGAACTACCTTTGCCTTTGCTGCGTTCATTGGGTATGTATGTTTTGTCGTTATTGTAAAAGTATTAATGTAAATTCATACTAACGCCATTAATTTCGTTGTCTATAGGGATATTATATGTGATTGGCGATTGGTGGAGAACGATTGAGAAAGTATTTTCATCGTTTTATAATTTAAAAATATAAAATTAATTACATTATGTTTATATTGTTTTGTGAAATAATTTATATTATGTTGGTAAATTATGTACGTACGTTGATGTACGAAGTTAATTGAAATTAATTTCGTACATTTTTTTTTTTGTAAAACTTAGTTCCCGTTCGAGGTTAGATGGATGTCACGCATGGATGCGAAAGCATGTGACAAGACCCGACCCAAATTCCACTTTGGAATTCGAGTCGAACCCTGTGCGTGCCCGACACCTGGCGGGTGCCGGGCTCAAATGACTAAATTGCCCTTCTAACAAAACTCCAAACTAATCTCAAGTTTGACTTCTGCTGAAAATTCAGCAGAGTCTCCTCTGTAATTTGAATGTTTCCCAAAAATTTTACCAGTCAAATAAGCATATAAATGTATATCACAACTGCCAGCGTGTAACAACAAATAAACGAATTCCTGTTTAACTTAAATCTCTTCTGCCATTAAACTTGATATTTAATTAGATTTCCTGTTTCTATATCCTTTAAGAATATCCAACTCGGCAGCATATGAATTGAAATACTTAAAAGCAATAAATCGAGTCATAGAAACATCGATCATTTAAATAAACTTATTCAAGATCAAATAATGAATTAAATTGCATAAATTCATTTATGAAAACAAACAGTCCACTCACTAACTTTGCCAACCTGATTAGTCAACTCTCCTTGTTGGCTTTACCGACTCGAACACTTCTCTTGTGGTAATACCTCATCTTTGCCCCTAAACCATTTGTTAATCCTAATAGGTTAACTGGTCGAACGATCTAAGACAACACTCCCATTTACAACGGTATACTTTTAAACTACGCTTAGTACAACAACCCAAACTGGATACAATTTCCAACACTGCATAAACTCTCGAATCCGAGATGCCCACAACTCTAGTTTTACTTTCTCCAATCCTCGACATGAGAATTTTATGTCACCAGTTATAGTTCCTTTCAACCATTTATTTCCCACATGTATATTACGTCTTTCATATGAAAACCTCAACAAATTTTTTAACTCTTCATGATACCTTTTTACTCAGCCACGCCGACAAGGCAAAACAACATAAAGAACGTCCAGCAATTTACTAAAACAAGGATGCACACGTGGTGCTGAGTCTACAGGAATATAACCTAATGCTCTGATACTAACAGGACCCGACCCGGATTTCCCCTCGGAACCCGTGACGAACCCTGCTTCCCGTCAGACTCTAACCTGACGCCGGACCTACTTCACTAAAACGCCCCTCTAACAACGGTTTAAAGAAGAAATGAAAGTCGACCCCTACTGAAATTTCGGCAAATTATGCACGCCAGCCCATTTTGTTAAAAGGTCCATAAACAAAGACATTTGGGCTTTTTATCCATTGAAACTGGAAATCAAACCAAAACGGTGAAGTAGCCTAGACCTTTTTGAGTAGATTACAAATATAGCCATGGTCTAAAAAAAGATAATTACCATTTTTTGCAATTAAATCTGATACACCCAGCTTTGGATCAAAAGGCCCAGCTTCTAAAAAACTCTCACCATCTGTTCTCAACCCCAAAAGCAAGTCAGCAGATTTTTTGTCTAAAAAATGTTTTCTCAAAAAGAACCCCACGTGACTTTCTGACTTTGGAAAAGTCAAAATTTTCAACTAAAGCAGAGGAAGTGATAGGGAGTTAATGAGGACAGGTCCTACAGGAGAACTTCTCCCTTTTTTTAGCCAGGGAAAGAAGGTCAAATCCCCTCTCAATGCAAAAAAAAAACCACTGCACCTAAGCAGGTTACAATTCCAAGAGAAAAGCAGGGAGCAAGAGATTTGTTTACCAGAAAAAGCAAATGGACCATCATGGCAGATTGTGTTTCTAAGGAACAATTAGAGAACAAGAAGAGTTGGTTTCCTTTCATGAAAAAGCAAGGAAAAGACCACCATGAAATCTGACAGATAGTTTCTTCTCTGCCAGAATATTAACTTCCCTTTTTTTTTGTGGCATTAAAAAAAGGGGGGAAAATCTTTTTTAAAAGATCTAACGCCCAGTATTAAAGATTAAAAACCCCACTCCAGCATTTTCTATAAGTATGAAAGGAGTTGAACAGATCAAGGACAGCCAAAAAATGAATCAAGACAAAAACTCTCAAAGTCATACTGACAAAAATCAAAAAGATCAGTTGATCTCAAAAAGCCTTCAAATACTAAAGTAACCAAAACTCTTTGATCCACAAGAAACAGGTAAAGCCAGAATTCAAATCTCTAACTTCAGTTCTGTTTAGAGAAACAGTTTTACAAAGCGAGATTTCTCTCGTTACAAATTTGGTTTAGCACAAGCCAAGTCAAGCAGAATCTGGGTTTTTACAATATGAAAACCTCAACAAATGTATAGAAGGTCTTAATCAAATAGAACAGGTACTATAGTGCTCCAGCTCAGTAATCATCAATCCAGCCACAAATTGAAGCTCTACCAAATTCAAACTTTGGCATCTATTTCCAGCTGAAAGCTATCAGTTGAAGGTGTTGGCGATCCAATCCAGCATAAACACATCCAATCCAGCCCAGTTCAGAGGCAGCTACCCAGGCAGAAATCAAAGCCCAAACGTTCTGTTGTCTTTTTTAAGTTTGGCATTTCTCTTTTAAGTTTTGTAATAGGCAATTCTGCTTAAACACTTTGCTCTCTTTTAAATATTTATTCTGGCCAGAACTACTAGTTTTTGTACTGTGAAAAATTGTGAAGTCCTCACCAGTCTAAGGCAAGAAAAGAACTTATTTGAGAGATATTCCTCACCCAAATTCACAATTGCTTGTTTAGAATCAGAAACTTAGGGTGCAAGTTATCTATTTTTTAGAAGTCTGCTAGGGTTTAACTGCTAGCAGTGGCACGCTCATACACAAAAGAAAATTGACTTGTTGACCACCAATAGTTCTGAAGTTGATGGGGAACTTTACCCTACCATCACAGGATTAGATAAAAAACGGGTGAATAATTTGGCACGCTCGGTGGGACTTCTCATTATACATATTTCTAAAAGACATCTGTTGGTATATGAATATTGGAAGTTCTAGCCAGCATCCACGTTTCGCCATGGAGAGAGATCAAACAGCTCTCCAAGAATGAAATAAATCAGAGGAAAGTGATGCTAGGCATTCAGCCCATTACAGTACCAGGAGCAGACGTTCCTGTTAGAAATGTGCCCTAAGAGCCAATACATTTGATGTAATCTCCTTAGAATACATTTCGTATATAATATATAAAAGGCAAACTTATTTTGTTATCTTTTACATCATGTAAAGAAGCAAATGTCCAGGGTATGCTAAATAAGAGATAAAGTAATCTAAAGAAGATTAGATTGGGGAGACCTTTAATCTCTAACTATAGTATCCCAAAATGTTCCTAATCATAGGGTTATCAAATGGGCATTGATAAACCGTCAAGATTAGCACATACTATGTATGCTCAATTAGGAGGATGGTTAGTCTCAAACCATTTGTGTAGTTGACACTAATACAAGTATGTGGGTGCTCATTAGTGAATGAGTACACTGAACGTGATCAACCGTAGTTCTCGTATGAAGTATTTATCGACATGTCAAACGAGAACTCATAGTTGCAATAATGCAAATTAGTCCTTAGACTTGAGGCATCATGGCTGTCCTGTGATGCGTTATTGATCTTTGATAGCTCTTAAAGGCAAGCCGTAAAAGATTTGTCTAAAGTGTTGTTGGGGTCTTTTAATTCATCATAGGGACATGTGAATATACAATAAGGAATCTCTACCTTCGATAAAGAAGGAGAATGTTTCGAGATGTGATTCAGTAAATCTTTGGCCAAAGTATTTTGAGCTTGATTTAGAAAGTTGTTCTTCATCATGTTCTTTTGAATCACTTGAGGGTATAAATCATATTAAGGGTTTGACATAATCAATGCGTACCCTAATAATATGATATGAAACATTGTATAAGAGAGGGACCGTATTGCATTGTAATTCCAACTGAATAGGTTCTTCACCAATTTTGGTTAGCTTGGGTAGCCATGATATATTGCTAGATGTCACTCTTGGTTCGTGGAAGTCCTAGGATTGATAGTGATCGATCCATATAAAAGGAAAAATTAAAAGGGGGTTTTAATTCAGTTGGTTAGAAAGAGTTCTAATATTTTCCCACTGCCTTGCTAATTAGAACCTAATGGATCGCACACCTTGAATGGTTAACTTTGTGAAATACATATGATGTTGTGGAAATAAATTTGATCGATTTGATACAGATGATTTACTACGTGTAAAAGTGAATTTGGGCCTCGATAATAGTTAACAGGAAGCCCAAATGGTTGGGTATCAAGCCCAAGGGCTTAAGACACCTAAACATTATGGTTTAAGTGTCATAAGGCCCATTTTGGAAGCCCAATGGGATTTGGCCGAAAATGCTTAAGTAAGTGAGTATGGGAATTGTTTCAATAAGCAAGTGAAGCTCATTATTACACAAACACAATCCAACATGAATTAAATAGGTTTGGGAGATCAAAGAGAGATAAAAGAGAGTTTTCAAGCGTGAAACACTTTCATCTTTCAAAGAGGTTTAGATTGAAACCAATCTTGCACTAGCATCCAAGTATTCTCAAGATACTTCTTCTCATCTCAAGGTTCCATTGGTGTGGAGACTTAGAGGCCATATACTTTTGTGGCTCACATGGAGGAGAAAGATCAAGGAGCAAAGATCAAAGAGGAGATCAACAAAGAGGAAATCATCAAGAGAAGACCAAACACAAATTGGTTCATATAATTGCTTCAAGGGTAATTAGATCTTATCCTTTCTCTTGAATTTTCCATTTATGAAAACATATCAATGTTCATGGCTTAAGATACTTGGAAGAAGTTTTGTTTTTGAATTTAAACAACCACCATAGAGTTCCGCTGCAATTAATTTGATTAAATGCATGTTTAATATTCAAATGAACTTCACAAAAATGTTTTGAATATCCTTTAATTCCAGGTCTAGTTCTAGAAGGATAAACCAAATACAGGATGCTGTGCTCCGACAAGAGGCTGCAACATAAAGGTGCCAGGACACTCTAAACAACATGACAGCCATGATGCAGTGGCAAGTCAACAGGCAGTTCCGGAAGGATTGTGAGGCTGCGATTGCGAGAATTCGAAATCCAGATATTGTGGTCCAGCAACTAGAACTCCCTTTTAGACCTCCACCAGGACTTGCGTGGCCATACCAGGAGAATCCCCTCATTGCACAGATAGTTGGAGTGCCAGGACCGGGAGAAATCCAGACTGGACAAAGGGGAGGAGCTTTTATTATCCAAGAACAAGAGGCTCCAGTTCCTCCTGGATGACCTACACTAGTTCAGGCCCCCTAGAACCAGCCAGAATCGCCACCTATTCCACGGCTAGAGGTCCCACGTGATCGACCAGTAGCACATCTGCCTGAGCAACCAGCCGTATTGCCCTACAGACCAAGAAGGATGGATCCCAATCCATTCCCTCCACTAGTAAGAGGCAGAAGAGGCAGAGGAGGAATTAACCTTTTTGCCAACCATGACAGGAACAGGGTGGGGGCAAACTGGAGAAACCATCCAGACTTCAAAGAAGAAGAAGAACACAGGGATGAGGTCATGCTTAGGTCGTGCAAGATGGAACAAAGGGTTGAACACAACCAGCCAGAACAAGGAAGTAACTTACCTCCCGTTAACACCTTGAATGATATGGGGGCATTCCAGAGAATGATCAGAGAAATTATGGATCCTAAAGGAAGAAGAGGAGAAAGGCCCACTTACAGGAAGCCATATTTTGATTACATTGATTAGATGCCCCTACCCCCTGGCTTTAAAGTACCAAATTTTACCTTGTTCAATGGTGAGGACGCCCATGCATCATCAATCAAGCATATAGGCAGATTCTCTGTCCAGTGCATAGCCATAGAGAATAACAACCTTTTAAAACTTAGAATCTTTGGGAATTCCTTGTCCGGACAGGCTTTTACCTGGTACACTAACCTACGAGCCAATTCTGTCCAAACTTGGGAGCAGATGGAGAATGCTTTCCATGACTACTATTTCAGAATCCAACCATAAGTCACCATTAGTGACCTTGCTGCCCTCAAACAAAGTGAAGATAAGCCTACCCAGGACTTCATAACCAGGTTTAGGAAACTTAAAATGAAGTGCTGAATCCCTATGGAAGAAAGACACTTCATCCAAATGGCTCAAACTGCCCTCAAGATTTCTCTAAGGAAGAGATTCGATGGGATGCTATTCGGAGACCTGGCAGAATTGGCAGACAAGGCCTTTAAATATGAGGAATTCTTCCAAAGACACATACTACAAAACACCATCTTCCTCAGTGCATTTGGTTGAAGTAGAGTAAGAAGAAGGCACAGAGAGTTCGGAAGAAAGAGAAGTTGCAGTGGCGGAAATGGCAAAATTAAAACATCCAATCAGCTGTAAGGCTTTGACGAAGCCACCGAAGAATCAAAAGCCACCACTATTTACAGGAGGGTTTGTCCCAAACAAACCAGCATAGAACAAGCTCTATTCCTTCGATTTAACCAAAGTTGACGCTTTGTTTGACGAAATGCTTCTGCAAAAAGTAATAGAAACACCTCACAGGTTGCCCAAACCTGAGAAACTCAAGGGCAAGCAATATTACAGATGGCACAACTCCTAGAACCACTCCACCAATAGTTGTGTTGTTTTTAGAGACGTCATACAAGAAGGGATAACGACAGGAAGGCTAAAGCTAGCTGAGAAACCTCCCTCAGTAACAACAGATCCTTTTCCCCAACCTCAAGTCAACATGGTTAAATTAAACTGGCCAGCACAGGAGAAAGACAACCTGATAGTAGAAGTCAGCCCTAACATGGGCAGAAAAGTCACAAAGAAGATAAATCGGAGGCCAAAGGCAACCATTTCTGCTGGATTAGTTCTGTGCAACAGATGCAAATGCAAAAGTAAGTTGGAAATAACTTTGGATGAGCACAACTAGCCTACAGCAAGTGTCTTTGACATAAGTGGAATGTCATACCAATAGAGCTCGGTTCCGGCCCCATCCAGAGACACAGCCAAATAGAAATCCTATCAAGGGCCTACCCAACGCATCAGAAAGGTGATTGAGTAGCCAAAGAAGGAGATGTCAATTAAAATACCCAGAAATGATAAGCCTTTGGCAACTATCGTAGAAGGCGATGGTATTATGTTGGAAAGAATGGCAGGCCAACTTTGGAGCTAACCGTAACATAAAAAAGGAGAATCAAGAGGCACATCGCACCTTCCTCAAGAACAGGATAACACACGGGTGCTTCCAGATGTCAGTTCTGCCAGAAATGAGAAAAATCTAGAAGCGAATTTTCAAGCAAAACAGGCAATATACCAACCAGAGGAGATGACAGAAACAGAATTTCCAAGTGGACCCTCTATCCATCCAAATTTCATCCCCAATCAATTTGTTGGAACCTTCACAACCACCAGGGTAGTCCGGACCCATTCCAATAGTTGATTAAGAGGATTGGACTGAAGAATACGAAGAGGAACGGGTGGATTACGAACCATCTATAGACGATCAGACTGGGCTCCTTGAAACAGGTGAGCAAGAAGACTGGACAGAGGAATATGGAGAAGAACAGATGGAATACGATGGAAAACTCAGGCTTGTTACAAGGTGATTTGGGCATCAATATGGTGTTTATCTTGCTGGAGAAGTTCTGGGCAGTAGAAGAACAAGAAAACACTTTGGAAGGAGATGTACTCTCCCAGGAGAGTTTCGAATGCAGGTTGGCAGAGGTAGGAGAAATGCAAGAATAGCAAAATACTACTGTCAAAACAGGCAGAACTGTCATGGAAATTGCTCTTGAATAGCTGTGCTTTTCCAAACCTATCAAGGAAATGGCCAATCATCTCAGGCCATTGTTCATCACTACAAACTTTGGGGGCATTCCTATCCGGGTTTGACATGTTCGGACCGTTGGATCGGCTCCCATTTAATATATGTTAATCTAGACATCTCTAGGATCGTGAATCAGAGCATCGGATGTCCCGATTCAATAAGTTAAAGTTTGAATTTTACTAAAACCATCCGATCGTACGATTGTGAGCAATTCGACCGTTCGATTTGGACCAAACTTGCAGGGTAGGTTTAGAAAAGGGTGCTGAACCTTTAGGAACTCCCGAATTGGTGATCGAAGGTTGTGGGCCCCGTGGGCCCGGATGACCAAATTTGGGCAGTTTGACTCCTTGATTGACTGTGAGTCTTCCGAGGTAGTTTTACCCTTCGAGAAGTGCTAGAACGACCGTATAAACAAGGCTTGGCTAGTGATGAACTGTTTTGATTATGTATGGATTATGAGTGTTTCGTTTATGTTGCTTCCTGGATGAAAAGGTTATTTTATAAATAAGAATGATGAAGTCTATTGCCATGAGTTTTATTATATTTTGAATAGCTTGAATATTTCTCTGTGCATACGAAGGTGACTAGTATTGGTTGTTCCTACTAAACCCTAAATAGTATTAGTTGCTTTCGAATGGCTGTTCACCTATCGGGACCCCAAATTGCCAATTGTGAATTGACCATGCAGTATTGGCATTTCAATTGGAATGAATGTTCCTATGTCACAATGGTTTTATATTGTGTATGATTTGGTCATGAATTAGCCAATTGGCTTATAAATTAATTCTGAATAATTAGGCAAATTTGCATCTAATGTAGAATTATGTATTGTCTTGCTGCACATAATAGATGGATTATGTATAGTTAGTAATGCTTTGATTTCCATCTTTTCATGGTTTGCCTCATGGGTTCATGTATGAGTATAAATACCAATATGGTTTTCAAACTCACTACAGGAATACCCCCAGTTGCTTTGGTACAGTTTTGTCGTTTATGCTTATGCCCCACGAGTTTCAGGGACGCCTGAACCGTGTGGAGCGAGGATGTGTGATCTGTTGTGCAAATTGAATGCACTCCCCTAATGATCTTGTTGTTGATGGACTTTGTAACAAACACAATGATGGATGAATCACACACTCACACACTCACAGAAAATAACCAAGCACAAATGACACAAGATTTATAGAGGTTCGGCCAACTCTTTGCCTACTTCCTCTTGGTGATCCCCTTGAGAAATTCACTTCATGAAAGAATAGGTTACAACTTTGGTTTACAAAGAAAACCCCCTTAGAACTCTATTCTCTCCACAAGCTCTCTTTTCTCTCTCACCCCTTGCTCAACACTTTGATGCACTTGTGAACACTCTCTCACCCTTGGTGTTTCCCTCCTTGGTGTCTAAACTCTCAAGACCCAACTTAGCTCCTAACTTGAACTGATTGCCCTCTCTCTCTTCCTCCCTTGGTAAGTTAAGCCTCTCTTGGACACACTAGCTCACAGCTTCTTGTCCACTCCTTGAGAAGTAAAACCACACCCTTGGTGAACTCAATCACACTTTGCTGTCTTGTTTTCTCTTCTTTATAGACAGACCTTGGACTTAATTGGGGCTGCATAACACTCCTCCACGTTCTTGCTATCAGCCACCCACCTAAGCACTAGGTTAGGCAAACCAGAAAGCAAGCCATAAAACATGCACCCTTTGTCCCCTTGTCTTCCACATAGAAAAAGACCTTTGATACAAGTCAACAAAGCACATTCAACGATGTTCCAGCTTCTAGGGCACGTTGCCAAACTCCTAGAACCCATAAAATACTTTGGAGGCACATGGAGTTAGGTAGGGAACAAACCCATGTGAAAAACAACTTGAAAACGCGTGGAGAAAATTCAGCACAGGCGTCGGGCGACCGGTCGCCAGGAACTTGCGACCGGTCGCAATACACTCTGTCAGAAAACGACCGGTCGCCCAGACTTGCGACCGGTCACTTCCTGCGAATTCTCCAGCTCTCCAACTTCACGCAATCTGCTTCAAAACGACCGGTCGCTAATACCTTGCGACCGGTCGCTTCTCCCGAAGCTTGCATCCTTAATGTGAGCCAAATTTCCAACACGATCTGCGAGGAATGTGGCTCGAATTGACCTTGTGTTGTGGAGGCCTGCGAGGAATGCCGCTCGAATTGACCTTGTGTCGCCAAGGCCTGCGAGGAATGAGATACAAGGAATTGACGAATTAATGTGGGAAACAAATGGAAATATAGCCCATTTAAATAGTAGATGTTGACATTCAGATTTCGGGTGGTTAATGCTATTTTAATAAATTTTCCGTTTTCCTATTTATATGTAATAAGTTAATTAAACATTTAGTTATATATATATATATGGAAAGGCTAAAAGTGTTTTCGGAACTTGTTTGTTTCATTTTCATTCCTATTTTTACTTATATATATGGAAAGTTAAATCAAGTAATATATAAACCGCTTTATGAACTAGAGGAAATTCAAGTGAGTAGCCCACGTATGTGCAAGAATAAACTATTTGGAGAAATGGGAAAGTTGGAAAGTGTTACTTTAGAATCTGTGAATGTGATTGAGCATATCACTAATATAAGAACTTGGATTGATTTGTAATCACAATGAAGAATGACAATTGACATGTGATACCGTGAGCAATATAATAAGATGGAAGAACTACGTGTGGCTTGATCCTTCAATAAGGGTATGTAGGTAGCCTAGAGTCCCACCAGTGCAGCCGCGAGCTAAAATACTTATGATTGTGTTGGGTTGTTAAACATTGTATGATGGAATTTAAGGACTCATTTTAAGTTAATTACGGCGCGTATACATGATTTAATTCAAGTTTCATTATTGGCCTTATAAATCTCATTATTTGATTCAAGTGTTGTGCCGGTGGTTCTGTTTTGAATTATTGAAGGCCGTGAGGCCTAGTTTGTAAACCGCTTGAAGGTTAACTTGTGCATGCTGCTAGTTGGGGATATTAATTGTGTTTTATACGGTGAAAATTTTGGGAAAAATCCAATTGACAGGAGACTCTACCGAATTTTCGGCAGAGGCCAAACCCTAAAGAACTTTGGTTTTCATTAGATGGGCATTTTGGTCAAGTATGCTCGGCATGTACCAGGTGTCGGACACGCACAGGGTCCAGCACAGATTCCAAAGTGGAAATTGGGTCGGGTCCTTTCAATGTACCTGGTGGCAGCCAAAAATCTTCTGACAGAATTCAAGGAGGCTACTTGGGAACATATTCCAAGGGAAGAGAATTGTGTAGCCAATGAAATGGCTCAGATAGCAACAGGGGTACAGATACCTGAAGACTGTGTACAAAGAATCATCAAAGTAGGAAAGAAGCGCCTACCATCTGTTCTGACCAGAGGAATGGAGATAGATATCAATGTTGTCGTAATGACTGAAGAAGACTAGAGGAGGCCTATAATCAATTATCTGCAATATCCAACCCTTCCTTTTGAAAAGATGATAAAAATCATGGCCTTGAACTACCTCATATGGGATGGAGATTTGGTCCGAAAAAGCAAAGATGAATTACTCTTGAGATGCTTAGGGAAAGAAGAGTACATGAAGGTCATGGGAGAAGTCCATTAAGGAATCTGGGGAGCACACCAAGGCGGAAGGAAGATGTGTTGGTTGATTAGAAGGTACGGTTACTTCTGGCCTACCATGGTGAAGGACTGCATTAAATATTCCAAAGGATGTGAAGCTTGCCAAAGACATGGACCAATCCAGCAAGCTCCCTCAGTTCCCATGAATCCAGTCATCAAGCCATGGCCATTCAGAGGATGGGCAATGGACCCCATTGGTAAAATCTATCCAGCCAGTAGCAAACAACATTGTTTCATCATTGTGGCTACGGATTATTTCACTAAATGGGTAGAAGCTAAGCCAGTCAAATCCACCACATCTCAAGAGATCATTACCTTCATAGAAGAACAGATTGTGCATCGGTTTGGCATACCAGAATCAATCACAACTGATAGAGGAACTTCTTTCATATCCAGAGAAATGCAGGATATGGCAGGCAGGCTCAAGATCAAGTTACTCCAATCCACTCATTACCATGCTCAGACAAATGAACAGGCAGAATCAAGCAACAAGGTAATCATCAATATCATTAGGAAAATGCTTGAACAGAATCCAAGGCAATGGCATGAAAAACTGTCAGAAACCTTGTAGGCCTACAGAACTTCAAAAAGATAGGCAACTGGTATGACCCCATATGCTCTAACCTATGGACATGATGCAATTCTACTCATGGAAATCACAGTTCAGTCCATCAGGATTGCCCAACCGCATAACTTAGTCAGAGAAGACTATTCACAAGCAATGCTGCTAGAATTAGAAGGATTGGACACAAGCAAAATTGATACTCTCAACAAACACTTAGTAGGAAAAGAGATTGTGGCAAGGGCCTATAACAAGAGAGTTAAAAACAAGAGTTTTGAAGAGGGAGAAATTGTCTGGAGAGCAGTTCTGCCCCTTGGATCACATGTAGCTGGTTATGGAAAATGGTCACCCATATGGGAAGGTCCATTCATAATTAAACAAGTCCTTGGATTGGGGGCATACAAGCTACAAGACCAAGATGGAGACATCCATGCTGCGCCAATCAATGGTAAATGGTTGAAGATATCCAACCATGTGGGATTCAAAGGCAGTGTAAACAGATCTTGGGATCGAAGCAGAGAAAGATGGAATTATAGATTGATTGTTTCAGTCAGTTTTGTAAATATTTATTTTTCGTTTTTAGATTCTACCTTTCTTTATTGTTCAGATAAATGAGAATAAAAATGCAAGTTTCACAAAATAAATAGGATTTTTTATTTAAAATATAGACCAGTCTTGAGAGTCTCCTACAGACCAGTCTTCTTGATAGATATTTCTTTCCGGAGGAGCACTCCTTGATGGATAGAGGCCTCTGCAAGCTCTAAAGCAGGCTTTGAAGCTGAAACCATGCTCTACACAAGAAAGGTGGCCTTAGTTTTCCTTCCCAGTCTAGCTCCAAGGTTTTTTTGTCTCTCCCTCAAAGTAGCCAACTGTTTCTGGAGGTCTTCAATACGCTTCTCCAACTTATCAGCAGCAGATGTGGTCTCTTTCTAATCTGCAACCAGCACGTCCAGTTCTGCCTTCTATTTCTGATAATCTGCCAAGTTTGCTTCATGAGTGGTCTTATAGAATTCAGAAGCATTGAAGGAGGGCTTGAGATCTTCACAACTGTTGTGGAGGATGAGTACATCTCTTTCCAGGCCCAAGCTGATCTCAACGATAGGTCTGGGAGCCACATTCTCCCTATGCAACAGGTCCATATCTTTCATCAATTGATCAATGGCTTATTTATTTTCATCCGCATCCAGTTTAGTTAATCGCGATTCTTATTCTCGTCCATCGCTTCATCCATCGCTTTGGACTTAACCTGGCTTGGAACGGCTCCCGCTTTCTCAATGGCCATGGCGTAAAAGAATAACAAGGGGGAGATAGGATACCACACCTAGCTCTCCAGCAGTTCTGTCTTTTTCCGCCTAAAAAGAGCAGAGGTATTGGTTAAGCAATAATGAAAATGGTGAGACAGGGGGCAAACAGAATTAAGGAAAGAAAGAGAATAGAAACTACCCCAGCTTTGGGATAGCAGCAGAGTTTTTTGCCTCCACATCGTCGAAAAGAGCCAATTCTAAACTTGTGGGCTCTCCTATTTGAGCTTCTTGCTGCTTCTTGGCCAACTCAATACTCTCTGCTACCACCTTAGCAAGGATTTCCTCCTACAAAAGACAGAATGTACATTAAAAGAGACACAGAAAGCAAAGTCAAACAATTCTGTCTTAGAAGCTAAAGAAAATCTCACTTCTTCTTCTTCTCATCCCTTGATCTTCTCTGTGGCAGCCTTGGAGACTTCATTCTCTTTATCTACAGCATCAAAGGCTTCTCTCATCTCCTCATCATCCGTAGTTGTTGTAGGAGCAGCCACAGTTCTTCTACCTCTCTGAGAATCACTCACAATCCCTTTCCTAAGCTTTTTGGTCTTGGTAGGAGGAGGGGAAGGGCTCTCAACTAAAGAAGAACAGATCACAGGGTTAAGACTCAATTCACAAATAGTCAGAAAGAATGACAAAAGATTTCAGTTCAAAGAATTCACTCGGAATATCACCTGGACATAACTATCTTGAGCCTGGGCAGTTTCTTTCCTTTTGCTCTTTCTAATAGAAGGAGTAGCCTTAGGGGCTTTCTCTGCCAGAGTTTCATGTTCATCTTCTTCGTCTCCAAAAGGAAGCTCCAATTCCTAAGCAGTAATAACAGAGGGCCCGACATCAACCCATGTCAGGCCCACATTCTAACAAAAACCCTCTTCCCGACAAACGACATACAAGGGGCCGAGACTTCAGCCGAAAATCGGACAGAGTCTCCCCTAAAATATGAACATTCCCAAAATTTACAACCTGTTAAAGCACAACTGATAACAATTTCCAAACGCCAGCACGCATACACAAATACATAACAGGCCTCCGCCATACAATTCAACCTCAATGGCGATAACAGAGCAATCTAAGAGTCGGGAAAAGAAATAACCGAATACAGAGTTTAGGGTTCAAGGACGACAATCCTACCCTTCAAACGAAGCTCGAGCAGAGAAACGCGCGGCGAACAAGAATTTAAGCAACCATCACTGGGGGCGAAAGCAGAAAGAGTGTGAGTGGACAAAAACAAAGTTTTACATACTTAAAACAATATACTAACCCCACCTTTTAAAACCATGCAAACCATGCATATGAAATCCTTTATATATGTGATTGATTTGAAAACCATATGATCTCAAAATATGTGAAAACATTCCGGCATTAACATCGTATTCGGCAAACCAACCTTTAACCTTTTCCGAGGCATAACCTCTCAAATCAATCCATGCATGTTTATAAAATATAAACAAAAGGACTTGTTAACGTGAAAGTATAAAGATGGAATAAAATTCACATAAGGTAAAACAAACCTTAAAATGCCGAAAAACTCATTTACGTCAAGAAAACCCAATTAAATGACAATAAAGACATTAATTGTAGTTCAAAGCATTTATATAAATATATATAAATATATCAAATCCGGATTTACAATCCAACAAGTAAAACATAACCAAGATCAAATCCAATCAAATCAAGTCAAAGTAAGTGCAAAGTTTCCCATCTTCCCCAACTCACAATCACGTGCTCGCAAGCACGACAAGTAAGGAGAGATTCTCACTAAAAGAAATAAGAATACGAAGGTACTAACACACGCGTATAGGTATAATACAACCTCAATACCAATCAAGTACTAGGGGAAACAATCCAACAGGGGATCATTTAACTAGACACCGGGATAGTCCCACGTTGCCTGACCCGGATAGGGTCCCGCCTGATGATCACGAGAAGCTTGAGAACCTAAACAAGAATACAAGGATTAAGATTAACAACCGGACCGAAGCGATAACCTTAAAAGTTAACCCTAACCGAACCAGACTCCAGTGTACCAAAACGTCGTACGAAGAATTCTAAGGTCAACGACGTTCATTAGGAGACGAGACGACCTCGGGAGATGCTCGGTCAACCCTGGTCAAACTTGGTCAAACTATACCCGAATAGGTCAAACCGGGCCCGTGGGTCCCATGACCTCCAAACTTAGATCCGAAAGTTCCTATAGGTTCACTTCAGCTTAGAGAACATGTCCTGAAAGTTTGGTCACGATCGGACGGTCGGATCGCTCACGATCGCACGATCGGACGGCTAAGATTTAATTCTAACTTCAAGTCATTGATCCGAAGCATCCGGGGCTCCGAATCACGATCCGTCAAATCCTACATGATCCTAAAAATACGGGGACAACATACTAAGAAAAGGGACCGATCCAACGGCCCCAACATATCGAACCAGGATAACGCGCAATAGGCGTAAATCCGTTCGACTGTCATCCGAACTCCAAATTGAAATCCGAGCACGCCTACACGCTCGTGACGATGTAAGGATAATTTAGGAATGAAGATTGACAATTACTAGTGGGCCCCGCGCAGCCACCCACACCGGGCAGTGGCATTTGGGTGCCCAAAGCGATAACCCGTCGTCGAACAAACTCCAAACCAAGAGCTGTCCTTCCACCGGCCTATACTACTCGATGAACAACTTATTCAACTACGAGAACTTGCATTGACGTCGGCAAGTGGCCGGAAATTGAATCTCAAAACCGGCCAAAATTTGGCACACAGATTCGATCCCCTACGCTACAAATTGATGAAAACCAACCATGCAGATAGCTAGGGCTCGAAGAGTAGTTAAGTTTTCATACCTTACTCGTCGAATTCCGTCGCCGGAGGAGGAGAGAACGAATGCTCGTAAGTTTACGTAAAATCCGCCAGTTTCTTGCATTTTCCGGCGAACGGTGACTGTTCCAGAGGTGGAACCTGGCTGGGGTTGGAAGAGGAAGGCGTCACGGATCTTTTGGGACTGGTATCACCCCATTTGGTGGCCGGATGAATCCGTGGCCACCAAAAAACCCATCGGTGCTGTTTTGGGAGGGGGGAGCTGCGCACGGGAGAGAAAGAGACTGAGAGAGAGAGAGAAGAGAGAGTGGGAGAAGAAGGCTGGGTCAGGGGTACTGTAGCGGCTACAGTGCCACACAGTGAAACCCAAAAATCCCTTTTTAATATTTTCTTTTTAATCGCTTCCGATCGTTACAACTCGAATTTGGTGTACCGCATATCCACGAACTCATTTCGACGCGTTTGACGCAACGGCGTAATCCATTTCTCCAAATTCCTTATGGAATTTTTAAAGCGCCTAAAATACCCTTAATCCCAGTGGCAAAACTGTAATTTCGCCAAAATTATTTATTTGACTAAACAATTGAGATTAAATAGTGAAATCGGGTAAGGGATGTTACGTGCTTTCCCCACCAAAGGGCGTAACCCGGCAGCATCACGCTATGAAACTTTTTCTCAAGTCGATTCCGCTTCTTCATCCTCAGGTTCCTTCTTGAACAATCTGTATCTAGGCTGGAAACAAGGATAGGTCCTTCTAAGCACAGCTTGCCATTGGACAACAGACCTCTTGGTGCAGTGCCTGAAAAACATCAAATACTCCTCGACGGAGCGCTTGGGCACTTCTGCCGACATCAAGGGGGCCGCCATAACCTGGTTTCCTAATCCTATAAATCTTTAAATTTGTTTCAAGTTTCGTTGTCTTTCTTTAAGCATATCTGAAGTAGCTCAATAAGAAAGAAGGAGAGAGAGGAGACAACCCAATCCATAGAAACCGGGAGTGTGGAGTAGCGGAGAAGTCGACCTCCAGCTGCTATGGCCATCCACGCTCCAGCTAATCACTTCAAAGCGAAGCATTCCGATCATATCTCTTTCATTCGTATACTAACTGCTACTCATGCTTAGTTGTATCTTATTTTTTGTTTTGTTTTTGCTAAGGTTTTAATTTCCTTGTTGTGGGAGAAACATAATGAGTAGCTGACCCAAATACTCAAAGAAGAACATGTGCTGCCATACTATGTGCATTACCCTCTCATTGTCTTCAAGGGGAAGTTCTATACTCTATCTCTTATTTCTTTCATTTCATTCCTTTAGTTAGTTGTTGTTTTACTTCCTTTCCCTGGATTTCATGTGCATTGCATGCTTTACATGGATTCAAACATTGAGGACAATGCTTCATTTAAGTTTGGGGGTGTAGGAAGGTTTTTAGTTTTTGTGTTTAGTGTCTGAAAACGTAGGCTTCTTCATTGCTACAAAAATTTTCTGCTACTGTTTTGAAAGTTTGGTCATAGCGGTATTCTTTATTTTTTCATTCTGAATCCAACGACATAAAGAATGTTAAATTTGACCAAGTGATTTGAAAGTTACATGTCAAAACAGAACATATGTCGAAATAGGG
Source organism: Prunus padus (assembly GCA_024362665.1). Classification (NCBI taxonomy): domain Eukaryota; kingdom Viridiplantae; phylum Streptophyta; class Magnoliopsida; order Rosales; family Rosaceae; genus Prunus; species Prunus padus. The sequence continues at coordinate 1,628,188 of JANFAM010000001.1, read as the reverse complement.
TAAAACAGAAATTTGAAACCTCTCGTTTTTCTTTTCTGTTTCTTTTAGTTGAGTCATTTTTAGTTTTCTTTCCCACACCAATGATAAATCATGAGTCTAACTTCTAATATGGCTCTTAGGAATTTGATAAGCATTGTGTTAGGTCTGAATCTTATTTTTTCCTAGCTAAGTCTCACATAATTATTCTTGAGCTTTCTGTGCACCTAAGCCATGACTATACAGCTCTTATATTTCTTACCCAATTGTATGCATTTTTGCTTGTGTGATTAACTGGAATGTCAAGTTATAACTAAGATATGATTTAGGCAATTTTTGTTAAACCTCTTTCTTTTTCCTTCATCAACCCCTACAATACATGTTCCATTGTAAACCCTCTTGTGCCCAAACACTTAGCCTTTTTTTTTTCTATCATCTTATCATCCATTAAACATCCTACCATCTAGGGGACATGTGGAGCATGATTGTATTTGAGATTATAATGTATTCAAGGCAACAAATGAGCTAAAAAAAAGGGTTAACTACAGTAAACCCCCCAACCTATAGGGTCACTTACGAGTTCATACCCGATTTTGGAGACATTTACGAGTACATACTCAACATCGCGGAAAACCTACAATTTGCCCCCTCAGTTAGCCAAACTGTTAGTGAGTCTGTTAAATACTGACATGTCAAAAGTGGGACCCTTTTTTTTGATGACGTGGACTTCCACATGGACCAAAAATTAATAAAAAATTAATTTTACTATTTAAATTATTTATTATTGCTAAATTAATTCAAAATTAAAAAGGCTTATTTATGTACATGCCTCCTGTGCTTTCAAACTTGTCTCAAATTACCACATGGGCTTTGAAACGTCTCAAAATACCCCCCACACTTTTAAAAACGGTCTCACGTTACCCATTCCGTTAGTATTATAGATGTTTCGTCATGTGTTTTGGGCCCCACTTCGTTTTAATCCTTAACATTGGAGAATATGGGTTTTTTCAGCTTCAGAAAAGGGGAAATGGGGTATTTGGGTGAGAAGGAGACCAGAAACAACTTCAATAATACTCAGCCTCTTTGTTTGAAAGGAGACAAATTCTGTTCAACAGATTACAACAGAGGAAGTACATAAAATTTCTGACTGTAGATTCTAAGTCTCCGACAACGAAGTTTGTCGTTTGTAGTTTAAATGAATTAATACATTCACAGCTGGATAGGGAATAAGAAGAAGACCAGTATGAAAAGAAGCTACTTCAACTTCTTACTGAAGTCAGAAAGCTCAAGGATCCGAATCTTGGGAATTGTAGCTGCCTCCTCCCTCTCCTTCTGTGTATTGTACCCCCAATCCCCTGATCCAATTCATCCCAAATTAGCAACCACAGCAAATGAGTACCACAATGAAGCACATACAGCGATATAATAGACAAGTTAAAGAGTGTGTTTGATAAGGGTAAAGGGAGAATTTTACCTAGATACAAATTCCAACCATCCAATTCAGGTTCTTTGATCACATTCTTTAGGGTTGCCAGTCAATCTTCGACAAAGCTGGTCAATGTTGAGCGTATATTATCGAAAATTCTGAGCATTTAGTATCTTATAAAAAAAAAATTCAAATATAAAGCAGAAAAATATCTTACTGCAGTTTCAGCCCCTGATGTTCTGGTTTCTTTTGAAGGTGCTTCAATACTTCTACCTTGGGACTGGAAGAGGAATTCAATACATAAGGGTAAAGTTCCACATTACGGAAAACCAACCGCAGTTATAAGTACCAAAACAATCAAACACATATTGAAATCAAGTTAATTTCCACTAACCCACTTCCAAGACCAAATATTCTTTCAGGCCGTATTGTAACTCCTGCAAGTTCTCGCAGTAAAGCATCAGCAAATCGGCTCTGCAATAGGTGAAAAAAGAACAGGAAATAAGAAAGTGAGAGAATTGTTGATGCTCAAAATGGTTCAGCCAAGATTGAGTCCAACTTAGTGATGAGGTGTGGTGGATGAAGGTGAGGACCTTCGGTATGTGTATGAAGATATGGGCAAGCGATAAATATACAGAAGACAAGATATACGTGGTTCACCCTTAATGAATGGGCTACGTCCACGGAGAAGTATATTCTCATTAATAATGTGTATTTTACATTTGTATAAGGTGCTGAGCCCAAAGATAAAGAGAAGTAGGGCGAAGCCCGTGTCTAAATATAAAGCCCACTGTAAGGGGATCCCTTTCTAAGTGGAGAGTGGTCTCCTTTTATAGGTGAGGGGGAGTCTCCATCTCTTGTAGTTTTCCGATGTGGGACTCCTGGTTGCCCGGTTAGTCACGGTACCAACAAGAATGACAAAGGGAAAAAGTTTACATTTACAGCAACCACAACATTTTCAGTTTTTAATTGGATTGTTTCAGAAAGAGAAAACAAAGATACTCACACCTGTTTTGTGGTGACAATGTATATGGTTGAGCTTGCAAATTTTAGAGCATTAGGAACACCTGGATATAATCTGCAAGCAAATTATCTCCTACTTAGATATGCATTGAGACCTCCCAGTCCCAACATGTTTGAGAAGAGACTAGAATTATGTTAAGGGAAATTTGGTTGCTTGTGCTCTTCTTCTCGAGTAGACTTCCAAACTTGCGGAGTAAAGTCTTCTTCTTCTTCTGTTGCTGCTGCTGCTTTGATGGAGAGATTCTGCCATCATTAATGCTTTCGGTTGAAGTAACTCCATTAATCTGATCCAACCCCTCCTCACCACCCCCAACCTTTGAGTCCACTTCCTCTTCAAAGGATTCCTGCTCTTGTTCCTCTCCGGCGAGAATTCCTTCTTTTCAATCTTGCAACTCTCCCACATCTTATATTCAACTTCTACATAGTCATCCTCTTTCTCTTTGCTCTCATCTTCTTTTGGTTTCCCATCCAAATTTCCCCTTCTCACCCAAATACCCCCTTTCCCCTTTTCTGAAGTTGAAAAAACCCTTATTCTCCAATGTTAAGGATTAAAACGAAGTGGGGCCCAAAGCATGTAACGGAACGTCAATAATATTGACGGAATGGGTAATGTGAGACCGTTTTTAAAAGTGTGGGGGGTATTTTGAGACGTTTCAAAGCCCAGGTGGTAATCTGAGACAAGTTTGAAAGCACAGGGGGGCATGTGCATAAATAAGCCAATTAAAAAAGCAAAATTAAAAAATAAAAAATAAAAATCTGGCAAAAATCAAAAGAAAAAATTTCTCTTCGTATTTTTCTCTTCCTAGCCCCACCCCACCCAAATTGACTGCCTCTTCCCACACCCCACCAACCCACCCTCCCTCCGTGCACACCGCCTTCAAAGCCGTAAAGAGAGAGATATCAAACGCCCGGGTAGTGGAAATCATGAAGAAAACGTGAATCTATGAATACCAAGAGCACGTAAAGGCAATTAAGTCTCGGATCTCGAGTCAAGTTGTGACACACAAGATTTCTCTCTGTGGCTGAAAGAGAGAAAGAAAGAAGGGAAGAGAGGGAGAGTGAGCATTAAGAAAGGAAGAAACATACTCATCTCTTCTTCTCCCAAAGTCAAATGCTGGTGGTGACAAACATGATTTATCTCTCCCTACTCTCTCTCTCTCTAGAACAGGAAGAAGGTTAACGAATATGAACTGGGTCTTCTTTGTTTTTGTCTCTTCTTCTCTTCTCGTGGATTGAATCTGGAATTAGCAAGAAATAATTTGGGTTTCGTATGGAATTTCAAACGGTTTGCTTTTGAGCGGAAATTATGGATGACTGGGCTTACGTATTTGGTTGTGATCTGGGTTTGGGCCTCGTTAACTCGCAAGTGCACGGGCCAATTAGTAATATAGCAAGACAAGTACGAGGTCAATCCCACGAGGATTGATGATAGATTGATTCAATTTGATTCCCTGCACAAGACAAATGAAAAGAAAATAAATAAAACAAGAAAGAAAGAAAAGAAATTAACTCAAGCAAATTAGTTACCATGTTCAATTTTGATTCGCAGATTGATTCTAGCTAAAGTATGATTAAGCCATGGTGTCTGGTCCTAACCTTGTATTCCTAATTCCCTAATTAGATCCTTGTTGTCGAATTTAAATTAATAGCATTAGAAATCCATTAAGCATAGAAGAATGTCTTAAACAACCAAGCATGTACCTAATCCCTGTTGTCGAATGTCCATACATACTCTTCATATTCATAGTTCAATTTGAATTAAGGCATGGTGTCTACTCTTAATTCAAACCAAGATAGCTAACATACAAGTTATAATGGTGATCAATCATTCAAACAAGCATATTAACTTATAAGCATAATGAATAAGAACAAGAACCGTAATTGAAACTTGGAAACTAATTAAACTTGAAAACTTAAGAAAAGAATTTACATTACAATGAAAATAAATTACAACTAAGAAAAACTTAAAGGAAAATTTAGCAAAAAGATTTTGTTACAACAACTGAGAGCTAAAAAGGAAAACTAAGAGAATTTGAGGGAGAGAAGGGAGAGGAGCTCTAGAGAGATGTTTGAGAGCTCCCCCCCTTGGGGTGTGTTTGAAGGTTTGCCATATCCTCCTATTTATAGGAGAAGGAAAGCATCAATTCCATATGCCATTATTCTTCTTGGCTTCTTTAATTCATTCTTTTTGTTAATTAATTTGACAACAAGCCTTAAGAATGATCATAGCCACCTCAAGTTCACATGAGCATCCATTTTCTTTCATCATTTGGCTAGTTCCCACTTGATGCTTTTGCTTTCTTTATTTCTTTACACAGCCCACTTCAATTATGACAAATAAATATGCTTCTTCCCTACTATCAACAATCATGCATAGCTAAGTATGACCAAGCAACAACTAGCTCATGCTTAGCTCATCATGACCATGCATTGCAATCTTCTTTTGGGCTTTGTTTTGGGCTTGTTCCTACAATCTGAAAAATCTGAAAAATATGGATCTTCAAGCTCCTTGTCTTATCTTTCCAAGAATATGCATCCCAGCTCAAGGAAAAATCGGAAAGACCTTAAAATGTCATTTTTGGCCCAGTAACGCAAATCCTGCCGATTTTGACCTTAAGCTGCCAAAACTTGCATAACTTCCTCTAGAGGACTCGAATCATGAACCGTAAAATGCTCCAGAAAATAGACTTCCGTATCTTTCCAATGATGTATGGCTCATTATCTGGTTCTTATTGAGCAAGAACAGTCCAATCCATGAAGTTGACTGATCTGCAGACACGCTTTTAGCTCACTTGACTCCAAAATACATTAAATGAGTCCCAAAGCTTAATACACTGAAACAAACACAAAATAGATTAAAAGCACAAGTTTAACTTAAAAACATAACCAAATCATAAGTTAGAAGAGTACATAATGATATGTAATTATGCACCGATCAAAAACCCCAAACCTAGATTTTGCTAGTCCTCGAGCAAAACAAAAGGAAAACAAAGATAAAAACAAAACAAGAAGTTAACTAAACCACTTTCGTAGGTAACTCGATTGCATTTAGCGTATGCAACAAGCCTTTAAACCTCTAGGCATCCAATTTTCATTTAAGTCATGCAAACATTTATCACAATCTTATCATATGTCTTCGGAAAGTGACTCAAAATAAAAACAAAGCAAGACTAGAAAAACAAAAAAACAAAAACAGAATTAAAATTTTTTTAAAAAAAAAAAAAAGAAAAACCAAATTTACTTGCTAAACTCTAATACCCCCAAACCTAGAAATGAACATTGTCCTCAATGTTTAAAAATTAGGCACAAGCAATGTCATAACAACAAATGAAAGGTATTAAAGCAAATAAATATCACACAATACAATAATTGAAATACAAAAACAAAATAAAATAAAATAATTACAAAATAAAAATTGCAAAACAACCAAACAAATAAAATAAAAATAAAAATAAAATAGAAACGAAACAGCAAGCCCTAAACACACAAGCCTACGCAAATTGAAACCCAAAAACTTTGAAGCTCAAAGCCCACAATTTGAAACCCAAACCATCATGAAATCCGACCCGTTTGTTTTTAAAATTTTTTTCTAAAATAAATGTTTAAAATTTTTAAAATTTTTAAAATTTATTTATTTAAATTTTATTATTATTATTATTATTTTTTATGTGAAACGGGAGTCCATATGTCGTCTCGGGCAACACAGCAGGAGCGACGTGTCGACACATAGAGGCGCTGCAAAGCTTTTGCGCTTCCCAAGTGGAAATTATGGGCTGGGAATTCGGGATGGCTTTTGTTAACGCGTTCTTTCAAAACAGTCAAATCGCAATTATGAGAGTTGAGGGACGGGTGCGATGACGTAAGTCGTAGGGGCGCAAAAAGCAAAACGTAGTTGTTATGGTTCAAGAAAAAGGACGTCTATAAAAGAGAAGAAGGGAAAAAAATTACAACTACGCAGAAGAGAGAAAAGAAAGAAGGAAAGAGAGAAGAGAGAAAAAGAAAAGAAAGAAGAAAACATAAGAACAAAGAGAGACAGAAACCAAATGGCATCTTCTTTCCCATTTTCGCTCGATCTCAACCTTGCTCAACCAATCCGCACGTCGGGTCAAGGAGCAACACCGGTGTGGATGCCCTACTTTGGTTCCGCACGAGGCCCGTCACAGTAGACGACACGATAATCCTGAACAACGAAGTCGCCTTTGGAGTTGCAAAGAGTTTAGTGACTCCAAGAGATGCACGAGTGCTCGGGGCAAAGGTTGACAATTGAATCGTGAGTGATGCAATGGCACTGAGCGTGCAAAGCACGACAACTATCGCAACTGTGGATTATCGCCTAATTGCGAAATCCCGTGAGTTGGAGCTAGTAAGGGCTCAGTTGACGGTAGCGCAGAATTTGGTTGAGGATTGTCAGGGCATTATAAAGAACTTGAAAAGGGAGAGGACAAAGACGGCTGAGGTGAATCGACGTCATCTGGAGGTGTTGTAAGTGAAGAATCAACAGCTATCAAAGATGGTAGATATGTACGCTCAAGACATGCGCAAGCAACTGGAGTCTATTGGGCGACCGGGTAAGCGCAAGAAACCAGAGCACGAGACAAGTGGTGCTCAAGCTAAGAGTGCAGCCATAAATGAGATCTTTGGAAGCTCAAGTGATGAGCCCCAAGAGGCTGTGCGTGAAGACCCAAAGGAGGACGTCCATAAGGCCAAACTAAAGGCTCCTATTGTGGAATCAGGAAGCGCGCCATGATGATGAAGAAGAAGAAGAAGTTTTATTTATTTGTATTTTTTTGTATTTTTGTATTTTTTTTTTGTGTAATGCGGCTTTGTTTGAAGTAAATTTTTTTTTTTTAACACTTAGAAAAATACTAACTAACCACACCACAGAGACTAACTTTTAAGTAAACAACTACACATAAAAGAAAACGAAGAAATTCCAAAATGCAATTTTAATATTTATTTTTTTAAATTATTATTAAGCAAAAATACAATACCCAAACTTAAATTTTTATTTAAGCTAAACTATTATTTTTTTAAAAAATTTATTTTATTTTAAGAACACACAATTATACAAACAACTCTAGGATGACCAGTTAAGGGCCTCGTAAAAACATAGCCAAGGGTTCGGGAAGGTTGGAGGGGTCACAATGGTCCCACTTAAAACCCAAACTTCTTAGACACCGAAGGTGTCGCCTAAAGAACTCCTAGACATTGCATTGACAGAGACGCTCACCGGGGTTACCAAAAGTCAGCTCATATGAAAATTCTTTTTAAATTTTTTTTTAAAAATTATTATAAAAGAAACAGAAAATTAAAATTACTAAAATAATAAAAATACAAGTAAAAGAGAAAGGATTGGAATACTCCCGCTTGAAGCGATTAGGTCAAGCATGGATGCATTTGGAGGTCGCGACTTCTCCCACTAATCCATACTTTCTATCCTTATGATTAAAGTTGCCTTCTCTCTCCCTTTTTATTAACCTATCCTAAATTGCTAAAACAAACACAGAAAACTTCAAACAGAATTAAAATGATTAGGAATAAAAACTGAAATGAAAAGGGAAAACAAAAGTAAAACAAGTAGGGAAAGAAAATAGAACCAAACTATGTCGTCAATCCCCGACAACGGCACCAAAATTTTGTTAACTCGCAAGTGCATGGGCCAATTAGTAATATAGCAAGACAAGTACGAGGTCGATCCCACGAGGATTGATGATAGATTGATTCAATTTGATTCCCTGCAAAAGACAGAAATGAAAAGAAAATAAATAAAACAAGAAAGAAAGAAAAGAAATTAACTCAAGCAAATTAGTTACCATGTTCAATTTAGATTCACAGATTGATTCTAGCTAAAGTATGATTAAGCCATAGTATCTGGTCCTAACCTTATATTCCTAAATCCCTAATTAGATCCTTGTTGTCGAATCTAAATTAAGCATTAGAAATCCATTAAGCATAGAAGAATGTTTTAAACAACCAAGCATGTATCTAATCCCTGTTGTCGAATGTCCATACATACTCTTCATATCCATAGTTCAATTCGAATTAAGGCATGGTGTCTACTCTTAATTCAAACCAAGATAGCTAACATACAAGTTTTAATGGTGATCAATCATTCAAACAAGCATATTAACTTATAAGCATAATGAATAAGAACAAGAACCGTAATTGAAACTTGGAAACTAATTAAACTTGAAAACTTAAGAAAAGAATTTACATTACAATGAAAAATAAATTACAACTAAGAAAAACTTAAAGGAAAATTTAGCAAAAGGATTTTGTTACAACAATTGAGAACTAAAAAGGAAAACTAAGAGAATTTGAGGGAGAGAAGGGAGAGGAGCTCTAGAGAGATGTTTGAGAGCTCCCGCCTTGGGTTGTGTTTGAAGGTTTGCCATAGCCTCCTATTTATAGGAGAAGGAAAGCATCAATTCCATATGCCATTATTCTTCTTGGCTTCTTTAATTCATTCTTTTTGTTAATTAATTTGACAACAAGCCTTAAGAATGATCATAGCCACCTCAAGTTCACATGAGCATCCATTTCCTTTCATCATTTGGCTAGTTCCCACTTGATGCTTTTGCTTTCTTTATTTCTTTACACAACTCACTTCAATTATGACAAATAAATATGCTTCTTCCCCACTATCAGCAATCATGCATAACTACGTATGACCAAGCAACAACTAGCTCATGCTTACCTCATCATGACCATGCATTGCAATCTTCTTTTGGGCTTTGTTTTGGGCTTGTTCCTCCAATCTGAAAAATCTGAAAAAATATGGATCTTCAAGCTCCTTGTCTTACCTTTCCAAGCATATGTAGCCCAGCTCAAGGAAAAATTGGAAAGACCTTCAAATGTCATTTTTGGCCCAGTAACGCAGATCCTGCCGATTTTGACCTTAAGCTACCAAAACTTGCATAACTTCCTCTAGAGGACTCGGAATCATGAACTGTAAAATGCTCCAGAAAATAGACTTCCGTTTCTTTCCAATGATGTATGGCTCATTATCTGGTTCTTCTTGAGCAAGTACAGTCCAATCCATGAAGTTGACTGATCTGCAGACACAGTTTTTAGCTCACTTGACTCCAAAATGCATTAAATGAGTCCTAAAGCTTAATACACTGAAACAAACACAAAATAGATTAAAAGCACAAGTTTAACTAAAAAACATAACCAAATCATAAGTTATAAGGGTACAAAATGATATGTAATTATGCACCGATTAGGGCCACATTTGAGAACATTTTAAAAAGCAAATTTTAAAAAAAAATTAAAAATCTGGCAAAAATCAAAAGAAAAAAATTTCTCTTCGTCTCTCTCTCTTCCCAGCCCCATCCCACCCCGACTGACTGCCTCTTCCCACACCCCACCAACCCTCCCTCCCTCCCTCCCTTCGTGCACACCGCCTTCAGAATCTTCCCTGAAGAATCCGAAGAAGAAGAAGATGATGACATATCAGAAGCAGACCTTGAGCTCCTTCCTCCGGTGACCAAAACACAGTCCATGACCAAAACCGCCATTCTCAATTTCTCATCTTCTCGATCTGGAAGGAGCAAAGGCGGAAGCGAGAGGGCCGATCGATTTTGTGCAAGGTCGTGGTGAGGTTGGCTGGGTTGGAGAGAGAGAGAGAGAAGGAGATTTTCCGCGACGTTGGCTGGGTTAAACAGTAAATTAATTTTTGGTCCACATGAAAGTCCATGTCATAAAAAAAGGGTCCCACTTTTGACACGTCAGCATTTAACAGACTCACTAACAATTTGGCTAACGGAGAGGGCAAATTGTAGGTTTTCCGTGTCGTTGGGTATTTACTCGTAAATGTCCCCAAAATCAGGTATGAACTCGTAAGTGACCCTATAGGTTGGGGGGTTTACTGTAGTTAACCCTTAAAAAAAATTGAAAAGAAAAAGAGAAGAGAAGTGTGGCCAATGTAGTCACGACCCTAGGGTGATATAAGGAGAAATCAAGGTGATATAGGGTAAAAAGCCGCAAAATTGGGCCAAATATTATACAAAGTGTGTAAACGTCAAAATCAAATTGTGAAGTTATTTAATTGCAAAATATGGTATTGTGAGCTATTCAAATTATGTGCCGTACATTTCAAATGTCAATGATCTTGTTTACATGATATGCTCTACTTTGTTCCTTATACTTTGTGTTGCCATATCCATTCTTTGTCCAACCATTACCATAAACCCCATTACATCCACGAGTAAAGTCCTATTGATTTTGGTTTAGTTTGGCAAACTTGTGTTCATTCTTGTAGTAATTCATATCGTTGTTTGAGATGCATGAGTTGTATCTTCATGGCTATTTCACACACACACCTTCAGCATGATTTGTGTGAGATTGTTGTCCCTATCTTCTTCTCCTCCCTTTGCCTTTTATTTTCTTCTTGTATTTCCTTAGCTTTACTTTGTTTTTCTGTCATTAGTTTTAATAAACATCTTGCTCGTCTTTTATAATGGTTTGAGTTTATAAAGTTTGATTTCATTCATGAATTCTTCTTCACTATTTTAATGGAGCTATTTTGCATCCTTTGATTTATCACCTAAGGTTTTATGCATTATGCTCTTGTTGGGAAGTTTTGGGGACCATCTTCATTCCATCCATTAGCAACTCATGGACTACGTAGAAATGGTTCATGTGATATGGTTTCTGGGACTCCTAATGTAAACACCATGCTTTGGGGTCCTTGTGATGTTCAATGCAATCTAATCCAAACACCATGGATTTATTTGTGAGCTTCGTCTTGAGTTAATCAATTTGTTTACTTGCTGCCACAACATGATTAGAACAATTAGGGTAGATTCTAAAACCTCGCCATCTTGTCTTAGTTCTTTTCTTTCATTCTTGTTTTATGTCCTTTCGTGTTCATTTATGTTTTGTGTAGGGAAACTGAATTGGATCATTCAATCACCAATCCCTGTGGAATCGACCTCACACTTACATATGCTAAACTACCAATGGCTTGTGCACTTGCGAGTCTCACAAGTTGAGGATGCAGTTGAATCCATTTTGGTGCAGCTGAATCAACAACAACACAAGGCATCTCTAGGATCGTGTAGGAATTCGCAGGTTGTGAATCGAAGTCTCACATGCTCTGATTCAATGATTCAAAGATTAGGTTAAACTGTAACCGTCCGATCGTTCGATTGCGATCGATTCGACTGTTCAATTCGGACCAAACTTGTAGGACATATATAATAAACCTTGTTGAACCCATAGGAACTTTCGGATCTGAAATCCGAGGTCGTGGGCCCCGCGGGCCCGGTTGACCAGATTTGGAAAGTTTGACTACTTGGTTGACCGAGCGTCTTCCGAGGCTATTCCACCATTTGAAACACGTACTTGGACCTTAGGAACGTCTCGTTCGTCGTACTCACAGTTAAATCCTAGGAAACTAGGATTTTATTTAAAGTTCTCGTTCGACGTATTTTACGCTAATCGTGCCCTCGTATTTATTTTAAATATGTACTTCGGCTACTCGTACTCACCAAGTGGGACCCTCTCAGGGTCAAGCAGTGTGGAACTAATGTGAATGGATTTTGTTTTTAAACTATAATCATAATTTTCAAGGATGGAAAATATGTACGATGATTTCTTGGATTATTGAGTTAGAATATATTTAACAGTTGATTATATATTTTTATGAATATATTGGAAGTATACTTGGATTTTTCGGATTTTGATTATATTGAATTGATAAATACTATTCTTTAGAATTTCTATCTATATTTGAATATATGTGGGGTACATGGGTTTTGTTGGAAAGAGGTTATGGAATATGAGTGGTTGTGAGGTATGTTAGTTTTGAGTGCTATAAGCACTACCCTATGTACCTCCCCGGATTTGGAACATTGGAATATTTGTATAAAAATATTTAAAATACATTTAGGTATTGACATATTATGATTATCTTGAGTTGATATATACTACTTTCGAGAATTTCTATCTATGTTTGGTTATGTGTGGGGTACATGGGTTTGTTGGTAATGAGATTATGGAATGAGAGTGAATTATAGTTTATGTCAGTTTGAAGTGCTATAAGCACTACCCTATGTACCTTCTTGGATTTGGAACATTGGAATTGGATACTTGGAAATTTTGTGATACTTGGATATGTTGGAACCGGGCACCCTTGATGGGGTGTTTTGTAGACAATTAGCGGGGTTAGTCTGCGTGTGTAGGACTTGTCAATGGCGTACGAGTATTGAGGATTCTGCTGTATGTGCTGGAGCTCAATCCCCAGTTGGACAGCTCGTTCCCTAGCCGCATGGTCAATTGGGGATTCTTCCATGTGGACTAGTCAAACAATCCCCCGGTTGGATTGTTTCCCAAATACAAGTTTGGTAGTGGCCATACTTATATATATATATATATATATCAAAAGAAGCAATGATAAAAGATTTAGCAAAAGCCGACATTATTCCCGAAAGAAAAATTCTTTCAGAAATAATGATGAGTTTTATAGTAAAAGGAATTTTACCCCTAAGAACAGATAGTCAAATTATTCTCGACAGGATAAAAAGAAGAGTCATTTAAAAAAGAATCAGACAAAAGAAAAGTAAAATGTTATAAGTGTAAAAAATTTGGTCACTATGCTAATGAGCACAAAGTAAAAGACACAATTAAACAATTAAAGTTAGCAAAAGAAGATGAAGCTAAATTGATTAAAGTCCTCGAGCTAAATGATTCAGAGTCCGACCCTATGTCCTTAGTCAGCTCAGACAACTATAGTTCCGATAATTCCCAGTCTAGTTCACCCACTATCCAGATAGGTTGCAAAGATAAGTGCTGTAATGTCTTGAGTAAATCCATTAGTGTCCTCACCAAACAAGAAGAACAGGAAGAGTTATTAATAGGCTTAATCAGTAAAGTTGAAAGTCCAGAGTTAAAATCTGAATACCTTAGAAAACTTAGAAAAGTCATCACCAAGAAGAACCCAGTTCAAGTAACCCTCCTAAAATAAGTCTAAACACTACTTTAGAAAGGTTTAGTAAAAAGAAAGAAGTTACAACTTGACCCCAAGACCCTTATAAAATCTCTTTCTTACAAGTGTTGTCTCAGGTTTAGTAGTCTGAGAGAACTTTGAAGACTGAAAGGAAATTACAACTTGACTTTCCAAATGACTTGAAGTGTTTACTTATAGACTCAGGATACATTGGATTCCAAGGATGGAATGATGACTCAAAAGAAAATAACTCCTACTTTGTCGGGGCATCTTCCTCTTTTGACTACTTTAACTCTGGTGAAAGTACTTTAATTATGGGGAAACTGCTTTAACTCTCGGCTCTGCTTTTCTTGTGTTTTTACTTGGAGGAATCTCTCTGCTTTTCTTTTTCTTGTGCTTTTACTTGGAGGAATCTGCTTAAACTCTTTTGGCCGCTTTAGCTGAGAGGCTAGTCTTCATTTAAATCATATGGGTCTTGACTGTCGGGATAGTCTGCCCATCTGAACTTTGGCGTAGATTGACTTGGCTTTTGGCTGGAGGAAGATTGTGATTTAGTGATGGCATCGTCACTGTCTTCATCATTCATTTGGGTAACTTGGTCAAGGATTTGCTTAGCTAATTCTTTTAACTCTTTCTTCGATCTTCCTTCGATTGGGAGGGAAGAATGAGAACCGCTTGGAGAGGCAACTTTGATCGGCGCTGGAGGGGCGGAAATTCTGTGTTAACTTGGTAAATGATTCTGTCAATTCCAAACTTATCCCACCATTTAACTGAAAAATGTTGGGATAAAACTCTGGTATCCCAATTTACTTGATAGGTCCATTTCAAAATCCAAGGAACTTTGTATTTGGCCATGAAATGGAGAAGATTAGGGAAAAACTTGTCTGACTTTTGGAACTTGAATTTGTGACTGAAGTAATTAACTAATTGTTGGAGACTGCTTGGAATGATTTCCCAAAGGGTGCCATGGATTTCCCACCAACGGAGAAACCAGAAAGGAAATTGGTTCTTGAACTTGGCATCAAAATTTATGAACCAGGAGTCACTAAAATCAGGATGCTGGTGAAAGAAAATTGTATACCAGACATCAATATAGTCACCATAATTGTAACTGAGGCCTGACTGAAGAGGTAACTGATCATAGGGGTGCTTACTCCAATCTTGTTGACTCAGGATTTGACGAATGTAAAGAGAATGAAAAAAGGTAACATTGGGGTTATCCCTATCGTTGATTGGTTTAATATCAATTGACTATGACTCATAGAGAATATCTCTGTAAAACTTGATTGACTTAGAGGGATGACTCGGGAAGTAATGGAGATTAGGAGGAAAATATTGTTTGGCTATTTTAACTGGGTTAGAGAGATCATCATAAATTGACTCAACAACAAAAAGATGACAACGACTCTTGGGAGTATAAGGAGACTTTTTGTAAGTGACTGGACTTGAACTCGGAATTGGTGAAGGAGGGTTAACTATGAAAGGATCATAGCTGGAAACTAGGGCTGACTGGTAATTTAGGCGTAAAGAACTTGAATTTAGAGGGTTGAATCTATTGCTAACTGGAATTGGAGAACACCCAGGGAATGGGATGACCTGGGAGGTTGGCTCTGTTTTAACTAGATTCATGGAACCGGGGAGGATTCTGGGTTGACTTGATTGACTGCTTTGAATCTCCTTGTCTTTTTTGTTGGACATCTTTCTGATTGATTAGCCTGTAGGAATTCTCTTGTAAGGAAATCAGGAATACTATTTTCACTTCCTCTCAAATATTTTAACTCGAAATAAAAAACACTCAAAATTGCTTGCCATCGTGCAAAGATCTGTTTAGATGCAATGTTTTGAACATCTTTTTCTAAAACATGTTTTGCAGATTTGCAATCAACTCTAACTAAAATTTTTTGATTTAATAAATCATCTTGAAATTTACTAATGCATAATACTATAGATAAAAATCTCTTTTTTAATAGTACTATAATTACTTTGTGACTGTGTCCAAACTCCAGGAAACGGAGAATTTGTTCAGGTGACTCAGGGGTGACTCTTTGTTTCAGGATGCCTCCATAACCTATTTCAGAAGCATCAGTTTCAACTATCTTAAATGAGTTAACTGGAGGGATGCCAAGGCATGGAAGTGATTTAACATGGATTTTGATTTGTTTAACTATTTCTGTGTGATTTGGAGTCCAGGCAGGGGGATTGCTTTGGAGACGATCAAATAGGGGTTTGCATAACTTTCTTAGATTCTGGTAGAAATCGAGATATAATTAAGGGATCCTAAGAACCTCCGGAGTTGACTTTTATCAAGGATTTGGTCCTGAAACTTATCGGCAAATTGGATAACTCGATCAATTGGGCTTATTTGTGACTAAGAAATATTGAAACCAAGAAATCTGACATTTGTTTGGAATAACTTGATTTTCTTAGCGGAGATAACTAGACCATTGGTTTTGATAACTTGAAGGAATTTACTCAGGTGTTTCCAATGCTGCTCAATAGACTCAGAGAAGATTAGAACGTCATCAATGTAAACTATGGAAAACTGACTATATTGATTAAAAATTTCATTCATTATATTTTGGAATTCACTCGGCGCATTTTTTAAACCAAACGGCATGACATTCCATTCATAATGACCAAAGGGAGTAACAAATGCAGTTTTGTATCTATCTGACTCTTGGATTTGAATTTGCCAAAAACCACTCTTCATATCAAATTTACTAAAGATAACTGTTTTTTCTAATATGTTTACTAAATCTATTTTATTAGGGATCGGATACCTTATCCATTCTAAGACGGAATTAAGGGGCTTGTAATTGATAACTAAGCGAGGGCTCCTCTTTCTAACTCACCATTTTTTTTTAACATAAAAGGTTGGACAAGACCAAGGTGACTTGCTTTTCCGACTATTCCTTTTTGGACTAACTCAGTGACTTCCTATTTTCATAATTCCATTAACTCTAGACTCATTTGGATTGGTCTGGCTTTAGTGGGAATATTCTTTCACTGAAAGATTTGACATAAGGTAAAGTAACGACATGTTGCTTTCGATGCCAAAAAGCATTGGGCATATCAGAACAAACCTCATCTTTTAAATTATCCTCAAATTTACTTATTTGAAACTGTAGGACTTTATCCGCTAACTGTTGTTCTATCCTTTTAAACTTAACTTCTTCTTTAAGAAAATTAATTTGTTTTGTTTTATTTTGGATTAATTTAATTGACTTAGAAATTGTAGATTTTTGAAGAGATCTAAGACTATGTAATTCATGTTTGGTTAAGAATTCAAATTTAACTTTTTCTCCTAAATGACTCGAAGTGACTCCATCATATTCTACCTGAAAGGGGTAGAGTAGAGATATAAAAGGTAATCCTAGAATTACTTCATCCGTGATGTCCTGGATCCGGACAAAGGATGTCTTAAATCATATTTTATTATGGCAAACATGGGCCTTAGGTAATTCATATTTTAATTTTAATGGTTTCTTCTTTTGACTTCTTGTAATCTTTGGTTGGGATAAGACCTTCTTGAATACAATTTAAATCAGCTCTTGAATCAAATAAGGCAACTATAATGAACTCAAACTCATTAATGAAAATACTGACTCGAGAGTACCATTTTCTAAAATTAATTCGTTTAATCAAATTAACGACTTTATCACTTTCGGTATCTTCTTTGTCGGAAGACTCTGGTTCTGATTCAGTACTAGGTTTTGTTTTCCAAAGGGGTTACTGGACTCTGCCTTGAATTCCATTAGGCTGACTAGATCTTGCTTTATTTCATAATTTTCAGTTTGTAATTTCTGGCTTATCTGCTTTAAATCTAGGATTTCTTTTTTGACAGTTTTGACTTCTAACTGAAGATCCTGAAGGGTAACTTCTTTCTTTTTACTAAACCTTTCTAAAGTAGTGTTTAGACTTATTTTAGGAGGGTTACTTGAACTGGGTTCTTCTTGACTGATGACTTTTCTAAGTTTTCTAAGGTATTCAGATTTTAACTCTGGATTTTCAACTTTACTGATTAAGTCTATTAATAACTCTTCCTGTTCTTCTTGTTTGGTGAGGACACTAATGGATTTACTCAAGACATTACAGCACTTATCTTTGCAACATATCTGGATAGTGGGTGATCTAGACTGGGAATTATCGGAACTATAGATGTCTGAGCTGACTAAGGACATAGGGTCGGACTCTGAATCATTTAGCTCGAGGACTTTAATCAATTTAGCTTCATCTTCTTTTGCTAACTTTAATTGTTTAATTGTGTCTTTTACTTTGCACTCATTAGCATAGTGACCAAATTTTTACACTTATAACATTTTACTTTTCTTTTATCCGATTCTTTTTAAAGTGACTCTTCTTTTATCCTGTAGGGAATAATTTGACCATCTGTTCTTAGGAGTAAACTTCCTTTTACTATAAAACTCATCATTATTTCTGAAGGAATTTTTCTTTCGGGAATAGTGTCGGCCTTTGCTAAATCTTTTTCATTGCTTCTTTTGACTTGTCTAGACGAGGAACTGGGCCGACCATATTGTTCACGAAGTTTCCTAACTCATACTTGGTGACTTTCTTTCTCGATTGTACAGACTTGCTGATTTTTAAATCAACACACATTTTCATTTCTATTTGGTTAATTGTACTAATTATGTTACCATAGGTTAATTCATCATAGTTAATTTTTCCGACTCATTGCTTAAGACCATTCTAATCTTATGGGCAAACAAGTTAGGGAGACCGTTAATGTATTTTTCTTTCCAAAACGGTTGATTACTATCTTCTCTTAACATAACTCTTGAAATGAAGACATCTTTATACCATCTAAAATCACTTAACTTTGGGCATCTAAGATTACTAAGTTGATCATGGATCCTGGCGTGGTGTTACTCGTTGTTCCTATGAAATGTTCAATTATTGTATAGAGTAGGGTATTGACTCCATCTTCTAATCCTGCACCTAAATGCTCATAAAAATAGGGTAACCATTTTCATTAAGTTTGACTGCATGGATTATGTTACTCTTTGAGGTTTCGTTAAATGCTTATCCCACCAAGAACGTAAGGTTCAGTGAAACCGATTTCTAACAAGGGCACTATTTCTGACTGCCTTAGATTGTAATTAGTGACATAACTATTGGCAACCATAGACATGTGTTGTAACTTGTTAAGTATATCCTGTTCGGACAAACCATCAATATTCCATTCGTATAGTTTATCAGAAGATACAAAAAATTGACTCTGGGTTCTTTCCTCAAATTGAATATCTGGGTGCGTAGGCTTAGGATACCAATTTTTTGTGAGACTCGTAGGATTGACTTTGTTTCTTAAACGACTAAGTTTAAGATTTTGAGAATTTGTTCGTAATTCTAAGTTGCTAAAAGCTTTTTCAATTTTTGAAATAGTACTAGTTTCTGATTCATTACTAGAGACTGACTCTGACTCATAGTCTGAGGGATCAATTGAGGCATTAGATTCAAATTGGATGACTTTGAGACCATAAATTTCTTCCTTTTCTTTACCAGGTTTTTGTTTGACTGGAGTTAACTCACTAAACATTTCTTCAATCTTCTTCATTGTCGGGCTTACTTTGAGCGCAGATTCTGGCTTTAATTCTTGGAATTTGACTAAAGGCTTTTACTTTTTGACTTGATGGAAATTTCACTAGGAATTAGTTTGTCAATTTTTGTTTCAATTTTCTCTAGTTGTTTTCCTATGACTATTAGACTTTGGTTGGTGTAATTGGTTTGTTCAATTAATTTTTATCCTTATCATTTGGGTTGACACTTTGTAGGGGCTGGCTATGACTATGGCATTCTTGTGATTAATGACTATTGTTTCTACAAGGGATGAGTAGAAATGATCTTAGTGTTATCTTCCTTTTCCCATTTTTCTTGGGTCAAAGTTGTTAACTTTTGATTCATGTGGTGACGTTCTACGTAATCAAGGTAAAAGACTTGTCTTAGTGGTCTTCACAAAATTTTTCCAATCATTGAAAATTGCTTTTCTTTGATTTTTGGGGAAAACTTCATGGTAATTGGCTTTTCTTGACCTATTTTCAGGGGCTTCAAAATGACTTTCTAGTCTAGACCAATGAATTTTAAAAGGCTTACTCAGAGTTCTTAATTGGTTATCTACTTCAAAGGTAGAGGCTTCAAAATATGTTTGTGTTGGTGATTCTGGGGTTTTTGACTCTGCTGGGCTTTTATAGTGAGGTTGAATAACTTGTTCCTTTTTTCTTAACTCATTTAATTTAAAATCAATTAAAGCTTTTTCTATTTCTAAATCTTTTCAAGTAATTGAGGATGACTCTGCACGAATGTCTTGCTAGGATTTTAAAAGATTGACTAGGGGTTGGTAGCTGTTCTAATTGGATAGAGGATTTGACTAGTAGTTGTTGCCTACCAAAGTTAATTTTTACTGTGCCATATAAATAAGTTTGAATATAGTCTAGAATGTTTAGACTTCGTTGAATTGGGTTTGGTTGGCTCTCAGTTGTTAAGAACTAGTCTGGGGGTAGCTTAACATTTGACCATTTAATTGTTTGACGAATCGTGATGTTGGCATCGGCTATGTGACTTTGGATCAATAGTGTTTGTTCTTTGGGACTTTTACTAAGAGCTTGGAAATTCGTGTTTGTTCCTGTAACTTTGTAATAAATTTTATAAATTAGAGCTAAAGGTTGACTACCGGGTAAGACATTGTAACCATGCGTTTTAATATTCAAAGTTAAAACTTTAAGAATATGGGGATCATTCAAAGCTAATCAGAAAGTCTGGATAATAGTCAAAATGAACTGGACCATTACACAAAGCTTGATTCAATGATTCCTAGAGCACTATCCTGGAAATCAGGAAATCGGGCATCTCTTAGGCATAAAAGGATTGAGGCATTAAGTCCTAATTTAGTTAAAGGTTTAACTGCAACTTGAACTAGACCAATATGAAGGAAGTTATTACCATCCTTTTTATGTGTTTTGATTGACTCAAGGTAAAGTAATTGGCATGTTTCATGTTCTTTACTTAAGGCATAGACTTGTTCAACTGTTTTAATATGGGTAGTTGACTTAAAAGATAAGGGTGACCAATGCTTTTTATAAATTTATTGACTAGAGATTCTGGGTATATTCCAATCTTTACAGGTTAACTCATTGGTTGACTCAAATTCTACTTGTTCTTCATTAACTACATCTGGAACTTGACTCAAACTGGCTCTAGAACTGGAAGAATTGACTGAGTTGGTTCTTAGAAAGCGACTCATACTTACAAGTTTTTGAATTAAGACTAAAGAGGTAGAAGATCAACAGATAATCCTAAGGTCGACTCGAGGTACCTAAGACCTAAGGCTCTTTCTCTCTCTCATCGCTCATGCCGCAACCGCTCGTGCCTCTCCTAGGACTTATCGTTTGGATTCTAGGACTTATTGTTTGGGTCGAGAGATAGGAATCGAAGGAAATAGATAACTAAGAGGAGGACTATGTTAAGAACCAATATGGGGGTAGCTTAACATCGACCATTTAATTGTTTGAGGAACCGTGATGTTGGCATCGATCGTGTGACTGGATCAATAGTGTTTGTTCTTTGGGACTTTTACTAAGAGCTTGGAAATTCATGTTTGTTCCTGTAACTTTGTAATAAATTCTATAAATTAGAGCTAAAGGTTGACTACCGGGTAAGACATTGTAACCATGCGTTTTAATATTCAAAGTTAAAACTTTAAGAATATGGGGATCATTACCTATCCTTTCATTCTTATTTGTCAGTGAGGATACTTCCTCGCTTGCCGTGCCAATGGGCACACATTAGTTTGGGAAAGGTTTTGGAATGAGATTGGAGATAGTGTACAATTACGAGATTACGAATTTCACTATGATTTTGATATATATATATATATATATATAGCTATGTCGGTTTTGAATGCACGTCGCTTTTAGCATCGTTTTTCTAAATGGTGGGGTTATTATATGTTGTTTTCAAACATATTGAAACTTTGTTTTTGTCCACTCACACGTTTTATGTTTTGCACCCCCCCAGACAGTAATAGAACTAAGCTGAGCAGCAGAGCTGAGCCCTGAACTTCCGAGCCTCGACTTTGTGTAGGACAACCTTTATCTATTTGTTTAGGTCGAACTCTGTTCCATTTGTAAACTGAATTTACTTTAGATATGCTCTGTTATCGCCCATGTTAGGGTTGATTGTAAGGCCGAGGCCTATTATGTGAATTGCATGATATTATCTTATGCATATTGCTAGTTGGTGTTTATTAATAGGATAAAAATTTGGGAAATATTTGTTTTTCATGGGAGACTATGCAGACATTTATGCAAAAAGTCTCGTCACTTTTAGTAAGTGGGCCCGGCATTGGTATGACGTTGGAAATACCACAGGATTCGGACGGGTCCTATCAATTGCATGGATTTTAAAATTTAATACTTGAAAAACAAAATCATTATTATATATATATATATAAAACAATTAAATTTTAATACATATTATTAGAGGAAAGAAATAGACTTGAATTTAAGATATAAATTTAATAATATTATGTATTATTTTTCTCTAAAACAAATGTAATTTAATAAATAGGCTTTAAAAAGGTTCGGCCCGTTGGGTTTCAAGCCAACACGGCCCTCGCCGGGCAACAGACCGGCCCGGCCCATTGGGACTAACAACCTTGTCCCGACACAACCCAAAGATACTTAAGCAGGCCATGCCCTGCCCGCTGCACCGGTAGGCCCGGTCCGCTTGACACCTCGATGCACATCTCATCGCCCTCCTCTTGTAAACTTGTGAAGGCCCATTGACCTCAAGCCAACAAAAATTTAAAAACATATGACTGAGTCCGAAACAGAACTAGCCCATTTACTATATCCTTATTATTTTCCATTTTATTAAGTGTAACCAAATTTTTTTCTGTATAATAACATAACTCATAAACATGATTTGGGATATAAAATCAGGTTCATGTTTAAAATTTTATTAGGAAAAAATTGCTCAAGCTTTCTCGGCCAGACTCGGCTTGAGCCAGGGCAATATCTGACCGCCTGGCCTCATCTCAAGGGAGGGCCCCAAATATATATATTCTTTTATGTGATCATATTTTTGGTAATTAGTTATATAGATAAACACATTAATACTATCTAAATTGACTCTAGCAGCAGTGGTAACGTAGTTTTTAATGCACACCCAACCCAGGTTCGACCCTAGCTTTGTTCATCTTTTTAAATTTCTTTTCTATGCGAGTGCATGGTTCTTTTTAGTACTCTGTTTTTTTTACTTTTATTTTGTCTTCAATCATTTCTTATATACAAAAAATAAATGACATTTTGTCGGAGGCCTAAACTTTTTTATGTGGTTATAAAAGTTCTATTTTTAAATATTCTACACACACGTAAATAAAATCAAATGATTTTTCTTGTGTGTGGAGCTATAGATATATAGGATCTTCAATTATTTTTTATATACAAAAATTAAATGACACTTTGTCGAGCCCTAAACGTTTTCATGTGGTTATAAATGTGCCATATACACACAAGTGCAAATAAAATCAAATGATCTTTTTTTTTCGTAACATCAAATGATCTTTCCTAGGCCTTAAAAATCTCGTGGCCGGCCCTACTGTTTCTTTAGAGTTTTCAAAGAAAATCCAAAAATGTAACATCCGTGACCCAAATTTTAATTAAATTAAATTAATTTAATTAATTATGTGAAATTACGGTTTTGCCCCGAGGTTAGAGTCGTAAAGGTCACATTTGTATCCGTTTGGAATTTCACAAACCGACCGCGCCATTGCGACGGACTCGTCGAAACGAGTGCAGAGTCGGGCGGCACGTCACGATCCGAGGTCGTAACTCAAAAAGGGCATTTTGGTATTTTGGATTTTTAGAAAACCCTAAAACTACCCAATCTGAAGCGTACACGCGTCAGACACCCAGCCCGCTCCCTCTCTCTCTTCTCTCTCTCTCCTCCCCCGACGCCGGCGCCTTCAACCCCTCGCAGTCTCGCCGTCCGGTCACAGTTGGACCCGAGACCGGTCCCAAAAGAACCGGCGAGAGCTCCCGGTCCTAACCCACCCAAGTTCCCGGCTGGTGACCTCGAGTTTTGCCGGCAATCTCGACTGGTTCGAGCCGGAACTTCTCGACTTCATTCCGGCGGCTCCGGCAGCCATCTCCGGCGGATCAGGTATGGTTCTTCACCTCCTCCACCGCTTAAGCCATCTCGCAACCTTAATTTCGAACGATTTGACCTCCTTTCAATCCGATCCCAAACCTTAAGTTCGACGTGTTCGGACCGTCGGATCAAACCCAAACTCGGCTACGTAGTTCCCCGTATTTCGAGGACTGTGTAGAAACTGTCGGATCGAGGATTGGAGTCCCGGATACTCCAATCCATTAACCCTAGGGTTAGGTTATTTAGTAACCGTCCGATCGTGCGATCGTGAGCAATCCGACCGCTCGATCGTGACCAAACTTTCAGGATAGGTTACGTAAGTCGTGTAGAACCCGTAGGAACTTTCGGATCCAAGATCGAGTCCGTGGACCCCGCGGGCCCCGGTTGACCAAATCGGGCAGTTTGACCGCACGGTTGACTTTTAGTCTTCCGAGGTGGTTTGACCTGCTAGGAAGCCTACTTGACCCTAGAACCTCCCCGAACGTCTCACGTACACTTTAAACCCCGGGAATTTAGGATTTGAATTTAAATTCAATTGCGGTTGACTTTTGTTGACTTATTCCTCGTATTCCGTAATAGGTACTCAGGCTCGAGGTTCACAGCAGGCAGGACCCTCTCAGGGTCAAGCAGCGTGGGATTACTTGTGAGTGGACATTGTTTTGAATCGGCATTATTTTTACAGATTGAAAACTATGCACATGAATTTAATCAATCGAATTATGGATTTTATATGTGTTTAATTATTGAATTTCATATATATGGTTTATTTGGGATATTAAGGATATATTTAATTGTTTATAAATATGTTGGGTTCCGGTTTGCATATTCGGATATGGTTGGTTATTTTTGGCTACGAATATAATTATATATTTTCGTGTCGGATGTCGGACGTCACCAACGTCCGGGTGTTCTTGTATTCGGGTTTTGGGTACGGTTTGAATACCCTGGAATTGAAGGTATGTCAAGGGTTATATGATTTAGTTGGAGGGCTATTAGCACCACTTTATGTACCTCCCCGGTTACTTGGTTATTGAATGGTTAAAGGATATAACGGAACTCGGTTCACCCTTGGCGGGGTGTTACTGTAGGCCCTTGCCGGGCAGTCTGCGCGCGTAGGACTTTATTCAGCCGCACACTATTGAGGTATTTTCTTCTGTGCGTGTCTGGGAGTTAGTCCCCATTTGGGACGGCTTATTCCCTGGCCACATGGTTGTGAAGGTATTTTTCTCCATGTGGTCAGTCAACAATCCCCGTGTTGGATTGTTTCCCCGTACAAAATGGTATAGTAGTCTCTTTATGTATGGGTATCTATATATATTTATATTTATTTATTTATACTATATTATTAATTCTGGTTCTCTTATTCTTTTGGGTAAGGACTCTTCCTCGCTTGTCGGGATTATGACACGCGTCGGAAGAGAGGATTCTTAGTATTGGGAAAAGGTCAAGTCTATTATGGGATATTATGGTATTATGTTGAAAGTTTACGGATTCTTGGATTTCAATCGCTTTTGTATATAAATGAATTAATTGCATGTTTTTTACATCGTTTTGAAACGGTGGGGTTAGTATGTTGATTTCAATTATGATATAACTTTGTTTTTGTCCACTCACAATCTTTTGTTTTGCGCCCCCCAGGCAGTAGTTCGATCTGAGCCGAGTACCCGAGCCAAGACTTGCATTTCCGAGCCCTGTACTTCTGTAGGGCACTTCTATCTGTATTGCTTTCAGCTGAACTTATACTTTGGTTGTAAAACTAAAGAGAATTCTTAGATTACTCTGTTATCGCCCATTTAGGGTTGAATTCAAGGCCGGAGGCCTAGTGTGTAAACTGTGTGCTTTTGCATTATGCGTGCTGCAATTGGTGTTTGTTTCTGTTGTTTTTAACAGGGTGAAGGATTTTTTGGTAAAGTCCCTTTTTCAGAGGAGACTCTGCCGGTTTTTCGGCAGAAGTCCCAGCCATCTTTCCCATGCTTTGGGGGAAAGATGGTAGGTTATTTAGTGAGCAGGCCCGGCATGGGTTAAATGTCGGAAACACCAAAGGGTCCTGCACGGATCCCGAGGGGGATCCGGGTCGGGTCCTGTCAAAAAAGAACTGATTTTGAACAAACATCATAATCATAAAAGAGAGTAAATCAGACGCGCATAAACTAGAAAAATTTGTTATCATCCTGAAACAGGAGCAAGTACAGTGTAAATAATTTCATAATAAATCTCAATAAAAGAGAGTGAATTAGACTCTAAACTTAATCCCTCTTGTATACCTGATAACCCTTCTCAATGAAAAAAATAAAATTGAGTGTATAAGTAAGAGATTCAAAATCAATAAACAAGACCAGAAACAGGCAAATCAAAGTACTAATGAAGACAAAAAATTAAGAAGGAAATTAAATCACAGAGAAGTTTTGAACAGCTAGTTCAAAGAAGGAAAAATCAATTAAATGGTGTTTTAGGAATAATGGTGGGTGGAAATATAGAATTTTGCTTTTTCAAATTTATATGGTGGGTGAAAAGATAAGATGGGTGGGGAAATATGACAAAGAGGTGGAAATAATAGCACTCTTTTTAATTATCTCGAGAAGTTTAATTCAATGAATTTATAGCGGTTCAAGTTCATATATATGGATATAATTTGATGTCGTTTGATTTTATGTTAAAAAAAGCCCGGCCCATAAAATGCCTAGGCCTTAAGAACCCAGCCCAAGCCCGAACTTTAAAAATAGCTTGGGGCTACATATTATTAGGTGAAGAAGATCAAGTTAAACCTCAGCCGTTAGAAACATCCAACGGCCGAGTAAGATCATATTTATTTGTTCAACCCTAACCCTGATATCTTTCTGTAGTTTTTGGTTTTGTACGCCGTCTGTCCCATCTCATTGAGCGAGTCCTCCTACTACTCCTCCCAATCAATCAATATGACAAACCCTGCTGGTCTTTTGGTTCTTGGTGCCGTTGCATTTATGGCCACTTATTCTTTTTCGAGAACGCGCGCGGAAGACATTGAGAAGCTGAATCGTATTGTTAAGAGCATCTCCAAGAGTAGTAGCAAATAAAACTCTTCAAATTGAAGTTTGTTGACCTATGTGGCAATTTGAAAAGCTTTATTTGCTAGTTGAATAATTTTTGCTCCAACAGACTCTTCAATTCAATTAATGCAATATCATGGAAAAGAATGAAAAATATGAAAACATGTGAAAAATGTCTATGTATTTATTATATGAAAAGAAAAAATGCATATTTTTAACATTTTCAAGGTAGGTTTTGTTTTTCCAAAGTAAAATTAAATATTTGAAGAGCCAAAGTCAACTTACCAGTCCTGAAGAGAGAGAAAGAGGTCGCAGCTTTGATGATTGGGGTTGAAGAGGCTGTTGGAGAGAGTTTTTCTGATGTGGCTCACCTATTTTATAATTCCAAAGCTGTTGAAGAGGCTGTTGGAGATTCCCTTATGGCACTCAAAGCTGAGAGGTAGTTTCATCATATCTTATTCATTTTGATCACAAGATTTTATTATTATCGTTACTTTTCTTTGTATTCTTTTTGTCTGTTTTTTTCCGTAATATCTCATAATTTTTTTCGTCTTCTTATCTTTGTAAATTGGACTTGCCTTGTATGCAATTGGCAGGATGTCGAAGAGGCACGCACGACAGACTTCGAGGGACCCCAAAAGCGCATCACTCAGGTCTTCTCTTTCTCTTCTTCTTAATTTGGATCTTATATTTCCTGGGGGAGTTTATTTTATTTTATTTTCCTTTTGTTGATGCTCTTTTTGGGGAGGTCAACTTAGATAAGGACTCGGGTCTTCAACAGGGAAGATCGCTAGGACCTTCAGTGGCTAGGTGTCCTGCAGAAGACAAAGTGGAAGAAGCAACCGTTAAGCTTCGGACACCGGTGTGGTGCCGGCCGAAGGCTCTCCGATGCTTAAGTCAGCTAAGAGTGGTAATTTTAGCAGAGTAACAGTAAAAGTGAGAAAGTAGTTACCCCTTTTACCTTGGGTACTATTCCCTATTTATAGGGAAGTGAAAGGGGGGGGTTTGTATAGATTTCCGATGTGGGACTTTGTGCAAGCTGCTGTGGTGGTGACACGTGTCATGGAGATTAGGTTTGGCAATTGAGAGCTTCAGCAGTCGGGAGCTTCGGCGGGTGTCTGGCACCTTGGAAGAGTGTCTTCCTTCGGCAGGGGAGAAGGCGTGTCTGCCTTGGTGCTAGTTGTTTTGAGGCCGGACATGCTCGGTTGATTATGGTGTAAACAGTAGTCCCCCAAGTTCGCGGTCAAGAAGTAACTTCTGGGTTGGGAACTTGTAAGATTTTGCATAATTGTAACCGAGCATTCCCAACCTAGTGGGAGCCGTAGGGCATTCCCTAGTCCCCCAAGTTGGCAATCTAGAAGTTGCGTCAAGCTTCAAGAATATAGCCTAGGTGCTAGGCTAGGCAAGTGTCGTGCCTTTGGGCAAGAGCCGTTTAGATGGGGTCTTGGCTTGGGCAGGTTTGTGGAGCTAGGCCCTGAGCTTCTGCAGGAGAATATTTTTGTAGTAAAGGGCTGAGGTTGGGCTAAGCAAAGGGGTAGGAAGTTGCTGAGACATGAAAATGGAAAATTAACAAAAATTGAAAAACATAACTAGAATTGTTTAAATGCGAATTTGGGAGGCCAAACGACCTCGGAAGCCCAAAACCATCATATGTCACAGCAAAGCTGTGAGTTTGACTCGTGGCGTCGGTCCCTTTCCGAAAAGGTATTTTGCGTCCTAATCGGAGCTCGGACGCCAAATCTGCAAATTCCCACTACGTCCTCTTTTTTTTTTTTTTTTTTTTGGTTTGGGCGGAAGAAGAACCTTGAGTGGCCGGGCCTTGATTTTCTTCGGCAAGAGGCTAGGCTCGGAGGTTCGGGCCCAAGCTTGAGAAATGGCTAGGCTTTGTAGATAGGGTGTAGGAGTGGGCTAAGAATTGTTAGCATGACCCTTGCCGAACGGCAAGGCAATTTGTTGACAAAGTTTGAGGCCTTATGGCCCATTCTTCTGACCTTGGCTAGGATAAGGGCCGACCTCAAGAGCCGGACCTTCAATGCATCGGCAGGCCAGTGTAGTTGTCTTCGGCAAGTTTGGAGCTGTTGAGGGGGCTTCACGTGTGTGGCTGGGCTCCAAGGTATTCGGCAAGGACCAAAAGTACCGGGTGGGCTTGGGTTGAGCCGTAGTCGGCTATTTGAAGTGGAAGATAAGTGCTAGGGTTAGGGGTGTCCCTTAGTCTCTTTTTTTTTGGTTTCATGGAACTGCCGTTCGGCAAATCCCAACTTCGGCAAGGCTTCCGAGCTCCCGAAAATTAGCCGATCCTTCGGCAAGGCTTCGTGATAGTGCTGCTGGTAAGAACATTCTTATGCATATCTTTTCCAAGCGTTTTGTTTTGAATCTAGACCTTGGCGAGAGGCTGATCCCCTTTCGGCAAGGGTGAAATGGTGTGAGCTTCGGTTCTTGAGAAATGGTGTGAGCTTCGGTAAATCTAGACCTTGGTGAGGATTGGCAAAGGGGTTGAAAGTATCTCAGAGTACAGCTTGCCGTTCGGCAAGGGTGAATTTGATTTTTTTTTTTTTTTTTTGTGAGGGTATAGTAAGAGTGAATTGTAATTTGGATGCGCATCTCTTGGAATAGCCAGAAACCATGATCTTGAATTATATGCTTCGGCAATACGCCAATTTTTGCCTTGGTACCACAATTGCGGTGGCCCTTCTTTTTCTTTTTTTTTGGAATGGGAAAAGGTGTTGCGGCTCGACCTTGGCGAGAGGCTAATCCCCCTTCTCTTTTTTTTTTGTGTCGGCAGGTTGGGCTAGAGAGGGAGGGTGTGAGTCTTTGTTTTATTTTGCATGACCCTTGCCGTTCGGCAAGGGTGATTGGGAAAAACTGGTGGCGTGGAGCTAGGCATGAATTTGTCATTCGGGGGCTGGGCATGATTTTGAAATTTGGTGAGTCCCCATATTCCTTCGGTAGGGCACTTGCCGTTCGGCAAGTAGGGCGCCCGTGCATCGGGCCGGTGAGCTGGGCCATGAAATGGTCAAGCCGGTGAGTGGGCCATGAAATGGCTGGGCCGTTGTGCAAGGCTAGGATGGAGTGGCCGGGCCTAAGGGAGCTTGGGCTAAGCTTTGCATGACCGTTGCCGTTCGGCAAGGGTTCTCTTGGGTGACCCTCCAAAACTTTGGCACGGGCCTTGCCGTTCGGCATGGTCCGTCGAATTCCTCTCTCGTCTCTTTTTTTTTTTTTTTTTTTTTGGATTCTGAATTTTGAAATTTAAATTGTGGTGCAGGTACAAGGGATTTGAGAGGGAAATTGAAAGGGTGCTAGGGTTTTCTCGTGAACCGAGGCGTGGGTACTCTTGAGTCTCTATAAATAGGGACTTGGGGTGGAGAGGGTATCACACTTGAGATTTTGGGAAAAATTGTTAGGAAGTGAGGAGGAGAGTAGGAGATTTCCGGCGAGAGATTTGGTGGTGGAGCAGTGGTCAGAAAGATTTCCGGCGAGCTCTCCGTGGTGGTGCAAACAAGGTTAGACCTCATTTCCTTCGAATCTTTGGTTGAAACGTCCTTTTTTGGCATGAACATGTTGAAGATTAGGATGAACAGTTTGAATATGAGTATGAACTTGATGAACACCTTGAACATGTGATATGAACTTGTTGAATGTATGTTTCGATCCTTCTTGCATGTGCATTAGTTCCTTTTCTTTGTTTCTGCATGTTGTAGATGTCTAAGAGTTCTGATAAAGAAAGTCATGACCTCCCTGCCTTTGGTGGGGAAGATACCGAGAGTGAGAGTTCCCAGTCAGAGCCAAGCCTTTATGTGTGTTCTGAGGGTGGGAGTTCTGAAACAGATGGTGTTGTAGAAGGTTTAATAGAGAGTGGGATGGTAGTGGCTGAGGGTGTGGGGGATGAGCCATCCATAGACTCTGAGTCGGTTGATTTTTGCGTTCTAGCCTTGCCTTATACATCAGAAGTGGGCTCGAGTAATCGGGCATCACCATCAGGTTCCGCTGGTGTAGCCGTGGCTTCGGCCTCAGAGGGAGTGGACATACGGGTTGGTGTCCCTATGGCCAGGCGGAATTATCTTAAAGAAAAAGGATTGGCTGTGGTTCGGACAGATTATTGTGTTCCACCTTACGTAGGCCTGAGATTACCTAGTGCAATGATGTGGTTAGATATCCTCCGTAAGGCTCTGTTTTGATTTTTACAGATATGTATCAAGCATGGCTTCGTGCTACCGTTCCATCCTTGGGTTCGATGATGTTGGCCAGCCGGGTATGCGCTGTGGCAATATAATCCCAACTTCGGATCCTTCTTCATGGGGTTTACATTGCTTGGTGGTTGGTTGGGTTTGGGGAGCCAACGTTCGAGCAATTCATGTATTTGTACTCGATTTCAAACAACAGGAAATTTTGGCTGGGTGCAAGCCGGTTTGCAGCGACAAAGAGAGGTTATTTTATCACCACTTGCCTACTACGCAGAAGTCCTGGAGGAACAGTGGTGTCCGGCCTATGGGGATTGGGAGTGTCCACCAGTGGAAGACAGTGGCCAAACATATTCCTACCCATTTCCAGTCTATAGGTCTTTGGCCCCATCCTTTAAGACTGAGTGTTGTTTTGTTGTGTTTCTTGCGATTTTCCATTTTTGCTTGTGCAAGTGTAAATGGCTGAGTAATGTGTCCTTTTGCTGCAGGTTCGGTGAAGTGGGGGCCGATCTCCAAGGAGCAGGAAGACGAAGTTGAGAGGGTGAGGTCATTATTGTCAGAGACCGAGCGTGAGTGCCGAAACTTAGTCACCCATAAGAATCTGCTTGAGTCCGGACTGCTGCAAGGAAGTAAGTACCCAGGTCATCTTTGTTCTTTGCTTTCTGATTTCTGTTTTGTAATTGTGACTAACTTAACTTTTGATGTGCAGTGGCAGGTATTATAAAGGGGAGCACGAAGGTGGCTGTGGATATTGATGAGGCCGAGATGCAGAGACGTCTTAGGGAGTCTCGGGCTAAGAAGGCGGAGAAGGGGGGTGCCCCAAAGGCAGCTGGGAAGCGCCCTAGAGATGACGAGGGGCGAGTTGCCGACGTGCTGGGGAAGAGGAAGGCGCTGGAGGAAGCTCACCAGAGTGTGATGGGGGCAGGGCCTAGGCTTCCTCCCTTTGATCTGCAGGCACCGCCGAAGCTACCCTTCGGTATTGATGATGTGTTTGCTGAGGGGGTGGAGAAGGTGGACTTCTCCAAGATACGCCGGCAGAAGAAAGAGGTGAACCTGGCCATGCATCGGCAGGAAGTTCCCTTGGTGAACGTCTTCCTGGAAGGCGTGAAGAGTGATCCCGAGGCTCTGGTGAGGACTCAGGCCTCTTCCTTTGCGGATCGAGCCCAGAAGACGATCCTTACTTCTGCCTATGTAAGTTATGCCTATTTTTGAATATGTTGATATCATTCTGGTATGTTCTAACTAATGATGCTGTGTGTTGTATGATGCTTTATTTTGTAGGCCTTTGGCGAGATGTACGTCAACATGGCTAAGGCAGATAAGGAAATCCAGAGGCTGAAGAGGCGCGATGAAGTGGCCAAGACTAAGATGGCAGAGGAGTAGGAGGCCATCAGAGAAAAGAACCTGCTGCTGTTGCAGAAGGCGGAGCTGGCCAAAGAGGTGGAAGAGCTAAAACCGTCGAAGGCCGAAGAGGTGGAGGAGCTGAAACGGTTGAAGGCCGAGGAGGTAGCTGCTGCCCGAGTCGAGGCGGTCGAGTCGTACCGGACCTCAAAGGAGCTGAGCAGTTATATCATGGACCGTCTGGTAGATGAGCAGCTTCGTTGGGAGGAGAAGTTGGCGAGGTTCAACCCTTCAGTGGAGATCAACTTTGATACGAGTGGCGAGCCTCCTTCTCCTAGTCCCACTATCGATGCCACCGGTGCCACACTGCAGCCGCAGCGAGCGAGCCAGTGCCGCAGATGCCGCCTCTACCTAGTCTTTGGAGGCGTTGCCTTATGTACTTTTGCTATTTTTGGAACTTGATGTTTGTTTTGTTGGAACATATTTGTTTTTGTTATGTATGAACATTTTGCCTTGCTTGGGGCGAGGTTATGTTGATTTGCTATGATATTTGACTTGTTGTCATTTGATATCGATTGTGCTAGCAAAATGATGATCATGTGATTGATAGAATTAGCCAGAGTCGGCATTTCATTAGATAGATGTCGAAAGGCAAAAGATACAAGAGATGGTCGAGTCAAGGCTCAAGACCGAAGTAAAAGAAAACAGTCCTAGTGTCTAGGTGTGTTTACTTATAATAGTACTTGAGGTGATCAGCGTTCCAAGGATGAGGCAAGGTCTTGCCCTTGGGATCACGAAGTTGATAAGTGCCGGGGCGGCAGACTTTGGTAATCTCATAGGGGCCTTCCCATGTTGGACCTAAGGTACCTTGATAGAATTTTTGGTGGCCAAGGAAACTTTGCGCACGACCAGTCCCGATCTTGAAAGCACGGGGTTTGACTCTGAGTCATAGTACTTGGCGACACGCTGTTTGTACGCAACGTTGTGCATGTTGGATTGGTCACGAAGCTCGTCAATGAAGTCGAGGTTCAAAGCTAATCGCTCGTCATTGGCTTCAGCATTATAAGTGGAGGTTCGTAATCGGCTGGCCAATTTCCACCGGGGCCACGGCTTCGGTACCAAAGGAAAGGGAGAATGGTGTCTCTCCTGTGGAGGTACGGAAGGTGGTGCGATAGGACCAGAGCACTTCTGGGAGTAGCTCTGGCCAGCAACCCTTGGCTTTGTCAAGTTTGGTCCTCAGGGTCTTCTTGATGATTTTGTTCACGGCTTCGACCTGGCCATTGGACTGAGGATGGGCTGGGGAAGCAAAGCAAAGACGTATCTTGAGGTTGGAACAAAATTGCTTGAACTTTGCATTGTCAAATTGCCGGCCATTGTCTGTGACGATGGTGTTGGGGATGCCGAAGCGACATATGATATTCTGCCAGACAAACGTTTCAATGCGAGCTGCCGTGATGGTAGCTAGGGCCTCAGCCTCAGCCCACTTAGTGAAGTAGTCCACAGCTACAACTGCGTACTTGACCTGGCCCTTACCTTCAGGCATAGGTCCAATGAGGTCAAGTCCCCATTGGGCAAATGGCCAAGGACTGACCATGGCTGTCAATGGTTCAGCTGGAAGTTGTGGAATGTTGTCAAATCGCTGACACTTATCGCACTTTTGGGTGAAGGCCTGGGCATCGGTGTGAAGTGAGGGCCAGAAGTATCCTTGCCTAATGGCCTTATGCGCTAGGGAGCGAGCGCCGGAATGATTGCCGCAGATGCCTTCATGAATCTCCCGAAGAACATAATTACCTTCCTCTGGAGTAAGACACCGAAGGTAGGGAAGGCTGAAGCCACGCTTGTATAGAGAGTCATTGATGATCAGGTATCGAGCGGAGCGATAGCGAACACGCCGTGCTTCAACAGGATCAGCAGGTAGTGTCTGGTTTTGCAAGAACTGAAGGATGGGGTCCATCCAAGTAGGGCTGTGATCAATGGTACAGATGAGTGGGGTTTGTGTGCTAGGACGATCCAGGAATTCGATGTGGATGCGTCGGCCGCTGCCCTGGTCTAAGGCCGAGGCTAGTCTGGCCAAAGCATCGGCATGGCTGTTCTCAGAACGTGGTACCTGGCTGATGAGATAGGCATCAAAAGTAGTCAACATGTGGCGGGCATGCTGAAGATATGCTGTCATAGAGATGTCTTTGGCAGTGAAGTCCTGGTTGACTTGATGAACAACGAGCTTGGAGTCACCGAATATCTGGATTTGTTTAGCGCCCATCTCCTTGGCCACCGAAGACCAGCCAAGAGTGCTTCATACTCGACCGCATTGTTGGAAGCATGGAATTGAAAGCGGAGGGCGTACTCAAGGACAACCTGATCCGGGGAGATAAGAACAAGGCCAGCCCCACATCCTTGGGCATTGGAGGAGCCATCTGGGGCTTGGCCAAAACTTTGGGTTCAGTGAACTCAGAGATGAAATCTGCAACCTTTGTCCCTTGGTAGTGGGCGAGGTTTATAGTGGATATCAAATTCACCGAGCTCGATGGCCCACTTGACTAGCCTACCGTAAGTCTCTGGCTTCGCAAAACTTGCCTCGAGCCGTTGGTTGGTTAGGACATGGATGGTATGTGCCTGGAAATAAGGTCTCGGGCGCTGGCGGACACTACTAAGGAAAAAGCCGGTTTCTCGATGTCGGGTATCGAACCTCAGCATCCTGTAATGCCTTGCTTACGTAATGCAGGATGCTCGGCACCTTCCTGTGGTCCGATGAGCATCGAGCTAACCGCTGTGGCGGAGATGGATAGGTAAATCGTGAGGATGTCTCCGTGCTCGGTGTTGACAAAGAAAGGGCTCGGCTCATGTACTCCTTGAGCTCGTTGAAAGCCTTGTCACACTCTGGGGTCCAGGTGATGTTACGCTTAGTTCCCTTGAGAGCCTTGAAGAATGGGGCACAACGATCAGTCGCCTTGGAGATAAACCTAGTGAGTGCTGCGACGCGTCCAGTGAGGCTTTGGATGTCCTTGACCGTTGTTGGTACCGTCATGTCTAAGATAGCCTGGATCTTCTCTGGATTAGCCTCAATACCTCTCTGGCTTATCATGAAACCCAGGAATTTACCTGAAGCCACCCCGAATGCACACTTTGTGGGGTTGAGCCTCATGTTATACTTCTTCAGGATGGTGAACATGGCAGATAGGTTAAGGATGTGCTGGTCAGCAGTACGACTCTTGACCAGCATGTCATCAACATAGACCTCCATGGTGTTGCCGATCAATGGTGCGAAGAGGCTATTCACCAAGCGCTGATAAGTGGCTCCAGCGTTCTTGAGGCCGAAAGGCATTACCTTATAACAATAGAGGCCACGATCTGTAATGAAGGAGGTGTGGGCTTGGTCATCTGGATGCATGAAGATTTGGTTGTACCCTGAGTAAGCATCCATGAAGGCGAGGAGGCGTGACCACCGTGGCGTCAACTAGCTGGTCAATTCGAGGAAGAGGAAGCTATCCTTGGGACAAGCCCGATTAAGGTTGGTGTAATCTACGCACATGCGCCGGCCTTTCTTTTGTTTGCGGACCATCACCACATTAGCCAGCCGGTGGGATAGTCCACCTCTTTGATGAACCCAATGCTACTCGGCTTATCTACCTCCGCCTTCATGGCCTCATATCGCTCTGGGTCATAAGCGCGATGCTTACGCCGAACGGGTCGGATTGCTGGATTAATGCTCACCGATGGAATATGATGTCCGGTGATATGCCGGGCATGTCGTTGTAAGACTGTGCGAAGACCTCGTGAGTTGAGGCGGAGGAAGGTGACAAGATCGTGAGCGAAGCTCCTGGTGAAAGAGATGTGCCGATTCGGACTTGCCGATCTGGGATGTCGTCATGGAGAGTAACCAGCTCAAGGTCTTCTACGAGTTCGGCCGCTTGGGTGGCGATTCCTCCTGGGATCTTCAGTATGCTCGGCTACCGAGGGGGTGCTGGTGCCTTGGTTCTTGCTAGGCCTCACCCTTATGTTGGCGATTGGTGGATTTTACTGCTGAAGCGTAACAGCTTCGGGCGCCAAGTTGGTCGCCGCGCACCGTGCCCGTGCCATGGGGTGTAGGGAACTTAAGCAAGAGCATATGTGTTGAAATGAAAACTTTCATTTGGGCCAAGGCGGGCGCCCAAGGATGACGTTGGTCGTGGGGCGATCGACAATGAGGAAGGGAGTGGTGACCGTTGCTCACTGGGTGCCGAGCCAATGGAGATAGGGAGGTGGATGCTTCCAATGGGCTGGACAACATCCCCGCAGAAGCTCACAAGAGGGGTGATGCTGCGATCCACAGTGAGTAGGGACACGGAGTTCGTTGAAAGCATCAGCAAACATCACACTGACCGAGCTGCCAGTGTCCACTAGGATACGCCCAACGTCGAAGTTAGAGATGTCCGCACGGATGATGAGTGGGTCGTCATGAGGGAGAATGACACCACGCTCTTCTTCCTCGCTGAAGGTAATGGAGGCCCATCCTGACCTTTGCGTCTTCGGCATGCGTCCTTGCTCGATCTTTGAAGACACAGTGCGCATAGGTGGAGCAAACATAGTGTTTGATGGAGTCATTGGAGGTACCGGCTAATGTAGGACCACCACTGATGGTGGAGATCATGTTGATCCGCCGTTGGTGAGGGTTAGGCGGGGGTGGGAGATTATGCACATATTTATCCAGCTTTCCCTCACGGATGAGTCCCTCAATGATGTTGCGCAAGGCAACACAGGATTCGATGTCATGGCCATTGAATTGGTGAAAACGGCAGAAGACGCCTGTGTTCGGCATAGGCTTGTTGGACGGTCTCCGGGAGGAGGTTTGGGTATAATAGGAGCCTCCTGGACCAGAACATCTTCATAAGTAGTGTTCGTGGTGGTGAACACCTCGAACACAGGCTTCGGCGCGAAAGGGAGGGGAGCACGATCAGCTGTCCTTGGAGGGTTGTTTCCGCTGACCGGTGGTGGTTACCGTGTTCCGCCACGTTTCCCATTCTTTGAAGGAGTCTTGGTAGCTATCCTTCCTCTTAGGGTGCTGGGTACCCTGGTTGTCGTGAATGGGAGCGGAATGCGAGGTTTAGTGGCGGAGTGCCGGAGCAGATGGGGTTTTGCCAAAGGAGGAGGGATTGCCGAAGGTGCCTCCGGCTGGTTGGGTGGGCCACGTTTGGTGTTAAAGTACTCGGCCTTTGCGTGAATGGCTGCCTGCTTCATCGAGTTCTACATATGTGTTCCATGGGTTCTTGTGGACTAGGTAGCGGAAGTTGGATTCTCTAAGGCCACTTTTGAAAGCGTCAAAGGCAGCTCGGTCGTCAAGATCCGGCAACGAGAGTACTCGTGGGTGAAGCGAGCTGCATACTCCCGAAGGGGTTCATCCTCACCGCCGAAGCATGTAGAGGTCGTCCGCCGAGTATAAGCGATCGGTCCGGATCATGAAATGGTCGAGGAAGGTTCTGCTTCAAACTATCAAAGGAGTTGATAGTCCGGGGTTCAACCGGTAGAACCAATTCAAAGTCACACACCGAGGGTAGAAGGGAAAAGGAGACACATTCCTTCATCACTAAGACCCTTGCAACCCAGGGCTGACTGGAAAGAATGGATGTGGGTCGGGGATCCTCCGTGCCCGTGTAGAAGGAAATGCGAAGTGGCTGAATGTCCTTCTCCGATGGTAGTTGAGGATACGCTCGGTAAAGGGCCCAGGCGTGGTTTCGCCTGCAGGGGCTGGTGACCTCGGTGTTGTTCACTCTCCAGCGTCGGACCTTCTCAAAGAGGAGGCGCATGGCCGGGTCGGCATGCGGGAGAGTGTCGTGGTGCTGAAGGCCTGGGGTGTGGGATGGGGTTTGCGGGTAATCTTCCCATTTCTCGAAATCTGAATGGTAGGACTCCCAGGCCTCAGGATGGTAAGATTCCCAATCATCTGAATCCCATGTGCCCTCCGCGTCATGTAAGCGAGTAGGCTTCGGTAGGGGGCCTAGGTGTGCCACCCTTTGGTCATCGAGGTCGACATTAATCCGGATAGGCTTCTTCCGCTTCTCCGAGATACGGTCTCGGCAATCTTTGTAGACTTTGGTTGGGCCATGGGGCCGATCTTTGGGTGGGGAGATGTGGAGGAGCCGCGACTTGGTCGTCTCCGGATGAAGATGACCTTTGCCTTTGTCAGGCCTGGACTGAATGGGGGCGCTATGACGAGAGGTAAGTGGTTGGTTCAGTTGGGTGTGCCCAATGTCCTGGGTGTGATCTTGCTGGGTGATTTGGTGATGAGTGCCCTCCAGAGTGCGCTTCATGGCTCGGCAGTCATGCTCCAATTCCACATTTTTGGTGCGGATTTGTTCGTAGTTCTCCGACATCTTGGTGACGCTAGCGCGGAGACGCTCGACCTCCGCCTGGAGATCCCCGTCTGCCGAAGGTTTCCTTCGAGAGGAGTCCCCACGGGGGGTATGGTGCTGGGTATCATGGCTGGCCTCGCTCGGCATAGCGGAATGTGGGGTGAAGAAGAGGCGGCGGGGCCCAATAGGGGAAGGAGCCAGCGGAGTTGGTAAAGGTAGTTGGGATTCAAAAGTCGATTCCCACAGACGGTGCCAAACTGTTGATGCTCTTTTTGGGGAGGTCAACTTAGATAAGGACTCGGGTCTTCAGCAGGGAAGATCGCTAGGACCTTCAGTGGCTAGGTGTCCTGCAGAAGACAAAGTGGAAGAAGCAACCGTTAAGCTTCGGACACCGGTGTGGTGCCGGCCGAAGGCTCTCCGATGCTTAAGTCAGCTAAGAGTGGTAATTTTAGCAGAGTAACAGTAAAAGTGAGAAAGTAGTTACCCCTTTTACCTTGGGTACTATTCCCTATTTATAGGGAAGTGAAAGGGGGGGGTTTGTGTAGATTTCCGATGTGGGACTTTGTGCAAGCTGCTGTGGTGGTGACACGTGTCATGGAGATTAGGTTTGGCAATTGAGAGCTTCAGCAATCGGGAGCTTCAAGGGTGTCGGCACCTTGGAAGAGTGTCTTCCTTCGGCGGGGAGAAGGCGTGTCCGCCTTGGTGCTAGTTGTTTTGAGGCCGGACATGCTCGGTTGATTATGGTGTAAACACCTTTTATCATTATAATTAATAAATAATAACAATACTCATAAACTTGGTTTGGGATATAAAACCAGGTTCATGTTTAAAATTTTATAAGGAACAAAACATGGTTTGGGATATAAAACCAGGTTCATGGTTTGGGATATAAAATTTTATTGATTCCATATACCTAAGATACCTACGTTAATTTACTGTGGTTGCAAAGGCCACTGTTCTCCCCATATTGTTGCACTCTGATTTGTGCATAAAAAAATCATTAATTTTTACAAAGTATTTTGTTTATAATATTCCTTGATTTCTGTTGGAAGTACAAAGGTTGCAGCTTGTGCAAAGCATTTTGTGGGTGATTGGGGAACAGCCAAAGGCATCAATCAGAATAACACTCTGATAAACAAACACGGCTTGCTCAGCATTCACATGCCAGGCTACTATAACTCAATTATCAAGAGATGAAGAGTCCTGGTTTTTTCCAGGGTTACACACATATAATATACTAATACTGAGGCTGAAAGCCCACATATACAATCTCGTCCCCTGGGAAATAATTGGAGACTACCATATAAGTAGGAACTAGTAAACTTTTCTTTGGACTCGTTCTTGTCCTGTCTGTCTGGCCGCCATTTCTACTTCAGTGAGCTTGTTTAACTTATTCAATAATTTAGTCGATATGATTTTCCATTATGCTGAAATTCTAAATTGGCTTGTCTATTGCAAATGTTTTAGAATCGAGTTGTGTTTGATTTAGATTTAGGTATGTTCATAGAGGAATCCTCAAGTGTGGACTTCCGCAATGCATACATGTCAACAACCTATCTGTGTGTCTGTGTTAAACCTATTAATAACCATGCACTCTCCACTGGTTATTGACATGTCCTGATGTTCACACCTCAGGAATCACCGACATTTATAGTTTGACTTCCCTTGTTTTCCAATAGGACCTATGATAGATTTACAACGGACTACATCATTGATATGTACCGGGAATGGAGGAAAAAACAAACCTTTCTGGACACCATTGCATCTACACGCAGGTTCAGGTAGGTATATCGCAGTTAGTTATCTTGGTTTTGATTGATCGATCTATGTAATTTTTCAATGTTGGCCTTTTGGCCACTACACCACTCTTAGGTTTTGTTTGGGCCCGAAATCTATACATTAAGCCCAAAAAAAGAAATTGCAGAAATCTAAGTACATAGGTTATTCACCAAAGAAATAACCATGTATTTAGTAACAGAGGGCCATTAAGTTAAAATTAATTGCCACTAAATGGCGATTAAATTAAAAGAGTAAGGTTCAGAAATTGGGCCAGGCCGTCTTCAGAAAAGAAACCTCTGTCAAACCAAAGCCCAAGGCCCAAATGACGAAACAAACTCAGAAATGAAGCAGGGCAAGTTGATTACGCAAGTTCCAAAACTGACTTTGGAAGGCGATTGAGTAAAGCGATGACTCACAGGATATTTTCACGCAGAGAGCCTTCTCCTTGAGCAAGCGAGAGTCTCATCAAAATCAGAAAGTTCTTCATAAACAAGTTTCAAAAAGTAGGCTGACGGCTAAGAATATTTTTCTGTACAAAAGGAGAAAGGATGTTTCTTAGAGAACAAGTTCCGAGGGAGAAAAGAAGGTCCCGTTTCACAGATAAAGTTGATAGCAACTACTTCTTATATGAGGTCAATTATTTCCTTTTTAAAACTAGAATATCTTGGGATATTTTAGGGGTATTCGTTAAACATCTCTATAAAAGGAAATAAAGGCCAAATTCAAAAGAATCATCCAATCAACACAAACAAACTCTCAGTCAAAACTGAACAAAGATCTCTTGATCCCACAGACTCAAAACAGAGAAAACTGTTGTAAGAGCCGGATACACAGAATCTGCATTACTTTACAAAGCCCAAACAAGCAAAACTCAGTTCATATCATCATATGAAAACCTCAACAAAATTTTCAGAAGCTTTTATAGCTTTCAAAACATCCCAAGGAGCCATCCTCAGGGCAATCCAGTCCAGAACAGGAGCTATCTTCTGAGAAAGTCAGCTAGAACTCAGGTTTCTGTCGCTACAGAACAGCCAGAACAGGTGAATGCGAAGCAGGTTCAACTCAAACGCTACTAAGACTTTGGAAGAAACAAGATAGTCACTTCATTTCAGGTCAATCCAGGTGAAGGAAGTCCGTCCAGAACAGCCAGAACAGGCGCAGACTCTCAGTTCTGCCTGCAGACTTAGCCTCCCCATGGCTCAAATTGATGAAAAGCTCTGCCAATCTCCAGTGTTGGTATCGATTCCCAGCTAACTCCCGTTAGTTGAAATTATTGCTACATGAATTCCCGAAGATCAAGCAGTTCTGCCTGAAATTTGTTATCTTTATGTAAGAATATTTTGCTAGAATTTCCCAATTTATTAGCTGTGAAAATTATGAAGTCCTCACCTGTCTGAGGCATAGAAAAGAACTTACTTGGGAGATTTTCCTCACCCAAATGCACAATTGCTTTCTTATTATTAAATGACTTGGGGCGCAAGTTATTTCGTTCTTTAAAGTCTGTTAGAAGTTTGTTAACTTGCTAACAGTGGCACGCTCAACACACCAAAGAAAGTTAACTTGATAGACCACTAATGGTTTTTTCAAGCTAATGGGGAACTTTACCCTACCATCAGAGGTACTAAACAAAAAGGGGTGAACAGGTTTCTTGCTGCACTATTTTAGGTTTGCGTGACTTGATTACTTTATCTATTCTTTGCATGCAAATCCCCCTCAACTGATTCAACACCCAAACCTGAATCAGTAACTCAAAATTGTCACATTTCATGTAATGTACTTATGAAACAATTATTTCTAACGACTTAAGTTGTTGAAACTACATCGCTGTTCTTTTTGTAATCCCTCGTCCTAACAAAAACTGTACATAACTCTACTTTTTTCGGCCCACCACCCTGTCCCTCATCCACCCTATTCTTTTGTTACTTGCTTTGGTAAATGGTAAGGTGGTTGTTGTGAATGAAGATGTACCGGAAAATTCACTCAGTATCTGGAACTAACTTAATAGTCCTAGATATATACACAATGTTTTACATGTGTCTTAAGCCCTTAGATCTATCCACATCTAACGGTTCAGGATTTATTTAAGATGAACAAAATGTGCTTTTATTACTTTATTGGCAACAACAGAGACTTCTAAAACTTCTATCTTCTTTTTTATTAATTTATTTTTTCTGGTTATCTCTCTTTAATTTGATCGCATGTCTACTTCTGCATTTCTCAACTATCTTCTTCGCTTTCTTCCTCTACAACTCCATAACCAATCTCCCTCTGCAGCTCGGTTCCTTCAGCAACTCCCTCTGTAATTTCTTCACTTCAAGCCATGCTAGTACATAAGTTGCTTGTAAAATATCTGATTTCACCAAATAAGATAACTACAACGAGATATTATATTGGTTTTGTTATGCTAGTACATAAGTTGCTTACCCACTGTTATTGTACTGGTTTTGTTCTGCATCCACTTATTTCCTTTTGTTTTTAGCATGTTAGTCGGACTTGACTTGTTTGTGTGCGAATAGGGATGCAAGTGTGGGGAAGATGCCAGAGGAATAGTTTTGTGCTTCAAATACTGCTCGCCCGAGCCTCATCTCTCCATGATGTATGTGGTAGTTTATTCTTTCTATGTTCCTCAATTTGTTAGTGTAGATGTACATCTCCTTTTGTTTTTGTCACGGCTGAAAAACTCTCTATTTTATCCTGTTGGTCCTTTGTAACGCATAAGATATGTTAGACAGTCTATTTCTTAGAATGTTTTGACATTTATTTACCGAAAGGGAAAAAAGTTGGGTCTTTTGCTAAATGTGTAAGCACATGAAATTCATTGCTAGTTCATATGGGAAGGGAAATATGATAAAGATTCAAGTTATTACAATGATTTGAATGTATGGATTAAGTCTTGTGCTTTGTTTCATTTTCTTTTCAAATGTATTATGTATTGGTTTACAACGGCAATAAAACTTTCCATGTGGTAGTCTTATGCTAGTTTCTTACGTCATCTTCCAATGTGGTTTTGCTATTGTCTTGTGTTGACTTATTTTTGGCTTTTGTATGTTATTAACTTGTGGCAGGTGATGGCATGGGAAGCTTGGCATTTAGGGGTATGTTTTGTTCCAGCCTGTATTTATACGACTATGTTTCGTATAAAGTATCTTCACAAGAAATTTGTTATAATTTTCTCGAAACTTGTATTAAGTATTTTAGAACTCTGCAAAAATCTCTTTTATCTTTTATTCAGTCAAATGATGTGTTGTAACATACAATCATAAAGAAACTCATCATCGATCTTGCTCCGAAGTTGATTTTTGATAAGTCTCATACATGAAAATGCCCGTTCTGTTGTTGCTGTAGAAACTGGAAGAGTTAGCACCAAACGAATCAATCTATCAATTAAGTAGTATGATTGTGCTAATCTTGTTTCAATTAAGCATTGAAGTAATATAGGAATCGAATCAAGATTCTTGAAGGCTGGAATGCGATCCATATTAATCTTATAAAATCTCAATTGTTGATGTAAAGCTTGCAACTCAGTTGTACTAAAATCTTGAGGATAAAATTTATCAACATGAGTGCATGTATCACCAATGTTAAATCGCTTGAAAGCATCATGAGAATCCAATGCTGAGCTAAGACAAAGGAGTTCAACAGTTCCATCTGGAAATTGAGTATTTAACTCCCCCAATTGATAATCTATTATCTCATTAAATACATCAATATGATAATAATGCTCAAATGTTATGCAATCTTTTTGTTGACAAGAACGACGAGTGCCCATTGTATGATGGGCACCCATATCACGCATGCAAATGTCATGTGTTTCACAAAATGATTGCACACTATGTATAAAATTATCCCAACCATTATTTCTCAATTCAACAAGCTCCATTTTTGTACCTGCAACCAAATTCAAAGCATTCGCAATGTCTTGAGATTCTCTTTGAAGTTGTTAACAAAGAAAATCAGTGAATCTCATAGTTTTGTCCAACAAATTCAAAGCAAAAGCAAAGTCAAAAGATAACATAGAAATTTTCATACCTTCTGCTTCCCCACGAAATTGTGAGGTAGGACCATGATGACTGATATCCTTAAGAAGTGTCTTGGTGGCACCAAATAAATCAATCAAACTCCTAATAAAACTAAAATGTGAGCCCCAACGAGTACTTCCAGGTCGTTGCAAACAACGAATTTGGTTAGCCCCTTTACCTGTTCCAGGTCTTCCAGCCGCTAGTAAGTCTTCAATTCCAGCTTGATGAGTTAATTTTAACTCAGAATGGCATTTGGCAGAAGCGTAAACAAAGTTCACAATATTATTTAACATTGGAAAAATCTCCAAACAAGTCCTACCTTTTTAGCTGCAGCATTTAAAGCTAATTGGAGGCGATAAGCAAAGCAATGTATATAATATGCAAATGGACAATCATTAAGAAATAATGCTTGTAAGCCACTCCATTGACCATACATATTGCTAACACCATCATATCCTTGACCACACATATTACTCACTAAAAGACTATGCTTATCAAGCACTTTACAAATATCA
The DNA here is from genome assembly GCA_024362665.1 of Prunus padus. Lineage (NCBI taxonomy): Eukaryota > Viridiplantae > Streptophyta > Magnoliopsida > Rosales > Rosaceae > Prunus > Prunus padus. The sequence continues at coordinate 1,583,464 of JANFAM010000001.1, read as the reverse complement.
GTTTTAAAAGTTAAGGAATTAGTGTCATGAACACTCACAATATCAAAAAACCTTTCTCGAATATGCCCATCACGACCCACAAACCTTAGGATAATAGCCATTTGTTCCTTCTTAGAGTCGTCAAGTGCTTCATCAACTTGAATACAAAACTTCCCATCTTCCCCAATTTCATCGCGTATCATCTTCCTCACTTTGTTAGCAAAGATATTTAGGATCTCCTTTTGTATCTTATGTGAAATATATTGGGCATTGAAGGGTGCATTCTTCAACACAAGTTTTTCAACTTCTTTGTTCATTCTTGCAAAAGCCTTTATCAACTCAATGAAATTACCACAATTAGATGAGTCACAAGATTCATCATCACCTCTAAAAGCCATTCCTTGATTTGCTAGATATCTAATGCCCTCTATTATGATTGTAAGCCTCAACCGATTATTTGTAACTTCCTATGGGGTTGAACTACTTTGTCAATATGGTGACTCGGATCCACTTTTGGATAGCAAAATGATGTGGTGAATTAATAATGCCTACATGAGTAAGGAAAACACAATCTTTTCCACCAATTCTGTTTCCAACTTCTAAACTCATCTTGAGTGAATGCCTTATGTGAGCGACCAATATTAAAAGAAAGCATGGAAAGCAAAATGCTTTATCATAACGAACCGAATACTCAAGCCAAGGGAATTTCTTATACCGACTACCATTAAATCCACGCATTTGATTCCCTTCGAAGTGTGAGCTATTAGCAATGACTTTGGCTAAAATCTTGTAAGAGCTATTACATAAACTTATAGAATGGAACTGACCCGTGTTTTCAGGGTTTAGGGCCTTTGGAATCAAGGCAATAAAGATTTTATTTATCTCTTCCAAGTTGCACAGACCATTATGGAAATCAATAGCAGTATCTGAAACAATATTGCATGCTCAGGATCTTCCAATATTTTTTATATAGATAGCTTGGAAACCCGTCTGGGCCAGGAGCCTTCCAAGCACCCAACTGCACAACCGCCACTTTAACTTCTTCTGTAATTGGGACAAGAAGGTCACGATTCATCTCTTCTGTCAGAATTGACGGGATATTACCAATGATTTCGTCCCTGTCTCTAGGGCCAGTGGTTCGAAACAAGTTGCTAAAGAAATTATGAAATTCCTTTCCAATATTCTTTTTTCCAGCAATCCAGTTCCTCCTTCCATTGTTCAATTTTAAAACTCTATTTTGTTGTCTTCTTTGGATTGTGGTCAAATGGAAGAAGGGAGTATTTGCATCTTCTTCTTTCAACTAGCTAATTCTTCACCTTTGTTAACAATATAATTCTTCTTCTTTCCCCATCTGTTCCACCACACCTTTTAGTTCAGGTTGTCTACCCAAATTCGCATCGCCAAAGCTGCAGTTTTTAAGATTCTCCAACTCTTGTAAACTAGAGTTGATCTTTCCCTTGCTATTTACAAACATCTTCTACCTAAACCCTAAACATGACTTTGTTGGTTTGTGTTTACTCTCTCAGTTTTATTTTGTATTTCTTTTGAGATGTATCGATTTGACTCTGTAACCAATCAAATGTGAGGGTTCGAAACTTATCTTGGGCCTTGAATTTTTATATCAATGTTTTGCTCTGGGGCAAGGGCGGAACCATGAATTTTTCAACGGGTGGGCTAGCTAAAGTTATTAGCTTAAAATTTAATGACTTTTTTTGGGAGGTCAACTTAGATAGAGGTGGAATGGTGGATGATGTGTGAAGACGTGGGTCTTCAGCAGGTGTATGTGCCTTCAGCAAGGGCTTGGCTTCAGCAGTTAAGCTAAATAAAGTAAATAAGCATGCAGAAGACAAGATATACGGATTATCTTGCATGGGGTGTACATAGCCTGGTGGTTGGCCAAGAGAGGAGAGCCGTCGTTTGAGCAGTTCATGCACCTATACTCTGTCTCCAGGCAACAGGGTAACTTTGGCTGGGTGTAGGTGAACTGTAGAAAGGTGAAGGAGATGGGGTATTTCATTGGACAGCCACCAACGTCTTAGAAGACGTGGTGGAATCGATGGTTTTTTTGCCTTTGGAGATTGGGAATGTTGGCCAGGGAGGGCGGTCCACAGACACATACCTGCTCACTTTCAGACCATAGGTGTTTGTTGTTGGTTTTTGTTTATATGTGCTTCGGTATGTATATATGCCAAATGTGTGAAGACTAATATCCTTCTTTCCATGCAGGCTCAGTGAAGTGCAATCCTGTGTCAAAGGAAGAAGAGGAAGAGATAGAATTTGTCAGAAGTGAGATTTCTGAGGAGAGGCGTGCCGCGAAGAATATTGTGACGCCAGCACTTCTGCTAGAGTCAGGGTTGATTCAACGCAGTAAGTTTGTTGACTTCTTCCTATTCCTTTAGGGCTTTATGTTTGTTTATATTCTAACAACCATATTGCTTGATGTTGCAGTGGCTGAGGTGCCGAGAGTTGTGGCCACGGTGGGGGGCTCACTGAAGGTTGCCATGGATCCGGAGAAGAAGCAGCAGAAGCTGGAAGAACGAAGAGAGACAGACAAGGCAAAGCAGGCGAGGAAGGCTGAAGCTAAGGGTGCAGCTAGCGCGGTGGGGCGTAAGGGGTAGCTACAGAGAAACGTCCTCGGGAGGACAAAGATGCTAGGTCGACGGAGGTGGACAAGAGGCGGAGGGTGTTGGAGGACTCCATTCATGATGTCATGGGTGGGACGGTGTTGCCGCCTTTTGACCTGGACCCCCACCGAAGGTGCCGCTGGGATGGAGGAGCTCTTCCACGAGGGCACCGAAGACACAGACTTTGCCACGGTTCGGCGGCAAAAGAAAGAGGTAACCCTGGCAATGCATCGCCAGGAAGTGCCCCTTGTGAATGCCTTCCTAACAGGTGAAGATGGACGCGGGGAGCTTTCTCGGACGAAGGCCACGGGCTTCTCGGATCGGGTCCGTAAGTCAGTCCTATCTGCTACCAATGTGAGTATCCTAGTATTTGTGATGAAACTTTTATATATTTTTAGGTTTGTCTAAAGCGAAGTCTCGATGGCGTGTCTTTGCAGGCTTTTAGAGATATGTACCTCACCCTGGCCGAGTGAGAAGGAGGTGGACTCGAGAAGCGCCATTCGAGATCGCGAAGGCGGCCATCGCGAGGCTCAAGCAGCCATCCAGAGAGGAACGCCCTTTAGTTGAAGGTGGGGAAACTTGAGCGGGAGCAAAGGAGATGGCTCCGCAATTGGAGGCTCGAGGAGGCCAGGCTGAGGCCGAGAGGAAGAAGGTGGGGAGCTAGTCGCTGCTCGGGCAAAGGCCATCGAGGAGTTCAAGAACCTTGTGCTAGACGCGATGGTTGAGGAGCGATATGGGTGGGAGAAGTTAGTGGCGAGGTTTAATCCATACTTGGATATAAACTTTGACACCAAGTAGTGCCCTCCACCCATCCCTCCGTGCAAGGAACTACTCTTTGCTTCCCCTTGATGCCGAGTCCGGTGAGGGTATCCAGTGGTGGTGATGGTGAGGCGGCGATACCAGCGTTAGAGCCTGCGACTGATGAGGTGCCCGAGGAGCATGTCGATGCCTAATAGCCTTTATGGATACTTTTTCTATGTTGTAACATTAGTATTTACTTCAGACTTGGTTTGTATGGATACTTCCCTGCCATAAGGCAGGGTTATTTTGGTAATTTTATGAGATCGTAGTTTTTCTTCTCAATTATGCTTGTTGTTAATTGAATTTGTAAGAATGAGTATGAAAGAATCCTGAGTCGGGCATTTTCATTGAGTGGGTGCCGAAAGGCAAAAGGTGCAAGAGATGGTCGAGTCAAAACTCAAGACTAAAGTCTAAGAAAACATATTGTCCTAGGGTCTAGGTGTGTTTACTTAAAGTAGCACTTGAGGTGATCAGCATTCCAAGGATGAGGCAAGGTCATGCCCTTGGGATCACGAAGCTGATAAGTGCCGGGGCGGCAGACTTTGGTAATCTCATAAGGACCTACCCAAGTAGGACCCAAGGTACCTTCGGTATGGTTTTTGGTGGCCAAGGAAACTTTGCGCATGACCCAGTCCCAGTCTTGAAAGCACGGGGTTTGACTCGGGAGTCATAGTACTTGGCGATACGCTATTTGTAGGCGACGTTGCGCATGTTGGATTGGTAACGAAGCTTCGTCAATGAAGTCGAGGTTCGGGGCCAACTACTGGTCATTAGCTTCGACATCATAAGTGGAAGTTCGATATGTGGGCTGGCCAATCTCTACCGGTGCCACGGCCTCGATACCAAAGGAAAGAGAGAAGGGTGTTTCCTATGGAGATAAGGAAGGTGGTTCGGTAGGACCAGAGGACTTACAGGAGTAACTCGGCCAACAACCCTTGGCTTTGTCAAGTTTGGTCTTCAAAGTTTTCGTGATGATTTTGTTCTGACTTCGACGACCATTGGACTAAGGATGAGCCGGGAGGCGAAGCAAAGACGTATTTTGAGGTTGGAACAAATTGCTTAAATTTGGCATTGTCAAATTGCCGGCCGTTGTCTCGTAACGATGGTATTTAGGATGCGAAGCGGCGTGCGATATTACGCCAGGCGAGCGTTTCGATGCGAGCTGCGGTGATGGTAGCGAAGGCTACGGCTTCGCCCACTTAGTGAAGTAGTCTACAACAACAACCGCGTACTTGACCTGGCCCTTTCCCTCGGGCATAGGTCCAATGAGGTTAAGTCCTCATTGGGCGAATGGCCAAGGACTGACCATGGCTGTTAAAGGCTCGGCTAAAAGTTGTGGGATGTTGGCAAATCGCTGGCATTTGTCGCACTTCGGGTGAAGGCATGGGCATCGGTGTGAAGTGAGGGCTAGAAGTACCCTTGCCGAATGGCCTTATGCGCTAGTGAGCGAGCGCTCGAATGGTTGCCGCAGATGCCCTCATGGATCTCCCAAAGAACATAGTTTCCTTCCTTTAGAGTTAGACACCGAGGGTAGGGAAGGCTGAAACCACACTTATATAAAGCACCATTGATGATCAAGTATCGAGCGTAACGATAGCGGACACACCGCGCTTGCGAGGATCGGCGAGTAATGTCCGGTTTTGCAAGAACCGAAAGATGGGGTTCATCCATGTAGGGCTGTGGTCAATGGTACAGATGAGTGAGGCTTGTGTGCTAGGCTGATCCAAGAATTCAATATGGATGTTGCGGCTTATGCCTGTTCCAAGGTGAGGCTAGCCTGGCCGGAGCATCGGCATGGTTGTTTTTAGAGCCTGGCACCTGGCTTATGAGATAAGCGTCAAAGGTTGTCAGCATTTGGCGAGTGTGCTAAAGATATACCGTCATAGAGATGTCCTTGGCAATGAAGTCCTGGTTAACTTGGTGAACAACGAGCTAAGAGTCACTGAATACCTGGATTTGCTTAGCGCCCATCTTCTTGGCTAGCCGAAGGCCAGCTAGGAGTGCCTCATACTCGGCCACATTGTTGGAGACATGGAATTGAAAGCGGAGGGCGTACTCAAGGACGACCTTATCTGGGGATATAAGAACGAGGCCGGCTCCACATCCCTGGGCATTAGAGGAGCCGTCCACATATAAGGTCCACAAGGTCTGGGTGAGGTCGAGGGTGCCATTGCTGGCGATGTGGACCAGGTCCGAGGGAGGAGTGGGCTCGGGTATGACCTGGGAGGAGGCCAAAGATTGGGGTTTTGTGAACTCAGAGATGAAGTCTGCAACAACCTGTCCCTTGGTAGTCGGGCCTGGCTTATAGTGGATATCAAATTCGCCGAGCTCGATGGCCCACTTGACTAGTCTACTAGAAGTCTCTGGCTTCTGCAATACTTGCCTGAGTGGTTGGTTAGTGAGGACATGAATGATATGCGCCTGGAAATAAGGTCTCATGCGTCAAGCCGAAACTACTACTGTGAAGGCTAGTTTCTCAATGTTTGGGTACCGAACCTCGGCATCCTGTAATGCTTTGCTGACATAATGCACCGGGTGTTCAGCACCCTCATGTGGTCTGATGAGCATGGAGCTAACTGCTGTGGCCGAGACGGAGAGGTAAATCGTAAGGATGTCACCAGGCTCAGGGATGGATAGTAGAGGCACCTTGCTCATGTATTCCTTGAGCTGAGTGAAAGCTATGTCACATGCTGGGGTCCAGGTGTCTTTTTTGGATTAGCCTCAATACCCCTCTGCCTGATCATGAAGCCTGGGAATTTTTCTGAAGCCACGCCGAAGGCGCACTTCGTGGGGTTGAGTCTCATTCTGTACTGCTTCAGAATAGTGAACATAGCAGAGAGGTTAGGGATGTGTTGGTCAGCGGTACGACTCTTGGCTAGCATATCATCTACATAAACTTTCATGGTGTTGCCGATCAGCGGGGCAAAGATGCTGTTCACAAGGCGCTGATAAGTAGCTCCTACATTTTTAAGGCCGAAGGACATCACCTTGTAGCAATAGAGGCCATGATCGGTGATGAATGAAGTGTGGGCTTGGTCCTCAGGGTGCATGAAGATCTGGTTGTACCCAGAGTAGGCATCCATGAAGCTAAGAAGGGCATGGCCTGCTGTGGCGTCAACAAGCTGGCCAATTCGGGGCACAGGGAAGCTATCCTTTGGACAAGCCCGATTAAGGTTAGTGTAGTCTACACACATGCGCCAACCTTTCTTCGGTTTGCAAACCATCACTACATTAGCCAGCCAGGTGGGATAGTCCACCTCCTTGATGAATCCAATGCTGCTCAGCTTGTCCACCTCAGCCTTCATGGCTTCGTACCTCTCTGGGTCGTAGGCACGACGTTTCTGCCGAACGGGTCTGATGGCAGGATTGATGCTGAGCCGATGAGAAATGACATCAGGTGATATGTCAGGCATGTCGTTGTAGGACCAGGTGAAGACCTCGGAGCTAAGGCGAAGGAAAGCTACGAGGTCAGAGCTAAGCTCTTGTGAGAGGGAGGTGCCGATCCGAACCTGTCGATTCGGGATGTCATCATGGAGGCTAACAAGCTCTAGGTCTTCCACAGGTTCGGCCTGTTGAGTGACGGATTCCTCCCTAGGGTCCTCAGGTCGTTCCGTTCCAGCTGAATAAGGGGTTGGGGCCTTGGTTACTGTAAGTGCTTGACCTTTGGGTTGACGACTGGTAGGGAACTTCAGCAGTAGCATGTGTGTGGAAACAAAAACCTTCATTTGTGCCAAGGCTGGGCGGCTAAGGATGACATTGTAGGCTATGGGACAATCCACAATAAGGAAGGGGGTGGTGATGGTTGTTCGCTGGGGTGCTGAACCAATAGATATAGGGAGATGGATGCTGCCAATGGGCTGAACTACATCGCCAGAGAAGCTCACAAGGGGTGTGATGCTTCGATCGAGCAAGTGAGAGGGGACCTGGAGTTCGTTGAAGGCGTCAACAAACATCACACTGACCGAGCTGCCAGTGTCCACCAGGATACGCCCAACATCGAAGTTAGAGATGTCCGCCGGATAATTAGTGGGTCATCATGTGGGAGAATGACACCACGTTCTTCCTCCTCACCGAAGGTGATGGGGCCCAGCCAGCCTTGGAAGACTTGGCATTCCCCCTTGCTCAATGTTGAAGACCGATGAGCGTAGGAGGATCGAACATAGTGCTTGATGGAATTATTGGATGTCCCAGCCAAGGTGGGGCCGCCACGATAGTGGAGATCATGTTGATCTGTCGTTGGTGAAGGTTAGGTGGGGGTGGGAGATTGTGCACGTATCTGTCCAACTTTCCCTCACGGATGAGGCCTTCAATGATGTTGCGCAAAACAACACAAGATTCGGTATGGTGGCCACCGAATCGGTGAAAACGGCAGTAAGACGCTTGTGTTTGGCATCGGCTTGTCGGTGGTCTCCTGGGGAGGCTTGTGTATGATGGGTGCCTCCCGCATGAGGACATTCTCATAGGTGGTGTTCAGGGTGGTGAACACTTCGAACCTAGGCTTAGGTGGGAAAGGGAGTGGAGCACGATCAGCTGTCTTTGGAGGGTTGCTCTCACCGGACTGGTGGTGGTTGCCGTGTCTGCCACTCTTCCCATTGATGAAGGTGTGCTGGTAGCTATCCTTCCTCTTGGGGTACTGCTACGCTGGTTGTCTGGGGTGGGAGCAGAATGTTGAGGTGGGGCTGGGCTGGGTACCAAAGCGGTTGGAGGATTACCAAAAGCGTTACGTGTCGAGGTGGCCGGGCCACGCTTGGAATTAAAGTACTCAGCCTTTGCATGGACAACGGCCTGCTTCATCAGTTCGGCGTAGGTGTTCCATTGGTTGCTGTGGACCAGGTAACGAAAGTTGGACTTGCGGAGGCCACTCTTGAAAGCGCCAAAAGCAGCTCGATCGTCAGACTCTGGGCAACGGGAATACTCGTGGCTAAAGCGGGCTGCATATTCTCGAAGGGGTTCGTCCTCACCTTGCCGAAGCATGTACAAGTCATCCGCGGAGTATAGGCGATTAGTCTGGATCATGCAATGGTCTAGGAAGGTCTGCTTCATACTGTCGAAGGAGTTGATAGTGCGGGGGTTCAGCCAGTAAAACCAATTCAGAGCTGCTCCGCTGAGGGTGGAAGGGAAGATGAGGCACATGCCTTCGTCACTAAGGCCCTTGCAACCGAGGGCATACTAGAAAGAGTGGATATGGGTGAAAGGATCCTCCGTGCTAGTGTAGAATGCAATGCAGAGCAGCTGAATGTCCTTCTCCTGGTGGTAATTGAGGATACGTTCGGTAAAGGGCTCGGGGCGTGGTTTCTCCTAGAGGGGTTGATGGCTGATGTGCTGCTCATTCTCCAGGCGTCAGACATTCTCAAAGAGGAGGCGCATGACCGGGTCAGCATGCGGAAGGGCATTGGGTGCCGAAGACTTGTAGGTTGGGTAGGTGGGGTTGGATAGTCTTCCCATTCTTCGAAGTCTTTGGAATAGTGGGTCTCCCAGTCCTCAGGGTTATAAGGTTCCCAATCGTCTGAGTCTCCAACCTCTTCCGTCGTGGCTGCATGGGTGGGCTTCGACAGGGGCCCAAGTTGAGTTACCTTTGGGTTGTGGAGGTCTACATTAATTTGGATTGGGTCTAGTCGAAGCTCTGAGATACGGTGCCTACAGTCCCTATAGACCTTAGCTGGGGCGTTGGGTCGAACCTTTGGTGGGGGAATATGGAGAAGTCTAGACTTGGTTGTCTTTAGGTAAAGGTGGCCTTTGCCTTTGTTAGAACTAGTTTGTATGGGAGCGCTATGACGGGAGGTAAGTGGTTGGTTCAGTTGGGTGTGCCTAATGTCATGGGTGAGATCTTCTTGAATGAATTGGTGGCGAGTGCCCTCCAAATTGTGCTTCAAGGCTCGGCAGTCATGTTCCAATTCTACATTCTTGGTACGAAGGTGTTCGTAGTTCTCGGACATCTTCGCGACGCCGGCATGGAGGTGCTCCACCTCCGCTGGAGATCTCCCTCTGCCGAAGGTTTCCTTCAGAGGACTCCCCACGGGGTGTGGCGCTGGTATCGATCTTTGGCCTCGCTCGGCATACCAGAATGTGGGGTGAAGAAGAGGCGACGAGGCTTGATAGGAGAAGGAGCAATGAGCCGGTAGGGGAGTTGGGATTCAAAAGTCATTTCCCACATACGGCGCCAAACTCGTTGATGCTCTTTTTGGGAGGTCAACTTAGATAGGGAAGTGTAGGATCTTCAACAGAGAAGAAGGCTTGGACCTTGATGAATCGATGAACCTGCGGAAGATAAGAGGAAGAAGCGATCGTTAAGCTTCGGACAGGTGTGGTGCCCGCCGAAGGCTTTCCGATGCTTAAGTCGCCTATTTATGGTAATTTTGGCAGAGTAACAAGAAGGTGAGAAAATAGTTACCCTTTTTGTCTTGGGTACTGTTCCCTATTTATAGGGAAGTGAAAATGGAAGGCTTGCACAAAGTTTCGATGTGGGACTTTGTGCAAGTTGCTGTGGTGGTGACACGTGTCCCTGGAGGCTAGGTTCGGCAGTCGGGAGCTTCGGCAGGTGTTGGTCTCCATGGAAGAGTGTCTTCCTTTGGCAGGGAAGAAGGCGTGACGGCCATGGCACTAATCGTTTTGGGGCTGGATATGCTCGGTTGATTATGGCATAAACAATCCCCTTTATTAGTTTTTAAGAAGGAAACAAAAGATTTTATTAATCTAAACTAAACAACAATGCAATAGTAACCGAAGGTACAATCATAACCTTCTACAACCAACGAAAAGTTGCTATGATATTCGCCACGACGAATTGCAGACCAAACTATTGGGTTTGAAACCAGCCCAACAAACCTGGTATGAGGGAGTGTAGTGAGGTGGTTTTGTAAGGTTTGCGCCTTCTTTCTGGACTTCTGTTCAAGCCATTATGCTCCAAGGGGTACTGGACTGGATTAGTTCGTTTCTATGCCTCACTCAAGAGAACTTCAATATTCTCTCATTCGTGTGTGTCAATCTTGACAAGTACGAGCAATACCTAATCAAGCAAGGAAAAACCAAGTTTGCGGTTATTAAATACCCTATCCGGGTTTAGAAACCTAGCTTGAATTCAAGCAGCCCCCATCTTGGGCCAGCGTGATCGATTCGGGCCCAATGATACAATTTTTGGGCTCGATCGACTTACTATCCCTTGGGTCAATATGACCCTATTGAGGCCGAGACCTTTTCTTTGGGTCCGAGTAAGCTTAAAATGTAGAAGCGGGAATTTAACTAAACATATATCGCATACATAAATAAAAATGATTAGATGACAAGAGCGAAATGAGGCAGTTAAAATAGATTCCGCAATTCCTATCTATCCGATTTTTAACTTGACAGTAAAAGAAAGATAAGGGTTCTTGTTCATTATATATTTGATTTGTTCAAACTATAAAGTACATAACGATGGAGAATTGGAGATTTCTCTATCCAGTCAGATAAGTACATGAATTCAAACTGATCACTTTTAAAAGAAAATCATACTATGAAGATGGCAGAGCAATAAAAAGATAAACGCAGGCGTGGTCAACTAGTTATCCGGAAATTTGGGCAAGTTGGGTTGGAAAGATCTTGAATTTTTCAAGTATTTTTCAAGACGTTGCGTCTGGTTTGGAGAAAGAGTCCACTTCTTCTGTGGCGGAGGCTCTTTATTTATAGACAAGGAGAGCGCTTCAAGAGATGATGACTGGGAGAGGATATTTGGCTATTGCCCACAGTCGATTGTTGGTTCGACGATCCGAACTAGTTCATAGTAGGGGTGACGGAACGTTTCTGACAAGAATTGCTGGTCCTTTGTGTCAATCTTCTGACTTGAGTCCTTTGTACTCGAGAATCCAGTAGGCAACGTGGTCCTTTTCTAGTTTTGGTGGCTCTTGGACAGCTTACTTCCTTGTTGGGAGAGAAGGTGGTCAAGTCGTCATTAATGGTGACAATCTCTTTTAGACCCTCACGTGGGTCTATGTGTAACGGTTACCGATCATTTTTTAACTGTTTCCTAAAGTTCGGGCTTTTGTCCCGGGGCTTTAGATTTAAATGTGTCCTATGATGACGGTCCTTTAAACGGAAGGCAGAAAATAAAAAATAATTATTAAAAAAAAAAGTCTTTTGGTTTCGAGAAAGACAAAATGGACCTGAGCCTAAAAAAATATTATTTTTGAAATAGTAAACCAGTTTTGGTCCATTTACCAAAACTGGGTACAAACACAACTACATTTTTCAATTAGTTTCTAAGAGGGAGGATGATATTGAACCTTTGAGAGGCTTCTTATCGTCTGAAAGCTGAGTGATAATATAAATAACTGCTGTTGCTATCGATATAGGACTCCTCCTGGAACTGAGAGAAAAAAGAAACAGGCCATCATCAAAAGCAAGTACTATAAAGTTCATCATAATTCAAGGACCGATCTCAAGATAAAGAATCTATCAAGACAACAAATGTATGAATCAGATATTAACTTAAGGCAGCAGAATTCAGATGTTAACTTCTGCAAATGGAACCAGGGAATGTCATTTGTGACCATTATGGCTAATGTAAGGAATCAAAACCATTATGATAAACTTTTCATTATATCCTGTAATTCCCCATTACTGTCCAAAACAGAAGTGCAAGAAAATGAACGAAACAAAAAGTGGTTCTGATCAATTCTTAGGGCTCATGTCAAAAATTGACAAGGTGAAGTAGAAAAAGGAAAAAAAGAAAAGAGTCGTTTAAACAGATTGCCAAGAGATTGACCAAAAAAACAGACTGCCAAGCTCACCCAAAGATGGCCTAATATTTGAAGAGAGATTGGGCATTCCTTAAGTCATTTAGGGCTGTTTGAATAGTTGAACACAGCATGTATTGTTCCCATCTCCACTGACTGACCCTTCTCTAGTCCCAGTTGTTTCACTATATATTCTTTTGCTCGGCCAATTTCCTTCTTTGAGGCTCCATTGGCGACAAAGCAAATTTCTATTTCAAATCCACAGGTTCAGGAAGCTCATACACAAAGGCAAAGTAATTCAGGAAGCATCCAGATGTTAATAAGTCATAAACTGTACCCTTTACAGTGCGTGGCTTGTCTTCTTGTCGACAAGCAATGTATAGGCAAGCAGCCAATAATGCATCCTGATTTCTTCCTCTACTAGATTTCTGATCTTCCACCCTCTTATATATCTCATTAGCCCGATCCTTCAAATCAAAACATAAAAGCCTCATCATCTAATACTCAAATCCCATGAAATAGCAGGCTATGAATATAAGTTCTTAAGATCCCCTTTATTAGTTTTTAAGAAGGAAACAAAAGATTTTATTAATCTAAACCAAACTAAGTGGTTTCGAGTTCCACTGTCATTATGTAGATTTGGATGCCTTCAAGGTACTGTTAAGAAACCATTTGATGTTTTCTATCATAAACGGGTCTTAAGGCTATGAAGATGTCCATGGGTTACACAAAACCAGATTTTGGGTTGAGTCGATGTTTGTTAGAAAATTTGATACTTAGATATTAAGTTTTCTAAATTAATGGAAAGTGGACATCAAAATCTGGAAGTTCTGTTGTGTTAGGCAAAACAAAATTTTGGAAAGGCAACCCATTTTATGTCAAAACATATATTCTATGATTTTGTATAGAATATTAGGTTCATGCAATGTGCTGGGGCTGTTGGAGATGTCCATCCAATTTGGTTGGATTCTTTCAAGTTAGAAGGTGCGATTGTAGCATTTTCAAACCAACATCTTCTAGGAGGCATTTTCATGCTGCAGTCCAATAGAATTGATATGCGGGAAAGTGTGCAGACCCATATGCTCTCTATTACGAGACATATCAATTGGTTTACAGTTGAGAAATTTGCAAAAAATTTGTTTTGTAAATTGTGTGGGACTTTGTTACTCTGTATGAGAAATAAGAAAGCATGTAGGACTATGTTAACAATCGTAGAGTCATGCCAGCAACCATCTTGGTCATGTTTGTGTGGGAGTTTTCCCTTGTCCTCCAGGGAGGCTTTCATAATTTATTGTTGTTTTAGTTTTGCTGTTTTGTGCCTTAGGCTGTTTGTCTCGGCTCTCTATATACAGTTTAGTTTAGCATGTCTTATTTGCTGTGTTTTGCTGGCACTACTTTGGCGTTTCTTAATGAAGTACTTATTCAGATCAAACAAAAAACAACAAATTCAAGTTGCAGGTCTAAAACCAATTCATGTTGCTGTATTTGCAACTCTGGTTAATGTTGCAGTCAATCAAAGACCAAATTAACCCAAACAACAAAAAATACAGGGAATTAAAAGATTGGAAGAAACCTCCAAAATTCGGCCATATTTTCTATAATCCCAAAGCCCAAACAGCAGAGGTTTCTTTATCCCTTTACAATTTCTGATGAAAAGAAATATGCATCCCATCCCATGCCATCACCTGCAACATGTTATCATATAACAAACAACATAAGACAATAACAAAACCAACAGAAAAAATTTCATATCCCAAACCATGAACCTGGTTTTATATCCCAAACCGTGTTTATGAGTTATGTTATTATTTATTAATTATAATGATAAAGGAAAATAAAATAAACTCCCCCAGGAAATATAAGATCCAAATTAAGAAGAAGAGAAAGAGGAGACCTGAGTTATGCGCTTTTGGGGACCCTCGAAGTCTGTCGTGCGTGCCTCTTCGACATCCTGCCAATTGCATACAAGGCAAGTCCAATTTACAAAGATAAGAAGACGAAAAAAAATTATGAGAGATTACGGAAAAAAACAGACAAAAAGAATACAAAGAAAAGTAACGATAATAATAAAATCTTGTGATCAAAATGAATACGATATGATGAAACTACCTCTCAGCTTTGAGTGTCATAACAATACGATTCAGCTTCTCAATGTCTTCCGCGCGCGCACTCGAAAAAGAATAAGTGGCCATAAATGCAACGGCACCAAGAACCAAAAGACCAGCAGGGTTTGTCATATTGATTGATTGGGAGGAGTAGTAGGAGGACTCGCTCAATGAGATGGGACAGACGGCGTACAAAACCAAAAACTACAGAAAGATATCGGGGTTAGGGTTGAACAAATAAATATGATCTTACTCGGCCGTTGGATGTTTCTAACGGCTGAGGTTTAACCCCAGTCTTCTTCACCTAATAATATGTAGCCCCAAGCTATTTTTAAAGTTCGGGCTTGGGCTGGGTTCTTAGGGCCTAGGCATTTTATGGACCGGGCTTTTTTTTTTTTAACATAAAATCAAACGACATCAAATTATATCCATATATACGAACTTCAACCTATTATAAATTCATCAATTAAACTTCTCAGACAATTAAAAAGAGTGCTGCTATTTCCACCTCTTTGTCATATTTCCCCAACCATCTTATCTTTTCACCCACCATATAAATTTGAAAAAACAAAATTCTATATTTCCACCCACCATTATTCCTAAAACACCATTTAATTGATTTTTCCTTCTTTGTACCTGCTGTTCAAAACTTCTCTGTGATTTAATTTTCTTCTTAATTTTTTGTCTTCATTAGTACTTTGATTTGCTTTTTCTGGTCTTGTTTACTCATTTTGAATCTCTTACTTATACACTCAATTTTTTTTTTCCATCGAGAAAAGTTATCAAGGCAAGGTTATCAGGTATACAAGAGGGATTAAGTTTAGAGTCTAATTCACTCTCTTTTATTGAGATTTATTACAAAATTATTTACACTGTACTTGGTCCTGTTTCAGGATGATAACAAATTTTTATAGTTTATTCGCGTCTGATTTACTCTCTTTTATGATTATGGTGTTTGTTCAAAATCAGTTCTTTTTTAATTTTCCTTGAAAACTCTAAAGAAACAAGAGGGCCAACCCTGAGATTTTTAAGGCCTAAAAAGATCATTTGATGTTCTAACAATTGGGACCCTCCCTTAAGATGGGGCCTAGGGTCGCACCGATTGCCCTGGCTCAGGGCCGAGGCTGAGAAACATCTGCAATTTTGTTCCTAATAAAATTTTAAACATGAACCTAGTTTTATATCCCAAACCATATTTATGAGTTTATGTTATTATTTAAAGAAAATTTGGTTACAAGTATAATAGAAGATTTGTATGATGTGTTGATACATTTTGTTATTAACATGCACCCAACAATGATAAGGACAATCAATTGGTCAATTTATAACGACAGCCCCTTGTTAGCTGGCCCTTTAGTGTTTGTTGAATTCGAAATCTTCCTCGATTTAACGTAAAAGATCTTCCGGCTGCAAAAGATGCAAGGTACATTGCTTCTCACCATACGCATGCAAAATAACCCACGTCTTGTTCGAGAAAAAAAAGGCATTCTGAAGGTTTAGCATAAAAGAAAATGTACACATCATTTGACTGAATAAAAGATAAAAGATAAAAGAGAGTTTTGCAGAGTCCTAAAATATTTAATACAAGTTTTGAGAAAATTATAACAAACTTCTTGTGAAGATACTTTATACGAACCATAGTTGTATAAATACAGGCTGGAACAAAACATACCCCTAAATACCAAGCTTCCCATGCCATCACCTGCCACAAGTTAATAACATACAAAAGCCAAAAATAAGTCAACACAAGACAATAGCAAAACCACATTGGAAGATGACGTAAGAAACTCGCATAAGACTACCACATGGAAAGTTTTATTGCTGTTGTAAACCAATACATGATACATTTGAAAAGAAAATGAAACAAAGCACAAGACTTAATCCATACATTCAAATCATTGTAATAACTTGAATCTTTCTTATGCGTTACAAAGGACCAACAGGATAAAATAGAGAGTTTTTCAGCCGTGACAAAAACAAAAGGAGATGTACATCTACACTAACAAATTGAGGAACATAGAAAGAATAAACTACCACATACATCATGGAGAGATGAGGCTCGGGCGAGCAGTATTTGAAACACAAAACTATTCCTCTGGCATCTTCCCCACACTAGCATCCCTATTCACACACAAACAAGTCAAGTCCGACTAACATGCTAAAAACAAAAGGAAATAAGTGGATGCAGAACAAAACCAGTACAATAACAGTGGGTAAGCAACTTATGTACTAGCATAACAAAACCAATATAATATCTCGTTGTAGTTATCTTATTTGGTGAAATCAGATATTTCACAAGCAACTTATGTACTAGCATGGCTTGCAGTGAAGAAATTACAGAGGGAGTTGCTGAAGGAACCGAGCTGCAGAGGGAGATTGGTTATGGAGTTGTAGAGGAAGAAAGCGAAGAAGATAGTTGAGAAATGCAGAAGTAGACATGCGATCAAATTAAAGAGAGATAACCATAAATTAATAAAAAAGAAGAGAGAAGTTTTAGAAGTCTCTGTTGTTGCCAATAAAGTAACAAAAGCACATTTTGTTCATCTTAAATAAATCTTGAACCGTTAGATGTGGATAGATCTAAGGGCTTAAGACACATGTAAAACATTGTGTGTATATCTAGGACTATTAGGTTAGTTCCAGATACTGAGTGAATTTTCCGGTACATCTTCATTCACAACAACCACCTTACCATTTACCAAAGCAAGTAACAAAAGAATAGGGTGGATGAGGGACAAGGTGGTGGGCCGAAAAAAGTAGAGTTATGTACAGTTTTTGTTAGGACGAGGGATTAAAAAAAGAACAGCGATGTAGTTTAAACAACTTAAGTCGTTAGAAATAATTGTTTCATAAGTACATTAGATGAAATGTGACGATTTTGAGTTACTGATTCAGGTTAGGGTGTTGAATCAGTTGAGGGGGATTTGCATGCAAAGAATAGATAAAGTAATCAAGTCACGCAAACCTAAAATAGTGCAGCAAGAAACCTAAGAGTGGTGTAGTGGCCAAAGGGCCAACATTGAAAAATTACATAGATAGATCAATCAAAACCAAGATAACTAACTGCGATATACCTACCTGAACCTGCGTGTAGATGCAATGGTGTCCAGAAAGGTTTGTTTTTTCCTCCATTCCCGGTACCTATCAATGATGAAGTCCGTTGTAATTCTATCACAGGTCCTATTGGAAAACAAGGAAAGTCAAACTATAAATGTCGGTGATTCCTGAGGTGTGAACGTCAGGACATGTCAATAACCAGTGGAGAGTGCATGGTTATTAATAGGTTTAACACAGACACACAGATAGGTTGTTGACATGTATGCATTGAGGAAGTCCACACTTGAGGATTCCACTATGAACATACCTAAATCTAAATCAAACACAACTCGATTCTAAAACATTTGCAATAGACAAGCCAATTTAGAATTTCAGCATAATGGAAAATCATATCGACTAAATTATTGAATAAGTTAAACAAGCTCACTGAAGTAGAAATGGCGGCCAGACAAGACAAGAACGAGTCCAAAGAAAAGTTTACTAGTTCCTACTTATATGGTAGTCTCCAATTATTTCCCAGGGGACGAGATTATATATGTGGGCTTTCAGCCTCAGTATTAGTATATTATATGTGTGTAACCCAGGAAAAAACCAGGACTCTTCATCTCTTGATAATTGAGTTATAGTAGCCTGGCATGTGAATGCTGAGCAAGCCATGTTTGTTTATCAGAGTGTTATTCTGATTGATGCCTTTGGTTGTTCCCCAATCACCCACAAAATGCTTTGCACAAGCTGCAACCTTTGTACTTCCAACAGAAATCAAGGAATATTATAAACAAAATACTTTGTAAAAATTAATAACAGACTTATTGTTTGGAATCCAAAAATTATTAATGATATTTTATGCACAAATCAGAGTGCAACAATATGGGGAGAACAGTGGCCTTTGCAACCACAGTAAATTAACTTTGCACTTCCTAGAGTACCTACTGATATTTCTCTTAAAGAGCTTAAATGCACTCTTCATCTCTTACTTTATTCAATAACCAACACCACCCCCCTCCAAAGAGAAGGATAAAAAGAAAGATAGAGAAAAAGGAAATTTGAGATGGACAAAACTGAGGGTTACAAACATTTTTCGTAAACCTATGACATAATTAGGCCAAAACAGCCTTGCAAGGTAAGGCTCTAGAGTAGGGTTATAAAATAAATAGATTATATATATATATATATATATAGTGTGTGTGTGTGTGTGTGTTTTTATGGATGGAAATACTTCCCACACTCCAGTAAACGAAAATATAGAGATGCAAAGACCAGAATAAACAACATGATTATGAAGCGAAGCGAAGAAACCAATTAAAGCAAGGATGCAGAATAATTAGAAACTGGAAATAAAAATTATAAAAGAAAAAAAATCACATAATTAACAATTACCGATCAAACTCGGCGATGTTTTTGTCCGCTTCTAGCATCAGTTCCGTTGCTTCAATTGTGAGATTATAAATTTTATAACTCATTACAGAAATTCCAGCGAGTATCAGGAGTTTGCATATGGGATGAGGAGATTGAGCCATTGGGAAGGATCGGATCGTACGGGACGAAAGGAATGCTCTCGAGTTAGGGCTTGAGACGGGATAGCGATAGCAGAGAAGAAAGATTTGGGTTCGTCTCTTGGACCAAATTATGTACTTCCGGTCCGCTGTCCGCATAAAGATTGGGCTTTGGTTGCCCAACAATCGCCGCCTTCCAACTTTCCTGAAGAAGCCCTTCCCTCCGTTACTACGAAATGAACCCTATGATATCCAAGACAGGCCAGCCCATCACAAATATTTTTACATATTATATTTATGGGTTGTTCTCTGGCGAGTACTTCTATTTGTGAACCTTAATGCGATAACACCGTTAGATCTAATCCAATAAACCGAAAAAGTAATTCTAAGTGAAACCCTTAATTTGTTCTCTCTCCTCTATCCTCCAAAACTTTTTTTCAGAAAATTTTCCTATCCTGCTGGGCGCCAAATTTTCCCAGTCCTGCCCTTGAATGTAGATATTTTAGTCCCAAAATTATATTAAAAAACCGAAAGCAATCAGCTTTACCCCTTCCAGTGGACTTTTCAATCTCCATGAACTACACCCCTCTTTTCTCATATATCTTTCCATTTACCGTCCATAGTGGCGGATGCGGGTGTTACCCCATGGGGTCATAGTACTAGTGTTAAAATTCTGAATTTTTTTTAAGGATAAAAACAATGCTAAAAATTAAAAAACAAGCCAAACTTATTCCAATTAACAAAAACATCATTCAATAAATTAAGCCCATTATGTAAACCATAAATTTAATCAAAATAATAACATCAACCCAAATATTAAATACACACACCAAAAAATAACCCAAATAATAAAATATATGGAATATTACAACAAAAAGAGCACAATGTGTTTTGAACCTTTGACCAAAAACTTGTCCCAAATAATAAAATATCTGGAATATTACACCCCTCTCTCTTCTTCCTCCATTTTTCTTCTCCCTCGCAACCATCTTCTTCTCCATGGGGTCGTCTCCCATGGCTGCCAAGGCCAACAAGGGACCTCCAAGTCATTTCCAGGTTGCCATGGGGTCAACCCCATTGACCCCATGGTGGATCCGCCACTTCGTCCATATCCTTGCTTTCACTTCTACACAAAGCATTACTCATCTTCGATTCTGAAATTTTTCTGCTGTGAAAACTATGATGACTGCTACCAATATGGATCAATCACTTTCCTTTTTGGGTTTTGGGCTCTTGCTCTGCTCCTCTCTTGAAGGCTTAATTCAAGGTTTAGTTTTTCTTGCTACTGTTTCTTATTTTTCTTAGTTTCTTCCTGTTGTTTTCGATGTTGGCATGTTGCTGTTTGCTTTGGGCTATTTTGGTTGTTTAATGGAATTTGTTTTGGATAAAAAAGAAAAAAAAAACTCCTATGTTCTTCAACACATGGATGGACTAATCCTCTTTTCTTTAAAAGAATGTTGAAAACAAGAAAATTAAAAGACAAGATAATAAAGAAAAACGTGAACTAAATAAGTTTGTGAAAGATTTTTAAGAAGCTTACCAAGACAACAATTTCACCACAATTCCTCTTATCCAAACCTTAGCATGCATACTATCAAAATTCCCAAGTTATGTTGATGATTAGTTCTCCAAAATTATGATTAACTCTTTTCACAGCAATTAATCACTTCTTCTTACACGCAATTTATCCTTGGCGTGAGGCATAAATATAAACATATAAAAAGACCTTAGGTTCAATGAGAACTTCACACAATCACACAAACCCCTAAGAGTATGGTGTTTACCTTAGGAGCATTCATGAATTTAATCACAAGAAGCAAACCTCATATTAGGCATGGCGTATACCCTAACATGCATCAAATTACTTAACCAAAAACCTAGATGGTAGCTAAGCATCAAGATCATTAGTTAAGAAAATAAGCACAGTGATTAAATTTCAACATGGAAATTCTAATAGCATGACATAACTAAGCTTTGAATAATTAGAAAAGGGTTACATTGTGTCTAAGTAAAGGAGAATTAGTTACTCATAATCATGGTAACAACGCAAAAATAAAACATGGAGAAAGAGATAAGAAAAACCCTTAGAGTTTAGAGGCACGGTCGCTCTTCCTTGCTCCACAGTTGAAGTCTGAAATTTCTGGTCTGTTCTCTTTAGTCCTCACGACCTCCCCTCTTAAAAGAACCTAAAACCTAGTTAGAATGGGCCTAAACAAGTGGCCTTACACGAAGACTTGATTTCCAAGTCAGTTCCTAACTAGAAAAGGTAATTAAGCTAAGTTTCCTAAAACTTCCACGAAATGAACCTATGATATCCAAGACAGGCCAGGCCCATCACAAATATTTTTACATATTATATTTATGGGCCGTTCTCTGGCGAGTACTTCTATTTGTGAACCTTAATGTGATAACACCGTTAGATCTAATTGAATGGCTTCGAAAAAGTAATTCTAAGTGAAACCCTCAATTTATTCTCTCACCTCTATCCTCCAAAACTTTTTTTCAGAAAATTTTCCTATCCTTCTGGGCGCCAAATTTTCCTAGTCCTACCCTTGAATCACTACAAAAAAAAAAGGGCTTTTGATGACACAGATTTAATGACACATAAAAAATACACGTCATTAAATGTCATAAATTATGACGTGTTTTTAAAATGCGTCATTGAAACGATTTTATGACACTCTTATCATGACATTCACTAGACACGTCATTAAAATTATTTTCAATGACGCAGAATGTGTGTCATGGATTCTAGAGGTTTTAGACGACGTTGGATCCGCGTCATTAATAGGTTTATAGTTTAACGACGTCGTCAATGCGTCATTAACTTAACGACGCGTCCTCCGCGTCATAGAATTATATTTACAACGACGCGTCTTCCGCGTCATAAAATCTTAGCACTTTGACGACGTAGCATATGCGTCATAGATTTGCAATTTTTCCCCCCAAAAATTTTCGCTCTATCTCTTGTTGGTGCATATGCGATCGATGCAGGGGAAATGAAGATGGTGAGTGGATGCAAGTACAACTTCAAAACTAGTAATGGTGAAACGCCTGCACTTTTCTCTCTCTCTCTATATATATATATATATATATATATATCCCAATTCGGATATTTTTCTGCCCAGCCCTATGGTGAGATGTTGATAGTCTATTTTCCAATTGCTTGCCTTCATTTTGGTTTTATTATAATAGAGCTCACCCTGCTATTATTTGGGATTATTTTCAGTGCTTTTGGGGGTAATCCGTTGGCCAGTGCAGTTGCTGTTGCCTCACTAGATGTAATCAGAGATGAGAGACTTGCTGAAAGGTATTACATATGTAGTGTGATGTTTTTTAGTATTGAGATAACTGAAAACAAAAGCTGGAAAGTGACTAACGAAGTCTTGCTGAAATATTTTATTTTTGGTCATGTATATTATCGGGTGGTTGAGAACTAAAATATGGAGAATGCATTATCTCTTTATATAATCAAAATCTGTTGCTCAAGTTCACATAGAGATTTTGGCATGCCAATTTATGAATGAGATAATGATCCGTGGTGATCCTTAAGGGTGTTTCTTCTATCCTCTACTCTTAGATTTTATATTTGGGGATTTATATTCGGATGACTGATTAAGGAATAAATATGTAATTATCCTGCATAGTAGCTTTAAGTTTTTCTTTTCTGAACTCAAGTTTGAAGAACTTAGCATCATGATCAATCTTTAATGTTCAGATTGCAGTCAGGCTGCAAACAATATGATTTTGCAGTCAAGCTGCAATCAACATGATAAATAATAAGAATACTTCCTGAAAGAACACAGGTCCATACATTAATTTGCTAACCAATTCACTGAAGCACTCTCCTCACTAATACTCAGCTTCCATGAGTCCCCTTCAACTGCTACTCCCTTTTCTGTCTCTACCTTTCTTTCTCCTCTGTTTTCTAATTAGTTTGCTTTTTGTTTGGTTGCTGAGAAAATATTAGACATGATATATGGAAATGAAATTTCCAAAATTTCATCTTCAGCATGGTCATGACTTGAAAAACAAGTGACTGGATTCCCAGGTTTGTAATAGCTGTTGATATACCTTTTACTTGTTATTTATGATAATTTGCTTTCGAATTATATGATCCAGTAGAATAAGCACAAGTGTTTTTTGTAATAGCTGTTGGTGTAATCCAGATTATAGTTTTATGTTTCACTTACTAAGCACTATAGGAACAAATCCAGTTCCTCTACATTGACTTGTGACATAATTTTCGGCTGGATTTTGTATGACATGAAGCTTTTCATGCGCATTGCACCTGAACTATATCTTGACTTGATGGCTTATGCAGACTACAATGACTTGATGACCCTGACCGAGGAAATGTTGAGTGGTATGGCTCAAACCTTATTTTGCACTTCTCCATGTCTTTGAAACTACTTGGATTTCTTTGCTGATATATATTAAATCTAAAATAGAGATGGTCAAGGAACTCACTGGTGGATACAAAATCAAGTATCACTCAAATGGGCTCGATAAGGATCCAATTGAGATTTACTTCACTCCTCCTTTCAGGTCTGTAAACTAATTCATTATTGGTCATGCATGTTATAACTGAAATAGATTTGAAACAACTTATCTGATGGTTTTAACTTGGACTGTGTTGCAGGAGGATCGACATGGTTGATGAATTAAATCAGATCGCAGATCTCAACATAAATCCAGCAGATCTCTCCAGTGATGAAGCTAACAAATATCTTAAGGAGGCATGCAAGAAGTTTGATATCAAATGTTCTCCTCCTGAAACAACAACTCGTTTGTTGGACAAGGTAATTCTTTTCTTTTTCCCCTTTTCCAAAATATTATTGATATCTTCTGTTATTTTTTGCACTTGTTCTCTCCATCCCAGCTCTTTATCCTGTGGTAAGCATGTTCAATAACTTGAGGAGACATCAGACAAACATACGCAAACATGAAAAGAATTCAAGCTCATTAAACCAGTATCTTTCTAGGAGCAACATTTCACTATATTTATGACAACATGAGACCAAATTCCTCAGAAAATTGGTTTCAGAGTTTTTTTTTTTTTGGTATTGAAAGCTAGGAAATATGTGGAATTGGTCATTGAGTTCTCATATGCCTTGTAAATCAATGGTTGGAAGCATAACTTCAAATTTCATAGCAATGCCTTGCAAGTTTCTCCATGATTTATGTACTAAATTTAAAATGCTTTGCATGCACAGTTATTGTGTTATAAAATTAATTTTGAAGATTGCAGTTTGCAGTTTGCAATGATGGTGTGTAATCAGATATTAAGGTTGAAATTGGATGCTAACTGTCAATACAAAGTTTTCCAAAACCATCTTGGTACATGTGACTAGTGCCTTGAAGTCAAGCTCCTGAACTTAGTTTAGTATGTTTACCAGGTGGTTTGTTAACCTTTACTTTGCTTAAACCTGATGCTATCATTTTTCTTTTGGGGATGGAATCCAAATTTATTGCATTATCTTAGAAGCAAAAAGAAATAAAACTGAGAAGCTACTTTTTTTCTTTCTTTCTTTGGTCTGAACCCTCACTGTCACTGGTTGAGTTATCTTTACAATAACATTTATTGGTATAAAACTGAACATGTTATGGTACTTTTATTTTTATTTTTGTTAAATGGCAGATTTACACTTGAGATGGCAGATTCTGTTGGAGGGAAGGAAAGACGTAGATGTGGCTTGAGAGAAGGAGCTAGTTCTTCCAGAATAGCTGATGAATGTTTTGAATCTACAACTCGAGAAGAAAATATTCCCCATTCTATGAACAAGGAAAAGAAGAAAAGAGGTAAAACAACATTGCAACTGATATGTATAGCTCTACCAATCCAATTAACTCATTGTGTCTGCAAATTCCAGTGAGATTCTCACAAAACGTTTATATATTTTTGCTTCTGATTTCATTTCAAATATTCTTTACCTCTTTTCTTTGCATTTAGAAATTGGTTCGTGTATCAACCTGACTTCTATTACAAATTTAACTCCATTTTAATTATCTTTGACTTTACAAGTGCTCCTTAAAATTTTCATATAGCCTTTTGGCATTCATTCATAGTCCATATAGTTAACAGATGGGGGAAGCTGGCAACTCAGAAACATGGTTAAGCCATTCTATCAGTTATCAGTCAGTCGAAGATGTGAAGGTTGAATTGGATCCACAATCCTAGTGGATTATCAATCTTTTGAGTTATGATACTCAAAAGATGTTCTGGAAGGATCCTCGAGTTTTGTTCTTCTCTGTTCATAGGTATGCCATAATTTAAACTAATACTCGTTCTTTTGCTTGATCATTTAAGCTTATTCGTAACGTACACAAAGTTTAAGTTAGATCTCTTCATGTTGTGTTGTTAAGATGTGCTACATGACATTCCTTTGTTGTTTTTGCGAATTTTAATTTGCTATCAAGAGTCTTTTTACCCTTTTCACGGGTTCTGTGACATAAGAATCTCTAATTTTTTGCATTCTTTCAAATGGTTTTCTCATTGGAGCTTTTAGCTTGTAACTTGTTTGGTTGAGTAAGATCAAAGTTCTTAGTTATGATGACTGTATGGAGCTGTGCTTTTTTCAGGCATGAGTTTGAATGCTTTTATCCAGCTACTGATGATGGTTTCTATACCATGATTGGAGACGAACCAGGAGTTGATACAACATTATTGTCCCCTGGGAAAATGGTCGGTGTGGTTTCTATACCATGATTGGATGTCTATTTTGTTTTGGACAGTCCAAGTATAAGATCTTCTCATACTTCATAGGATTGACTTTGTAGAATTAGTTAAAGACAATTTTTAAACTTGTCATGATGTACTAGAATCAAGTTGAGTAATATTAATTTAAAGTATGTTAGCCTTTATGTGAAGGCTTTGCTTCTATATATTAATTTCTTTTTGTAGAATTAAAATGATGGGATGTATATATATATATATATATATATATATATATATATGTATTAGAATTATTATTATTATTTTTTAAAATTTCAACGACGTCTAATATGTGTCATCAAAAATATTTCAATGACATCTCAGGAACGTCGTTAAGTTCAACGATGGATATATATATTATAAATTTTTTTTTAAATTTCAACGACGTCTAATATGTGTCATGAAAAATATTTCAATGACGCCTTATAGACGTCGTTAACTTCAATGACGCCCATTCTGTCATATAAAGTCTTAATAGACGACGTCAAAACAAACGTCATATTCATGACGCAGACTTGACGTCATTAAAACTACATCTATGACATCTGAGATGCGTCATGGAAAGAATAGGACGACACGTGAACTGCGTCATTCAAATCACATTCTATGACGTGTATCAGACGCCATGTTTTTAAAAAAGTTTCCATGACCCCCCCTTTCCACGACGTGGGTTACGACGCCCGACCGCGTTATTAAACGCCTTCCATGACGCATGACAGACCCGACCTAGATTCCACCCCGGAACCCGAGCTGGACCCTATTGATGGGCCCAACACCAACCCATGCCAGGCCCACAAACTAAACAGTTACCCTCTTCCCGACAAAACAACATACAAAGGGCCGAGACTTCTGCCGAAAATCGGACAGAGTCTCCCCTAAAATATGAACATTCCCAAAATTAACAACCTGTTAAAGCACAACAGATAATAATCCCCAACCGCCAGCATGCATACACAAATACATAACAGGCCTCCGGCCATACAATTCAACCTCAAAGGCGATAACAGAGCAATCTAAGAGTCAGCGGAAAAGAAATCACCGAATACAGAGTTTAGGGTTTAAGGACGACAATCCTACCCTTCAAACGAAAGCTCGAGAAGAGAAGCGCATAGCCGAACAAGAATTTAAGCAACCATCGCTTGGGGGCAAAACAGAAAGAGTGTGAATGGACAAAAACAATGTTTTACATACTTAAAACAATATACTAACCCCACCTTTTAAAACTATGCAAACCATGCATATGAAATCCTTTATATACGTGATTGATTTAGAAATCGTATTACCTCAAATTACATGAAAGCAATCCAAATTTTAAAACATTTTCCGAACAAATCACCCTTTTTCTTTTCCCGAGGTATAACCTCTCAAATCAACCCAAGCAGGTTTATAAAAGATAAACAAACGGGTTTTGTTAATGTAAAGCATAAAGATGGAATAAAATTCTCATAAAGTAAAACAAACTTTTAAATGCCGAATAATTCGTATACGTCAAGAAAACCCAACTCGACAACAATATAGACATTTATTGTAGTTCAAAGCATTTATATACATATATATAAATATATCAAACCCGGATTCACAATCCAACAAGTGAAACATAACCAAGATCAAATCCAATCAATTATCAAGTCAAAGTAAGTGTAAAGTTTCCCAACTTCCCCAACTCACAATCATGTGCTCGCAAGCACGACAAGTAAGGAGAGATCCTCACTAAAAGAAATAAGAATACGAAGGTACTAATACACGCGTATAGGTATAATATAATCTCAATACCAATCAAGTACCAGGGGAAACAATCCAACAGGGGATCATTTAACTAGACACCGGGACAACATTGCTGATGTGACTCATGCCCAGGATTTAACTGGACACCGGGTCAGCATCACAATGGCCTCGTGCCCAGGGACAAGCCGTCCCAATTGGACTAAGCTACCCGGCCCGTATGGCAGAATCCTCAATACCCATACGTCCGAAATAAGTCCTGCGCGTGCGGCCCGTATGGCGTAATCCTCAATACCCATACGTCCGAAATAAGTCATGCGTGTACCCGGCCCGTATGGCAGAATCCTCAATACCCATACGTCCGAAATAAGTCATGCGTGTACCGACCCGTATGGCAGAATCCTCAATACCCATACGTCCGAAATAAGTCATGCGCGTACCCGGCCCGTATGGCAGAATCCTCAATACCCATACGTCCGAAATAAGTCATGTGCGTACCCGGCTCGTATGGCAGAATCCTCAATACCCATATATATACTCAACATAAGGACATCACCGTCCCAAACATATATTCCTATATTCAAAATATACATATATATAATCAAAGTATAGGTAATTATCCTTCAAGAGGTTTTAAACGCCAAAACCGAATACGTAACCAAATGGACTACGCTAACGTCCAAATATTCAATTATGTAAATAATATATAACAAAACCACCCTTATAAATATAATATCCCAAAAGATCCCTAAATTCTCATTTTTATAAAGTATACGACTTCAAGCTCAAAATAGCTCAATTATATAACCCAATTTCAATACGAAAATCATCGGGCGTTCACCACGTCCCGTTCAATACCCAAAGGTATAAATAATAATAAAATAGCCATCAGGGCCCCACAATAAACCGGCAACCCAAATCATGCATATAACTCAATGCAAATCCTTTTAATACATTTCAATCAAAGTCAAACCAAGACTTTAAACTATTAATAAATTCAAGATTTAAAACCATTAAATCTCATTTCATGCAATTCAAGCAAATCATTCAAATCATGCTAATTTGAAAACAAAGTCCACTCACCGTTAGTCCTACGCTGCATAACCCTAAAGGGTCCCACTTGCTGCGTAGCAGAAACAGAGTACCTAAAGCGATAGATACGAGAATTGGATTAGTACCGAACGAGAATCGTAAACTTAAATCCTACCAAAACCCGACTTAACGTTTACGTACATCATACTAAAGATTCTAAGGTCAAACTACCTCTTTAAACCAGTGGGACCGCCCCGGAAGACTCACGGTCAACCGGCGGTCAAACACCCCGTTTCGGTCAACCCGGGCCCGCGGAGCCCACGACCTCCAAATCGATCCGGACATTCCTAGAAGTCCAACAAAGTCAACGACACGGCAAACAGACCTCTGGAGACAATCGGTCAACCCTGGTCAAACTTGGTCAAACCGACCCGAATAGGTCAAACCGGGCCCGTGGGTCCCATGACCTCCAAACTTAGATCCGAAAGTTCCTACAGGTTCACTACGACTTAGAGAACACATCCTGAAAGTTTGGTCTCGATCGGGCAGTCAGATTGCTCACGATCGGACGATTACACTTTAACCTAAACCTAGGGTTTGTGATTTCGGAGTAACCGAGACTCCAAATCACAATCCGTCAAATCCTACACGATCCTAAAAATACGGGGAACAACATACTTGGAAATGGGACCGATCCAACGGCCCGAACATATCGAACCCGGATAACACATAATAGGCGTAAATCAGATTCGGCCGTCAAACGATAACCAAAATTGAATCCGAGCACACCTACACGCTCAGGACGACAGGGGGAACCTTTTAGGACACAATGCACCACCACAACAGTGCCCCGACACCCGCCGGAATTGGGTGTGCATAGTAATTCGGTGACCGGAAAAACTCCAAACCAATGGTCATCCTTCCCAGGGTAGCTAGAACTCAACCTCCTAAGAATTTTATTCAACTACGGGAACGTCTCAAACGGACGGCAAGTGGCCCAAATCTCAGACCCAAAACCGGCCAAAAATGGGTATAATGAACGAACTACAAAACCTCACTCGACCGAAACGGTTGCCGGAGTCGCCGGAAAACTCGTCTGAAAGTTTGATAACCATCAAACTTTCAGTCGCTCCAGTTTAAAATCCTTAAGTTTTCGAGCTGGAATCATGGCCAGGATAGATAGAGGAGGAAGAGACGAAGATTTAGGGACTGGAATCACCTGAAACGGACATCGGTGGAGGGAGAAATCGCCAGTCAAAATCTGGCCCGAAGAGAGGAAGAAAAATGAGGGAGAAGGGGGAGCCGTCGGGGGAAGAAGAAGAAATCGATTTTTACTGTAGCGGTACTGTAGCCGCTACAGTAAAAATCAGAAATTTTTTTTTTTTTTTAATTTTTAATTTTTCTTTTCTCTTCTAATCGCTTCCCGATCGCTACAACACGGAATTTGGTGTACCGCATATCCACGAACTCGTTTCGACGAGCCGAACGCAACGGCGCAACCCATTTCTCCAAATTCCTTTTGAAAATTTTAAAGTGCCTAAAATACCCTTAATCCCAGTGGCAAAACTGTAATTTCACCAAAATTATTTATTTGACTAAACAATTGGATTGAATAGTGAAATCGGGTCAGGGATGTTACAACGCATATGAGACGTCGTGGAAGGGTTTCTGTCTTGTAGTGAATGTAGATATTTTAGCCCCAAATTTATATTAAAAAACTGAAAGCAATCCGCTTTACCCCTTCCAGTGGACTTTTCAATCTCCATGAACTACACCCCTCTTTTCTCATCTATCTTTCCATTTACCATCCGTATCCTTGCTTTCACTACTATACAAAGCATTACTCATCTTCGATTTTGAAATAATTATGTCCTGAAAACTATGATGATTGCTCCTTTCTTGAAGGCTTAATTCAAGGTTTAGTTTTCCTTGCTACTGTTTCTTATTTTTCTTAGTTTCTTCTTGTTGTTTTCGATGTTGGCATGTTGCTGTTTGCTTTGGGCTGTTTTGGTTGTTTAATGGAATTTGTTTTGGATAAAAAAAGAAAAAAAAAAGAAAAAAACTCCTATGTTGTTAAGCATCCTCTTTGTTTCTGTTTTCATCCTCTTTTCTTCCTACAATTTGTGATTTTTTTGGGTTTATGTATCAGTTAGGGATTTGCATATTATATTTATAAATTTTTTTACATATTATATATTTATAGTTGTTTAGACTGTTATCCAACTTTCTTTTTATTCTTTTTGGCCCTGTTTGGTGTGGCGGATTGGACTCGACAAGTTTGATTAAATTGGACATGGATCATAACTGTTGTTTGATGGGCTTAAGTGGACCCTGGACTGAAATGCGGTTGTTGGACACACAAGTCCTGAAAAACTGGGGCTCCAATTCCCAACGCGAGACATGGGTTTATAACAAAGCGCTCGGATCAGGTGAGAACGCCTATGTGAGAACTTTATATGAGAATCAATCGCAACCGTTGAAATGCATCTAAACGGTTTAAGAGAAAAGGCAAGCTTACGGTACAAACAGGTAGGCTACACTTTCCCCTTAGCAGAGGTGTCAAGTCGCGCCTGGTTCGAAAAAATCGCTCCTTTCTTCTTCCTGACAGTGGCGCCTTTCTTGTCAATGGAGTTATGAATGAACCCAAATCTTAACACCCACATACCTACCAGACATCAAGTTCTATATTCCTCATCTCTTCTCGCAAAAACTCCCTCTACTATTTTTGTTTGACTTCCTCTTCTCGTTGTCGCAGTAACCTCCATCATCTAGTATTTCTTATCCGAACGTCCGAATTGGTACGTTTCTATCGAATTCCCTCTGTCTCTTTGATATTAAAGTTTGCATGTTATATTGCATTCACTTAATGTTTAAACTTTGTTTAGGATTTTAGGGCTTTAATTTTCTGGGTAAGAGTAGTCTGTCTCTGTAGTTATTGTGTTAAATTGGCCTCAGCTTGGTTTTTTGTGTTGTGTTTTCTAGTTTCTAGTAATTTTTTGAAGCATAGTAACTCTTTTTAAAAGTTTTATTTGCGATTTAAAAATTCTTTCATTTATCCAAAAATTGGGTTGTATTTTGTTTGCAATTTGTTGTGGTAATTTGTTGAAGTGTAGATTCACAGCTGTTGCTTCTTCCTATTTTTGTTTGCATTCTAGTTGTTTGTTGTGATTTCGTAAAATTCTAGGAATCTTCATGTGTTCCTCATTGTAATCCTGCTTTGGCCATCTAGTGGTGTGAGTGTAGGGCATCAATTTAGGGATTTAATGGGGCTTGGAAAACAAATAATAAGTACCAAAGATGAATTATGTAATATGTTGAAAATACTGTTAGTAGGTATGAATTATGTAATGTGTTGAAAATAGTGTTTGTAGGTTTGAAAACGTGTAGATAATACTGTGAGTAGGTATCACTTCTGTATGTTAATGTGGTCATAATATTGTGAGCATGAATCACTTCTGTTTCTTAAGCAAAAGGTGTATGTTGCTGGTAAAAAATGGATTCTAGGTTTGAGCTTTGTTTCCCGGAGTCAGGTCTATTCTGCTCAGGTGAATAATTTGTGTGTGGCGAGTACAGTCCTGCGTAATTTTGGGGCGCATTTGGTGAGTCGCTTATGAAAAGATTTAGAGAGAGCTGTTTTGGGCATCTGTTGCGCCTCCATAAAATTGCATTTAGTGGTCAAATTGTGCATGGCCTGGCACTCCGGTGAGTTGGACGACTTGGTGTGAAGGACATGTTAGGCCTTAGTTATGCAATAGGGTCCAACGTTGCTCAATTCAGTGTAAATGATTTTTGTTTGATAAGTGGTCTGAAATGTGGAATAGAGCTCGACATAACATCCGCCGGGGATGCTCATAATCGATTTATGAAAGTGCATTTTACCAACGAAGTCTCATCGGCCATGACTTAGAAAATGCATTCCTAAAGTCCGAAAGAGGAAGCGAGGACTCGTTCAAACTGGGACTGCTGAATTTTGTGGAGTTTGTGATAATGAGCAAACCCCAAAATGTAAAGATAAATGAGGACTACTTACATTTGGTTCATAAAATGGATGAATTCAACAAATATCCGTGGGGATGTATATCGCTTGAGTGTCTCGCAAGATTCTCTCGTTGTTTGTTCCTGGAAGAAAGAGAGTGATGAAGACAATGATGGGAAGGGAAAGCACAGAAAAACCGAAAAAGGTAGTGCGGAGTTCAAAGGAGAAAATGGAAGAAAAACGTGGAGGATGAGAAGTAGACCTAGCATTCGTGTCGTGTTATCAGTGTTCGTGTCAACACGATTTTCTTAACGAGTTGACACGACACGACATGATAAGAAAACGGGTTGGGAATGTCCAACACGAACACGACCCGTTACAATTCGCGGGTAACACGACACGACAAGATTCACACGACATGACACGATTCACACGAATTTAAAAAATTAATTAAAAAATTAATTACAAAAATGCAAATTACAAAATTACCGCCGATTAACGGGTTGGTTCGTGTTTTCACGAATTGACACGATAACTTAACGTGTGTCTAACGAGTTAACACGATAGTGACACGACACGATAACACGGACCCGAAAACTGAATTTTTCATGTTGTGTACAATATTGCCAGGTCTAATGAGAAGTCTAAAAGAATTAACAGACCTGCATGGAATATAAAGGGATTGAGCTATGCTTTCCAGGTATGATTTAGTTCAAAATTAGTGTTTGTAAAATGTAAGTTCGTAACTAAGTACCGACTTTGATAATCTATTTGTTGTAGATTTGGGCGTATGAATTAATTGCCGAATTGGGAATTCCCCCCTTAGATATTGTAGGCGAATCGAGGAACCTGCATTAGTCCCTCGAATTTGCCGGTGGGAATCCATAGATAAAGTGCCTGAGTTTAGAAAGCTGAACGCTTATATATTTCAAAGCAAACAGGTGTGTAGTTAATAATTGATTTCAATAGTATGTTGGTTTCATGAGGAAAGCTGTTTACTATTGTATATGACCTGTTAACTGTATATGTTTGATGACTGTTATATCTGCGCCTCTTACGACCAAGTGAATTGGAGATGAGGCAAGCATATTGGAGTTGGGGATCGAGATGTTCCTGAATGTGATGCACCTAGTGTAGCCCTGCGGGTATGTAAGGACCTTGATGAATTAAACTCACAGTGCAAAGAATGAGGAATGAGGTTGCAAAGATTGCACCGCGAGAAGGGTGAGCTGGAGGAGAGAGTTTTACACTTAAAAAGTATACCACCATGCAAACGCCGGGAAGAATGAGGATGCTGGAGAGGAGAGACATAAGAATGAGGATGCTGCAAAGGAGAGACATAAGACTCGAGGATGCTAGAAAGGAGAGACATAAGACTGAGGATGCTGGAGAGGAGAGTGATAAAACCGAGGATGGTGGAGTAGCCAAATCGAGAGAGGAGTGTGTACAAAATGCGAAAGAAGAGGTGCAATATACAACCCCGGATATAAATTGGGATGATCCAGATGTGGTGTGTGTCACCCTTGTTAAATTTCTTACGAATCCTCCTCGAAAGATTGACATGTCCACTGCGGATGGTGAATGTGGTGAAGAAGTTATAGTAGGGGTGAGGCAAAAGAGGGGTCGGGGAAGGAGTGAGACTCTTGGTCCTGTGACGAAGAGGCGAAGGGCAGTGGTAAGGGAAACTCCATGGCAAGGTCGGGAGATTCCCAATATTTCGAAGGACACAATTTTCTGACCCCCTAAGGCCTGTTCCTCGTGATTCCCTTCTGGAGGTGGCGATATTCTGCTAGGAATGAGGACAAGAAGTAAAGTAATTTCTCTTTGCCCTTCCGTAGTGAAATGTAAATGGTTTGTTATGATTACTTATTGAGTCACTGGTGAAACGGAAATAATAATAACAATGATTGACAAATATAGTTCACATGTGAGGTTAAAAATATATACTTGAAATTTCTTGAAGATTTCCAGACGCAAAAAGTTTCTTATTTTTTCAACAATTGAACTGCCAATTTCAGAAATGATAGAATTAACAACAGTAGGAGGATATTTTTAATGCCCTTCACTATATGGATGAGTTCAGCATATGCATTAAGTTCCTTCACATCCACCTGGTTTTGAATGTGAAATTCAGTTGGCCTGTTGGCTGCAGTCACCCATTCATAGCCACTACACCTTGTAGCTCCCTAAAAAAACATAACAAAGTTACATTTTTCAGTTTCAGATTACAATGTCAGAGCATATGCTTCTACTTTGTAGCAGTGTTCATTGTCTTAGGCAATGCCTAACCTGAGTTAGTGTTAATGGCCGATATGGGTTAGTGTTGATTACATACAGCTTATTAGGTTTTACACATGAGTGTTGGGAAGATAATACTTACATATGTTGTGAAGCACTTCCAATACAGTCTACCCAGATTCCTTTCGGATTTGGAAATTAGCATCACCATCTTAGCATTGCAGTGCCGACACCTCTTTGCTTCAATGTTTGATGAAGATTTCTTCATCGCTTTGCCTGGGAGGGAAAATGAAGATAAGAGAATAACTCAACCCTTCAAAAAATGTGGTCAAAACCCCCAAACAGATCTTCCTTCAATTTTGAAAAGGAATTGTATTTAATTTTTTGGGGGCAACTAATATGGAGTTTGAAGTTTAATTTTTTGGGGGAACTAATATGGAGTTTGAAGTTTGAAGTTTAATTTTTTGGGGGGAACTAAAAGGAATTTATTTATTTTTTAACCCTAACCACTCCACAGTAAACCCTAAACCGTAGAGGGCCAACCCCTAAACCCTTAAAGGCGTTTTATGAATCAAAATTTAAGTGGCAAGAAATCAGATATTGTAAAAATGGCATGTGGCGGCATGGGAATGCGCCGCATGTCGCTGAGGTTTGCAGCTACCCACTCCAGCGCCTCCACTTGGCATTTCTTGTATATTTTATTCCTTTCTTTTTCCAAAAATCGTAAAAATGCATGAAAATTAAGAAAAAAAAAGGGAAAAATTCCTAACTGTGTCTGGGGATGAATACATCGTACGGAAAGTACAATACCTGGTTTTGGAGGGAGTGAAAAATAAAATTAGGGAACGAACCCTACACTTGGATGATGCAAATGAAAACACTAGTACACTTTGTAAACCCTACACTCTCATTTGTTCGATCACATTAATCCCATATCCAAATTAGTTTGCCCTAGCCTTTTTTTGGATATGTCATTGAAGGAAATATCGTCACGATCGCGCATGAATTTTTCTGCAATTATTCCCCCATAAATTGGATTTTTAATTGAATATTTAAGTGGAAACGATTAAAAAATGCATAAAATGGCGTGTGGCGGCATGGAAATGCCCCGTGTGTCGCTGAGGATTGCTGCTACCCACTCCAACGCCTCCACTTGGCATTTCTTGTATATTTTATTCCTTTTCATTTTCCAAAAATCGTAAAAAATGCATGAAAATGACGAAAAAATGGGGAAAATTCCTTACTGTGTCTGGGGATGAATACATCGTACGGAAAGTACAATACCTGGTTTTGGAGGGAGTGAAAAATAAAATTAGGGAACGAACCCTACACTTGGATGATGCAAATGAAAACACTAGTACACTTTGTAAACCCTACACTCTCATTTGTTCGATCATATTAATCCCATATCCAAATTAGTTTGCCCTGGCATTTTTCTGGATATGTCATCGAAGGAAATATCATCATGATCGCGGAGGAATTTTTCTGCAATTATTCCCCCTTAAATTGGATTTTTAATTGAATATTTAAGTGGAAATTATTAAAAAATGCATAAAATGGTGTGTGGCGGCATGGCAATGCGCCGCGTGTCGACATTATACATTTGCGTGACGAAAGTTCGTAGGACGAATAAGTATTCTTCGTCGCGCAAAATTGGATGTCGGCACATCCTTGCGCGCTGAAAAATTATCTTTTGCGCGACGAAAGTATGTGTGACGAAAGGAATTGGTTCGTCGCTCAAAGGTCGGTTTTTTGGACGCCAACAAGAAGACTTTGCACGACGAATACATCTTCGTCGTGCAAAAACCGTCGTCCAATACAAGATCGACTTCAGCCATGGCAGAGGCAAACTGCAAAAAAAAAATTGCAGCTTGCCTCTCCCTCTCTCTCAAACGGTATTGGCCAACCAAACTCGTCAATTTCATTTCTTTTCTGAGTTGAACTACCTCTGCCTTTGCTGCGTTCATTGGGTATGTATTTTTTGTCGTTAGTGTAAAAGTATTAATGTAAATTCATACTAACGCCATTAATTTCGTTGTCTATAGGGATATTATATGTGATTGGCGATTGGTGGAGAACGATTGAGAAAGTATTTTCATCGTTTTATAATTTAAAAATATAAAATTAATTACATTATGTTTATATTGTTTTGTGAAATAATTTATATTATGTTGGTAAATTATGTACCTACGTTGATGTACGAAGTTAATTGAAATTAACTTTGTACATTTTTTTTTTGTAAAACTTAGTTCCCATTCGAGGTTAGATGGATGTCACGCATGGATGCGAAAGCATGTGACAGACTGACCCAAATTCCACTTTGGAATTCGAGTCGAACCTCGTGCGTGCCCGACACCTAGCGAGTGCCGGGCTCAAATGACTAAATTGCCCTTCTAACAAAACTCCAAACTAATCTCAAGTTTGACTTCTGCTGAAAATTCGGCAGAGTCCCCCCTGTAATTTGAACGTTTCCCAAAAATTTTACCAGTCAAATAAGCATATAAATGTATATCACAACTGCCAACGTGTAATAACAAATAAACGAATTCTGTTTAACTTAAATCTCTTACGCCATTAAACCCGATATTTAATTAGATTTCCTGTTTCTATATCCTTTAAGAATATCCAACTCGGCAAAGATATGAATTGAAATACTTAAAAGCAATAAATCGAGTCATAGAAACATCGATCATTTAAATAAACTTATTCAAGATCAAATAATGAATTAAATTGCATAAATTCATTTATGAAAACAAACAGTCCACTCACTAACTTTGCCACCCTGATTAGTCAACTCTCTATGTTGGCTTTACCGACTCGAACACTTCTCTTGTGGTAATACCTCATCTTTGCCCCTAAACCATTTGTTAATCCTAATAGGTTAACTGGTCGAACGATCTAAGACAACACTCCCATTTACAACGGTATACTTTTAAACTACGCTTACTACAACAACCCAAACTGGATACAATTTCCAACATCGCATAAACTCTCGAATTCGAGATGCCCACAACTCCAGTTTTACTTTCTCCAACCCTCGACATGAGAATTTTATGTCACCAGTTATAGTTCCTTTCAACCATTTATTTCCCACATGTATATTACGTCTTTCATATGAAAACCTCAACAAATTTTTCAACTCTTCATGATACCTTTTTACTCAGCCACGTCGACAAGGCAAAACAACATAAAGAACGTCCAGCAATTTACTAAAACAAGGATGCACACGTGGTGCTGAGTCTACAGGAATATAACCTAATGCTCTGATACTAACATGACCCGACCCGGATTCCCCCTCGGAACCCGTGACGAACCCTGCTTCCCGTCAGACTCTAACCTGACGCCGGACCTACTTCACTAAAACGCCCCTCTAACAACGGTTTAAAGAAGAAATGAAAGTCGACCCCTGCCGTAATTTCGGCAGAG
The DNA here is from genome assembly GCA_024362665.1 of Prunus padus. Taxonomy (NCBI): domain Eukaryota; kingdom Viridiplantae; phylum Streptophyta; class Magnoliopsida; order Rosales; family Rosaceae; genus Prunus; species Prunus padus. The sequence goes on along the minus strand of JANFAM010000001.1, from coordinate 1,545,585 downwards.
TCTCCTCTGAAAAATGGATTTTTCCCAAATCTTTCCACATATAAAAAATGACAGAAAATACCCCACTAGTCTACTTCTTGATTAGACCAATTTTTTGTTTATGGAAGATAAGATAAAATGATGATCACTCATCAACCAAAGTAGGAAACCAAAAACCCTAGATAGGTTTTCTCCAATACTTAGCTTATATAGGACAACACAAAAGGCAATTGGGTGGGTATTTGGGGCTCCATTTGGTCCATGGGTCATGTCATCTTATGTCACTTATCCCTTAGGCCAAATAGCCTTTTGGGCTATTTTGTTCATTTCCTTTTAAATCATATTTAAAAGCCCAATCCAATATTTATATATGTCAATATTAATTCCATAATTAATCTTTTAATTATAATTTAACTATTAAATTATAATTATAGTCATACTTAATTGACCCGGTCGAACTATTTGACTTTGGTCAATTGCTCCAGTCAACATGTTGACTCTGACATTTGATTATCAACCATTGACTTGTGTCTCCTCATTTCATTTCTCCTTATTTGTACCTCTAATCACATTGTTTGGGTGTGCAGATCCGTAGGTTCCCTTTAGTAAGGTAGTGGGTTCACTCAACTCCTCAGAGATGATATGCGAATTAAATTCCACAATTAAATTCTTCCTATTAATAAAGGTTAATTGAAACTTTTTAGAACATTCACAAACCATGGTTGTTGCCTAGCAGTCACGGTTATCGGAGCTAAATGTGACATTATGAAAGAGCCTTTTCAAATTGGAATAACCGTGCAATTAAATCATTCTCTTATGTCAATACTCCTTATTCACATTAGTAGATCATAGAATCCGATTGGCAATATCCTAATGTGAATCTTTATTTTTATATGATTATCCTGGTAAGATTTGAAGTCTTCTTCTTTCAAGTCTTATCCACTACTTTGCGCAGAGATTTGACCAATCATATCTTGGAGTATTCTCTCTCCTTTACTGAGAGTAAAGATTCCTTATTGTACATTCATTCGCTTTCATGACTCTATTGAGAATCCTGATGAGCACCTTTAAGTCGTGCCTAATTTAGCATGACCGTATAGTGCCCTCAAAGATTAACAACATGGCCACAAAACATCTATGATGCCTAAGGTCTAAGGATTAATTTGCACCATTACAATTTATGAGTTCCACTTGACAAGTAAAGACTTTCATGTTGTAACTCATGTGTTGGATCGTGTTCAGTGTACTTTTTCTTCTACAAGCACCTCCACACATATCGATGTGTCTCCACACTTAATGACTTGCCATTCCCTACATATAAATACGATACTGTGTGTACTGGTCTTTGGGGAATATTGACGCCCAATCAATATTCCTATGACCAGGAACATATTCAGGATTTAGGAATGATGAGAAGTCTCCATATGTGCAATCTTATTACATAGCTCTCATATCCACTAGTGTATGCCTTGGACGATTGTTGTTCTACATATTGAAAGATAATGTAGGATTATTTAATGTATAAAACAACCTTTCTTGCCCATTGATAAGATAATATGTCTTTTATCAAAGACGTCCTTAACTCTAACTATTACATAATTAGTTGGCTTTAATGACATATTTATAACAATCTCCCACTTGCACTTTAAAGCCAATATGACATGTATCTAATACCCATCTTCTCCATGTGTCGGTCCAGCTGAAGTTGACTCATAGGCTTTGTGACTGGATCTGCTACATTGTCTACTGAAGCCACCTTGAGCATGCTAATATCACCATCGGCAACATATTCCCTGATTAAGTGATAGCGGCTCTGAATGTGCTTGGATCTTTTATGAGACCTTGGTTCCTTGGCTTGTGCTATAGCCCCATTGTTGTCATAGTATAAAATGACTGGTGACTCAATGCTTGGAACAACTCCAAGTTCAGTAATGAACTTCTTCATCTAGATCGCTTCCTTTGTTGATTCCAAAGAAGCTATGTAATACCCCGAAATTTCAAGGTGGATTTTCATATTTTAGTGAAAAATAATATAATGGTGGAGAATGATTATGGGTATTTTATCAAGTGATTTTGGATTGAGATTATTAAATTAAGTGTGTTTAATTTCAAGTTGGACAAACATGACCAAAATACCCCTATGTGTGGATAATTACCAAAACACCTTTGTAGGCAAAGAAAAAGTGAAATGTGGAGGACATCAAACCACCCTCCTCCCATTCTTCCCCCTTGCCTCAAGCTTTCATATCCACCATTCATGAAAGGATGAGTCACCTAGTCTAAAATGGTGAGTCACCTAGCCTAATTAAGATTCTTAAATCATGAAATTATTCTCTTCCTTCCCATTCATTGTATCATCACTCTTTTCTAACTTGATGACTCACCTAGCCTAAGGCTCTTCAATCATGAATTTACTCTTATCCTCATCATTCATTGTATCATCCCTTTCTTCCTCATTCACCTTAGTTTAATCCTTATTCTTCTTTTGTTCCTCTTCAAAATTCAAAACTCGTCACTTCCTTGGAGCAGCCGAGAACTCAAATTTCAGAAGCTCAAATGAGAAAACTTTCTTCATAAAAATTGTTCATTTACGTGATTCCTATAACATACTCAAATTTCAACTGAATCCGACCAGTATAGGCTCTGAAACGTTGGTATGATCACAATAAGTTTACCATTTCCTGTTTTCACAGCAGTATGCTCGGTTTCAATATGTTTCTGTGATTTCCTGTACTCAAATGACTTTGATTCCTTCATCAAAGTTGTTTGAAATGCTGTCTATTATAACATATCAAAATGTTAGATTGATCAGACTTCTATAGCCACCTTGGGAACGTTTAGAGTGGAACTTGTTTATAGTCTTCGACCTTAGTTCCTTCCCTCATTTTCAGTCCAAAACACTCATTTCAAAAGCTCAAAACACTATGGTTTCTTCATGATAGTTACCCCAAATTCTCCTCTTTATAACATATCCAAAGATCATCCAAACTCAACCATTATAACTCTCTGAAAATTGGTATGAACAAAACTTGTTCAATTGATTATGTTGAATTTCTTGTTATAGATGTGTACTTTCTCTCAAATGGCTTGTTCCTTATCATTCAATTGCTCAAATTAGCCACTATCATCTCAAGTAAATGATTGTTTGAAGGCTTGAAGCTCATCTTTTTATTGTCTCTTTGAGCACTAGTTTTAAACCAAGTGTTGGTTAGAATGCCTGAAGGATATATATATATATATATATATATATATATATATATATATATATATATATATATCTTTCAAAGTGTGTTTTTGTGAAGTTTTAGATTATTTCGATGTGATTTTGTTCCAATTTCATTATGGGCTTTTGTTACATCAAAATGAATATCTCAAGGGTTATTTCAAAGTTGGTTTTGTGCCATTTGAATTTAAATTGATTTTTGTGAAATTTTAGAGACTATCCTGCTGGAATTGTTTTGACTCTGCTACATACCCTGTTTTGAATAAGTGTTTGAAAACTTCCTAAACTTGGATTTTCATGAAATTTTAGTATGTTTTACTTTCTCGTATTTTCTTCAGATCTGGAAAGTTTTATCCAGTTTGGTTGTCAATTGTAATTTTGGTGATTTTTCAAAATGAAGTGTACAAACCTGAAAAAAAGAACGTTATGCAGCCTAGTCTGTTTTGGTTTCAATTTTGACATGCTTACTGAACCCTAATTTTTATCAAATTTTGACATCTTTAATGTTTCTATGTTTAGTTGTGATCTGGAAAGTTTTACATTATTTTGATTTGAACTCAATATTTAGTGAATTTTCCAAGTTAACGTGTTCCAACCCAAATGTTTAGCAAAACTGAAATTTTAGTTTTAAATTGATGTTTTAAATTTTCTTTATGAGTCTAAAAGCCGAACCACCTGATTTTAAACATCCCAAAGAGTAGACCTATTATAGGAGGGGAATAGATTAGTTTTTCCTTGACGCTTGGTTCTATGCTTGCTTGGATGTGAGGTTAAGGGAGTAACAATCGGGTTAAACAACTTGTCAAGTGTATTATGGGGTTTTAGGTCTACGTGCGCTAGTAGGACACTCAAATTTGTTTCCTTATTTCCAATGAATTTTAATAAGTAAATTATCTTAACTAGGTGTTCTACCCTGCGTACTTTCGAGGACGAAATCGCACAAGGTTAAGCTAGCTGGACATGAGGGTAGGGTTTCCTGATTTCCTGATGATTGGGCTATGTCACTTTTAATCTTGGTGATTATATATAGTACTATAAATATGAATATTATTGTTGCGTTGCTCGGTGAATACTATTTGATATTATGTGAATATTATTGTTGATGTTTCTCTGTGGATATTATTTGATGTTGAGTGAATATTATTATGCATGTCATTAAGCCTGGAATATTATTGTTATTATCTATATTATTATTTTGCAGAGATAAATGATGTTTGCGCTGCATTACATATGCATCATAAAGACAGTGGTGTTTGGGCTGTGTGTGTGTCGTTTGAGGTATATCTAAGGGGTGGGAGAAGGCCTTAGATATATCTAAGTAAATTAAATGTGGAATATATTCAGGTGACGGGAGCAGAGCTTGAATATATTGAGGTGATGGGAGCAGGGCCTCTAATGAAAAGTGAAAGTTGAGAAATTCATAAACAAAAGAAAAATGGGTTAAGGGACGGATGGGCGCTAGTTCATATTTTAGGGTATTCGGGGCCACAGTGGTAAAACGCATGGTATGGGACATGCATGCTTGTTGCCCTAAGGTATGAATTAGTGGGATTAGAAGGGAGTGAGTTCATGACATCATCACATATGCAAATTTATTTATTTGGTCTGATCACATAATTATCATATACCTTGTGTTGTTTGATGCATGACACTTTGATTAACTGTGATAGTTGACCTTGAGGGGTTTGACGGTACTCTACTGGGCATTAGAATGCTCATACCCTAATAGATTGTGCAGGATTAAAGAAGAAGTTTGAGGAAGCGGGTTCAACTAAGCTGCTGGGCTTTTATTGTTGATTTGTGTAATTAATATTTGTAAGTAATCAACCGTTTGTTAAAGATCTTAGTGTGTAGTTAACTACAAGCTACTGCGACTTTGATTTTGTGATGTTAAGTAAATTTGTATTATTTTGTGGATCTATTTCTCATCATATCATGGTTATATGATTTTATTCTTATGACTATGGTATGACTCACACCATGATTTGGGAATATTCCTTATTTTCGAATCGGGTTGTGACAAGCTATGTACTTTGCTTCAGTTGTGAAGTCCGCAATGGTGTTCTTCTTGCAACATCTCCAACAAATTGCCCCTCCATTCAATGTGAACACATATCCAGAATTGGATTTCTGATCATCAAAATCAGATTCGAAATCTGAGTTTGTATGTCCTTCCACCAGTAATTCTGGGTTTCCTCCATAGACTAGGAACATATCCTTGGTCCTTCTGAGGTACTTAAACGCAGTCTTTACAGCACTCCAGTGTTCTGATCCTGGGTTTGATTGATATCTGCTTGTGATGCTCACAACATAGTTGATATCAGGCCTCCTACACAGCATGGCATACATTAGGCTCCCAATTGCGGAGGCATATGGGATCCTGCTCATCTGAGCTTGTTAAGCATGTTGTCAATTAACTCAGTTGTTTATTTCCTTGGTTAAAATTTTATGATTTTATGGTTTATATTCCTTTAAATCTCTTTAATTATGTGTGTTGTTAAAATTTCCCTCTTGGAATCCTGTTGTCAAAGATTGCTTGAAATTCTTTAATCATCTTTTGTGAGACTTGTGCAGGCATTGTCTGATGGTTCACAAAGTTAGTTTTACAGTTATATAAAATTGTTCAAAATATGGTTTTGTTTAAGAAAAGGCCAAATGGGGAGGATTGTAATTGTTGCTTTGTTTGGCTTTTCTCTTTTTTAGAACAAAACCATTGTGATCTCCTTAGATATTTGAGATAGTCTCTAGGTTAGATTAACTGGTTGCTGGTTTCCAAATATCTCTTTTTGTGAAGAACAGGTAAGAACATTTTGCATACATTCACATGGATTGATACACTAGGATTGATACAACTTTAAAATCGTTTTATGTTTCCATTCTATATCAATCCTCTCCTATTTGTTTTAAATCCATCCGTTACTTTGCATACATTAGCAGAGTTTGATATACAGGGATTGATGCACACTTTAAAATACGTTTTATGTTTCATTCTGTATCAATTCATGCTATATCTATTTTAATCCATCCATTGCATAAATCAATTAATAGTTTATTAGAAATATCTTTTCTGCACTTGATTTTTGAAAAGATAAAATAGAATTATCCTCTACATCTTACATTCTCTTATCAATCAAACTTTCTTGAAACTATTATTCTTCATGTAATCAATAGTTTCATAATAGTTCCACTTGGTTGAAACTATTATTTTTCTTAAAAGTTCAACTATATTCTTCTTGAAACCAAGTCCCTAACTGAATTTTTTTATGTTGAACTCCTCTTTATTGAAACTTGCTGTTCAGTTCTCTATAAATACTGAACTTAGTTTTAATGAAGAGACAAGCATGTTAAGCATTTGGCATCACGTTTTAATCTCAGTCTTTACTATGCTTCCAAGTTCATGTTTTTGAAAGATCATCATATCAGTTATTAAACATTCAAAAACTTACTTCAGTCATCTTGAATTCTTAAGAGTTATGAGTATGATTTCATACACATAAAACTTACTACAAGTTTATTCTCACTTTGATTAAATGACTACTTTGGTTTCATTATTGTATTTATGATTAAACCTTGTTTCAAAGTTCAAACATCTTTTGGTTTTAATTCATAGCTGTACACGGTTTCTTTTATCTAATTCAATCATTTGTATGATTGAGATAGATGAATTTTATGAAACCACAACTCACTTCATAACATCATATTGTGAGCAACTTATGCTTGCTGCTATTGCAAGGTTGAGAAAAGAATCCGTTGATGTGAAGTAAAGAAATGGTACTTTGCTAGAAGCACTACTACAAAATAGTTAAACCACAACACAAAGTAGACGACGGTGCATCTTAAAACCATCATTATGTTTTAAAAGACGATGTTGTTTTTAAAACTGTCTTGATATATCATCTTATACACTACTAGCATTAGATTGATTTTTAAAAGAGGACGCTTGTTACACGCTGAACCAAAAAAGGCCACTTGATTTTTAAAAGACAGCGCTTGTTAGTGACAAGCGTCGTCTTTTAAAAATCAAGTGGCCTTTTTTTTGTAAAGACGACGGTTTTTTTGAAAGAATCGCTGCCTCATTATATGTAAAGATAGCGGTTTTTTTAAAGAATTGTAAATACATTATATGTAAAGACGACAGTTTTGAAAGAATCGTAGTCTATTATATGTAAAGACGGCGGTTTTTTGAAAGAATCGCTGCCTATTATATGTAAAGACGACGGTTTTTTAAAAAACCGTCGTCTTTTAAAACAAGCTAAAAAAGGTCGCTTAAGTGAATTCGCGCTCGATAAATTTTCAAATTTTCCCCCGTCTCTGAAAACCTTATCTCTCATTAACAAGCGTCGTCTTTTAAAACACGCTAAAAAAAGGCTGCTTAGGTGAATTCGCGCTCGAAAAATTTTCAGATTTTCCCCCGTCTCTGAAAACCTTATCTCTCCCTCCTTGAAACCTTCCTGAGCTCTCTAAAACACCCTCATGAAACTCTCTACAAAATCATCAAAAAATCGATATCAATGAAGGAGTTGAGAGATTGAGGTCTTCGCAAATCCATAAGATGGAGAGGGAGGTTCTGTATTTGAGAGTCAAAGCTGGTTGGATGGTGAAGATCTCGATCTCCACGCTTTTTAACGATGATCTCCATCTCAAGCGTTCAACTCTCTCATCAACCTCAGGGGCTTGGTACGGTTAGCTTTCCAATTTTGTAGTCGCAATCTAGAAAGACTCATCGAAATCTGTCGCGTAGGCCACTTCAGGCCCATGGCTGTCATCACAACTTTAGGCCCTTGGCCCTCGCACTCCTCTGAAGGTCCAAGCCCTATAATTATCCTAATCTCCTGATAATTGTGAAGATCGAAACCCTAGCCTCCTACCTTTCGAAAGGTTTGATTTACCCTTCTATATCCTGCTAGTGAATTCTGGATTAGTCACTTTGCGTTTCTGGTATGTTCTTTGTCTCCCTGATTTCATATTTTTTGTCTCTCTTGATTTGTTTGGTTTGTTTACAAAAAATTCATGACAATTAAAATCCTTTTAGCTACTGCTTGTACATAAACCTCCTCCTGCAGCAATTTTATGGTCTCCTGCTACTATCTTCTTTGGAAGCCTCATCCAGCAAATTGGATCTGCATTTACAAAAAAAAAAAAAAAAAAAAAAAAAAAAAACTAAAAACTTAATATGAAGCAAGATATTAAGAATACTAAAACAATCCATCAAAACAATAGACTTATGTTTCGGAATAAGTATATCGCAGTGTGTCATTATGGGTGTGTTATTATCGCCTTCACCACGCCCTTCAAATACTAAAATAGATTGGCCCTTCAAGTGTTTGGTTTATTGAAAGCCAACAACTTTAAAGGTACATACATGTCATTCCTGGATAAAGCAACTGCTATAAATGAGAGATGACATTCTTGAAACAGTGAATTCAACAAACTTTAATTTTCACCAAAACTTCTAGCATACATATAAATCACTAGGGACAAAAGCAGTTTTCAAAAATCAAATTACACAGTTTATATAAATTTTGACAGGAAGAATGAGAAAAGCTCACAGAGTAATTGCCACCACAACAAATTATGTACCTTCTAGCATCCATATGAAATAACCTAATAGAAACATTGAGAAATCGCCCAATTAGCACATAGAAACACAGAATTTAAACCTAGAAACATAGTTTCTTTTGCATCATGACACCTTCACCTAAAGTGAACACACAGCCACACAATTGTTTAAACCAAACCATAAACTTGCAATTTCCTTTTAACATAGCCAAAATACCCACACCTCCATCTGCATCTCCACCACTCTATCCCCCTAAACACTGAAACCACAATAAAATTCATTCTACCATACGAAAAATAAAACCCATTAAAAATGCCATAAACAATACATTCCCAATGATTACAGGCTACACAAATTGTCCCATAGATTAAATCCACAACCCCATCTGCATTAGCTGCTAATGGAATGTGAACTTCAAAAACTTCGAAACGTGTTGTTATAAACCTGTACATTGGCATAAGACCCTTTCATAGTAATAAATAAATAAATCTATTCCAAAACTAAAATCAGAAATTCATAACAATACAAACGTAAAATTAAAGGAATTACACAAAGCGACCTTATCTAAACAGCTGAACTGAAATTGGGATTTGATGTACAGAAGCAATTGAATTACTGGAAGAGAAAAAGACAATTATGTCACTCGAAACAAAAACAAAAAAACAAAGGTACGAATAAGGTACCTTTGGACTTGTCCACGAAGAAGAGCGACTTTGGTTCACTGCTTGAAGAAGTCATGATCGGTGCTTATGTTGATTCACCATGATGCTTCCCTTTTTTTTTGCTTTCATGTTACTCTTGAACTCCCTCCAACTCTAATCCTGATTTTGTTTTTAATTATTGTATCAAAAATAATCCCCTGAGAAAAAAAGAAGAAGAAAAATCAAAGCATAATCTTATTCGTAACATAAAAATAGAAGTTGATGCTTGAACTGGACACTTTACATCAATATGAAACTGAATCTGGATCTAGAATGACCTGGACACTTAACAAAAAATAAACATAAAGAAAGACGAAACTAATAGTGACAGTGTAAACAAATAACAAATGTAAACCAACACCCAATTCCAGTCAGAAACAACCCAAAAGTATCCCAAAGGGTGATTTGTTTGCTTTCTTTTTTCTTTGTCACCTACGTCTTCCAGAAAGACAAAAATAGAAATCGTGGATTCTCACTAACACATGAACGTAGAGAAATAAAGCCATGGCCTTGTTAGGCACATTTAGAGGCCCAAATTATCAGCCGAAAACAGAACACCTAGTTACAGTAGAACCAATATTAAAAAGTCTAATTTTGGGAGGGAAAAGGGATTGTATAATAATGGACAACTTTTGAGAGAACCCAAAAGGAAAAAATCATCTTCCAACTACACTAATGTATGCTGATTGGAAACTTAAAATACAAAATATAACGAAATGAAGAATCATTAACCTTAAATATAGTTTCCTCTGCATCTTATGGAACCCTTATGCATCAGAGAGTGCGAGGTGAGAGGCGATTCCATCTGTTGAGATAAAATTCCAAAGACTTTTTAATTTCATAAGTCAAACACATAAATAATTACAAAAACAAACACAAATATAAACATAGACCTAGACCCTAGCCCAAGTTTCAGTCAATCAAACATAAATTAGGGATAGCTTTGTGTGAGAGAGAGATTCGTACCATTTAAAGAATTGATGCTCTGCAGATTGAAGATTATTAAACAGAAAGCATGGAATCGGAGTCATTGAAGCAATTCTGGACTTCGAGTTCTTGAACTAATGACTGGACCCCGAAAAGAGAAGAAGAAGAAGATGAGAGCGTAAAAACACTCAAAGGAACATCTGCCCTATACATATTAAAACTAAAGAGAAAGAGAAATGGTTATCAGATAACTAAAACTAAAAATTGTTTTTTTCATTTGATCCCTTTTCTCAGAAACCATACAATAATATAAAGGCGGCCAAAAACATAATAGTGAAATCAAACTTACACACACCGTTGAGTTTTAAAATTTATTCCCCACTCCGCTAATTCCAACAGTTTTCTCAAACTTCAGTTCTGTTGAAAAGGTCTCAAGCATGCAACGCACAGGGTGAGAGGCTAATATCCATATAACATGAATCCTAGGAAGAAATACTTGAGTTTTGTGCAAGCCTAAACACATGAAAACTTGACCATACTTGGCATCTTGAAGCATGGCATACTCGTACATGAAACTATTATTTAAAATGTCAATATAACAAAGAAAAATAACTAAAAAGACAAAATTTCACCAACACTAAAAATCTTACAAATTCATTTCCCAATTCTTATTTACAAAGCTAAATTAGATAATACAAAATAAAGCCGACTAACAAAGTGTTCAAACTAAAATCAACTTTGGCATTTTAGCAAAACTTGGAATGCTAGGCTGAATATATGCAAGTGAATAATCTAACTAAACCCTTATAGAGGAAACAGTTCAAATATGAAAGAAGCAGAGGCAGGGCGTCATATTACCTGAGACAGAGGGTTGGTGATGCGAGATGGACCGTCTGATTTAGAATCTAAGTAAACGTCGATCGGTTTTAACAGCATCATACCATAATTTTCTTGACTCTCTCATACACTGCAACATCTTACAAATACTGAAAATTCACAAAAAGAAAAACAAAAATAAACACACAAAATCATACCATAATTTTATACCAATTTTCTGGAATAAACACAGGCAAAGAGAAAATCAGCCACACAAAGACATGAACTACCAGATTGATGAGCAGACTGGGGATTCCAATATTGATTGCTCCAGTTATTTTTCCTTCAATCTTCCTCCCTGTAACAACAAATCAAACTCAATTTATGATTTACTTCTCAATTTTCGACATCACAAATGAAGAAACGAACCTAGAAAAAAAAATGTCAAACCTTTTTATGCAGTGAGTAGATGAGGATTCTTACTCTGCGAAACATGGGAGGGGAGGAAATGTGTTTCCAAGTTTGCGGGCCATGGTGGGTTTTGGATGGTTTCAGTTTATTTCAATAGAACGTGCAAGAAGAAACTGATAAGAAGCAACTCCTCTGTAGTGGGGTTTGTACCTTTTTTCTTTTCTTTTTAATTTTTTTAAAGTTCTCCGTAATTGTTCTTTTACAATTATACCCTACAATTATATGTATATAATATAAACATTCGTCATAAGTTAACCCTAGCCTCATCTTTACTCGCTCTGCTTTGGTCTCATCTCCGTCTATCTCTCTCTCTCGTCTACCTCTCACCAAATAACAAGAGGGTTGGTCTCGATACCCAGATCGGATTCAAAGGTTGGTTCTTTTTCCTGCGCTTAGTTTGCATTTGAGGGAATTCATTTTCCAATTCTCGTTTATTCTATTGGTTTGTAATTATTTTGTTTGGGTTGTTTTAGATTGGTGGGGTTCCGAACTATTTTTGGGTTGTTAAAGAGAAACAAATAAGCTGGCTTCTCTCTGAAATAGAAAGAAAAAACCCGTGTATTTCTGCTTCCAGTATTACTGTTGTGAGTTTGATGATGTGGGTGGGTCCGTGTATAGATTTCTGAATCCAAATGAAAAACTGAATGAAAGTGAAGCATCTGTTATGTACTGTAAGAAATTTCAATTTATTTATGGTGTTGGATTTTTATATTTTATTTCAGGTTCGAATCGACCCCAAACCCTAAATCTCAACCTAGTTTTGTGCGTAGATGGAGCTCTTTGGCTCTCTCTCTAAAATCTTCCTCTCACCCGGCTCAGTGCAGTTGATGAAGAGCGCCATTCCAATTTTTGTGTACTTGACATTGGAATTCTCACGTGATCTGAAGAGAGTTGAAAAGTTGAGAAACATTAATGAATTACTGGGTGAATTTATTGGAAGGTGGACTTCTTTTGATTTTATTATATTTCATTTATTATGTTTTTCTTTCTTTCTTTTTATTAGTTTGTTTGTTTTTATTAGTGATAATGGAGCTACAGACTGCAGCACGACGGAGTTTCCACAAAAGTCTTCTGCTTCAAATACCCATGGCTGAAGTTTTAATCTGTTTATTTTTATTTTATTTTATGTATTTTGTATTTACATCTGGATTTGTCGTTGATGTATTTCGTATTTTATTTTAGGCAAAACGATACTTGTAGTCTATGTGTTGTCCAACTTTTATCACCAAGGTTCTTGTGGTTTCAATTTCGCCACTTTTGTCACCGCGCTTTAAGGCTGTGTTTGGTATGCCTCACTAGACTGGATTAGACTGGACTATGCTAAATAATACTTGAAACCCATGTTTGGTGAAAGTGGGGACTAACTTAAATGGGATTGTATAGTCCAAGAGTTGGAAAAACACCGGACTCGCTCGTCCAATGCAATGAGGATCAAAAGCGGTTCGCAAAACAGCGAGCGTGCTATTTTGATCGCACGAGCAACATAGCCTTCCCTCTCTCCTTCTCTCCTCTTCCTCTCTCTCTCTCTCCCTCTCTGCCTCTCTCTCCCACAAGATGCTTCCAACGAAATTCGTGATATTCTTTGATGAAGCAAACCCAGTAGCAACAACATTTCTCCACACCACAAAAGAAAATTTAAATAATTTCTGAATTCAGTCACAAATGTTCCTTCGTTTTTTTCTCTCTGTCATAAATAAGGAACCCTCCCACCCCCAACTTGCTGAATAGAGAACAAGATAACAGAGCTTGGATCCCCTGCGAATCATCAAGTGAAATTCAATGTGGATGGAGCTTGGAGCTTTGAACTCTGCATCTTGGTTTGGGTTGTGTAGCAAGAGACCATTCTAGTACGCTTGTAGGAGGAGTGAGAATGGGGAGGAGATCTAGTGGGGACGACGGCGCGGAGATCTCGGATCCGATGGGGGACGGCGACGAGGAGATCCGGTTAGGAGTGGGTTATGTTTGGGTTGTTGTCTTCAATTGTAGTGCTTTAATGGAAGGGGTTGCACAGATTGTGGGGGAGGATAAAGAAGTTGCAGAGAGAGAGGAGGGGGAGAGAGGAGGGGGAGAGAGGAGGGGGGGGAGAGAGAGAGAGAGAGAAGGGGGAGAGAGAGAGAGACGAGGAGAGAATGGAAGAGACAGGAATGGTTTTTTTAGTTTTTGTTATTTTTATTCATTTGTTAGTTTTTACTTATAGTTAAATATTTCTTAAGTCAAAATTCTTAATTAAATTTAAATATGAAAATAATTATTTTTAATCCGATAGAGCACCAAACACAGTCTTCACTATTTTTACAATCCAAATTCTTAGTCCGATGCAAAGACCAAACGTAGGTAAGGATTTAATCCAGCTTAGGTCAATCCGAGCTAATCCGAAACAAATCCTAGGATTTAGTTCACCCATAACAATCACGTGCCAAACGAACCCTAATAGTCCAAGCAATTCGAGGACACCTCTCAATTTTTGTCGATTCCTTTTAGTTATGTTAGGGCATCACTGTTGCGATTAGTTATGAAATAAGTGGAGGGGCATTAAGGTAAATTCCCCTGTAATTACAAAAACAGTAAAATATTAATAATAACAAAAATAATAAAATAATAAAAAATGAAGAGCCTTGCAGTGCTCTGTAGTAAGTTGTAGAGTGAGTGATTGCGTCTTCTTTGAGAAGCCAACACCCAAAAATATTCAGAGAAAAAGAAAAGCTTTGAGAGAGCTCAGATTGTAGTAGAATACAATACAAGATTCAATAATTGCCTACTTCTCCAAGCCAAAGCCATCATTTTTGCTATTTGGATGCTGAACCTCATACTGGTCATCATCACCAACTCCATACTTTTTCCATTAAAGCTTTCACGCTATTTACCACAAGAAATTTGTAGCTTCCTCTCACGGAAAAGTGTTTTCTCCAACCTCTTCTTCCCTAAAAGCTCAACTTTTCTCTCTGCTATAAAACCCAGAACACAAAGCCCTCTTCTTTCACTCAACCCAGTTGACTTGACCTCTAATGGCGGACAGTCAGAGGGTTAAGAGCTTTGTGTGCATTGCGTTGTTCTCTATCTACTTGCTTCAGTGTAATCCCATCGCCTTCGCCATTCTAGACATCTCCCAAACTTCCCCCAAATTCGCCGAATTCGAATGGGTAAGCCTAAGCCATCGTTTTAGGTTTATAACATGGCTCGATTTGACCGTAATGCCCCTCCATGTGAGGGGCACGTACTGATGCCGTAACATAACTAAAAGGAATTTGACGGAAATTGAGAAGTGTCCTCGAATTGCTTGGACTCTTAAACCACAGTGGCAAAAGTGATGAAATTGAAACCACAGGGACCATAGTGATAAAAGTTGGAAACCACAGGGACTACAAGTGTCGTTTTGCCTTTATTTTATTCACCAATTCAGAATCACTCCTAAATGTGTGTTTTTGTTTTGGCTTTGCTGCATCATTTACTTACTCTTCTCTTTGTTTGTTATATTATACATGTTGCAGGTGATGGGGTGGGATGGGATAGATATTTGTGGTTGTGGATCTTATTTATTAAGTATGTTGATTTGAGTTTGACTCAGTATTTTGAGTAATGTATTTGATTCAGTCCAACTCCTATGTATTTTGTTGATGTTAATTTGTATTTTGAGTAATGTTATCGATTCAGTCTTTTATGGATCATAATTGTTAATGCTTGTTAATGTCATAATTCACAAACATAGTTTGACATACAAAACCAAGTTTATGTTTAGAATTTTATTAGGAACAAAACCTAAGATACTCGATTGGGAGTGATTTTATATTCTTAAGATACTCATGTTCCAAAATCTATGATTTGGACCACATGCATACATATTTGATTGTGGTGGATTTGGCAGTGATCCTTGTAGCATATTGGACACGAGATTAAAAGAATATAGATTCTGCCATGGAAGAATGATAGAATGATAGGATTTTGGTTAAATGCTGTTAAGAAGTTGTGAGGTCGAGACTCAACAAAGTTTCTCTACTTGTGTCCCACACCCATTTTGGTATTCACCCATGAATGTTTCTAAGGTCTAGGTTACGCAATACGTATTGATTTTTAAATCTTCTCCTAATAGAAGATTTTGTATGATGTGTTGATATATTTTGTTATTAACACGCACCCAACAATGATAAGGACAATCGATTGGTCAATTTATATCGACAGCCCCTTGTTAGCTGGCCCTTTAGTGTTTGTTGAATTCGAAATCTTCCTCGAATTAACATAAAAGATCTTCCGGCTGCAATAGATGCAAGGTACATTGCTTCTCACCATACGCATGCAAAATAACCCACGTCTTGTTCGAGAAAAAGGGCATTCTGAAGGTTTAGCATAAAAGAAAATGTACACATCATTTGACTGAATAAAAGATAAAAGAGATTTTTGCACATAGTCCTAAAATACTTAATACAAGTTTTGCGAAAATTTTAACAAACTTCTTGTGAAGATACTTTATACGAGCCATAGTCGTATAAATATAGGCCGGAACAAAACATACCCATAAATACCAAGCATCCCATGCCATCACCTGCCACAAGTTAATAACATACAAAAGCAAAATATATGTCAACACAAGACTAGCAAAACCACACTGGAATATGACGTAAGAAACTACCACATGGGACGTTTTATGGCCGTTGTAAACCAATACATGATAGATTTGAAAAGAAAATGACACAAATCACAAGACTTAATCCATACATTCTAATCATTGTAATAACTTGAATCTTTATCATATTTCCCTTCCCATATGAACTAGCAATGAATTTCATGTGCTTACAAATTTAGCAAAAGACCCAACTTTTTTCCCTTTCGGTAAATAAATGTCAAAACATTATAAGAAAAAAGACTATCTAACTGTATATCTTATGCATATAAAATCAGAAAAACTTCTTATGCGTTACAAAGGAACAATAGGATAAAATAGAGAGCTTTCAGCCGTGACAAAAACAAAAGGAGATGCACATCTACACTAACAAATTGAGGAACATAGAAAGAATAAACTACCACATACATCATGGAGAGATGAGGCTCGGGGATCAGTATTTGAAGCACAAAACTATTCCTCTGGCATCTTCCCCACACTAGCATCCCTATTCACACACAAACAAGTCAAGTCCGACTATACATGCTAAAAACAAAAGGAAATAAGTGGATGCAGAACAAAACCAGTACAATAACAGTGGGTAAGCAACTTATGTACTAGCATAACAAAACCAATATAATATCTCGTTGTAGTTATCTTATTTGGTGAAATCAGATATTTTACAAGCAACTTATGTACTAGCATGGCTTGAAGTGAAGAAATTACAGAGGGAGTTGCTGAAGGAACCGAGCTGCAGAGGGAGATTGGTTATGGAGTTGTAGAGGAAGAAAGCGAAGAAGATAGTTGAGAAATGCAGAAGTAGACATGCAATCAAATCAAAGAGAGATAACCAGAAAAATAAATTAATAAAAAGAAGAGAGAAGTTTTAGAAGTCTCTGTTGTTGCCAATAAAGTAATAAAAGCACATTTTGTTCATCTTAAATAAATCCTGAACCGTTAGATGTGGATAGATCTAAGGGCTTAAGACACATGTAAAACATTGTGTGTATATCTAGGACTATTAGGTTAGTTCCAGATACCGTGTGAATTTTCCACTACATCTTCATTCACAACAACCACCTTACCATTTACCAAAGCAAGTAACAAAAGAATAGGGTGGATGAGGGACAGGGTGGTGGGCCGAAAAAAGTAGAGTTATGTACAGTTTTTGTTAGGACGAGGGATTAAAAAAAGAACAGCGATGTAGTTTAAACAACTTAAGTCGTTAGAAATAATTGTTTCATAAGTACATTAGATGAAATGTGACGATTTTGAGTTACTGATTCAGGTTTGGGTGTTGAATCAGTTGAGGGGGATTTGCATGCAAAGAATAGATAAAGTAATCAAGTCACGCAAACCTAAAATAGTGCAGCAAGAAACCTAAGAGTGGTGTAGTGGCCAAAGGGCCAACATTGAAAAATTACATAGATAGATCAATCAAAACCAAGATAACTAACTGCGATATACCTACCTGAACCTGCGTGTAGATGCAATGGTGTCCAGAAAGGTTTGTTTTTCCTCCATTCCCGGTACCTATCAATGATGTAGTCCGTTGTAATTCTATCACAGGTCCTATTGGAAAACAAGGAAAGTCAAACTATAAATGTCGGTGATTCCTGAGGTGTGAACGTCAGGACATGTCAATAACCAGTGGAGAGTGCATGGTTATTAATAGGTTTAACACAGACACACAGATAGGTTGTTGACATGTATGCATTGAGGAAGTCCACACTTGAGGATTCCTCTATGAACATACCTAAATCTAAATCAAACACAACTCGATTCTAAAACATTTGCAATAGACAAGCCAATTTAGAATTTCAGCATAATGGAAAATCATATCGACTAAATTATTGAATAAGTTAAACAAGCTCACTGAAGTAGATAAGTTAATCACTTCTTCTTACACGCAATTTATCCTTGGAGTGAGGCATAAATATAAACATATAAAAAGACCTTAGGTTCAATGAGAACTTCACACAATCACACAAACCCCTAAGAGTATGGTGTTTACCTTAGGCGCATTCATGAATTTAATCACAAGAAGCAAACCTCATATTAGGCATGGCGTATACCCTAACATGCATCAAATTACTTAACCAAAAACCTAGATGGTAGCTAAGCATCAAGATCATTAGTTAAGAAAATAAGCACAGTGATTAAATTTCAACATGGAAATTCTAATAGCATGACATAACTAAGCTTTGAATAATTAGAAAAGGGTTACATTGTGTCTTAGTAAAGGAGAATTAGTTACTCATAATCATGGTAACAACGTAAAAATAAAACATGGAGAAAGAGATAAGAGAAACCCTTAGAGTTTAGAGGCACGGTCGCTCTTCCTTGCTCCATAGTTGAAGTCTGAAATTTCTGGTCTGTTCTCATTAGTCCTCACGACCTCCCCTCTTAAAAGGACCTAAAACCTAGTTAGAATGGGCCTAAACAAGTGGCCTTACACGAAGACTTGATTTCCAAGTCAGTTCCTAACTAGAAAAGGTAATTAAGCTAAGTTTCCTAAAACTTCCAGGAAATGAACCTATGATATCCAAGACAGGCCAGGCCCATCACAAATATTTTTACATATTATATTTATGGGCCGTTCTCATGCAGTACTTCTATTTGTGAACCTTAATGTGATAACACCGTTAGATCTAATCCAATGGCTTGAAAAAGTAATTCTAAGTGAAACCCTCAATTTGTTTTCTCACCTTTATCCTCCAAAACTTTTTTTCAGAAAATTTTCCTATCCTGCTGGGCGCCAAATTTTCCCAGTCCTACCCTTGAATGTAGATATTTTAGCCCCAAAATTATATTAAAAAACTGAAAGCAATGAGCTTTACCCCTTCCAGTGGACTTTTCAATCTCCATGAACTACACCCCTCTTTTCTCATCTATCTTTCCATTTACCGTCCGTAACCTTGCTTTCACTTCTATACAAAGCATTAATCATCTTCAATTTTGAAATTTTTATGTCCTGAAAACTATGATGATTGCTACCAATATGGATCAATCGCTTTCCTTTTTGGGTTTTGGGCTGCTGCTCTGCTCCTCTCTTGAAGGCTTAATTCAAGGTTTAGTTTTCCTTGCTACTGTTTCTTATTTTTCTTAGTTTCTTCTTGTTGTTTTCGATGTTGGCATGTTGCTGTTTGCTTTGGGCTGTTTTGGTTGTTTAATGGAATTTGTTTTGGATAAAAAAGAAAAAAAAAGGAAAAAACTCCTATGTTGTTAAGCATCCTCTTTGTTTCTGTTTTCATCCTCTTTTCTTCCTACAATTTGTGATTTTTTTGGGTTTATGTATAAGTTAGGGATTTGCATATTATATTTATAATTTTTTTACATATTATATATTTATAGTTGTTTGGACTGTTATCCAACTTTCTTTTTATTCTTTTTGGCCCTGTTTGGTCGTCTGTGAATAAAGTTTTTTTTGCCCTTCAACCTACAAAGGTAGAAGCACTGGATCTTACTTGTTATCGATTTAAATGAGTGTGAGATAAGGACATATGATTCAAAAGTAGATATGTGCAAAACTCAAGCCATCCAATGGGTTGTGCAGCCGGTGGCGAAAATACTGCCCCGGTTGTTACACGATTCTGGATATATTGGCGACGGTCTACTTCTCAAAAGTGAGTGGCTAGTTATTCGCCTTTTGGATGCACCCCAACAAGTAGGCGAGTGAGTCATATTCGACCTAAACTCTTTGTCTTATGAAAGTGCGCTTTTGTTGTACAATGAATGACAACTTCTTTGCTATGTTTTAGGGGCGACTGTGGGATGTACATTCCATATCCAAATTAGTTTGCCCTGGCCTTTTTTTGGATATGTCATTGAAGCAAATATCATCACGATCGCGCATGAATTTTTCTGCAATTATTCCCCCATAAATTGGATTTTTAATTGAATATTTAAGTGGAAATGATTAAAAAATGCATAAAATGGCGTGTGGCGGCATGGAAATGCCCCGCGTGTCGCTGAGGATTGCAGCTACCCACTCCAACACCTCCACTTGGCATTTCTTGTTTATTTTATTCCATTCCATTTTCCAAAAATTGTAAAAAAATGCATGAAAATGACGAAAAAAATGGGGAAAATTTCTTACTGTGTCTGGGGATGAATACATCGTACGGAAAGTACAATACCTGGTTTTGGAGGGAGTGAAAAATAAAATTAGGCAACGAACCCTACACTTGGATGATGCAAATGAAAACACTAGTACACTTTGTAAACCCAACACTCTCATTTGTTTGATCACATTAATCCCGTATCCAAATTAGTTTGCCCTGGCCTTTTTTTGGATATGTCATCGAAGGAAATATCATCATGATCGCGGAGGAATGTTTTTGCAATTATTCCCCCTTAAATTGGATTTTTAATTGAATATTTAAGTGGAAATGATTAAAAATGCATAAAATGGTGTGTGGCGGCATGGCAATGCGCCGCATGTCGACATTATACATTTGCGTTACAAAAGTTAAATGCGACCGAATAAGTTTTCTTTGTCGCGCAAAATTGGATGTCGGCACATCCTTGCGCGCCGAAAAATTAACTTTTGCGCGACGAAAGTATGTGTGACGAAAGGAATTTGTTCGTCGCTCAAAGGTCAATTTTTTGGGCGACAACAAGAAGACTTTTGCTGACGAATACATCTTCGTCGCGCAAAAACTGTCGTCCAATACAAGATCGACTTCAGCCATGGCAGAGGCAAACTGCAAAAAAAAATTGCAGCTAGCCTCTCCCTCTCTCTCAAACGGTATTGGCCAACCAAACTCGTCAATTTCATTTCATTTCTGAGTTGAACTACCTTTGCCTTTGCTGCGTTCATTGGGTATGTATGTTTTGTCGTTATTGTAAAAGTATTAATGTAAATTCATACTAACGCCATTAATTTTGTTGTTTATAGGGATATTATATGTGATTGGCGATTGGTGGAGAACGATTGAGAAAGTATTTTCATCGTTTTATAATTTAAAAATATAAAATTAATTACATTATGTTTATATTGTTTTTTGAAATAATTTATATTATGTTGGTAAATTATATACGTACGTTGATGTACGAAGTTAATTGAAATTAATTTCGTACTTTTTTTTTTGTAAAACTTAGTTCCCGTTCGAGGTTAGATGGATGTCACGCATGGATGCGAAAGCATGTGACAAGACCCGACCCAAATTCCACTTTGGAATTCGAGTCGAACCACATGCGTGCCCGACACCTGGCGGGTGCCGGGCTCAAATGACTAAATTGCCCTTCTAACAAAACTCCAAACTAATCTCAAGTTTGACTTCTGCTGAAAATTCAGCAGAGTCTCCCCTGTAATTTGAATGTTTCCCAAAAATTTTACCAGTCAAATAAGCATATAAATGTATATCACAACTGCCAGCGTGTAATAACAAATAAACGAATTCCTGTTTAACTTAAATCTCTTCTGCCATTAAACTTGATATTTAATTAGATTTCCTGTTTCTATATCCTTTAAGAATATCCAACTCGGCAGCATTTGAATTGAAATACTTAAAAGCAATAAATCGAGTCATAGAAACATCGATCATTTAAATAAACTTATTCAAGATCAAATAACGAATTAAATTGCATAAATTCATTTATGAAAACAAACAGTCCACTCACTAACTTTGCCAACTTTGATTAGTCAACTCTCTTTGTTGGCTTTACCGACTCGAACACTTCTCTTGTGGTAATACCTCATCTTTGCCCCTAAACCATTTGTTAATCCTAATAGGTTAAGCTGGTCGAACGATCTAAGACAACACTCCCATTTACAACGGTATACTTTTAAACTACGCTTAGTACAACAACCCAAACTGGATACAATTTCCAACACTGCATAAACTCTCGAATCCGAGATGCCCACAACTCTAGTTTTACTTTCTCCAATCCTCGACATGAGAATTTTATGTCACGATTATAGTTCCTTTCAACCATTTATTTCCCACATGTATATTACGTCTTTCATATGAAAACCTCAACAAATTTTTTAACTCTTCATGATACCTTTTTACTCAGCCACGCCGACAAGGCAAAACAACATAAAGAACGTCCAGCAATTTACTAAAACAAGGATGCACACGTGGTGCTGAGTCTACAGGAATATAACCTAATGCTCTGATACTAACAGGACCCGACCCGGATTTCCCCTCGGAACCCGTGACGAACCACAGCTTCCGTCGAGACTCTAACTCCGCCGGACCTACTTCACTAAACGCCCCTCTAACAATGGTTTAAAGAAGAAATGAAAGTCGACCCTGCCGAAATTTCGGCAAATTATGCACGCCAGCCCATTTTGTTAAAAGGTCCATAAACAAAGACATTTGGGCTTTTTATCCATTGAAACTGGAAATCAAACCAAAACGGTGAAGTAGCCTAGACCTTTTTGAGTAGATTACAAATATAGCCATGGTCTAAAAAAGATAATTACCATTTTTGCAATTAAATCTGATACACCCACTTTGGATCAAAAGGCCCGACTTCTAAAAACTCTCACCATCTGTTCTCAACCCCAAAAGCAAGTCAGCAGATTTTTGTCTAAAAAATGTTTTCTCAAAAAGAACCCCACGTGACTTTCTGACTTTGGAAAAGTCAAAATTTTCAACTAAAACAGAGGAAGTGATAGGGAGTTAATGAGGACAGGTCCTACAGCAGAACTTCTCCTTTTTTAGCCAGGGAAAGAAGGTCAAATCCCTCTCAATGCAAAAAAAAAACACCACTGCACCTAAGCGGGTTACAATTCCAAGAGAATAGCAGGGAGCAAGAGATTTGTTTACCAGAAAAAGCAAATGGACCATCATGGCAGATTGTGTTTCTAAGGAACAATTAGAGAACAAGAAGAGTTGGTTTCCTTTCATGAAAAAGCAAGGAAAAGACCACCATGAAATCGACAGATAGTTTCTTCTCTGCCCAGAATATTAACTTCCCTTTTTTTGTGGCATTAAAAAAGGGGGAAAATCTTTTTAAAAGATCTGCTTGAGATTAAAGATTAAAAACCCCACTCCAGCATTTTCTATAAGTATGAAAGGAGTTGAACAGATCAAGGACAGCCAAAAAATGAATCAAGACAAAAACTCTCAAAGTCATACTGACAAAAATCAAAAAGATCAGTTGATCTCAAAAAGCCTTCAAATACTAAAGTAACCAAAACTCTTTGATCCACAAGAAACAGGTAAAGCCAGAATTCAAATCTCTAACTTCAGTTCTGTTTAGAGAAACAGTTTTACAAAGCGAGATTTCTCTCGTTACAAATTTGGTTTAGCACAAGCCAAGTCAAGCAGAATCCGGGTTTTTACAATATGAAAACCTCAACAAATGTATAGAAGGTCTTAATCAAATAGAACAGGTACTATAGTGCAGCTCCAAATTTCGGTAATCATCAATCCATCCACAAATTGAAGCTCTACCAAATTCAAACTTTGGCATCTATTTCCAGCTGAAAGCTATCAGTTGAAGGTGTTGGCGATCCAATCCAGCATAAACACATCCAATCCAAATTGATTGAGGCAGCTACCGGGCAGTAAATCAAAGCCCAAACGTTACATTGTCTTTTTAAGTTTGGCATTTCTCTTTTAAGTTTTGTAATAGGCAATTCTCCTTAAACACTTTGCTCTCTTTTAAATATTTATTACGGCGGAACTACTAGTTTTTGTCTTGTGAAAAATTGTGAAGTCCTCACCAGTCTAAGGCAAGAAAAGAACTTATTTGAGAGATATTCCTCACCCAAATTCACAATTGCTTGTTTAGAATCAGAAACTTAGGGTGCAAGTTATCTATTTTTAGAAGTCTGCTGGGGTTTAAGCTGCTAGCGTGGCACACTCATACACAAAAGAAAATTGACTTGTTGACCACCAATAGTTACGAAGTTGATGGGGAACTTTACCCTACCGTCACGAGGATTAGATAAAAACGGGTGAATAATTTGGCACGCTCGGTGGGACTTCTCATTATACATATTCCTAAAAGACATCTATTGGTATATGAATATTGGAAGTTCTAGCCAGACATCCACGTTTCGCCATGGAGAGAGATCAAACGACTCTCCAAGAATGAAATGAATCGAGAGGAAAGTGATGCTAGGCATTCAGCCCATTCTGATACCGGGAAGCAGACGTTCTGTTAGAAATGTGCCCTAAGAGCCAATACATTTGATGTAATCTCCTTAGAATACATTTCGTATATAATATATAAAAGGCAAACTTATTTTGTTATCTTTTACATCATGTAAAGAAGCAAATGTCCAGGGTATGCTAAATAAGAGATAAAGTAATCTAAAGAAGATTAGATTGGGGAGACCTTTAATCTCTAACTATAGTATCCCAAAATGTTCCTAATCATAGGGTTATCAAATGGGCATTGATAAACCGTCAAGATTAGCACATACTATGTATGCTCAATTAGGAGGATGGTTAGTCTCAAACCATTTGTGTAGTTGACACTAATACAAGTATGTGGGTGCTCATTAGTGAATGAGTACACTGAACGTGATCAACCGTAGTTCTCGTATGAAGTATTTATCTACATGTCAAACGAGAACTCATAGTTGCAATAATGCAAATTAGTCCTTAGACTTGAGGCATCATGGCTGTCTGTGATGCGTTATTGATCTTTGATAGCTCTTAAAGGCAAGCCGTAAAAGATTTGTCTAAAGTGTTGTTGGGGTCTTTTAATTCATCATAGGGACATGTGAATATACAATAAGGAATCTCTACCTTCGATAAAGAAGGAGAATGTTTCGAGATGTGATTCAGTAAATCTTTGGCCAAAGTATTTTGAGCTTGATTTAGAAAGTTGTTCTTCATCATGTTCTTTTGAATATAAATCATATTAAGGGTTTGACATAATCAATGCGTACCCTAATAATATGATATGAAACATTGTATAAGAGAGGGACCGTATTGCATTGTAATTCCAACTGAATAGGTTCTTCACCAATTTTGGTTAGCTTGGGTAGCCATGATATATTGCTAGATGTCACTCTTGGTTCGTGGAAGTCCTAGGATTGATAGTGATCGATCCATATAAAAGGAAAAATTAAAAGGGGGTTTTAATTCAGTTGGTTAGAAAGAGTTCTAATATTTTCCCACTGCCTTGCTAATTAGAACCTAATGGATCGCACACCTTGAATGGTTAACTTTGTGAAATACATATGATGTTGTGGAAATAAATTTGATCGATTTGATACAGATGATTTACTACGTGTAAAAGTGAATTTGGGCCTCGATAATAGTTAACGGGAAGCCCAAATGGTTGGGTATCAAGCCCAAGGGCTTAAGACACCTAAACATTATGGTTTAAGTGTCATAAGGCCCATTTTGGAAGCCCAATGGGATTTGGCCGAAAATGCTTAAGTAAGTGAGTATGGGAATTGTTTCAATAAGCAAGTGAAGCTCATTATTACACAAACACAATCCAACATGAATTAAATAGGTTTGGGAGATCAAAGAGAGATAAAAGAGAGTTTTCAAGCGTGAAACACTTTCATCTTTCAAAGAGGTTTAGATTGAAACCAATCTTGCACTAGCATCCAAGTATTCTCAAGATACTTCTTCTCATCTCAAGGTTCCATTGGTGTGGAGACTTAGAGGCCATATACTTTTGTGGCTCACATGGAGGAGAAAGATCAAGGAGCAAAGATTAAAGAGGAGATCAACAAAGAGGAAATCATCAAGAGAAGACCAAACACAAATTGGTTCATATAATTGCTTCAAGGGTAATTAGATCTTATCCTTTCTCTTGAATTTTCCATTTATGAAAACATATCAATGTTCATGGCTTAAGATACTTGGAAGAAGTTTTGTTTTTGAATTTAAACAACCACCATAGCGTTCATTGCAATTAATTTGATTAAATGCATGTTTAATATTCAAATGAACTTCACAAAAATGTTTTGAATATCCTTTAATTCCAGGTCTAGTTCTAGAAGGATAAACCAAATACGAGGATCTTTGTGCTCCGACAAGAGGCTGCAACATAAAGGTGCCAGGACACTCTAAACAACATGACAGCCATAATGCGGTGGCAAGTCAACGAGGCGATTCAGGAAGGATTGTGAGGCTGCGATTGCGAGAATTGAAATCCAGATATTGTGGTCCAGCAACTAGAACTCCCTTTTAGACCTCCACCGGGACTTGCGTGGCCATACCAGGAGAATCCCCTCATTGCACGAGATAGTTGGAGTGCCAGGACCGGGAGAAATCCAGGCTGGACAAAGGGGAGGAGCTTTTATTATCCAAGAACAAGAGGCTCCAGTTCCTCCCGGATGACCTACACTAGTTCGAGGCCCCTAGAACCAGCCAGAATCGCCACCTATTCCACGGCTAGAGGTCCCACGTGATCGACCCAGTAGCACATCTGCACGAGCAACCAGCCGTATTGCCCTACGGACCAAGAAGGATGGATCCCAATCCATTCCCTCCACTAGTAAGAGGCGAGAAGAGGCGGAGGAGGAATTAACCTTTTGCCAACCATGACAGGAAGCAGGGTGGGGGCAAGCTGGAGAAACCATCCGGACTTCAAAGAAGAAGAAGAACACAGGGATGAGGTCATGCTTAGGTCGTGCAAGATGGAACAAAGGGTTGAACACAACCAGCGAACAAGGAAGAAACTTACCTTCCGTTAACACCTTGAATGATATGGGGGCATTCCGAGAGAATGATAAGAGAAATTATGGATCCTAAAGGAAGAAGAGGAGAAAGGCCCACTTACGAGGAAGCCATATTTTGATTAAATTGATTAGATGCCCCTACCCCTGGCTTTAAAGTACCAAATTTTACCTTGTTCAATGGTGAGGACGCCCATGCATCATCAATCAAGCATATAGGCGATTCTCTGTCCGATTGCATAGCCATAGAGAATAACAACCTTTTAAAACTTAGAATCTTTGGGAATTCCTTGTCAGGACAGGCTTTTACACAGTACACTAACCTACGAGCCAATTCTGTCCAAACTTGGGAGCGGATGGAGAATGCTTTCCATGACTACTATTTGAGAATCCAGCCATAAGTCACCATTAGTGACCTTGCGCCCTCAAACAAAGTGAAGATAAGCCTACCAGGACTTCATAACCAGGTTTAGGAAACTTAAAATGAAGTGCTGAATCCCTATGGAAGAAAGACACTTCATCCAAATGGCTCAAACTGCCCTCAAGATTTCTCTAAGGAAGAGATTCGATGGGATGCTATTCGGAGACACAGCGGGAATTGGCGAGACAAGGCCTTTAAATATGAGGAACTCTTCCAAAGACACATACTACAAAACACCATCTTCCTCGGTGCATTTGGTTGAAGTAGAGTAAGAAGAAGGCACGAGAGAGTTCGGAAGAAAGAGAAGTTGCGATGGCGGAAATGGCAAAATTAAAACATCCAATCAGTGTAAGGCTTTGATGAAGCCACCGAAGGATCAAAAGCCACCACTATTTACGGAGGGTTTGTCCCAAACAAACCGACATAGAACAAGCTTTGTTCCTTGATTTAACCAAAGTTGACGCTTTGTTTGACGAAATGCTTCTGCAAAAAGTAATAGAAATACCTCACGGGTTGCCCAAACACGAGAAACTCAAGGGCAAGCAATATTACGGATGGCACAACTCCTAGAACCACTCCACCAATAGTTGTGTTGTTTTTAGAGACGTCATACAAGAAGGGATAACGACAGGAAGGCTAAAGCTAGGTGAGAAACCTCCCTCGGTAACAACGAGATCCTTTTCCCCAACCTCAAGTCAACATGGTTAAATTAAAGCGGCCGGCCACGGGAGAAAGACAACACGATAGTAGAAGTCAGCCCTAACATGGGCGGAAAAGTCACAAAGAAGATAAATCGGAGGCCAAAGGCAACCATTTCTGCTGGATTAGTTACGTACCTTGAGATGCATGCAAAAGTAAGTTGGAAATAACTTTGGATGAGCACAACTAGCCTACGACAAGTGTCTTTGACATAAGTGGAATGTCATACCAATAGAGCTCGGTTCCGGCCCCATCCAGAGACACAGCCAGATAGAAATCCTATCAAGGGCCTACCCAATGCATCAGAAAGGTGATTGAGTAGCCAAAGAAGGAGATGTCAATTAAAATACCCAGAAATGATAAGCCTTTGGCAACTATCGTAGAAGGCAGATGGTATTATGTTGGAAAGAACGGCAGGCCAACTTTGGAGCTAACCAGAACATAAAAAAGGAGAATCAAGAGGCAATACTGCACCTTCCTCAAGAACAGGGATAACACACGGGTGCTTCCAGATGTCAGTTCTGCCAGAAATGAGAAAAATCTAGAAGCGAATTTTCAAGCAAAACAGGCAATATACCAACCAGAGGAGATGACAGAAACAGAATTTCCAAGTGGACCCTCTATCCATCCAGCCTCATCCCCAATCAATTTGTTGGAACCTTCACAACCACCAGGGTAGTCCGGACCCATTCCAATAGTTGATTAAGAGGATTGGACTGAAGAATACGAAGAGGAACGGGTAGATTACGAACCATCTATAGACGATCAGACTGGGCTCCTCGAAACAGGTGAGCAAGAAGACTGGACAGAGGAATATGGAGAAGAACAGATGGAATACGATGTAAAACTCAGGCTTGTTACAAGGTGATTTGGGCATCAATATGGTGTTTATCCTGCTGGAGAAGTTAAGGCGAGTAGAAGAACAAGAAAACACTTTGGAAGGAGATGTACTCTCCCGGGAGAGTTTCGAATGTAGGTTGGCGGAGGTAGGAGAAATGCAAGAATAGCAAAATACTACTGTCAAAACAGGCAGAACTGTCATGGAAATTGCTCTTGAATAGCTGTGCTTTTCCAAACCTATCAAGGAAATGGCCAATCATCTCAGGCCATTGTTCATCACTACAAACTTTGGGGGCATTCCTATCCGGGTTCGACATGTTCGGATCGTTGGATCGGCTCCCATTTAATATATGTTAATCTAGACATCTCTAGGATCGTGAATCAGAGCATCGGATGTCCCGATTCAATAAGTTAAAGTTTGAATTTTACTAAAACCATCCGATCGTACGATCGTGAGCAATTCGACCGTTCGATTTGGACCAAACTTGCAAGGTAGGTTTAGAAAAGGGTGCTGAACCTTTAGGAACTCCCGAATTGGTGATCGAAGGTTGTGGGCCCCGTGGGCCCGGATGACCAAAT
Source organism: Prunus padus (assembly GCA_024362665.1). Lineage (NCBI taxonomy): Eukaryota > Viridiplantae > Streptophyta > Magnoliopsida > Rosales > Rosaceae > Prunus > Prunus padus. The sequence continues at coordinate 1,516,169 of JANFAM010000001.1, read as the reverse complement.
GTGGGCAGTTTGACTCCTTGATTATGTATGGATTATGAGTGTTTCGTTTATGTTGCTTCCTGGATGAAAAGGTTATTTTATAAATAAGAATGATGAAGTCTATTGCCATGAGTTTTATTATATTTTGAATAGCTTGAATATTTCTCTGTGCATACGAAGGTGACTAGTATTGGTTGTTCCTACTAAACCCTAAATAGTATTAGTTGCTTTCGAATGGCTGTTCACCTATCGGGACCCCAAATTGCCAATTGTGAATTGACCATGCAGTATTGGCATTTCAATTGGAATGAATGTTCCTATGTCACAATGGTTTTATATTGTGTATGATTTGGTCATGAATTAGCCAATTGGCTTATAAATTAATTACGAATAATTAGGCAAATTTGCATCTAATGTAGAATTATGTATTGTCTTCTTTGCACATAATAGATGGATTATGTATAGTTAGTAATGCTTTGATTTCCATCTTTTCATGGTTTGCCTCATGGGTTCATGTATGAGTATAAATACCAATATGGTTTTCAAACTCACTACAGGAATACCCCCAGTTGCTTTGGTACAGTTTTGTCGTTTATGCTTATGCCCCACGAGTTTCGAGGGCCAATTTGAACCGTGTGGAGCGAGGATGTGCGATCTGCGAGGAATGTGGCTCGAATTGACCTTGTGTTGTGGAGGCCTGCGAGGAATGCCGCTCGAATTGACCTTGTGTCGCCAAGGCCTGCGAGGAATGAGATACAAGGAATTGACGAATTAATGTGGGAAACAAATGGAAATATAGCCCATTTAAATAGTAGATGTTGACATTGATTTCGAATTGGTTAATGCTATTTTAATAAATTTTCCGTTTTCCTATTTATATGTAATAAGTTAATTAAACATTTAGTTATATATATATATATGGAAAGGCTAAAAGTGTTTTGAACTTGTTTGTTTCATTTTCATTCCTATTTTTACTTATATATATGGAAAGTTAAATCAAGTAATATATAAACCGCTTTATGAACTAGAGGAAATTCAGTGAGTAGCCCACGTACGTGCAAGAATAAACTATTTGGAGAAATGGGAAAGTTGGAAAGTGTTACTTTAGAATCTGTGAATGTGATTGAGCATATCACTAATATAAGAACTTGGATTGATTTGTAATCACAATGAAGAATGACAATTGACATGTGATACGAGCAATATAATAAGATGGAAGAACTACGTGTGGCTTGATCCCTCAATAAGGGTATGTAGGTAGCCTAGAGTCCCACCAGGTGCAGCCGCGAGCTAAAATACTTATGATTGTGTTGGGTTGTTAAACATTGTATGATGGAATTTAAGGACTCATTTTAAGTTAATTACGGCGCGTATACATGATTTAATTCAAGTTTCATTATTGGCCTTATAAATCTCATTATTTGATTCAAGTGTTGTGCGGTGGTTACTGTTTTGAATTATTGAAGGCCAGAGGCCTAGTTTGTAAAGCGCTTGAAGGTTAACTTGTGCATGCTGCTAGTTGGGGATATTAATTGTGTTTTATACGGTGAAAATTTTGGGAAAAATCCAATTGTGAGGGAGACTCTACCGAATTTTCGGCAGAGGCCAAACCCTAAAGAACTTTGGTTTTCATTAGATGGGCATTTTGGTCAAGTATGCTCGGCATGTGCAGGTGTCGGACACGCACGAGGATCCGGCCTGATTCCAAAGTGGAAATTGGGTCGGGTCCTTTCAATGTACAGTGGCAGCCAAAAATCTTGACGAGAATTCGGGGAGGCTACTTGGGAACATATTCCAAGGGAAGAGAATTGTGTAGCCAATGAAATGGCTCGAGATAGCAACAGGGTACAGATACTGAAGGCGTGTACAAAGAATCATCAAAGTAGGAAAGAAGCGCCTACCATCTGTTACGACCGGAGGAATGGAGATAGATATCAATGTTGTCGTAATTTGAAGAAGACTAGAGGAGGCCTATAATCAATTATCTGCAATATCCAACCCTTCCTTTTGAAAAGATGATAAAAATCATGGCCTTGAACTACCTCATATGGGATGGAGATTTGGTCAGAAAAAGCAAAGATGAATTACTCTTGAGATGCTTAGGGAAAGAAGAGTACATGAAGGTCATGGGAGAAGTCCATTAAGGAATCTGGGAGCACACCAAGGCGGAAGGAAGATGTGTTGGTTGATTAGAAGGTACGGTTACTTACGGCCTACCATGGTGAAGGACTGCATTAAATATTCCAAAGGATGTGAAGCTTGCCAAAGACATGGACCAATCCAGCAAGCTCCCTCGGTTCCCATGAATCCAGTCATCAAGCCATGGCCATTCGGAGGATGGGCAATGGACCCCATTGGTAAAATCTATCCAGCCCGATAGCAAACAACATTGTTTCATCATTGTGGCTACGGATTATTTCACCAAATGGGTAGAAGCTAAGCCGATCAAATCCACCACATCTCAAGAGATCATTACCTTCATAGAAGAACAGATTGTGCATCGGTTTGGCATACGAGAATCAATCACAAGCGATAGAGGAACTTCTTTCATATCCAGAGAAATGCGAGGATATGGCGGGCGGAGCTCAAGATCAAGTTACTCCAATCCACTCATTACCATGCTCGAGGCAAATGAACAGGCAGAATCAAGCAACAAGGTAATCATCAATATCATTAGGAAAATGCTTGAACAGAATCCAAGGCAATGGCATGAAAAGCATCGAGAAACCTTGTAGGCCTACAGAACTTCAAAAAGATAGGCAACTGGTATGACCCCATATGCTCTAACCTATGGACATGATGCAATTCTACTCATGGAAATCACAGTTCAGTCCATTAGGATTGCCCAACCGCATAACTTAGTCAGAGAAGACTATTCACAAGCAATGCTGCTAGAATTAGAAGGATTGGACACAAGCAAAATTGATACTCTCAACAAACTCTTAGTAGGAAAAGAGATTGTGGCAAGGGCCTATAACAAGAGAGTTAAAAACAAGAGTTTTGAAGAGGGAGAAATTGTCTGGAGAGCAGTTCTGCCCCTTGGATCACATGTAGCTGGTTATGGAAAATGGTCACCCATATGGGAAGGTCCATTCATAATTAAACAAGTCCTTGGATTGGGGGCATACAAGCTACAAGACCAAGATGGAGACATCCATGCTGCGCCAATCAATGGTAAATGGTTGAAGATATCCAACCATGTGGGATTCAAAGGCGGTGTAAGCAGATCTTGGGATCGAAGCGAGAGAAAGATGGAATTATTGATTGATTGTTTGATCAGTTTTGTAAATATTTATTTTTCGTTTTTAGATTCTACCTTTCTTTATTGTTGAGATAAATGAGAATAAAAATGCAAGTTTCACAAAATAAATAGGATTTTTATTTAAAATATAGACCAGTCTTGGGAGTCTCCTACGAGACAGTCTTCTTGATAGATATTTCTTTCAGGAGGAGCACTCCTTGATGGATAGAGGCCTCTGCAAGCTCTAAGCGAGGCTTTGAAGGCTGAAACCATGCTCTACACAAGAAAGGTGGCCTTAGTTTTCCTTCAGTCTAGCTCCAAGGTTTTTGTCTCTCCCTCAAAGTAGCCAGCTGCTTCTCGGAGGTCTTCAATACGCTTCTCCAACTTATCGGCGAGATGTGGTCTCTTTCTAATGCAACCGGCCACGTCGATTACGCCTTCTATTTACGATAATACGCCAAGTTGGCTTCATGAGTGGTCTTATAGAATTGAGAAGCATTGAAGGAGGGCTTGAGATCTTCACAACGGTTGTGGAGGATGAGTACATCTCTTTCCAGGCCCAAAGTGATCTCAACGATAGGTGCAGGAGCCACATTCTCCCTATGCAACGAGTCCATATCTTTCATCAATTGATCAATGGCTTATTTATTTTCATCCAGATCGATTTAGTTATTGCCGATTCTTATTACATCCTTTGCTTCATCCTTTGCTTTGGACTTAACCTGGCTTGGAACGGCTCCCGGTTTCTCAATGGCCATGGTAGAAAAGAATAACAAGGGGGGAGATAGGATACCACACCTAGCTCTCCAGCGATTCTGTCTTTTCCGCCTAAAAAGAGCAGAGGTATTGGTTAAGCAATAATGAAAATGGTGAGACGAGGGGCAAACGAGAATTAAGGAAAGAAAGAGAATAGAAACTACTGACTTTGGGATAGCGGCGAGTTTTTGCCTCCACATCGTCGAAAAGAGCCAATTCTAAACTTGTGGGCTCTCCTATTTGAGCTTCTTGCTGCTTCTTGGCCAACTCAATACTCTCTGCTACCACCTTAGCAAGGATTTCCTCCTACAAAAGACAGAATGTACATTAAAAGAGACACAGAAAGCAAAGTCAAACAATTCTGTCTTAGAAGCTAAAGAAAATCTCACTTCTTCTTCTTCTCATCCCTTGATCTTTTCTGTGGCAGCCTTGGAGACTTCATTCTCTTTATCTACAGCATCAAAGGCTTCTCTCATCTCCTCATCAGTTTGTAGTTGTTGTAGGAGCAGCCACAGGTTCTTCTACCTCTACAGAATCACTCACAACCCCTTTCCTAAGCTTTTTGGTCTTGGTAGGAGGAGGGGAAGGGCTCTCAACTAAAGAAGAACAGATCGCAGGGTTAAGACTCAATTCACAAATAGCCAGAAAGAATGACAAAAGATTTCAGTTCAAAGAATTCACTCGGAATATCAGGCTGGACATAACTATCTTGAGCCTGGGCAGTTTCTTTCCTTTTGCTCTTTCTAACAGAAGGAGTAGCCTTAGGGGCTTTCTGCGCGAGTTTCATGTTCATCTTCTTCGTCTCCAAAAAGGCTCCAATTCCTAAGCGGTAATAACGAGAGGGCCCGACATCAACCCATGTCGAGGCCCACATTCTAACAAAAACCCTCTTCCCGACAAACGACATACAAGGGGCCGAGACTTCTGCCGAAAATCGGACAGAGTCTCCCCTAAAATATGAACATTCCCAAAATTTACAACCTTTTAAAGCACAACTGATAACAATTCCCAAACGCCCGACGCATACACAAATACATAACAGGCCTCCGGCCATACAATTTCAACCTCAATGGCGATAACGAGCAATCTAAGAGTCGTGGAAAAGAAATAACCGAATACGAGTTTAGGGTTCAAGGGCGACAATCCTACCCTTCAAACGAAGCTCGAGCAGAAGAAACGCGGCCGAGCGATGAAGCAACTCTTTGCACTGGGGCGCAAAGCGAGAAGAGTGTGAGTGGACAAAAACAAAGTTTTACATACTTAAAACAATATACTAACCCCACCTTTTAAAACCATGCAAACCATGCATATGAAATCCTTTATATATGTGATTGATTTGAAAACCATATGATCTCAAAATATGTGAAAACATTCCGGCATTAACATCGTATTCCGGGCAAACCAACCTTTAACCTTTTCCGAGGCATAACCTCTCAAATCAATCCATGCATGTTTATAAAATATAAACAAAAGGACTTGTTAACGTGAAAGTATAAAGATGGAATAAAATTCACATAAGGTAAAACAAACCTTAAAATGCCGAAAAACTCATTTACGTCAAGAAAACCCAATTCGACAGCAATAAAGACATTAATTGTAGTTCAAAGCATTTATATAAATATATATAAATATATCAAATCCGGATTTACAATCCAACAAGTAAAACATAACGATCGAAATCCAATCAAATCATCAAGTCAAAGTAAGTGCAAAGTTTCCCCATCTTCCCCAACTCACAATCACGTGCTCGCAAGCACGACAAGTAAGGAGAGATTCTCACTAAAAGAAATAAGAATACGAAGGTACTAACACACGCATATAGGTATAATACAACCTCAATACCAATCAAGTACTAGGAAACAATCCAACAGGGGATCATTTAACTAGACACCGGGATAGTCCCACGTTGCACGACCCGGATAGGGTCCGCTGATGATCACGAGAAGCTTGAGAACCTAAACAAGAATACAAGGATTAAGATTAACAACCGGACCGAAGCGATAACCTTAAAAGTCAACCCTAACCAAACCAGGACTCGGTGTACCAAAACGTCGTGCGAAGAATTCTAAGGTCAACGGCGTTCATTAGGAAGGCGAGGCGACCTCGGGAGATGCTCGGTCAACCCTGGTCAAACTTGGTCAAACTATACGAATAGGTCAAACCGGGCCCGTGGGTCCCATGACCTCAAACTTAGATCCGAAAGTTCCTATAGGTTCACTTCAGCTTAGAGAACACGTCCTGAAATTTTGGTCACGATCGGACGGTCGGATCGCTCACGATCGCACGATCGGACGGCTAAGATTTAATTCTAACTTCAAGTCATTGATCCGAAGCATCAGGGCTCGAATCACGATCCGTCAAATCCTACACGATCCTAAAAATACGGGGACAACATACTAAGAAAAGGGACCGATCCAACGGCCCCAACATATCAAACCAGGATAGCAGCGCAATAGGCGTAAATCCGTTCATTGTCATCAGAACTCCAAATTGAAATCCGAGCACGCCTACGCGCTCGTGGCGATGTAAGGATGATTTAGGAATTAAGATTGACAATTACTAGTGGGCCCCGCGCAGCCACCCACACCGGCGGGGGCATTTGGGTGCCCAAAGCGATAACCCGTCGTCGGACAAACTCCAAACCAAGAGCTGTCCTTCCACCGTCCTATACTACTCGATGAACAACTTATTCAACTACGAGAACTTGCATAGACGTCGGCAAGTGGCCGGAAATTGAATCTCAAAACCGGCCAAAATTTGGCACACAGATTCGATCCCCTACGCTACAAATTGATGAAAACCAACCATGCAGATAGCTGGGGCTCAAGAGTAGTTAAGTTTGCATACCTTACTCGTCGAATTCCGTCGCGGGAGGAGGGAGAGCGAATGCTCGTAAGTTTCACGTAAAATCCGGCCAGTTTCTTGCATTTTCCGGCGACGGTGACTGTTCAGAGGTGGAACCTGGATGGGGTTGGAAGAGGAAGGCGTCCACGATCTTTTGGGACTGGTATCACCCCATTTGGTGGCGGATGAATCCGTGGCCACCAAAACCCGTCGATGCTGTTTTGGGAGGGGGGAGCTGCGCACGGGAGAGAAAGAGACTGAGAGAGAGAAGAGAGAGTGGGAGAAGAAGGCTGGGTCAGGGGTACTGTAGCGGCCACAGTGCCGCACAGTGAAACCCAAAAAAAATCCCTTTTTTAATATTTTCTTTTTAATCGCTTTCCGATCGTTACAACTCGGAATTTGGTGTACCGCATATCCACGAACTCGTTTCGACGTGCGGGCCTTAGCGGCGTAACCCATTTCTCCAAATTCCTTATGGAATTTTTAAAGCGCCCTAAAATACCCTTAATCCCGTGGCAAAACTGTAATTTCGCCAAAATTATTTATTTGACTAAACAATTGAGATTAAATAGTGAAATCGGGTCAGGGATGTTACAGGCTTTCCCCCACCAAAGGGCAGAACACGGGGCAGCATCACGCTATGAAACTTTTACAAGTCGATTCGGCTTCTTCATCCTCAGGTTCCTTCTTGAACAATCTGTATCTAGGTGGAAACAAGGATAGGTCCTTCTAAGCACTGACTTGCCATTGGACAACGAGACCTCTTGGTGCGATGCACGAAAAACATCAAATACTCCTCGGCCGGAGCGCTTGGGCATACGCCGACATCAAGGGGGCCGCCATAACACAGTTTCCTAATCCTATAAATCTTTAAATTTGTTTCAAGTTTCGTTGTCTTTCTTTAAGCATATCTGAAGTAGCTCAATAAGAAAGAACGAGAGAGAGAGAGGAGACAACCCAATCCATAGAAACCGAGTGCGGAGTAGCGGAGAAGTCGACCTCCGGCTGCTATGGCCATCCACGCTCCACTAATCACTTCAAAGCGAAGCATTCCGATCATATCTCTTTCATTCGTATACTAACTGCTACTCATGCTTAGTTGTATCTTATTTTTGTTTTGTTTTTTGCTAAGGTTTTAATTTCCTTGTTGTGGGAGAAACATAATGAGTAGCTGACCCAAATACTCAAAGAAGAACATGTGCTGCCATACTATGTCCATTACCCTCTCATTGTCTTCAAGGGAAGTTCTATACTCTATCTCTTATTTCTTTCATTTCATTCCTTTAGTTAGTTGTTGTTTTACTTCCTTTCCTGGATTTCATGTGCATTGCATGCTTTACATGGATTCAAACATTGAGGACAATGCTTCATTTAAGTTTGGGAGTGTAGGAAGGTTTTTAGTTTTTGTGTTTAGTGTCTGAAAACGTAGGCTTCTTCATTGCTACAAAAATTTTCTGCTACTGTTTTGAAAGTTTGGTCATAGCGGTATTCTTTATTTTTCATTCTGAATCCAACGACATAAAGAATGTTAAATTTGACCAAGTGATTTGAAAGTTACATGTCAAAAGCAGAACATATGTCGAAATAGGGTAAAACAGAAATTTGAAACCTCTCGTTTTCTTTTTCTGTTTCTTTTCGTTGAGTCATTTTTAGTTTTCTTTCCCACACCAATGATAAATCATGAGTCTAACTTCTAATATGGCTCTTAGGAATTTGATAAGCATTGTGTTAGGTCTGAATCTTATTTTTCCTAGCTAAGTCTCACATAATTATTCTTGAGCTTTCTGTGCACCTAAGCCATGACTATACGACTCTTATATTTCTTACCCAATTGTATGCATTTTTGCTTGTGTGATTAACTGGAATGTCAAGTTATAACTAAGATATGATTTAGGCAATTTTTGTTAAACCTCTTTCTTTTTCCTTCATCAACCCCTACAATACATGTTCCATTGTAAACCCTCTTGTGCCCAAACACTTAGCCTTTTTTTCTATCATCTTATCATCCATTAAACATCCTACCATCTAGGGGACATGTGGAGCATGATTGTATTTGAGATTATAATGTATTCAAGGCAACAAATGAGCTAAAAAAAGGGTTAACTACAGTAGGGTCACTTACGAGTTCATACCCGATTTTGGGGACATTTATGAGTACATACTCAACATCGCGGAAAACCTACAATTTGCCCCCTCGGTTAGTCAAGCTGTTAATGAGTGCATTAAATGCGACATGTCAAAAGTGGGACCCTTTTTTTTGATAGCGTGGACTTCCACATGGACCAAAAAATAATAAAAATTAATTTTACTATTTAAATTATTTATTATTGCTAAATTAATTCAAAATTAAAAAGGCTTATTTATGTACATGCCTCACTTGTGCTTTCAAACTTGTGCCAGTTCTGGCATGGGCTTTGAAGCGTCTCAAAATACCCCCACACTTTTAAGCGGTCTCCGTTACCCATTCCGTTAGTATTATAGATGTTTCGTCATGTGTTTTGGGCCCCACTTCGTTTTAATCCTTAACATTGGAGAATATGGGTTTTCAGCTTCAGAAAAGGGGAAATGGGGTATTTGGGTGAGAAGGAGACCAGAAACAACTTCAATAATACTCAGCCTCTTTGTTTGAAAGGAGACAAATTCTGTTCAACAGATTACAACAGAGGAAGTACATAAAATTTCTGACTGTAGATTCTAAGTCTCCGACAACGAAGTTTGTCGTTTGTAGTTTAAAATGAATTAATACATTCACAGCTGGATAGGGAATAAGAAGAAGACCAGTATGAAAAGAAGCTACTTCAACTTCTTACTGAAGTCAGAAAGCTCAAGGATCCGAATCTTGGGAATTGTAGCTGCCTCCTCCCTCTCCTTCTGTGTATTGTACCCCAATCCCTGATCCAATTCATCCCAAATTAGCAACCACAGCAAATGAGTACCACAATGAAGCACATACAGCGATATAATAGACAAGTTAAAGAGTGTGTTTGATAAGGGTAAAGGGAGAATTTTACCTAGATACAAATTCCAACCATCCAATTCAGGTTCTTTGATCACATTCTTTAGGGTTGCCAGTCAATCTTCGACAAAGCTGGTCAATGTTGAGCGTATATTATCGAAAATTCTGAGCATTTAGTATCTTATAAAAAAATTCAAATATAAAGCAGAAAAGTATCTTACTGCAGTTTCAGCCCCTGATGTTCTGGTTTCTTTTGAAGGTGCTTCAATACTTCTACCTTGGGACTGGAAGAGAATTCAATACATAAGGGTAAAGTTCCACATTAGGGAAAACCAACCGCAGTTATAAGTACCAAAACAATCAAACACATATTGAAATCAAGTTAATTTCCACTAACCCACTTCCAAGACCAAATATTCTTTCAGGCCGTATTGTAACTCCTGCAAGTTCTCGCAGTAAAGCATCAGCAAATCGGCTCTGCAATAGGTGAAAAAGAACAGGAAATAAGAAAGTGAGAGAATTGTTGATGCTCAAAATGGTTCAGCCAAGATTGAGTCCAACTTAGTGATGAGGTGTGGTGGATGAAGGTGAGGACCTTCGGTATGTGTATGAAGATATGGGCAAGCGATAAATATCTGAAGACAGATATCGTGGTTCACCGCTTAATGAATGAGCTACGTCCACGGAGCTATATTCTCATTAATAATGTGTATTTTACATTTGTACAAGGTCTTGAGCCCAAAGATAAAGAGAAGTAGGGCGAAGCCCGTGTCTAAATATAAAGCCCCTTTGTAAGGGGATCCCTTTCTAAGTGGAGAGTGGTCTCCTTTTATAGGTGAGAAGTCTCCATCTCTTGTAGTTTTCGATGTGGGACTCCTGGTTGCCCGGTTAGTCACGGTACCAACAAGAATGACAAAGGGCAAAAGTTTACATTTACAGCAACCACAACATTTTCAGTTTTTAATTGGATTGTTTCAGAAAGAGAAAACAAAGATACTCACACCTGTTTTGTGGTGACAATGTATATGGTTGAGCTTGCAAATTTTAGAGCATTAGGAACACCTGGATATAATCTGCAAGCAAATTATCTCCTACTTAGATATGCATTGAGACCTCCCAGTCCCAACATGTTTGAGAAGAGACTAGAATTATGTTAAGGGAAATTTGGTTGCTTGTGCTCTTCTTCTCGAGTAGACTTCCAAACTTGCGGAGTAAAGTCTTCTTCTTCTTCTGTTGCTGCTGCTGCTTTGATGGAGAGATTCTGCCATCATCAATGCTTTCGGTTGAAGTAACTCCATTAATCTGATCCAACCCCTCCTCACCACCCCCAACCTTTGAGTCCACTTCCTCTTCAAAGGATTCCTGCTCTTGTTCCCCTCTCCGGCGAGAATTCCTTCTTTTCAATCTTGCAGCTCTCCCACATCTTATATTCAACTTCTACATAGTCATCCTCTTTCTCTTTGCTCTCATCTTCTTTTGGTTTCCCATCCAAATTTCCCCTTCTCACCCAAATACCCCCTTTCCCCTTTTACGAAGTTGAAAAAACCCTTATTCTCAATGTTAAGGATTAAAACGAAGTGGGGCCCAAAGCATGTAGCGGGCGTCAATAATACTGACGGAATGGGTAATGTGAGACCGTTTTTAAAAGTGTGGGGGTATTTTGAGGCGTTTCAAAGCCCGGTGGTAATGTCTGAGACAAGTTTGAAAGCACGAGGGGCATGTGCATAAATAAGCCAATTAAAAAAGCAAAATTAAAAAATAAAAAATAAAAATCTGGCAAAAATCAAAAGAAAAAATTTCTCTTCCTAGCCCCACCCCACCCGAATTGACTGCCTCTTCCCACACCCCACCAACCCACCCTCCTCCGTGCACACACGCCTTCAAAGCTAGAAGAGAGAGATATCAAGCGTGCGGGTAGTGGAAATCATGAAGAAAACGTGAATCTATGAATACCAAGAGCACGTAAAGGCAATTAAGTCTGGATCTAAGTCAAGTTGTGACACACGGTACTCTCTGTGGCTGAAAGAGAGAAAGAAAGAAGGGAAGAGAGGGAGAGTGAGCATTAAGAAATGAAGAAAAATACTCATCTCTTCTTCTCCCAAAGTCAAATGCTGGTGGTGACAAACATGATTTATCTCTCCCTACTCTCTCTCTCTCTCTCTAGAGCAGGAAGAAGGTTAACGAATATGAACTGGGTCTTCTTTGTTTTTGTCTCTTCTTCTCTTACTGTGGATTGAATCTGGAATTAGCAAGAAATAATTTGGGTTTCAGTATGGAATTTCAAGCGGTTTGCTTTTGAGCGGAAATTATGGATGGCTGGGGCTTACGTGTTTGGTTTGTGATGCGGGTTTTGGGCACATTGTTAACTCGCAAGTGCACGGGCCAATTAGTAATATAGCAAGACAAGTACGAGGTCAATCCCACGAGGATTGATGATAGATTGATTGATTTGATTCCCTGCACAAGAAAAATGAAAAGAAAATAAATAAAACAAGAAAGAAAGAAAAGAAATTAACTCAAGCAAATTAGTTACCATGTTCAATTTTGATTCGCAGATTGATTCTAGCTAAAGTATGATTAAGCCATGGTGTCTGGTCTAACCTTGTATTCCTAATTCCCTAATTAGATCCTTGTTGTCAATTTAAATTAATAGCATTAGAAATCCATTAAGCATAGAAGAATGTCTTAAACAACCAAGCATGTACCTAATCCCTGTTGTCAAATGTCCATACATACTCTTCATATTCATAGTTCAATTTGAATTAAGGCATGGTGTCTACTCTTAATTCAAACCAAGATAGCTAACATACAAGTTATAATGGTGATCAATCATTCAAACAAGCATATTAACTTATAAGCATAATGAATAAGAACAAGAACCGTAATTGAAACTTGGAACTAATTAAACTTGAAAACTTAAGAAAGAATTTACATTACAATGAAAATAAATTACAACTAAGAAAAACTTAAAGGAAAATTTAGCAAAAGGATTTTGTTACAACAACTGAGAGCTAAAAGGAAAACTAAGAGAATTTGAGGAGAGAAGGGAGAGGAGCTCTAGAGAGATGTTTGAGAGCTCCCCCTTGGGGTGTGTTTGAAGGTTTGCCATATCCTCCTATTTATAGGAGAAGGAAAGCATCAATTCCATATGCCATTATTCTTCTTGGCTTCTTTAATTCATTCTTTTTGTTAATTAATTTGACAACAAGCCTTAAGAATGATCATAGCCACCTCAAGTTCACATGAGCATCCATTTTCTTTCATCATTTGGCTAGTTCCCACTTGATGCTTTTGCTTTCTTTATTTCTTTACACAGCCCACTTCAATTATGACAAATAAATATGCTTCTTCCCTACTATCAACAATCATGCATAGCTAAGTATGACCAAGCAACAACTAGCTCATGCTTAGCTCATCATGACCATGCATTGCAATCTTCTTTTGGGCTTGTTCCTACAATCTGAAAAATCTGAAAAAATATGGATCTTCAAGCTCCTTGTCTTATCTTTCCAAGCATATGCATCCCAGCTCAAGGAAAAATCGGAAAGACCTTAAAATGTCATTTTTGGCCCAGTAACGCAAATCCTGCCGATTTTGACCTTAAGCTGCCAAAACTTGCATAACTTCCTCTAGAGGACTCGAATCATGAACCGTAAAATGCTCCAGAAAATAGACTTCCGTATCTTTCCAATGATGTATGGCTCATTATCTGGTTCTTATTGAGCAAGAACAGTCCAATCCATGAAGTTGACTGATCTGCAGACACAGTTTTTAGCTCACTTGACTCCAAAATACATTAAATGAGTCCCAAAGCTTAATACTGCGAAACAAACACAAAATAGATTAAAAGCACAAGTTTAACTCAAAAACATAACCAAATCATAAGTTAGAAGAGTACATAATGATATGTAATTATGCACCGATCAAAAACCCCCAAACCTAGATTTTGCTAGTCCTCGAGCAAAACAAAAGGAAAACAAAGATAAAAACAAAACAAGAAGTTAACTAAACCACTTTCGTAGGTAACTCGATTGCATTTAGCGTATGCAACAAGCCTTTAAACCTCTAGGCATCCCTAGTAGGAGGAGTTGTGTCTCTGAGGTTTAACGAAGATACGATACCCACAAGCGTTTCTTTTGACTCTACAAAAACAAAGTAGTTAGAAAACTTATTAGATTTGTTAGTCCTTAAGCAAAACAACAACAAAAAAAAAACTCAAAACAGTCTTTCCGAACATTTTCTGAAGAGAAATGACTCATGCACATGACTCAAAGTTTTAACAATAAAAGCTCAGTTTTAGAGCATTATTCACAAGAGCGGCAAAGTTCAAAACATAACATGCTCAAAGTGTAGTAGTTTGATAGCCAAATGCAACAAATTTTCCAATCTTAGTTTTCACACAATTTCAAAAATCATACAAAGCACAAATTCAACTTCAAATCTCACCAAAGTTGTCCTCTCACAAATGAATCACTCGGAAGAAGGGGCTACAATGCATCACTTTCGATTATAAACATGAGTTTAGAGTTAAACCATAAGGGACTTAACTTCGCAATAGAAAGATGAAGAACTTGCATTAATATGATCTCAAGAAGGATGCCAAACACTTAAAAGTAGGAAAATGAATGCAATTCAACCGTATGACATTTAAGATCAATTTAGGTCTTTAACATAGGTTGTAATGGGCCAAAAGGAGTGTAACATTGAGAAAGAAATGAAAGGTATGGATAAAACAAAGTCCAAGGAACTCAAAATATAAGAGCATAAAACAATTGTTTTCAAGACTTTGAATCATCATAATTTATTTATTTTTATATGATCAAAACTCCTTATACCTTCATTTACATTGATTCATACTCCTTATTGAACAACCACCAATTTATTTTGAGGCCAATAAAGAAACCCAAAATGAAATTTCATTCAACCACCACTTAATCACAACTTTTGTTTTCTTTTTTTTCTTTCACCAAATTGTGTGAATATATATATATATATATATATATATATATATATTTTCTTGAAATGTAACACCTCTTCCCCAAACTTAGTATGTGTAGAGGTCTTTTTGTTCCGGCATGACTGTGAATGGGCTTGGGCTGCTTTGTAGGAACAAAACGAACAAAATCCCTGATGCACGAGTTCAAGAACGAGACTCCCAGGAAGAATTATGAAAGACTTGCTAAAGCCTTACAAAATACTTTTGGGTTCTTTTCACCAACAACCAGAAAGAGCATAACAAATTCATTAGTGACTTAGCTTGAGGAGCTTGTGGCATGGGAGGGTGAGCCTTCATGACAGAGCCGACCCAAATTCCACCACAGAACCCGAGGCGAACCACCGTGGATATGCCGACATCAACTTCATGCGGGCCCACTTTCTAAAAGAAACCCTCTTCCCGACAAGCGACATACAAGGGGCCGAGACTTCTGTAGAAAATCGGACAGAGTCTCCCCTAAAATATGAACATTGCCAAAATTAACAACCTATTAAAGCACAAGATATAACAATCCCCAAACGCCCGGCCATGCATTACAAAATACATAACGGGCCTCCGGCCAACAAGTTCAACTCCTAAAGGGCAATAACATGAGCAACTAAGAGTCGAAGCGGAATAGAAATAACCGAATACGAGTTTAAGGTTCAAGGATGACCATCCTACCCTTCAAGCGAAGCTCGAGAAGAAGAAAGCGCGACTGAGCGATGAAGCAACTACTCATCGGGGCATAAACAGAAAGAGTGTGAGTGGACAAAAACAAAGTTTTACATACTTAAACAATATACTAACCCCACCGTTTAAAAACCATGCAAACCATGCATATGAAATCCTTTATATACCTCATTAATTTAAAAACCACAATATCTCAACATAGTCAAAGCATAAACCAATTCAAGCCTCTTTCTTGAATAACCTAACCTTTACCTTTCTTTCTACGAGGGCATAACCTCCCAAACTCGAACCCATAAGTACATATAGACATAGACATACATGAACTCCCATAACCGTGAAGGTATTCATAACGATGTGTATATATATACAAGTAATAACCCATGATAAACCCCTTAAAATCAATATCGTAAAATATGACAAGTTCGAATATGAAGGTATATATAAATATCCCAATATAATCTCACACCATCTATAAGTACCAGGAAAGCGATCCGGCCATACGGGGATCGAAAGCTTCTTTGGCCCGTGAGGGCCCACTTTCCACCACTCAAGGCGTCTGGGGATGAGCTGTCAAGCCAGGGGACTACCGCTCTCACCGTACACAGCAGGAATAACCATCTCCACGTGTGTACAAACCATATTACTGTCTCGCGCGCAGTACTAAATCGCCAGCCGAGCATCCTTGATCGACAAAACAAACTTTCCCTGCTCGGCATCCTTCATCGACAAAACAAGACTCGC
Source organism: Prunus padus (assembly GCA_024362665.1). Taxonomy (NCBI): domain Eukaryota; kingdom Viridiplantae; phylum Streptophyta; class Magnoliopsida; order Rosales; family Rosaceae; genus Prunus; species Prunus padus. Next base: position 1,499,984 of record JANFAM010000001.1, on the reverse strand, counting down.
ATGTGGGCATCCTTCATCGAGACAGCAAGAGCCCACTTACGCCGGAATCCTTCATCGACTGTGTGGTCTTAGTAACCATTTAAACCAAAAAGTATCAAGAACATGGGGAGGAGTACATAACCGGTGCCTACACTCAAATCCATCGCTATCTGCGATAAACAATATATATATATATATATATATATATATAACCAAACACTTTCCAATCCCCAAAAACATCCAAACACTAGGACATAAGTACAAGTCCATCTATCATATAAACAACATATATATATATTCAAAGCAAGGACATCACCGCGTCCCAAACATATCATTCCATAATTAAAATAGACACAAGGGTCAAGTGGCCGAAATCAAATTCGTAGTCAATGAAACGTCATATTCCTTTGAAACCATATTCAAAATATCCATATAATTATATAAGAGAGACCTCACGTCCCAGGCACAGGGCATTTCCAACCCAAAGGTACATAATTAAAGTATAAAGAACTCGTTCGTAAATACTCATACCGTTAAACCAAACGTATAATCCAAAAATATACATATGTATATATATATATATATATATATATATATGAAAACATATATATATACATAAAACATATTAATGATCCTTTAAAATACAATAATTCAAGCCCAATCCCATATACATATCTATGTATATATATATATGTATGAATATACGTATAATCAATTCCCACATTATTCCAAAGTATTTATTATTCAAAGTAAATATATATGTATAAATATATACATATATATAATCAACGTATCAAGCATATTTATACTTCATATGGTTTAAACGCCATGAAATCGAATATGTAATCAAACGGACTACACACTAACGTCCAAATATTCAATTATATAATTAAAATATAATATAACAACCCTTTTAAATATAATATCCCCAAAAGATCTACACAAGATTCTTATCTATGTATAATATAAATCCAGAGGTAAATCTATATTTTATAAAAAGTATAATGAAACTTGAGAAGCTTAAAAATAGGCTCAATTATATAACCCAATTTCAATACGAAAACCATCGGGCTGCTCACCACGTCCTGCTCAATACCCAAATAGGTATAAATAAATAATAAATAATAGCCATGCAGGGACCCCACAATACACCGGGCAACCCAAAACATGCATATACCTCAATGCAAATCCTTTTAATACATTTCAATCAAAAGCTCAAACCAAGACTTTTTAAAACAATCATCACATTCAAGATTTAAGAACGAAAACCTAACTTTTTCCCAACTCAACGTGTAATCACGTACACCGCTCGTACGATTTAAGGATTTTAGGTCAAACTACCTCTTAAAACCAGCTGGGACCGCCCGAAGATCTCCTCACTTGGTCAAGCCGACGTTGTCAAACACCCTGTTTGAGTCAACCCTGGACCCAGATTGGGGGCTCCGTACTTCGACCTTCAAAAGATTCCTAGACATTCCTAGAAGTCAACAACAAAGTTTCAACCTAGCACTGCATAGCGCGCGACTCCTGGGAGAGCCTCGGTCCAAACTCCTGGTCAAACTTGGTCCAACCGACCGAATAGGTCAACCCGGGCTAGAGTGGGTCCCATTGACCTCCAAACTTACCCAGATCCGGTTCCTACGAGGCGTTCACTACGACTTAGAGAACACGTCCTGAAAGTTTGGTCTCGATCGGGCAATGGGATTACTTCGATCTGTACGATGCGCACGAGACGCACGATTACACTTTAACCTAAACCTAGGGTTTATGATTTCAGTTATGCTTAACGACTCAAATCACAATCCGTCAAATCCTACACTTGATCCCATAAAAATACTGGGAACAACATACTTGGAAAATGGGACCCGATCCAACATTGAACATATCGAACAGGAAAACACATAATAGGCGTAAATCCGTTCGACCGTCAAAGCGATAACCAAAATTGAATCCTAGCACAACTACGCTCAGTGACGACATGGGGAACATTTTAGGACCTGATCTTGTATGCACCACCATATCAGCTGCCCCGACAGCGCCCGCGGGAATTGGGTGTGCGCTAGTAATTCCTGGTTAGCCACGGGAACAACTTCCAAACCAAGGGTCAATCACTTCACCCCGGGGTATAGGTTCAACTCAACAAGTGGAGCATTTTATTCAACTATGGCAACACCTAGTTTGGCGGCAAGTGGCTAGGAAATTCCAACTCAAAACCAGCCTAATATAGGTCTCTAAATCGAAGGACCTAAACTGAAACCAATCTACAATACATATATAAATGGATAGAGCACGAAGAGTAGATGAAGTTTCATACCTCACTCGGCAAAGCAAGTTTGCGGAGTCGCCCGGAAAACTTCGTCGGAGAAGAGTTTGATAACCATCGAACTTTCAGTGGCTCGCAGTTTAAAATCCTTGAGCTTTCGAAGGCTGGGATAATGGGCAGGCTATGTGGAGGAGGAAGAGACGAAGATTTAGGGACTGGAATCACCTCAATTCCGACACTATGTGGAGGAGAAATCGCAACCAAAGTTTCTGGCCCGAAGAGAGGAAGAAAAATGAGAGAGAGAAGGGAGAAGCAAGTCGGGAAGAAGAAAGAAAATCGATTTTTACCGTAGCGGTAATGTAGTTTACAGTAAAAATGTGAAATTCTCTTTTTATTTTTTTATTTTTTTTTTTATTCTAATCGCTTCCCGATCGTTACTAACTCGAATTCGATGCATCAAAGCCATCCACCAGAACTTAGTTTCGACGAAAGCCGGACTCAATCGGCAATAACCCATTTCTCCAAATTCCTTTATGGAATTTTTAAAGTGCCCTAAAGTACCCTTAATCCCAGTGGCAAAACTGTAATTTCACCAAAATTATTTATTTGACTAAACAAGTGGGATTGAATAGTGAAATCGAATTGAGGATGTTACACTTCACAAGTTTAGCAATTTGAGAGAGAGATCAAAAACGTGAATTTCTTTCATAAGAAAAGGGTTTCGAGTGGGGAAAGGAAGAATTAAGAGGACACTTCGCGATTTGCTTGACAAAGCTTGGTTTCGAGTGGGGAAAAGGAAGATTTCGAGTGGGAAATTTCTTTCATAAGAAAAGGGTCGAGGATGTTGCACTTCACCCGGTTTGCTTGACAAAGCTTGGTCGTGCTCTGGAATGGTGTGTGTTGCGGGTAGAGGAGCCTTCTTTTATAGGCACCCCAGGACTCTAATTCTATGATCTTCCCACCCCCATATTTTCCTTTGCTTCTTTCAATTCGTTCATTTTGGTGAAATCTCCTCCATCCCAGCGCGACTCCCTTTTGAGTTTCAAGGTTTTATACAGCTGGTCACTCCCAATAGAGTGGTGTGCCGTTTGCTTTTCTCCCTTGGTTTTCAAACTAAAGCTTGCGGGAGGAAAGGAGAAGCGAGAAGAGGAAAATTGTTTGTCGAGTGAGCATTCCTGCTTTGTGAAATATTGGTTTCTTTACGGTGGTTCCCTAGTTTCACAGGATTTATGGAGCTTTTACGGGGGTGAAATACGATGTCGACTTTTGCTGGGGTGGAGCTGGGCACATTGTTCGGGTGTCTTGAGCTATGGGTGCTTTCTTTTCCAGCTGACCTTTGTGTTTCGTCGGGGTTGGCTGGAAGTGGCCTATTTATTTTGGAGTGTTTTGCAGCTAACGTGGGATTGCCTCGGGCCCTGGCAATCTATGGGGATGTTCTCCTAAGGCTTGTTGGATCCCGGCCACCCTCTCTGCCATGTACTAACCCATGTATTTGGGCTGATGGAGACGGGCTTGAGTTTTAGTGCCCCCAAGTGGCCTAAAACTTTCATTCCTTGGACCCTCAATGGGCCTTGTGAGTCTTCAAATGCCGTGCATACCACAGCCTTCTCGACAAGCCCCGGGTGATTACGTGGCTTGGGCCCGCTTAAGCTTGTAGCGCGGCTTGGCATTAGAATATGGTCCTTGCTCGGCGTGTCTATATGTCATGCTAGCGGCTTGAGTTTTATTGTGACATAATAAGCCATGATTTGGGCCGAGTAGCATTGGATAGGATTGATGAGCGTGAACTTATAAAGGCGGTGCATTTTTGGCCATTTTGCTCATGCTTGCTTGGCGTGACATGTAGCCCACGGCTTATGTAGGTGCACCGCAATTTCTCGCATGTCCTTGCGATCGGGCTTCTTTTGTGATTAATTTATTTGCGCTGGGCTGAATGCTTGGGACTACCCCTTGGATTTTTGGGCCTCAGCGAGTATGAAAAACACATCCCAATAAAAGCTCAAGGAAGGTTCTTGGAAAGGTAAATAATTGTTTTTCAAGCTAAGGTGAGGAAATATAATTAGTTAAAAGAAAGAAAAAGGGTTTACATGTAGGCTCAAATTGGTTAACAATGGAGAAAATCATGCTTAAGCATGCATAAGGTTAAGCTTAAATGTCATAAAATCAACTTGCATAAGAATGAATGAGCTTTTAAGGTGTTCAACCAAATCAATGAATAATGAGATCAAACAATAACTTTGATGACAAGAAAATAAGAATATGTATATAACACTCATGAATGGAAGCACAAGGCTCAAAAGCTCACATTATATGGTTATACAAGTTTAATTTATACTTGATGCAATTCATTGGATCCATCCATCTCCTTTAATTGGAAAAGTATGAAACAAATGGTAAGTAAAAGAAAGGACATTCAAAATATATCATGCTAGAACGATGCCAAAAGAAGTTTTATTTTTTTATTTTTTTTATTTTTAATAATTTAAAAATTAAAATTTTTTAATAAAAAGAAATCCAATTTTCATTTAAGTCATGCAAACATTTATCACAATCTTATCATATGTCTTCGGAGAAATGACTCAAAATAAAAACAAAGCAAGACTAGAAAAACAAAAAAAACAAAAAACAGAATTAAAAATTTTTTAAAAAAAAAAAAAAAAAAACCAAATTTACTTGCTAAACTCTAATACCCCAAAACCTAGAAATGAACATTGTCCTCAATGTTTAAAAGTGAAGCACAAGCAATGTCATAACAACAAATGAAAGGTATTAAAACAAATAAATATCACACAATACAATAATTGAAATACAAAAACAAAATAAAATAAAGCAATTACAAAATAAAAATTGCAAAAACAACCAAACAAATAAAATAAAAATAAAAATAAAATAGAAACGAAACGACAAGCCCTAAACACTTACACAAGCCTCAGCAAATTGAAACCCAAAAAACTTTGAAACTCAAAGCCCACAATTTGAAAACCCAAACCATCGTGAAATCCGACCAGTTTGTTTTTAAAGGAATTATTTTTTTCTAAGAATAAATTTTTAAAATTTTGAAGGCTTGTTTATTTAAATTTTATTATTATTATTATTTTTTTATGTGGCACGGAGTCCATATGTCGTCTCAGAACAACACGGCCAGGGCGACGTGTCGCCATTTATAGAAGCGGCTAAGCTTTGCGCTTCCCCAAGTGGAAAGTATGGGCTGGGAGTCGGGGATGGCTTTTGTTAACGCGTTCTTTCAAAAGCAGTCAAATCGCAATTATGAGAGTTGAGGGACGAGTGCGATGGCGTAAGGCTGGCAGAAACGCGCAAAAAGCAAAAGCATTAGTGGTTATGGTTCAGTATAAGGAGTAGTCTATAAAAGGAAAGAAGGGAGAAAAATTACAGCTACGCAGAAGAGAGAAAAGAAAGAAGGAAGGAAGAGAGAAGAGAGAGAAAAAAAGAAAGAAAGAAAACATAAGAACAAAGGGAGAGGACAAAAGGCGGTGAGGTGAGATCGAGGTCATCCTGGAGGTGTTGTAAGTGGAGAATCAAGAGCTATCAAAGATGGTAGATATGTACGCTCAAGACATGCAAGCCACTTGTTGAGTCTATTAGGCGGCAGGTATGCACAAGAAACCGAATACGAGACAAGTGGTGCTGAAGCTAAGAAGTGCGACCATAAATGAGATCTTTGGAAGCTCAAGTGATGAGCCCCAAGAAATTGTGCGTGAAAGACCCAAAAGAAGGGCGTCCATAAGGCCAAACTAAAGGCTCCTATTGTGGAATGGAAGCGCGCCATGATGATGAAGCGTAAGAAGAAGTTTTATTTATTTGTATTTTTGTTTTTTGTTTTTTTTTTTGTGCTTAATGCGGCTTTGTTTGAAGTAAATTTTTTTTTAAACACTTAGAAAAATACTAACTAACCACACCATGAGAGACTAACTTTTAAGTAAACAACTACACATAAAAGAAAGCGAAGAAATTCCAAAATGCAATTTTAATATTTATTTTTATTTTTTTAAATTATTATTAAGCAAAATACAATACCCAAACTTAGAATTTTTATTTAAGCTAAACTATTATTTTTTAAAAAAATTTATTTTATTTTAAGAACACACAATTATACAAACAACTCTAGGATGACCGGTTAGGGGCCTCGGAAAACATAGCCAAGGGTTCGGGAAGAGTTGGAGGGGTCCTGATGGTCCCACTTAAAACCCAAACTTCTTGAACTTAGAAGGTGTAAACTAAAGAACTCCTAGACATTGCATTGACAGAAGGCGACTCCTTGGGGTTGCCAAAAGTCATTCATATGAAAATTCTTTTTAAATTTTTTTAAAAAAGTATTATAAAAGAAACAGAAAATTAAAATTACTAAAATAATAAAAATACAAGTAAAAGAGAAAGGATTGAGATACTCCAGCTTGAGGCGATTGGGTCCAAGCATGGACAGTTACATTGGAAGTCGTGACTTCTCCCACTAATCCATACTTACTATCTTATGATTGAAGTTACCTTCTCTCTCCCTTTATTAACCTATCCTAAATTGCTAAAACAAACACAGAAAACTTCAAACATAATTAAAATGATTAGGAAAAAAGAAACTGAAATGAAAAGGGAAAACAAAAGAGTAAAACAAGTAGGGAAAGAAAAATAAAGACCAAACATATGTCGTCCAATCTATGAACAACGGCACCAAAATTTTGTTAACTACTTGAAGTGCATGGGCCAATTAGTATCATATAGGGTGACAAGTGCGAGGTCGATCCCACGAGGATTGATGATAGATTGATTCAATTTGATTCCCTGCAAAAGATAGAAATGAAAAGAAAATAAATGTTGAAGTAAGAAAGAAAGAAAAGAAATTAACTCAAGCAAATTAGTTACCATGTTCAATTTAGATTCACGAATTGATTCTAGCTAAAAGTATGGATAAAGCCATAATGCTTGGTCCTAACCTTATATTCCTAAATCCCTAATTAGATCCTTGTTATTAGAATCTAAATTAAGCATTAGAAATCCGACTAAGCATAGAAGAATGTTTTAAACAACGAAGCATGTATCTAATCACTGTTATTGAATGTCCATACATACTCTTCATATTCATAGTTCAATTCGAATTAAGGCATGGTGAAATGCCACTCTTAATTCAAACCAAGATAGCTAACATACAAGTTTTAATGGTGATCAATCATTCAGAACAAGCATATTAACTTATAAGCATAATGAATAAGAGCAAGAGCAAGTAATTGAAACTTGGAAACTAATTAAACTTGAAAACTTAAGAAAAAGAATTTACATTACAATGAAAAATAAATTACAACTAAGAAAAACTTAAAGGAAAAATTTATGAAAAGGATTTTATTCTGACAATTGAGAACTAAAAAGGAAAACTAAGAGAATTTGAGGGAGAAGAAGGGAGAGGAGCTCTAGAGAGATGTTTGAGAGCTCCCGCCTTGGGTTGTATTGAAGGTTTGCCATAGCCTCCTATTTATAGGAGAAGGAAAACATCAATTCCATATGCCGACATATTCTTCTTGCAGCTACTTTAATTCATGTTCTTTTTGTTAATTAATTTGACAACAAGCCTTAAGAATGATCATAGCCACCTCAGAGTTCACATGAGCATCCATTTCCTTTCATCGTTTGGCTAGTTCCCACTTGATGCTTTTGCTTTCTTTATTTCTTTACACAAACTCACTTCTTCCCCACTATCAGCAATCATGCATAACTTCGATATGACCAAGCAACAACTAGCTCATGTAGCTCGCGTTGTTCTCTATCTACTTGCTTCGTTGTAATCCCATCGCCTTCGCCATTCTAGACATCTCCCAAACTTCCCCCAAATTCGCCGAATTCAAATGGGTAAGCCTAAGCCATCGTTTTAGGTTTATAACATGGCTCAATTTGACCGTAATGCCCCTCCATGTGAGGGGCACGATCGATGCCGTAACATAACTAAAAGGAATTTGACGGAAATTGAGAAGTGTCCTCGAATTGCTTGGACTCTTAAACCACAAAGTGGCAAAAGTGATGAAATTGAAACCACAGGACCATAGTGATAAAAGTTGGAAACCACAGTGGACTACAAGTGTCGTTTTGCCTTTATTTTATTCACCAATGAATCACTCCTAAATGTGTGTTTTTGTTTTGGCTTTGCTGCATCATTTACTTACTCTTCTCTTTGTTTGTTATATTATACATGTTGCAGGTGATGGGGTGGGATGGGATAGATATTTGTGGTTGTGGATCTTATTTATTAAGTATGTTGATTTGAGTTTGACTCGATTTTGAGTAATGTATTTGATTCAGTCCAACTCCTATGTATTTTGTTGATGTTAATTTGTATTTTGAGTAATGTTATCGATTTTTTATGGATCATAATTGTTAATGCTTGTTAATGTCATAATTCACAAACATAGTTTGACATACAAAACCAAGTTTATGTTTAGAATTTTATTAGGAACAAAACCTAAGATACTCGATTGGGAGTGATTTTATATTCTTAAGATACTCATGTTCCAAAATCTATGATTTGGACCACATGCATACATATTTGATTGTGGTGGATTTGGCAGTGATCCTTGTAGCATATTGGACACGAGATTAAAAGAATATAGATTCTGCCATGGAAGAATGTGAGATCTCAGATCTCGATGGGGGACTAACACTGACGAGGAGGATCCGGTTAGGAGTGGGTTATGTTTGGCTCAATGTTGTCTTCAACTGTAGTGCTTTAATGGAAGGGGCTGCAACATTGATTGTGGGGGGAGGATAAAGAAGTTGCAAGAGAGAGAGGAGGGGGAGAGAGGAGGGGGGAGAGAGGAGGGGGAGAGAGAGAGAGAGAGAAGGGGGAGAGAGAGAGAGACGAGAGAGAGAAATTTGGAAGAGACAGGAATGGTTTTTTTGTAGTTTTTGTTATTTTTATTCATTTGTTAGTTTTTACTTATAGTTAAATATTTCTTAAGTCAAAATTTTAATTAAATTTAAAATATGAAAATAATTATTTTTTAATCCGACAGAGCGACCAAACACAGTCTTCACTATTTTTACAATCCAGCCTTCTTAGTCCGATGCTTAAAGACTAAACGTAGGTAAGGATTTAATCCAGCACTTTAGGTCAATCCGAGCTAATCCGAAACAAATTCCTGTGATTTAGTTCACCATAACAATCCACTGTGCCAAACGAATCCCTAATAGTTCAAGCAATTCGAGGACACTCCTCTCTCAATTTTTGGTCGCATTCCTTTTAGTTATGTTAGGGCATCAAAATTGCTGCAGTGGCAAATAGTTATGAAATAAGTGGAGGGGCATTAAGGTAAATCTCTCGTAATTACAAAAACAGTAAAATATTAATAATAACAAAATAATAAAATAATAAAAAATGAAGAGCTTCCTGGCAAGAGTCTTTGCTCCTCGTAGTGTGCTGTAGAGTGAGTGATTGCGTCTTTCTTTGAGAAGCCAGCACTCAAAAAAATATTCAGAGAAAAAAGAAAAGCTTTGAGAGAGCTCTGCATTGTAGTAGAATACAATACAAGATCTCAATAATTGCCTACTTCCAAGCCAAAGCCATCATTTTTGCTATTTGGATGCTGAACCTCATATCGGTCATCATCACTAACTCCATACTTTTTCCATTAAAGCTTTCACGCTATTTACCACAAGAAATTTGTAGCTTCCTCTCACGGAAAAGTGTTTTTCTCCAACCTCTTCTTCCCTAAAAGCTCAACTTTCTCTCTCAGCTATAAAACCCGGTAACACAAAGCTCCTCTTTCTTTCACTCAACCCAGCTGACTTGACCTCTAATGGCTGATACCGAGGGTTAAGAGCTTTGTGTGCATTGCGTTGTTCTCTATCTACTTGCTTCAGTTGTAATCCCATCGCTTCGCCATATTCTAGACATCTCCCAAACTTCCCCAAATTCGCCGACCGAATGGGTAAGCCTAAGCCATCGTTTTAGGTTTATAACATGGCTCGATTTGACCGTAATGCCCCTCCATGTGAGGAAATGCATCGATGCCGTAACATAACTAAAAGGAATTTGATTTGGAAATTGAGAAGTGTCCTCGAATTGCTTGGACTCTTAAACCACAAAGTGGCAAAAGTGATGAAATTGAAACCACAGGGACCATAGTGATAAAAGTTGGAAACCACAGGACTACAAGTGTCGCTTTGCCTTTATTTTATTCACCAATTCGTAATCACTCCTAAATGTGTGTTTTTGTTTTGGCTTTGCTGCATCATTTACTTACTCTTCTCTTTGTTTGTTATATTATACATGTTGCAGGTGATGGGGTGGGATGGGATAGATATTTGTGGTTGTGGATCTTATTTATTAAGTATGTTGATTTGAGTTTGACTCAGTATTTTTGAGTAATGTATTTGATTCAGTCCAACTCCTATGTATTTTGTTGATGTTAATTTGTATTTTTGAGTAATGTTATCGATTCAGTCTTTTATGGATCATAATTGTTAATGCTTGTTAATGTCATAATTCACAAACATAGTTTGACATACAAAACCAAGTTTATGTTTAGAATTTTATTAGGAACAAAACCTAAGATACTCGATTGGGAGTGATTTTATATTCTTAAGATACTCATGTTCCAAAATCTATGATTTGGACCACATGCATACATATTTGATTGTGGTGGATTTGGCAGTGATCCTTGTAGCATATTGGACACGAGATTAAAAGAATATAGATTCTGCCATGGAAGAATGATAGAATGATAGGATTTTGGTTAAATGCTGTTAAGAAGTTGTGAGGTCGAGACTCAACAAAGTTTCTCTACTTGTGTCCCACACCCATTTTGGTATTCACCCATGAATGTTTCTAAGGTCTAGGTTACGCAATACGTATTGATTTTTAAATCTTCTCCTAATAGAAGATTTTGTATGATGTGTTGATATATTTTGTTATTAACACGCACCCAACAATGATAAGGACAATCGATTGGTCAATTTATATCGACAGCCCCTTGTTAGCTGGCCCTTTAGTGTTTGTTGAATTCGAAATCTTCCTCGAATTAACATAAAAGATCTTCCGGCTGCAATAGATGCAAGGTACATTGCTTCTCACCATACGCATGCAAAATAACCCACGTCTTGTTCGAGAAAAAAGGGCATTCTGAAGGTTTAGCATAAAAGAAAAATGTACACATCATTTGACTGAATAAAAGATAAAAGAGATTTTTGCACATAGTCCTAAAATACTTAATACAAGTTTTATGAAAATTTTAACAAACTTCTTGTGAAGATACTTTATACAGAGCCATATAGTCGTATAAATATAGGCCGGAAACAAAACATACCCATAAATACTCAAGCATCCCATGCCATCACCTGCCACAAGTTAATAACATACAAAAGCAAAATATATGTCAACACAAGACTAGCAAAACCACACTGGAATATGACGTAAGAAACTACCACATGGGACGTTTTATGGCCGTTGTAAAACCAATACATGATAGATTTGAAAAGAAAATGACACAAATCACAAGACTTAATCCATACATTCTAATCATTGTAATAACTTGAATCTTTATCATATTTCCTTCCCATATGAACTAGCAATGAATTTCCATGTGCTTACAAATTTAGCAAAAGACCCAACTTTTTTCCTCTTTCGGTAAATAAATGTCAAAACATTATAAGAAAAAGACTATCTAACTGTATATCTTATGCATATAAAATCAGAAAACTTCTTATGCGTTACAAAGGAACAATAGGATAAAATAGAGAGCTTTCAGCCGTGACAAAAACAAAAGGAGATGCACATCTACACTAACAAATTGAGGAACATAGAAAGAATAAACTACCACATACATCATGGAGAGATGAGGCTCGGGGATCAGTATTTGAAGCACAAAACTATTCCTCTGGCATCTTCCCCACACTAGCATCCCTATTCACACACAAACAAGTCAAGTCCGACTATACATGCTAAAAACAAAAGGAAATAAGTGGATGCAGAACAAAACCAGTACAATAACAGTGGGTAAGCAACTTATGTACTAGCATAACAAAACCAATATAATATCTCGTTGTAGTTATCTTATTTGGTGAAATCAGATATTTTACAAGCAACTTATGTACTAGCATGGCTTGAAGTGAAGAAATTACAGAGGGAGTTGCTGAAGGAACCGAGCTGCAGAGGGAGATTGGTTATGGAGTTGTAGAGGAAGAAAGCGAAGAAGATAGTTGAGAAATGCAGAAGTAGACATGCAATCAAATCAAAGAGAGATAACCAGAAAAATAAATTAATAAAAAAGAAGAGAGAAGTTTTAGAAGTCTCTGTTGTTGCCAATAAAGTAATAAAAGCACATTTTGTTCATCTTAAATAAATCCTGAACCGTTAGATGTGGATAGATCTAAGGGCTTAAGACACATGTAAAACATTGTGTGTATATCTAGGACTATTAGGTTAGTTCCAGATACCGTGTGAATTTTCCACTACATCTTCATTCACAACAACCACCTTACCATTTACCAAAGCAAGTAACAAAAAGAATAGGGTGGATGAGGGACAGGTGGTGGGCCGAAAAAAGTAGAGTTATGTACAGTTTTTGTTAGGACGAGGGATTAAAAAAGAACAGCGATGTAGTTTAAACAACTTAAGTCGTTAGAAATAATTGTTTCATAAGTACATTAGATGAAATGTGACGATTTTGAGTTACTGATTCAGGTTTGGGTGTTGAATCAGTTGAGGGGGATTTGCATGCAAAGAATAGATAAAGTAATCAAGTCACGCAAACCTAAAATAGTGCAGCAAGAAACCTAAGAGTGGTGTAGTGGCCAAAGGGCCAACATTGAAAAATTACATAGATAGATCAATCAAAACCAAGATAACTAACTGCGATATACCTACCTGAACCTGCGTGTAGATGCAATGGTGTCCAGAAAGGTTTGTTTTTTCCTCCATTCCCGGTACCTATCAATGATGTAGTCCGTTGTAATTCTATCACAGGTCCTATTGGAAAACAAGGAAAGTCAAACTATAAATGTCGGTGATTCCTGAGGTGTGAACGTCAGGACATGTCAATAACCAGTGGAGAGTGCATGGTTATTAATAGGTTTAACACAGACACACAGATAGGTTGTTGACATGTATGCATTGAGGAAGTCCACACTTGAGGATTCCTCTATGAACATACCTAAATCTAAATCAAACACAACTCGATTCTAAAACATTTGCAATAGACAAGCCAATTTAGAATTTCAGCATAATGGAAAATCATATCGACTAAATTATTGAATAAGTTAAACAAGCTCACTGAAGTAGATAAGTTAATCACTTCTTCTTACACGCAATTTATCCTTGGAGTGAGGCATAAATATAAACATATAAAAAGACCTTAGGTTCAATGAGAACTTCACACAATCACACAAACCCCTAAGAGTATGGTGTTTACCTTAGCGCATTCATGAATTTAATCACAAGAAGCAAACCTCATATTAGGCATGGCGTATACCCTAACATGCATCAAATTACTTAACCAAAAACCTAGATGGTAGCTAAGCATCAAGATCATTAGTTAAGAAAATAAGCACAGTGATTAAATTTCAACATGGAAATTCTAATAGCATGACATAACTAAGCTTTGAATAATTAGAAAAGGGTTACATTGTGTCTTAGTAAAGGAGAATTAGTTACTCATAATCATGGTAACAACGTAAAAATAAAACATGGAGAAAGAGATAAGAGAAACCCTTAGAGTTTAGAGGCACGGTCGCTTCTTCCTTGCTCCATAGTTGAAGTCTGAAATTTCTGGTCTGTTCTCATTAGTCCTCACGACCTCCCTCTTAAAAGGACCTAAAACCTAGTTAGAATGGGCCTAAACAAGTGGCCTTACACGAAGACTTGATTTCCAAGTCAGTTCCTAACTAGAAAAGGTAATTAAGCTAAGTTTCCTAAAACTTCCAGGAAATGAACCTATGATATCCAAGACAGGCCAGGCCCATCACAAATATTTTTACATATTATATTTATGGGCCGTTTCTTCGGCGAGTACTTCTATTTGTGAACCTTAATGTGATAACACCGTTAGATCTAATCCAATGGCTTCAAAAAGTAATTCTAAGTGAAACCCTCAATTTGTTTTCTCACCTTTATCCTCCAAAACTTTTTTTCAGAAAATTTTCCTATCCTGCTTTGGGCGCCAAATTTTCCAGTCCTACCCTTGAATGTAGATATTTTAGCCCCAAAATTATATTAAAAAACTGAAAGCAATGAGCTTTACCCCTTCCAGTGGACTTTTCAATCTCCATGAACTACACCCTCTTTTCTCATCTATCTTTCCATTTACCGTCCGTAACCTTGCTTTCACTTCTATACAAAGCATTAATCATCTTCAATTTTGAAATTTTTATGTCCCGAAAACTATGATGATTGCTACCAATATGGATCAATCGCTTTCCTTTTTTGGGTTTTGGGCTGCTGCTCTGCTCCTCTCTTGAAGGCTTAATTCAAGGTTTAGTTTTCCTTACTCTTGTTTCTTATTTTTCTTAGTTTCTTCTTGTTGTTTTCGATGTTGGCATGTTGCTGTTTGCTTTGGGCTGTTTTGGTTGTTTAATGGAATTTGTTTTGGATAAAAGAAAAAAGAAAAAAGGAAAAAACTCCTATGTTGTTAAGCATCCTCTTTGTTTCTGTTTTCATCCTCTTTTCTTCCTACAATTTGTGATTTTTTTGGGTTTATGTATAAGTTAGGATTTGCATATTATATTTATAATTTTTTACATATTATATATTTATAGTTGTTTGACTGTTATCCAACTTTCTTTTTATTCTTTTTGGCCCTGTTTGGTCAGTTCCTGTGAATAAAGTTTTTTTGCCCTTCAACCTACAAAGGTAGAAGCACTGGATCTTACTTGTTATCGATTTAAATGAGTGTGAGATAAGGACATATGATTCAAAAGTAGATATGTGCAAAACTCAAGCCATCCAATGGGTTGTGCAGCCGGTGGCGAAAATACGGCCCCGGTTGTTACACGATTCTGGATATATTGGCGACGGTCTACTTCTCAAAAGTGAGTGGCTAGTTATTCGCCTTTTGGATGCACCCCAACAAGTAGGCGAGTGAGTCATATTCGACCTAAACTCTTTGTCTTATGAAAGTGCGCTTTTGTTGTACAATGAATGACAACTTCTTTTGCTATGTTTTAGGGGCGACTGTGGATGTACATTCCATATCCAAATTAGTTTGCCCTGGCCTTTTTTGGATATGTCATTGAAGCAAATATCATCACGATCGCGCATGAATTTTTCTGCAATTATTCCCATAAATTGGATTTTTAATTGAATATTTAAGTGGAAATGATTAAAAATGCATAAAATGGCGTGTGGCGGCATGGAAATGCCCAGCGTGTCGCTGAGGATTGCAGCTACCCACTCCAACACCTCCACTTGGCATTTCTTGTTTATTTTATTCCATTCCATTTTCCAAAAATTGTAAAAATGCATGAAAATGACGAAAAAATGGGGAAAATTTCTTATCGTGTCCTGGGATGAATACATCGTGCGGAAAGTACAATACCTGGTTTTGGAGGGAGTGAAAAATAAAATTAGGCAACGAACCCTACACTTGGATGATGCAAATGAAAACACTAGTACACTTTGTAAACCCAACACTCTCATTTGTTTGATCACATTAATCCCGTATCCAAATTAGTTTGCCCTGGCCTTTTTTTGGATATGTCATCGAAGGAAATATCATCATGATCGCGGAGGAATGTTTTTGCAATTATTCCCCCTTAAATTGGATTTTTAATTGAATATTTAAGTGGAAATGATTAAAAAAATGCATAAAATGGTGTGTGGCGGCATGGCAATGCGCCGCATGTCGACATTATACATTTGCGTTACAAAAGTTCGTACGACGAATAAGTTTTCTTTGTCGCGCAAAATTGGATGTCGGCACATCCTTGCGCGCCGAAAAATTAACTTTTGCGCGACGAAAGTATGTGTGACGAAAGGAATTTGTTCGTCGCTCAAAGGTCAATTTTTTGGGCGACAACAAGAAGACTTTGCGCGACGAATACATCTTCGTCGCGCAAAAACTGTCGTCCAATACAAGATCGACTTCAGCCATGGCAGAGGCAAACTGCAAAAAAAAATTGCAGCTAGCCTCTCCCTCTCTCTCAAACGGTATTGGCCAACCAAACTCGTCAATTTCATTTCATTTCTGAGTTGAACTACCTTTGCCTTTGCTGCGTTCATTGGGTATGTATGTTTTGTCGTTATTGTAAAAGTATTAATGTAAATTCATACTAACGCCATTAATTTTGTTGTTTATAGGGATATTATATGTGATTGGCGATTGGTGGAGAACGATTGAGAAAGTATTTTCATCGTTTTATAATTTAAAAATATAAAATTAATTACATTATGTTTATATTGTTTTTTGAAATAATTTATATTATGTTGGTAAATTATATACGCACGTTGATGTACGAAGTTAATTGAAATTAATTTCGTACTTTTTTTTTTGTAAAACTTAGTTCCCGTTCGAGGTTAGATGGATGTCACGCATGGATGCGAAAGCATGTGACAAGACCCGACCCAAATTCCACTTTGGAATTCGAGTCGAACCCTGTGCGTGCCCGACACCTGGCGGGTGCCGGGCTCAAATGACTAAATTGCCCTTCTAACAAAACTCCAAACTAATCTCAAGTTTGACTTCTCGCTGAAAATTCAGCAGTAGTCTCCCGTAATTTGAATGTTTCCCAAAAATTTTACTACCAAATAAGCATATAAATGTATATCACAACTCGCCATTGTAATAACAAATAAACGAATTCTGTTTAACTTAAATCTCTTACGCCATTAAACTTGATATTTAATTAGATTTCTGTTTCTATATCCTTTAAGAATATCCAACTCGGCAGCATTTGAATTGAAATACTTAAAAGCAATAAATCGAGTCATAGAAACATCGATCATTTAAATAAACTTATTCAAGATCAAATAACGAATTAAATTGCATAAATTCATTTATGAAAACAAACAGTCCACTCACTAACTTTGCCAACCTGATTAGTCAACTCTCTTTGTTGGCTTTACCGACTCGAACACTTCTCTTGTGGTAATACCTCATCTTTGCCCCTAAACCATTTGTTAATCCTAATAGGTTAACTGGTCGAACGATCTAAGACAACACTCCCATTTACAACGGTATACTTTTAAACTACGCTTAGTACAACAACCCAAACTGGATACAATTTCCAACATCGCATAAACTCTCGAATCCGAGATGCCCACAACTCTAGTTTTACTTTCTCCAATCCTCGACATGAGAATTTTATGTCACCAGTTATAGTTCCTTTCAACCATTTATTTCCCACATGTATATTACGTCTTTCATATGAAAACCTCAACAAATTTTTTTTTAACTCTTCATGATACCTTTTTACTCAGCCCACGCCCGACAAGGCAAAACAACATAAAGAACGCTCCAGCAATTTACTAAAAACAAGGATGCACACGTAGCCGAGTCTACAGGAATATAACCTAATGCTCGATACTAACAGACCCGACCGGATTTCCCTCGGAACCCGTGGATTTAACCCTCGCTTCCGGCCGACTCTAACCCGACGCCGGACCTACTTCACTAAAACGCCCCTCTAACAATGGTTTAAAGAAGAAATGAAAGTCGACCGCCAAATTTGGCAAATTATGCACGCCAGCCCATTTTGTTAAAAGGTCCATAAACAAAGACATTTGGGCTTTTTATCCATTGAAACTGGAAATCAAACCAAAACGGTGAAGTAGCCTAGACCTTTTTGAGTAGATTACAAATATAGCCATGGTCTAAAAAAAGATAATTACCATTTTTTGCAATTAAATCTGATACACCCAGCTTTGGATCAAAAGGCCCAGCTTCTAAAAACTCTCACCATCTGTTCTCAACCCCAAAAGCAAGTCAGCAGATTTTTTGTCTAAAAATGTTTTCTCAAAAAGAACCCCACGTGACTTTCTGACTTTGGAAAAGTCAAAATTTTCAACTAAAACAGAGGAAGTGATAGGGAGTTAATGAGGACAGGTCCTACAGCAGAACTTCTCCCTTTTTTTAGCCAGGGAAAGAAGGTCAAATCCCTCTCAATGCAAAAAAAAAAAAAAAACACCACTGCACCTAAGCAGGTTACAATTCCAAGAGAATAGCAGGAGCAAGAGATTTGTTTACCAGAAAAAGCAAATGGACCATCATGGCAGATTGTGTTTCTAAGGAACAATTAGAGAACAAGAAGAGTTGGTTTCCTTTCATGAAAAAGCAAGGAAAAGACCACCATGAAATCTGACAGATAGTTTCTTCTCTGCCAGAATATTAACTTCCCTTTTTTTGTGGCATTAAAAAAAGGGGGGAAAATCTTTTTTAAAAGATCTGCCGCCCAGTATTAAAGATTAAAAACCCCACTCCAGCATTTTCTATAAGTATGAAAGGAGTTGAACAGATCAAGGACAGCCAAAAAATGAATCAAGACAAAAACTCTCAAAGTCATACTGACAAAAATCAAAAAGATCAGTTGATCTCAGAAAGCCTTCAAATACTAAAGTAACCAAAACTCTTTGATCCACAAGAAACAGGTAAAGCCGTAATTCAAATCTCTAACTTCCGCCTGCTTAGAGAAACAGTTTACAAAGCGAGATTTCTCTCGTTACAAATTTGGTTTAGCACAAGCCAAGTCAAGCAGAATCCGGGTTTTTACAATATGAAAACCTCAACAAATGTATAGAAGGTCTTAATCAAATAGAACAGGTACTATAGTGCAGCTCCAGCTCAGTAATCATCAATCCATCCACAAATTGAAGCTCTACCAAATTCAAACTTTGGCATCTATTTCCAGCTGAAAGCTATCAGTTGAAGGTGTTGGCGATCCAATCCAGCATAAACACATCCAATCCAAATTGATTCAGAGGCAGCTACCCAGGCAGAAATCAAAGCCCAAACGTTCTGTTGTCTTTTTTAAGTTTGGCATTTCTCTTTTAAGTTTTGTAATAGGCAATTCTCCTTAAACACTTTGCTCTCTTTTAAATATTTATTCTGGCCAGAACTACTAGTTTTTGTACTTGTGAAAATTGTGAAGTCCTCACCAGTCTAAGGCAAGAAAAGAACTTATTTGAGAGATATTCCTCACCCAAATTCACAATTGCTTGTTTAGAATCAGAAACTTAGGGTGCAAGTTATCTATTTTTTAGAAGTCTGCTAGGGTTTAACTGCTAGCAGTGGCACACTCATACACAAAAGAAAATTGACTTGTTGACCACCAATAGTTCTGAAGTTGATGGGGAACTTTACCCTACCGTCACAGGATTAGATAAAAAACGGGTGAATAATTTGGCACGCTCGGTGGGACTTCTCATTATACATATTCCTAAAAGACATCTATTGGTATATGAATATTGGAAGTTCTAGCCAGCATCCACGTTTCGCCATGGAGAGAGATCAAACAGCTCTCCAAGAATGAAATGAATCAGAGGAAAGTGATGCTAGGCATTCAGCCCATTACAAGATGCAGGAGCAGACGTTCTGTTTAGAAATGTGCCCTAAGAGCCAATACATTTGATGTAATCTCCTTAGAATACATTTCGTATATAATATATAAAAGGCAAACTTATTTTGTTATCTTTTACATCATGTAAAGAAGCAAATGTCCAGGGTATGCTAAATAAGAGATAAAGTAATCTAAAGAAGATTAGATTGGGGAGACCTTTAATCTCTAACTATAGTATCCCAAAATGTTCCTAATCATAGGGTTATCAAATGGGCATTGATAAACCGTCAAGATTAGCACATACTATGTATGCTCAATTAGGAGGATGGTTAGTCTCAAACCATTTGTGTAGTTGACACTAATACAAGTATGTGGGTGCTCATTAGTGAATGAGTACACTGAACGTGATCAACCGTAGTTCTCGTATGAAGTATTTATCTACATGTCAAACGAGAACTCATAGTTGCAATAATGCAAATTAGTCCTTAGACTTGAGGCATCATGGCTGTCCTGTGATGCGTTATTGATCTTTGATAGCTCTTAAAGGCAAGCCGTAAAAGATTTGTCTAAAGTGTTGTTGGGGTCTTTTAATTCATCATAGGGACATGTGAATATACAATAAGGAATCTCTACCTTCGATAAAGAAGGAGAATGTTTCGAGATGTGATTCAGTAAATCTTTGGCCAAAGTATTTTGAGCTTGATTTAGAAAGTTGTTCTTCATCATGTTCTTTTGAATATAAATCATATTAAGGGTTTGACATAATCAATGCGTACTCCTAATAATATGATATGAAACATTGTATAAGAGAGGACCGTATTGCATTGTAATTCCAACTGAATAGGTTCTTCACCAATTTTGGTTAGCTTGGGTAGCCATGATATATTGCTAGATGTCACTCTTGGTTCGTGGAAGTCCTAGGATTGATAGTGATCGATCCATATAAAAGGAAAAATTAAAAGGGGTTTTAATTCAGTTGGTTAGAAAGAGTTCTAATATTTTCCCACCGCCTTGCTAATTAGAACCTAATGGATCGCACACCTTGAATGGTTAACTTTGTGAAATACATATGATGTTGTGGAAATAAATTTGATCGATTTGATACAGATGATTTACTACGTGTAAAAGTGAATTTGGGCCTCGATAATAGTTAACAGGAAGCCCAAATGGTTGGGTATCAAGCCCAAGGGCTTAAGACACCTAAACATTATGGTTTAAGTGTCATAAGGCCCATTTTGGAAGCCCAATGGGATTTGGCTGAAAATGCTTAAGTAAGTGAGTATGGGAATTGTTTCAATAAGCAAGTGAAGCTCATTATTACACAAACACAATCCAACATGAATTAAATAGGTTTGGGAGATCAAAGAGAGATAAAAGAGAGTTTTCAAGCGTGAAACACTTTCATCTTTCAAAGAGGTTTAGATTGAAACCAATCTTGCACTAGCATCCAAGTATTCTCAAGATACTTCTTCTCATCTCAAGGTTCCATTGGTGTGGAGACTTAGAGGCCATATACTTTTGTGGCTCACATGGAGGAGAAAGATCAAGGAGCAAAAGATTAAAGAGGAGATCAACAAAGAGGAAATCATCAAGAGAAGACCAAACACAAATTGGTTCATATAATTGCTTCAAGGGTAATTAGATCTTATCCTTTCTCTTGAATTTTCCATTTATGAAAACATATCAATGTTCATGGCTTAAGATACTTGGAAGAAGTTTTGTTTTTGAATTTAAACAACCACCATAGCGTTCATTGCAATTAATTTGATTAAATGCATGTTTAATATTCAAATGAACTTCACAAAAATGTTTTGAATATCCTTTAATTCCAGGTCTAGTTCTAGAAGGATAAACCAAATACGAGGATGTCAGGTTCGACAAGAGGCTGCAACATAAAGGTGCCAGGACACTCTAAACAACATGACAGCCATAATGCAAAGTGGCAAGTCAACAAAGCAGTTCCTAAGGATTGTGAGGCTGCGATTGCGAGAATTCGAAATCCAGATATTGTGGTCCAGCAACTAGAACTCCCTTTTAGACCTCCACCAGGACTTGCGTGGCCATACCAGGAGAATCCCCTCATTGCACAGATAGTTGGAGTGCCAGGACCGGGAGAAATCCAGACTGGACAAAGGGGAGGAGCTTTTATTATCCAAGAACAAGAGGCTCCAGTTCCTCCCGGATGACCTACACTAGTTCAGCCCCTAGAACCAGCCGTAATCGCCACCTATTCCACGGCTAGAGGTCCCACGTGATCGACCGAGAGCACATCTGCCTCGAGCAACCAGCCGTATTGCCCTACTGCACTCAAGAAGGATGGATCCCAATCCATTCCCTCCACTAGTAAGAGGCGTAAGAGGCAGAGGAGGAATTAACCTTTTTGCCAACCATGACAGAACAGTGGTGGGGGCAAACTGGAGAAACCATCCAGACTTCAAAGAAGAAGAAGAACACAGGGATGAGGTCATGCTTAGGTCGTGGCAAGATGGAACAAAGGGTTGAACACAACCAGCCGTAACAAGGAAGAAACTTACCTTCCGTTAACACCTTGAATGATATGGGGGCATTCCAGGAGAATGATAAGAGAAATTATGGATCCTAAAGGAAGAAGAGGAGAAAGGCCCACTTACAGGAAGCCATATTTTGATTAAATTGATTAGATGCCCCTACCCCCTGGCTTTAAAGTACCAAATTTTACCTTGTTCAATGGTGAGGACGCCCATGCATCATCAATCAAGCATATAGGCAGATTCTCTGTCCAGTGCATAGCCATAGAGAATAACAACCTTTTAAAACTTAGAATCTTTGGGAATTCCTTGTCCGGACAGGCTTTTACCTGGTACACTAACCTACGAGCCAATTCTGTCCAAACTTGGGAGCAGATGGAGAATGCTTTCCATGACTACTATTTCAGAATCCAGCCATAAGTCACCATTAGTGACCTTGCTGCCCTCAAACAAAGTGAAGATAAGCCTACCCAGGACTTCATAACCAGGTTTAGGAAACTTAAAATGAAGTGCTGAATCCCTATGGAAGAAAGACACTTCATCCAAATGGCTCAAATCGCCCTCAAGATTTCTCTAAGGAAGAGATTCGATGGGATGCTATTCCTGAGACACAGCGGAATTGGCGACAAGGCCTTTAAATATGAGGAACTCTTCCAAAGACACATACTACAAAAACACCATCTTCCTCGGTGCATTTGGTTGAAGTAGAGTAAGAAGAAGGCACAGAGAGTTCGGAAGAAAGAGAAGTTGCGATGGCGGAAATGGCAAAATTAAAACATCCAATCAGCTGTAAGGCTTTGATGAAGCCACCGAAGGATCAAAAGCCACCACTATTTACAGGAGGGTTTGTCCCAAACAAACCAGCATAGAACAAGCTTTGTTCCTTCGATTTAACCAAAGTTGACGCTTTGTTTGACGAAATGCTTCGCAAAAAGTAATAGAAATACCTCACAGTTGCCCAAACCTCGAGAAACTCAAGGGCAAGCAATATTACGTGATGGCACAACTCCTAGAACCACTCCACCAATAGTTGTGTTGTTTTTAGAGACGTCATACAAGAAGGGATAACGACAGGAAGGCTAAAGCTAGCCGAGAAACCTCCTCAAGAACAACAGATCCTTTTCCCCAACCTCAAGTCAACATGGTTAAATTAAACCGCCAAGACAGAGAAAGACAACCCGATAGTAGAAGTCAGCCCTAACATGGGCGTAAAAGTCACAAAGAAGATAAATCTGAGGCCAAAGGCAACCATTTCTGCTGGATTAGTTCTCAGGCAATGTATGCATGCAAAAGTAAGTTGGAAATAACTTTGGATGAGCACAACTAGCCTACAGCAAGTGTCTTTGACATAAGTGGAATGTCATACCAATAGAGCTCGGTTCCGGCCCCATCCAGAGACACAGCCAGATAGAAATCCTATCAAGGGCCTACCCAATGCATCAGAAAGGTGATTGAGTAGCCAAAGAAGGAGATGTCAATTAAAATACCCAGAAATGATAAGCCTTTGGCAACTATCGTAGAAGGCAGATGGTATTATGTTGGAAAGAACGGCAGCCAACTTTGGAGCTAACCGTAACATAAAAAAGGAGAATCAAGAGGCACATCGCACCTTCCTCAAGAACAGGGATAACACACGGTGCTTCCGGATGTCGGGTCTGCTTTAAATGAGAAAAATCTAGAAGCGAATTTTCAAGCAAAACAGGCAATATACCAACCAGAGGAGATGACAGAAACAGAATTTCCAAGTGGACCCTCTATCCATCCAGCCTCATCCCCAATCAATTTGTTGGAACCTTCACAACCACCAGGGTAGTCCTGACCCATTCCAATAGTTGATTAAGAGGATTGGATCAAGAATACGAAGAGGAACGGGTAGATTACGAACCATCTATAGACGATCGATGGGCTCCTCGAAACAGTGAGCAAGAAGACCGGACAGAGGAATATGGAGAAGAACAGATGGAATACGATGTAAAACTCGTGCTTGTTACAAGGTGATTTGGGCATCAATATGGTGTTTATCCTGCTGGAGAAGTTCTGGGCAGTAGAAGAACAAGAAAACACTTTGGAAGGAGATGTACTCTCCCAGGAGAGTTTCGAATGTAGGTTGGCAGAGGTAGGAGAAATGCAAGAATAGCAAAATACTACCGTCAAAACAGCAGAATCACATGGAAATTGCTCTTGAATAGCTGTGCTTTTCCAAACCTATCAAGGAAATGGCCAATCATCTCAGGCCATTGTTCATCACTACAAACTTTGGGGGCATTCCTATCCGGTTCGACATGTTCGGATCGTTGGATCGGCTCCCATTTAATATATGTTAATCTAGACATCTCTAGGATCGTGAATCGTGAGCATCGGATGTCCCGATTCAATAAGTTAAAGTTTGAATTTTACTAAAACCATCCGATCGCACGATCGTGAGCAATTCGACCGCTCGATTTGGACCAAACTTGCAAGGTAGGTTTAGAAAAGGGTGCTGAACCTTTAGGAACTCCCGAATTGGTGATCGAAGGTTGTGGGCCCGTGGGCCCGGATGACCAAATGTGGGCGCTTTGACTCCTTGATTATGTATGGATTATGAGTGTTTCGTTTATGTTGCTTCCTGGATGAAAAGGTTATTTTATAAATAAGAATGATGAAGTCTATTGCCATGAGTTTTATTATATTTTGAATAGCTTGAATATTTCTCTGTGCATACGAAGGTGACTAGTATTGGTTGTTCCTACTAAACCCTAAATAGTATTAGTTGCTTTCGAATGGTCGCTCACCTATCGGGACCCCAAATTGCCAATTGTGAATTGACCATGCAGTATTGGCATTTCAATTGGAATGAATGTTCCTATGTCACAATGGTTTTATATTGTGTATGATTTGGTCATGAATTAGCCAATTGGCTTATAAATTAATTACGAATAATTAGGCAAATTTGCATCTAATGTAGAATTATGTATTGTCTTCTTTGCACATAATAGATGGATTATGTATAGTTAGTAATGCTTTGATTTCCATCTTTTCATGGTTTGCCTCATGGGTTCATGTATGAGTATAAATACCAATATGGTTTTCAAACTCACTACAGAATACCCCAGTTGCTTTGGTACAGCTTTGTCGTTTATGCTTATGCCCCACGAGTTTCAGGGACGGCTGAACCGTGTGGAGCGAGGATGTGCGATCTGCGAGGAATGTGGCTCGAATTGACCTTGTGTTGTGGAGGCCTGCGAGGAATGCCGCTCGAATTGACCTTGTGTCGCCAAGGCCTGCGAGGAATGAGATACAAGGAATTGACGAATTAATGTGGGAAACAAATGGAAATATAGCCCATTTAAATAGTAGATGTTGACATTCAGATTTCGGGTGGTTAATGCTATTTTAATAAATTTTCCGTTTTCCTATTTATATGTAATAAGTTAATTAAACATTTAGTTATATATATATATATGGAAAGGCTAAAAGTGTTTTCGGAACTTGTTTGTTTCATTTTCATTCCTATTTTTACTTATATATATGGAAAGTTAAATCAAGTAATATATAAACTGCTTTATGAACTAGAGGAAATTCAGTGAGTAGCCCACGTACGTGCAAGAATAAACTATTTGGAGAAATGGGAAAGTTGGAAAGTGTTACTTTAGAATCTGTGAATGTGATTGAGCATATCACTAATATAAGAACTTGGATTGATTTGTAATCACAATGAAGAATGACAATTGACATGTGATACCGTGAGCAATATAATAAGATGGAAGAACTACGTGTGGCTTGATCCCTCAATAAGGGTATGTAGGTAGCCTAGAGTCCCACCCAGTGCAGCCGCGAGCTAAAATACTTATGATTGTGTTGGGTTGTTAAACATTGTATGATGGAATTTAAGGACTCATTTTAAGTTAATTACGGCGCGTATACATGATTTAATTCAAGTTTCATTATTGGCCTTATAAATCTCATTATTTGATTCAAGTGTTGTGCCGGTGGTTCTGCTTTTGAATTATTGAAGGCCGTGAGGCCTAGTTTGTAAACCGCTTGAAGGTTAACTTGTGCATGCTGCTAGTTGGGGATATTAATTGTGTTTTATACAGGTGAAAATTTTGGGAAAAATCCAATTGACAGGGAGACTTCACCGAATTTTCGGCAGAGGCCAAACCCTAAAGAACTTTGGTTTTCATTAGATGGGCATTTTGGTCAAGTATGCTCGGCATGTGCCAGGTGTCTGACACGCACAGGATCCAAAGACAGATTCCAAAGTGGAAATTGGGTGGGTCCTTTCAATGTACCTGTGGCAGCCAAAAATCTTCCGACAGAATTCGGGAGGCTACTTGGGAACATATTCCAAGGGAAGAGAATTGTGTAGCCAATGAAATGGCTCGAGATAGCAACAGGGTACAGATACACGAAGACCGTGTACAAAGAATCATCAAAGTAGGAAAGAAGCGCCTACCATCTGTTCTGACCAGAGGAATGGAGATAGATATCAATGTTGTCGTAATGACTGAAGAAGACTAGAGGAGGCCTATAATCAATTATCTGCAATATCCAACCCTTCCTTTTGAAAAGATGATAAAAATCATGGCCTTGAACTACCTCATATGGGATGGAGATTTGGTCCGAAAAAGCAAAGATGAATTACTCTTGAGATGCTTAGGGAAAGAAGAGTACATGAAGGTCATGGGAGAAGTCCATTAAGGAATGCGGGAGCACACCAAGGCGGAAGGAAGATGTGTTGGTTGATTAGAAGGCACGGTTACTTTCGGCCTACCATGGTGAAGGACTGCATTAAATATTCCAAAGGATGTGAAGCTTGCCAAAGACATGGACCAATCCAGCAAGCTCCCCTCGATTCCCATGAATCCAGTCATCAAGCCATGGCCATTCAGAGGATGGGCAATGGACCCCATTGGTAAAATCTATCCAGCCAGTAGCAAACAACATTGTTTCATCATTGTGGCTACGGATTATTTCACCAAATGGGTAGAAGCTAAGCCGATCAAATCCACCACATCTCAAGAGATCATTACCTTCATAGAAGAACAGATTGTGCATCGGTTTGGCATACCGTAATCAATCACAACTCGATAGAGGAACTTCTTTCATATCCAGAGAAATGCAGGATATGGCAGTGTGCTCAAGATCAAGTTACTCCAATCCACTCATTACCATGCTCGTGCAAATGAACAGGCGTAATCAAGCAACAAGGTAATCATCAATATCATTAGGAAAATGCTTGAACAGAATCCAAGGCAATGGCATGAAAAGCATCGAAACCTTGTAGGCCTACGTAACTTCAAAAAGATAGGCAATCGGTATGACCCCATATGCTCTAACCTATGGACATGATGCAATTCTACTCATGGAAATCACAGTTCACCCATTAGGATTGCCCAACCGCATAACTTAGTCGAGAAGACTATTCACAAGCAATGCTGCTAGAATTAGAAGGATTGGACACAAGCAAAATTGATACTCTCAACAAACTCTTAGTAGGAAAAGAGATTGTGGCAAGGGCCTATAACAAGAGAGTTAAAAACAAGAGTTTTGAAGAGGGAGAAATTGTCCTGAGAGCGATTCCGCCCCTTGGATCACATGTAGTCAAGTTATGGAAAATGGTCACCCATATGGGAAGGTCCATTCATAATTAAACAAGTCCTTGGATTGGGGGCATACAAGCTACAAGACCAAGATGGAGACATCCATGCTGCGCTAATCAATGGTAAATGGTTGAAGATATCCAACCATGTGGGATTCAAAGGCAAAGCAGTAAACAGATCTTGGGATCAAGCGAGAAAGATGGAATTATTGATTGATTGTTTCATCTTTTTGTAAATATTTATTTTTCGTTTTTAGATTCTACCTTTCTTTATTGTTCAGATAAATGAGAATAAAAATGCAAGTTTCACAAAATAAATAGGATTTTTTATTTAAAATATAGACCAGTCTTGGGAGTCTCCTGCTGAGACAGTCTTCTTGATAGATATTTCTTTCCTGGAGGAGCACTCCTTGATGGATAGAGGCCTCTGCAAGCTCTAAAGCAAGCTTTGAAGCTGAAACCATGCTCTACACAAGAAAGGTGGCCTTAGTTTTCCTTCCCAGTCTAGCTCCAAGGTTTTTTTGTCTCTCCCTCAAAGTAGCCAACTGTTTCTGGAGGTCTTCAATACGCTTCTCCAACTTATCAGCAGCAGATGTGGTCTCTTTCTAATCTGCAACCAGCACGTCCAGTTCTGCCTTCTATTTCTGATAATCTGCCAAGTTGGCTTCATGAGTGGTCTTATAGAATTCAGAAGCATTGAAGGAGGGCTTGAGATCTTCACAACGGTTGTGGAGGATGAGTACATCTCTTTCCAGGCCCAAGCTGATCTCAACGATAGGTCTGGGAGCCACATTCTCCCTATGCAACAGGTCCATATCTTTCATCAATTGATCAATGGCTTATTTATTTTCATCCAGATCCAGTTTAGTTGGATCGCTGATTCTTATTCTGTCCACTGCTTCATCCACTGCTTTGGACTTAACCTGGCTTGGAACGGCTCCCAGTTTCTCAATGGCCATGGTAGAAAAGAATAACAAGGGGGAGATAGGATACCACACCTAGCTCTCCAAATAGCCTGTCTTTTTCCGCCTAAAAAGAGCAGAGGTATTGGTTAAGCAATAATGAAAATGGTGAGACAGGGGCAAACAGAATTAAGGAAAGAAAGAGAATAGAAACTACCCCAGCTTTGGGATAGCAGCAGAGTTTTTTGCCTCCACATCGTCGAAAAGAGCCAATTCTAAACTTGTGGGCTCTCCTATTTGAGCTTCTTGCTGCTTCTTGGCCAACTCAATACTCTCTGCTACCACCTTAGCAAGGATTTCCTCCTACAAAAGACAGAATGTACATTAAAAGAGACACGTAAAGCAAAGTCAAACAATTACTGTCTTAGAAGCTAAAGAAAATCTCACTTCTTCTTCTTCTCATCCCTTGATCTTTTCTCGTGGCAGCCTTGGAGACTTCATTCTCTTTATCTACAGCATCAAAGGCTTCTCTCATCTCCTCATCGCTTTGTAGTTGTTGTAGGAGCAGCCACGAGGTTCTTCTACCTCTACGTAATCACTCACAACCCCTTTCCTAAGCTTTTTGGTCTTGGTAGGAGGAGGGGAAGGGCTCTCAACTAAAGAAGAACAGATCGCAGGTTAAGACTCAATTCACAAATAGCCGTAAAGAATGACAAAAGATTTCATTCAAAGAATTCACTCGGAATATCAGTGGACATAACTATCTTGAGCCTGGCGCTTTCTTTCCTTTTGCTCTTTCTAATGTATGAGTAGCCTTAGGGGCTTTCTCACAGAGTTTCATGTTCATCTTCTTCGTCTCCAAAAGGAAGCTCCAATTCCTAAGCAAGAATAACGAGAGGGCCCGACATCAACCCATGTCGTGCCCACATTCTAACAAAAACCCTCTTCCCGACAAACGACATACAAGGGGCCGAGACTTGCCGAAAATCGGACAGAGTCTCCCTAAAATATGAACATTCCCAAAATTTACAACCTTTTAAAGCACAACTGATAACAATTCCCAAACGCCAAAGACGCATACACAAATACATAACAGGCCTCCGCCATACAATTCAACCTCAATGGCGATAACAGAGCAATCTAAGAGTCAATGAAAAGAAATAACCGAATACAGAGTTTAGGGTTCAAGGACGACAATCCTACCCTTCAAACGAAGCTCGAGCAGAGAAACGCGCGGCCGAACAGTAACGAAGCAACTACTGGGGGGCGCAAAACAGAAAGAGTGTGAGTGGACAAAAACAAAGTTTTACATACTTAAAACAATATACTAACCCCACCTTTTAAAACCATGCAAACCATGCATATGAAATCCTTTATATATGTGATTGATTTGAAAACCATATGATCTCAAAATATGTGAAAACATTCCGGCATTAACATCGTATTCCGGGCAAACCAACCTTTAACCTTTTCCGAGGCATAACCTCTCAAATCAATCCATGCATGTTTATAAAATATAAACAAAAGGACTTGTTAACGTGAAAGTATAAAGATGGAATAAAATTCACATAAGGTAAAACAAACCTTAAAATGCCGAAAAACTCATTTACGTCAAGAAAACCCAATTCGACAAAGAATAAAGACATTAATTGTAGTTCAAAGCATTTATATAAATATATATAAATATATCAAATCCGGATTTACAATCCAACAAGTAAAACATAACCAGTACTGAAATCCAATCAAATACTGAAGTCAAAGTAAGTGCAAAGTTTCCCCATCTTCCCCAACTCACAATCACGTGCTCGCAAGCACGACAAGTAAGGAGAGATTCTCACTAAAAGAAATAAGAATACGAAGGTACTAACACACGCATATAGGTATAATACAACCTCAATACCAATCAAGTACTAGGGAAACAATCCAACAGGGGATCATTTAACTAGACACCGGATAGTCCCACGTTGCCTGACCGGATAGGGTCCCGCTGATGATCACGAGAAGCTTGAGAACCTAAACAAGAATACAAGGATTAAGATTAACAACCGGACCGAAGCGATAACCTTAAAAGTCAACCCTAACCAAACCAGACTCCAGTGTACCAAAACGTCGTCAGACGAAGAATTCTAAGGTCAACGACGTTCATTAGGAGACGAGACGACCTCGGGAGATGCTCGGTCAACCCTGGTCAAACTTGGTCAAACTATACCCGAATAGGTCAAACCGGGCCCGTGGGTCCCATGACCTCCAAACTTAGATCCGAAAGTTCCTATAGGTTCACTTCAGCTTAGAGAACACGTCCTGAAATTTTGGTCACGATCGGACGGTCGGATCGCTCACGATCGCACGATCGGACGGCTAAGATTTAATTCTAACTTCAAGTCATTGATCCGAAGCATCCGGGGCTCCGAATCACGATCCGTCAAATCCTACACGATCCTAAAAATACGGGGACAACATACTAAGAAAAGGGACCGATCCAACGGCCCCAACATATCAAACCAGGATAACGCGCAATAGGCGTAAATCCGTTCGACTGTCATCCGAACTCCAAATTGAAATCCGAGCACGCCTACGCGCTCGTGACGATGTAAGGATGATTTAGGAATTAAGATTGACAATTACTAGTGGGCCCCGCGCAGCCACCCACACTGGCAGGGCATTTGGGTGCCCAAAGCGATAACCCGTCGTCGGACAAACTCCAAACCAAGAGCTGTCCTTCCACCGTCCTATACTACTCGATGAACAACTTATTCAACTACGAGAACTTGCATAGACGTCGGCAAGTGGCCGGAAATTGAATCTCAAAACCGCCAAAATTTGGCACACAGATTCGATCCCCTACGCTACAAATTGATGAAAACCAACCATGCAGATAGCTAGGGCTCGAAGAGTAGTTAAGTTTGCATACCTTACTCGTCGAATTCGTCGCGGAGGAGGGAGAACGAATGCTCGTAAGTTTACGTAAAATCCGCCAGTTTCTTGCATTTTCCGGCGAACGGTGACTGTTCCGCAGGTGGAACCTGGATGGGGTTGGAAGAGGAAGGCGTCACGATCTTTTGGGACTGGTATCACCCCATTTGGTGGCGGATGAATCCGTGGCCACCAAAACCCGTCGATGCTGTTTTGGGAGGGGGAGCTGCGCACGGGAGAGAAAGAGACCGAGAGAGAGAAGAGAGAGTGGGAGAAGAAGGCTGGGTCAGGGCATCGTAGCGGCCACAGTGCCGCACGCTGAAACCCAAAAATCCCTTTTTAATATTTTCTTTTAATCGCTTTCCGATCGTTACAACTCGAATTTGGTGTACCGCATATCCACGAACTCGCTTCGACGTGCCGGACGCAACGGCGTAACCCATTTCTCCAAATTCCTTATGGAATTTTTAAAGCGCCTAAAATACTCCTTAATCCCAGTGGCAAAACTGTAATTTCGCCAAAATTATTTATTTGACTAAACAATTGAGATTAAATAGTGAAATCGGGTCAGGGATGTTACAGGCTTTCCCCCACCAAAGGGCAGAACCCGGGGCAGCATCACGCTATGAAACTTTTTTCTGAAGTCAGTTCTGGCTTCTTCATCCTCAGGTTCCTTCTTGAACAATCTGTATCTAGGCTGGAAACAAGGATAGGTCCTTCTAAGCACAGCTTGCCATTGGACAACAGACCTCTTGGTGCAGTGCCTGAAAAACATCAAATACTCCTCGACGGAGCGCTTGGGCACTTCTGCCGACATCAAGGGGGCCGCCATAACCTGGTTTCCTAATCCTATAAATCTTTAAATTTGTTTCAAGTTTCGTTGTCTTTCTTTAAGCATATCTGAAGTAGCTCAATAAGAAAGAACGAGAGAGAGAGAGGAGACAACCCAATCCATAGAAACCGGGAGTCTGGAGTAGCGGAGAAGTCGACCTCCAGCTGCTATGGCCATCCACGCTCCAGCTAATCACTTCAAAGCGAAGCATTCCGATCATATCTCTTTCATTCGTATACTAACTGCTACTCATGCTTAGTTGTATCTTATTTTTTGTTTTGTTTTTGCTAAGGTTTTAATTTCCTTGTTGTGGGAGAAACATAATGAGTAGCTGACCCAAATACTCAAAGAAGAACATGTGCTGCCATACTATGTCCATTACCCTCTCATTGTCTTCAAGGGGAAGTTCTATACTCTATCTCTTATTTCTTTCATTTCATTCCTTTAGTTAGTTGTTGTTTTACTTCCTTTCCCTGGATTTCATGTGCATTGCATGCTTTACATGGATTCAAACATTGAGGACAATGCTTCATTTAAGTTTGGGAGTGTAGGAAGGTTTTTAGTTTTTGTGTTTAGTGTCTGAAAACGTAGGCTTCTTCATTGCTACAAAAATTTTCTGCTACTGTTTTGAAAGTTTGGTCATAGCGGTATTCTTTATTTTTTCATTCTGAATCCAACGACATAAAGAATGTTAAATTTGACCAAGTGATTTGAAAGTTACATGTCAAAACAGAACATATGTCGAAATAGGGTAAAACAGAAATTTGAAACCTCTCGTTTTTCTTTTCTGTTTCTTTTCGTTGAGTCATTTTTAGTTTTCTTTTCCCACACCAATGATAAATCATGAGTCTAACTTCTAATATGGCTCTTAGGAATTTGATAAGCATTGTGTTAGGTCTGAATCTTATTTTTCCTAGCTAAGTCTCACATAATTATTCTTGAGCTTCGTGCACCTAAGCCATGACTATACAGCTCTTATATTTCTTACCCAATTGTATGCATTTTTGCTTGTGTGATTAACTGGAATGTCAAGTTATAACTAAGATATGATTTAGGCAATTTTTGTTAAACCTCTTTCTTTTTCCTTCATCAACCCCTACAATACATGTTCCATTGTAAACCCTCTTGTGCCCAAACACTTAGCCTTTTTTTTTTCTATCATCTTATCATCCATTAAACATCCTACCATCTAGGGGACATGTGGAGCATGATTGTATTTGAGATTATAATGTATTCAAGGCAACAAATGAGCTAAAAAAAGGGTTAACTACAGTAGGGTCACTTACGAGTTCATACCCGATTTTGGGGACATTTATGAGTACATACTCAACATCGCGGAAAACCTACAATTTGCCCCTCGCTTAGTCAAACTGTTAATGAGTCTCATTAAATACCGACATGTCAAAAGTGGGACCCTTTTTTTGATGACGTGGACTTCCACATGGACCAAAAAATAATAAAAATTAATTTTACTATTTAAATTATTTATTATTGCTAAATTAATTCAAAATTAAAAGGCTTATTTATGTACACGCCTCCCGTGCTTTCAAACTTGTCTCGACATTACCACATGGGCTTTGAAACGTCTCAAAATACCCCCACACTTTTAAAAACGGTCTCACGTTACCCATTCCGTTAGTATTATAGATGTTTCGTCATGTGTTTTGGGCCCCACTTCGTTTTAATCCTTAACATTGGAGAATATGGGTTTTTTCAGCTTCAGAAAAGGGGAAATGGGGTATTTGGGTGAGAAGGAGACCAGAAACAACTTCAATAATACTCAGCCTCTTTGTTTGAAAGGAGACAAATTCTGTTCAACAGATTACAACAGAGGAAGTACATAAAATTTCTGACTGTAGATTCTAAGTCTCCGACAACGAAGTTTGTCGTTTGTAGTTTAAATGAATTAATACATTCACAGCTGGATAGGGAATAAGAAGAAGACCAGTATGAAAAGAAGCTACTTCAACTTCTTACTGAAGTCAGAAAGCTCAAGGATCCGAATCTTGGGAATTGTAGCTGCCTCCTCCCTCTCCTTCTGTGTATTGTACCCCCAATCCCCTGATCCAATTCATCCCAAATTAGCAACCACAGCAAATGAGTACCACAATGAAGCACATACAGCGATATAATAGACAAGTTAAAGAGTGTGTTTGATAAGGGTAAAGGGAGAATTTTACCTAGATACAAATTCCAACCATCCAATTCAGGTTCTTTGATCACATTCTTTAGGGTTGCCAGTCAATCTTCGACAAAGCTGGTCAATGTTGAGCGTATATTATCGAAAATTCTGAGCATTTAGTATCTTATAAAAAAATTCAAATATAAAGCAGAAAAGTATCTTACTGCAGTTTCAGCCCCTGATGTTCTGGTTTCTTTTGAAGGTGCTTCAATACTTCTACCTTGGGACTGGAAGAGGAATTCAATACATAAGGGTAAAGTTCCACATTAGGGAAAACCAACCGCAGTTATAAGTACCAAAACAATCAAACACATATTGAAATCAAGTTAATTTCCACTAACCCACTTCCAAGACCAAATATTCTTTCAGGCCGTATTGTAACTCCTGCAAGTTCTCGCAGTAAAGCATCAGCAAATCGGCTCTGCAATAGGTGAAAAAAGAACAGGAAATAAGAAAGTGAGAGAATTGTTGATGCTCAAAATGGTTCAGCCAAGATTGAGTCCAACTTAGTGATGAGGTGTGGTGGATGAAGGTGAGGACCTTCGGTATGTGTATGAAGATATGGGCAGCGATAAATATACGTAAGACAAGATATACGTGGTTCACCCTTAATGAATGAATGGGCTACGTCCACGGAGAAGTATATTCTCATTAATAATGTGTATTTTACATTTGTACAAGGTCTTGAGCCCAAAGATAAAGAGAAGTAGGCGAAGCCCGTGTCTAAATATAAAGCCCACTGTAAGGGGATCCCTTTCTAAGTGGAGAGTGGTCTCCTTTATAGGTGAGGGGAGTCTCCATCTCTTGTAGTTTTCCGATGTGGGACTCCTGGTTGCCCGGTTAGTCACGGTACCAACAAGAATGACAAAGGGCAAAAGTTTACATTTACAGCAACCACAACATTTTCAGTTTTTAATTGGATTGTTTCGTAAAGAGAAAACAAAGATACTCACACCTGTTTTGTGGTGACAATGTATATGGTTGAGCTTGCAAATTTTAGAGCATTAGGAACACCTGGATATAATCTGCAAGCAAATTATCTCCTACTTAGATATGCATTGAGACCTCCCAG
Source organism: Prunus padus (assembly GCA_024362665.1). NCBI lineage: Eukaryota > Viridiplantae > Streptophyta > Magnoliopsida > Rosales > Rosaceae > Prunus > Prunus padus. The sequence goes on along the minus strand of JANFAM010000001.1, from coordinate 1,464,272 downwards.
TCCCAACATGTTTGAGAAGAGACTAGAATTATGTTAAGGGAAATTTGGTTGCTTGTGCTCTTCTTCTCGAGTAGACTTCCAAACTTGCGGAGTAAAGTCTTCTTCTTCTTCTGTTGCTGCTGCTGCTTTGATGGAGAGATTCTGCCATCATCAATGCTTTCGGTTGAAGTAACTCCATTAATCTGATCCAACCCCTCCTCACCACCCCCAACCTTTGAGTCCACTTCCTCTTCAAAGGATTCCCTGCTCTTGTTCCCTCTCCGGCGAGAATTCCTTCTTTTCAATCTTGCAGCTCTCCCACATCTTATATTCAACTTCTACATAGTCATCCTCTTTCTCTTTGCTCTCATCTTCTTTTGGTTTCCCATCCAAATTTCCCCTTCTCACCCAAATACCCCCTTTCCCCTTTTCTCAAGTTGAAAAACCCTTATTCTCCAATGTTAAGGATTAAAACGAAGTGGGGCCCAAAGCATGTAACGGAACGTCAATAATACTGACGGAATGGGTAATGTGAGACCGTTTTTAAAAGTGTGGGGGGTATTTTGAGACGTTTCAAAGCCCAGGTGGTAATCTGAGACAAGTTTGAAAGCACAGGGGGGCATGTGCATAAATAAGCCAATTAAAAAAGCAAAATTAAAAAATAAAAAATAAAAATCTGGCAAAAATCAAAAGAAAAAATTTCTCTTCCTAGCCCCACCCCACCCGAATTGACTGCCTCTTCCCACACCCCACCAACCCACCCTCCCTCCGTGCACACCGCCTTCAAAGCTAGAAAGAGAGAGATATCAAACGTCTGGGTAGTGGAAATCATGAAGAAAACGTGAATCTATGAATACCAAGAGCACGTAAAGGCAATTAAGTCTGGATCTAAGTCAAGTTGTGACACACAGTACTCTCTCTGTGGCTGAAAGAGAGAAAGAAAGAAGGGAAGAGAGGGAGAGTGAGCATTAAGAAATGAAGAAAAATACTCATCTCTTCTTCTCCCAAAGTCAAATGCTGGTGGTGACAAACATGATTTATCTCTCCCTACTCTCTCTCTCTCTCTAGAACAGGAAGAAGGTTAACGAATATGAACTGGGTCTTCTTTGTTTTTGTCTCTTCTTCTCTTCTGTGGATTGAATCTGGAATTAGCAAGAAATAATTTGGGTTTCGTATGGAATTTCAAACGGTTTGCTTTTTTGAGCGGAAATTATGGATGACTGGGGGCTTACGTATTTGGTTGTGATCTGGGTTTGGGCCTGTTAACTCGCAAGTGCACGGGCCAATTAGTAATATAGCAAGACAAGTACGAGGTCAATCCCACGAGGATTGATGATAGATTGATTCAATTTGATTCCCTGCACAAGAAAAATGAAAAGAAAATAAATAAAACAAGAAAGAAAGAAAAGAAATTAACTCAAGCAAATTAGTTACCATGTTCAATTTTGATTCGCAGATTGATTCTAGCTAAAGTATGATTAAGCCATGGTGTCTGGTCCTAACCTTGTATTCCTAATTCCCTAATTAGATCCTTGTTGTCGAATTTAAATTAATAGCATTAGAAATCCATTAAGCATAGAAGAATGTCTTAAACAACCAAGCATGTACCTAATCCCTGTTGTCAAATGTCCATACATACTCTTCATATTCATAGTTCAATTTGAATTAAGGCATGGTGTCTACTCTTAATTCAAACCAAGATAGCTAACATACAAGTTATAATGGTGATCAATCATTCAAACAAGCATATTAACTTATAAGCATAATGAATAAGAACAAGAACCGTAATTGAAACTTGGAACTAATTAAACTTGAAAACTTAAGAAAAGAATTTACATTACAATGAAAATAAATTACAACTAAGAAAAACTTAAAGGAAAATTTAGCAAAAGGATTTTGTTACAACAACTGAGAGCTAAAAAGGAAAACTAAGAGAATTTGAGGGAGAGAAGGGAGAGGAGCTCTAGAGAGATGTTTGAGAGCTCCCCCTTGGGGTGTGTTTGAAGGTTTGCCATATCCTCCTATTTATAGGAGAAGGAAAGCATCAATTCCATATGCCATTATTCTTCTTGGCTTCTTTAATTCATTCTTTTGTTAATTAATTTGACAACAAGCCTTAAGAATGATCATAGCCACCTCAAGTTCACATGAGCATCCATTTTCTTTCATCATTTGGCTAGTTCCCACTTGATGCTTTTGCTTTCTTTATTTCTTTACACAGCCCACTTCAATTATGACAAATAAATATGCTTCTTCCCTACTATCAACAATCATGCATAGCTAAGTATGACCAAGCAACAACTAGCTCATGCTTAGCTCATCATGACCATGCATTGCAATCTTCTTTTGGGCTTGTTCCTACAATCTGAAAAATCTGAAAAAATATGGATCTTCAAGCTCCTTGTCTTATCTTTCCAAGCATATGCATCCCAGCTCAAGGAAAAATCGGAAAGACCTTAAAATGTCATTTTTGGCCCAGTAACGCAAATCCTGCCGATTTTGACCTTAAGCTGCCAAAACTTGCATAACTTCCTCTAGAGGACTCGAATCATGAACCGTAAAATGCTCCAGAAAATAGACTTCCGTATCTTTCCAATGATGTATGGCTCATTATCTGGTTCTTATTGAGCAAGAACAGTCCAATCCATGAAGTTGACTGATCTGCAGACACAGTTTTTAGCTCACTTGACTCCAAAATACATTAAATGAGTCCCAAAGCTTAATACACTGAAACAAACACAAAATAGATTAAAAGCACAAGTTTAACTCAAAAACATAACCAAATCATAAGTTAGAAGAGTACATAATGATATGTAATTATGCACCGATCAAAAACCCCCAAACCTAGATTTTGCTAGTCCTCGAGCAAAACAAAAGGAAAACAAAGATAAAAACAAAACAAGAAGTTAACTAAACCACTTTCGTAGGTAACTCGATTGCATTTAGCGTATGCAACAAGCCTTTAAACCTCTAGGCATCCCTAGTAGGAGGAGTTGTGTCTCCTGAGGGTTTAACAGATACGATACCCACAAACGTTTTTATCGACTCTACAAAAACAAAGTAGTTAGAAAACTTATTAGATTTGTTAGTCCTTACAAAACAACAACAAAAAAAAACTCAAAACAGTCTTTCCGAACATTTTCTGAAGAGAAATGACTCATGCACATGACTCAAAAGTTTTAACAATAAAAGCTCAGTTTTAGACATTATTCACAAGACGGCAAAGTTCAAAACATAACATGCTCAAAGTGTAGTAGTTTGATAGCCAAATGCAACAAATTTTCCAATCTTAGTTTTCACACAATTTCAAAAATCATACAAAGCACAAATTCAACTTCAAATCTCACCAAAGTTGTCCTCTCACAAATGAATCACTCAGAAGAGGGCTACAATGCATCACTCAGTTATAAACATGAGTTTAGAGTTAAACCATAAGGGACTTAACTCGCAATAGAAAGATGAAGAACTTGCATTAATATGATCTCAAGAAGGATGCCAAACACTTAAAAGTAGGAAAATGAATGCAATTCAACCGTATGACATTTAAGATCAATTTAGGTCTTTAACATAGGTTGTAATGGGCCAAGGGTGTAACGTGAGAAAGAAATGAAAGGTATGGATAAAACAAAGTCCAAGGAACTCAAAATATAAGAGCATAAAACAATTGTTTTCAAGACTTTGAATCATCATAATTTATTTATTTTTATATGATCAAAACTCCTTATACCTTCATTTACATTGATTCATACTCCTTATTGAACAACCACCAATTTATTTTGAGGCCAATAAAGAAACCCAAAAATGAAATTTCATTCAACCACCACTTAATCACAACTTTTGTTTTCTTTTTTTTCTTTCACCAAATTGTGTGAATATATATATATATATATATTTTTTTTCTTCGAAATGTAACACCTCTTCCCAAACTTAGTATGTGTAGGGGTCTTTTTGTTCCAGCAGCCTGACGAATGGGCTTGGGCTGCTGTAGGAACAAAACGAACAAAATCCCCTGATGCCTGAGTTCAAGAACCAGACTCCCAGAAGAATTATGAAAGACTTGCTAAAGCCTTACAAAATACTTTTGGGTTCTTTTCACCAACAACCAGAAGAGCATAACAAATTCATTAGTGACTTAGCTTGAGGAGCTTGTGGCATGGGAGCTGAGCCTTCATGACAGGAGCCGACCCAAATTCCACCCCGGAACCCGAGCCGAACCCTGTGGATATGCCGACATCAACTTCATGCTGGGCCCACTTTCTAAAAGAAACCCTCTTCCCGACAAACGACATACAAGGGGCCGAGACTTCTGCCGAAAATCGGACAGAGTCTCCCCTAAAATATGAACATTGCCAAAATTAACAACCTATTAAAGCACAAGATATAACAATCCCCAAACGCCAGCATGCATTACAAAATACATAACAGGCCTCCGGCCAACAAGTTCAACCCTAAAGGGCAATAACAGAGCAACTAAGAGTCAGCGGAATAGAAATAACCGAATACAGAGTTTAAGGTTCAAGGATGACCATCCTACCCTTCAAACGAAGCTCGAGAAGAGAAACGCGGCCGAACAAGAAGCAACCATCACTGGGGCGCAAAGCAGAAAGAGTGTGAGTGGACAAAAACAAAGTTTTACATACTTAAAACAATATACTAACCCCACCGTTTAAAAACCATGCAAACCATGCATATGAAATCCTTTATATACCTCATTAATTTAAAAACCACAATATCTCAACATAGTCAAAGCATAAACCAATTCAAGCCCTTTCTTGAATAACCTAACCTTTACCTTTCTTTCTACGAGGCATAACCTCCCAAAACTCGAACCCATAAGTACATATAGACATAGACATACATGAACTCCCATAACCGTAAGGTATTCATAACGTGTGTATATATATACAAGTAATAACCCATGATAAACCCTAAAATCCAATATACGTAAAATATGACAAGTTCCCGAATATAAGTATATATAAATATCCCAATATAATCTCACACCATCATAAGTACCGGGGAAACGATCCAGCACGGGGATCGCTTAACTAGCCCGTAGGGCCCACTTTCCACCCTGCGTCTAGGGATGAGCTGTCCAACTGGGGGACTACCGCTCTACCGTACACACGCCGGAATAACCATCTCCACGTGTGTACAAACCATATTACTGTCCTACGCGCGCAGACTAAATCACTTGTCGACATCCTTGATCGACAAAACAAACTTTCCCTGTCGGCATCCTTCATCGACAAACAAGACTCGCATGTCGGCATCCTTCATCGACAACCGAGCCCACACGCTGGAATCCTTCATCAGCCTGTGTGGTCTTAGTAACCATTTAAACCAGTATCAAGAACATGGGGAGGTACATAACCAGTGCCTACCGCACTCAAATCCATCGCTATGCGATAAACAATATATATATATATATATATATATATATAACCAAACACTTTCCAATCCCCAAAACATCAAACACCCGGACATATACAAGTCCATCTATCATATAAACAACATATATATATATTCAAAGCAAGGACATCACCGTCCCAAACATATCATTCCATAATTAAAATAGACACAAGGGTCAAGTGGCCGTAAATCAAATTCGTAGTCAATGAAACGTCATATTCCTTTGAAACCATATTCAAAATATCCATATAATTATATAAGAGACCTCACGTCCCGACACAGGGCATTCCAACCCAAAGGTACATAATTAAAGTATAAAGAACTCGTTAAGTAAACTCATACCGTTAAACCAAACGTATAATCCAAAATATACATATGTATATATATATATATATATATATATATAAACATATATATATACATAAAACATAATGATCCTTTAAAATACAATAATTCAAGCCCAATCCCATATACATATCTATGTATATATATGTATGAATATACGTATAATCAATTCCCATTATTCCAAAGTATTTATTCAAAGTAAATATATATGTATAAATATATACATATATATAATCAACGTATAAGTATTTATACTTCATATGGTTTAAACGCCAAAATCGAATATGTAATCAAACGGACTACACTAACGTCCAAATATTCAATTATATAATTAAAATATAATATAACAACCCTTTTAAATATAATATCCCAAAAGATCCACAAATTCTTATCTATGTATAATAATCCATTAAATCTATATTTTATAAAGTATAATGACTTCAAGCTTAAAATAGCTCAATTATATAACCCAATTTCAATACGAAAACCATCGGGCGTTCACCACGTCCCGTTCAATACCCAAAGGTATAAATAATAATAAAATAGCCATCAGGGCCCCACAATACACCGGCAACCCAAAACATGCATATACCTCAATGCAAATCCTTTTAATACATTTCAATCAAAGTCAAACCAAGACTTTAAAACAATCATCACATTCAAGATTTAAGAACGAAAACCTAACTTTTTCCCAACTCAACGTGCACGTACACTCGTACGAAGGATTTTAAGGTCAAACTACCTCTTAAAACCAGTGGGACCGCCCCAGAAGACTCACGGTCAACCGACGGTCAAACACCCCGTTTTGGTCAACCCCGGACCCGTTGGGCCCACGACCTCCAAAAGATTCCGGACATTCCTAGAAGTCCAACAAAGTCAACTACACTGCAAGGCGACCTCGGGAGAGCCTCGGTCAAACCTGGTCAAACTTGGTCCAACCGACCCGAATAGGTCAACCCGGGCCCGTGGGTCCCATGACCTCCAAACTTAGATCCGAAAGTTCCTACAGGTTCACTACGACTTAGAGAACACGTCCTGAAAGTTTGGTCTCGATCGGGCAGTCAGATTGCTCACGATCGCACGATCGCACGATTACACTTTAACCTAAACCTAGGGTTTGTGATTTCGGTGTAACCGGGACTCCAAATCACAATCCGTCAAATCCTACACGATCCTAAAAATACGGGGAACAACATACTTGGAAATGGGACCGATCCAACGGCCCGAACATATCGAACCCGGAAAACACATAATAGGCGTAAATCCGTTCGACCGTCAAACGATAACCAAAATTGAATCCTAGCACAACTACACGCTCAGGACGACATGGGGAACATTTTAGGACACAATGCACCACCATAACAGTGCCCCGACACCCGCCGGAATTGGGTGTGCATAGTAATTCCGGTGACCGGAACAACTCCAAACCAAGGGTCAATACTTCAGGTATAGGTTCAACTCAACAAGTGGAGCATTTTATTCAACTATGGCAACACCTAGTTTGGCCGGCAAGTGGCCGGAAATTCCAACTCAAAACCAGCCTAATATAGGTCTCTAAATCGAAGGACCTAGGCTTGAAACCAATCTACAATACATATATAAATGGATAGAGCACGAAGAGTAGATGAAGTTTCATACCTCACTCGACCAAAGCAGTTGCCGGAGTCGCCGGAAAACTTCGTCGGAAAGTTTGATAACCATCGAACTTTCAGTCGCTCCAGTTTAAAATCCTTGAGCTTTCGAGCTGGGATAATGGGCAGGCTATGTGGAGGAGGAAGAGACGAAGATTTAGGGACTGGAATCACCTGAATCGGACACTTGTGGAGGGAGAAATCGCCAACCAAAGTTTGGCCCGAAGAGAGGAAGAAAAAATGAGAGAGAAGGAGAGCCGTCGGGGAAGAAGAAGAAAATCGATTTTTACTGTAGCGGTAATGTAGCCGCTACAGTAAAAATCAGAAATTCTCTTTTTTATTTTTTATTTTTTTTTTATTCTAATCGCTTCCCGATCGTTACAACTCGGAATTCGGTGTACCGCATATCCACGAACCCGTTTCGACGAGCCGGACTCAACGGCGCAACCCATTTCTCCAAATTCCTTATGGAATTTTTAAAGTGCCTAAAGTACCCTTAATCCCAGTGGCAAAACTGTAATTTCACCAAAATTATTTATTTGACTAAACAATTGGGATTGAATAGTGAAATCGGGTCAGGGATGTTACACTTCACAAGTTTAGCAATTTGAGAGAGAGATCAAAGCATGAATTTCTTTCATAAGAAAAGGGTTTCGAGTGGGGAAAGGAAGAATTAAGAGGACACTTCACCAGTTTGCTTGACAAAGCTTGGTTTCGAGTGGGGAAAGGAAGATTTCGAGTGGGGAATTTCTTTCATAAGAAAAGGGTCAGGGATGTTACACTTCACCAGTTTGCTTGACAAAGCTTGGTCGTGCTCTGGAATGGTGTGTGTTACTGGGTAGAGGGAGCCTTCTTTTATAGGCACTTGGGACTCTAATTCTATGATCTTCCACCCCCATATTTTCCTTTGCTTCTTTCAATTCGTTCATTTTGGTGAAATCTCCTCCATCAGAGCGCAGGCTCCTTTGAGTTCCAAGGTTTTATACAGCTGGTCCTCCCTATGGGGGTGGTGTGCCGTTTGCTTTTCTCCCTTGGTTTTCAAACTAAAGCTTGCAGAGGAAAGGGGAGCAGAGAGGAAGCTGTTTGTCCAGTGAGCATTCCTCATACACCTGTGAACTCCCTTTGGTTTCTTTACAGTGGTTCCTAGTTTACCGTTTATGGAGCTTTTACAGGGGTGAAATACGATGTCAGCTTTTTAACAAGGATTTGGGCTGGGCTTTGTTCGCAGGTACTGGGCTATGGGTGCTTTCTTTTCCAGCAGCCTTTGTGTTTTCGTCAGGTTGCTGGAAGTGGCCTATTTATTTTGGGTGTTTTTTTAGCTAACGTGGGATTGCCTAAGGGCCACAACAATCTATGGGATGTTCTCCTAAGGCATTGGATCCCCTTTTCCCTCTCTCATGCTAACCCATGTATTTGGGCCCGTGGAATGGGCTTGAGTTTTAGTGCCCCCAAGTGGCCTAAAACTTTCATTCCTTGGACCCTCAATGGGCCTTGTGAGTGCTCGTACCCATCCATACCACAACCTTCTCAGCAAGCCCCGGGTGATTACGTGGCTTGGGCCCACTTAAGCTTGTAGCACGGCTTGGCATTAGAATAGCAGTCCTTATCGCGTGTCTATATGTCATGCTTGCGCTTGAGTTTTATTGTGACATAATAAGCCATGATTTGGGCCGAGTAGCATTGGATAAGTTGATGAGCGTGAACTTATAAAGGCGGTGCATTTTTGGCCATTTTGCTCATGCTTGCTTGGCGTGACATGTAGCCCACAGCTTATGTAGGTGCACCCTACAATTTCTCGCATGTCCCGATCGTGCTTCTTTTGTGATTAATTTATTTGCGCTGGGCCAAGAATAAACTTGGGCCTACCCCTTGGATTTTTGGGCCTCAACAGTATGAAAAACACATCCCAATAAAAGCTCAAGAGTTCCTTAGAAAGGTAAATAATTGTTTTTCAAGCTAAGGTGAGGAAATATAATTGGTTAAAAGAAAGAAAAGGTTTACATGTAGGCTCAAATTGGTTAACAATGGAAAATCATGCTTAAGCATGCATAAGGTTAGCTTAAATGTCATAAAATCAACTTGCATAAGAATGAATGACTTTTAAGTGTTCAACCAAATCAATGAATAATGAGATCAAACAATAACTTTGATGACAAGAAAATAAGAGTATGTATATAACACTCATGAATGGAAGCACAAGGCTCAAAAGCTCACATTATATGGTTATACAAGTTTAATTTATGCTTGATACAATTCATTGGATCATGCATCTCCTTTAATTGGAAAATTATGAAACAATGGCAAGTGTAAAGAAGGTTTCGAATATATCATGCTAGAACGATGCCAAAAGTTTTATTTTTTTATTTTTTTATTTTTAATAATTTAAAAATTAAAATTTTTTTAATAAAAAGAAATCCAATTTTCATTTAAGTCATGCAAACATTTATCACAATCTTATCATATGTCTTCGGAAAGTGACTCAAAATAAAAACAAAGCAAGACTAGAAAAACAAAAAAACAAAAAACAGAATTAAAAATTTAAAAAAAAAAAAAAAAAAAAAAACCAAATTTACTTGCTAAACTCTAATACCCCAAAACCTAGAAATGAACATTGTCCTCAATGTTTAAAAATTAGGCACAAGCAATGTCATAACAACAAATGAAAGGTATTAAAGCAAATAAATATCACACAATACAATAATTGAAATACAAAAACAAAATAAAATAAAATAATTACAAAATAAAAATTGCAAAACAACCAAACAAATAAAATAAAAATAAAAATAAAATAGAAACGAAACAGCAAGCCCTAAACACACAAGCCTACGCAAATTGAAACCCAAAAACTTTGAAGCTCAAAGCCCACAATTTGAAACCCAAACCATCGTGAAATCCGACCCGTTTGTTTTTAAAAATTATTTTTCTAAAATAAATTTTTAAAATTTTTAAAATTTATTTATTTAAATTTTATTATTATTATTATTTTTTTTTTATGTGAAACGGGAGTCCATATGTCGTCTCGGGCAACACAGCAGGAGCGACGTGTCGACACATAGAGGCGCTGCAAAGCTTTTGCGCTTCCCCAAGTGGAAATTATGGGCTGGGAATTCGGGATGGCTTTTGTTAACGCGTTCTTTCAAAACAGTCAAATCGCAATTATGAGAGTTGAGGGACGGGTGCGATGACGTAAGCTGTAGGGGCGCGCAAAAAGCAAAAACGTAGTGGTTATGGTTCAGTAAAAAGGACGTCTATAAAAGAGAAGAAGGGAAAAAAATTACAACTACGCAGAAGAGAGAAAAGAAAGAAGGAAAGAGAGAAGAGAGAAAAAGAAAAGAAAGAAGAAAACATAAGAACAAAGGGAGAGGACAAAGACAGCTGAGGTGAATCGACGTCATCTGGAGGTGTTGTAAGTGGAGAATCAACAGCTATCAAAGATGGTAGATATGTACGCTCAAGACATGCGCAAGCAGCTGGAGTCTATTGGGCGACCGGGTAAGCACAAGAAACCAGAACACGAGACAAGTGGTGCTCAAGCTAAGAGTGCAGCCATAAATGAGATCTTTGGAAGCTCAAGTGATGAGCCCCAAGAGGCTGTGCGTGAAGACCCAAAAGAGGACGTCCATAAGGCCAAACTAAAGGCTCCTATTGTGGAATCAGGAAGCGCGCCATGATGATGAAGAATAAGAAGAAGTTTTATTTATTTGTATTTTTTTTGTTTTTTTGTTTTTTTTTTGTGTAATGCGGCTTTGTTTGAAGTAAATTTTTTTTTTTAAACACTTAGAAAAATACTAACTAACCACACCACAGAGACTAACTTTTAAGTAAACAACTACACATAAAAGAAAACGAAGAAATTCCAAAATGCAATTTTAATATTTATTTTTTATTTTTTTAAATTATTATTAAGCAAAAATACAATACCCAAACTTAAATTTTTATTTAAGCTAAACTATTATTTTTTTAAAAAAAAATTTATTTTATTTTAAGAACACACAATTATACAAACAACTCTAGGATGACCAGTTAAGGGCCTCAGAAAACATAGCCAAGGGTTCCGGGAAGGTTGGAGGGGTCACAATGGTCCCACTTAAAACCCAAACTTCTTAGACACCGAAGGTGTCGCCTAAAGAACTCCTAGACATTGCATTGACAGAGACGCTCACTGGGGTTACCAAAAGTCAGCTCATATGAAAATTCTTTTTAAATTTTTTTTAAAAAATTATTATAAAAGAAACAGAAAATTAAAATTACTAAAATAATAAAAATACAAGTAAAAGAGAAAGGATTGGAATACTCCCGCTTGAAGCGATTAGGTCAAGCATGGATGCATTTGGAGGTCGCGACTTCTCCCACTAATCCATACTTTCTATCTTATGATTGAAGTTGCCTTCTCTCTCCCTTTTTATTAACCTATCCTAAATTGCTAAAACAAACACAGAAAACTTCAAACATAATTAAAATGATTAGGAAAAAAAACTGAAATGAAAAGGGAAAACAAAAGTAAAACAAGTAGGGAAAGAAAATAGAACCAAACTATGTCGTCAATCCCCGACAACGGCACCAAAATTTTGTTAACTCGCAAGTGCATGGGCCAATTAGTAATATAGCAAGACAAGTACGAGGTCGATCCCACGAGGATTGATGATAGATTGATTCAATTTGATTCCCTGCAAAAGATAGAAATGAAAAGAAAATAAATAAAACAAGAAAGAAAGAAAAGAAATTAACTCAAGCAAATTAGTTACCATGTTCAATTTAGATTCACAGATTGATTCTAGCTAAAGTATGATTAAGCCATAGTAACTGGTCCTAACCTTATATTCCTAAATCCCTAATTAGATCCTTGTTGTCGAATCTAAATTAAGCATTAGAAATCCATTAAGCATAGAAGAATGTTTTAAACAACCAAGCATGTATCTAATCCCTGTTGTCGAATGTCCATACATACTCTTCATATTCATAGTTCAATTCGAATTAAGGCATGGTGTCTACTCTTAATTCAAACCAAGATAGCTAACATACAAGTTTTAATGGTGATCAATCATTCAAACAAGCATATTAACTTATAAGCATAATGAATAAGAACAAGAACCGTAATTGAAACTTGGAAACTAATTAAACTTGAAAACTTAAGAAAAGAATTTACATTACAATGAAAAATAAATTACAACTAAGAAAAACTTAAAGGAAAATTTAGCAAAAGGATTTTGTTACAACAATTGAGAACTAAAAAGGAAAACTAAGAGAATTTGAGGGAGAGAAGGGAGAGGAGCTCTAGAGAGATGTTTGAGAGCTCCCCGCCTTGGGTTGTGTTTGAAGGTTTGCCATAGCCTCCTATTTATAGGAGAAGGAAAGCATCAATTCCATATGCCATTATTCTTCTTGGCTTCTTTAATTCATTCTTTTTGTTAATTAATTTGACAACAAGCCTTAAGAATGATCATAGCCACCTCAAGTTCACATGAGCATCCATTTCCTTTCATCATTTGGCTAGTTCCCACTTGATGCTTTTGCTTTCTTTATTTCTTTACACAACTCACTTCTTCCCCACTATCAGCAATCATGCATAACTACGTATGACCAAGCAACAACTAGCTCATGCTTAGCTCATCATGACCATGCATTGCAATCTTCTTTTGGGCTTTGTTTTGGGCTTGTTCCTCCAATCTGAAAAATCTGAAAAATATGGATCTTCAAGCTCCTTGTCTTACCTTTCCAAGCATATGTAGCCCAGCTCAAGGAAAAATTGGAAAGACCTTCAAATGTCATTTTTGGCCCAGTAACGCAGATCCTGCCGATTTTGACCTTAAGCTACCAAAACTTGCATAACTTCCTCTAGAGGACTCGGAATCATGAACTGTAAAATGCTCCAGAAAATAGACTTCCGTTTCTTTCCAATGATGTATGGCTCATTATCTGGTTCTTCTTGAGCAAGTACAGTCCAATCCATGAAGTTGACTGATCTGCAGACACAGTTTTTAGCTCACTTGACTCCAAAATGCATTAAATGAGTCCTAAAGCTTAATACACTGAAACAAACACAAAATAGATTAAAAGCACAAGTTTAACTAAAAAACATAACCAAATCATAAGTTATAAGGGTACAAAATGATATGTAATTATGCACCGATTAGGGCCACATTTGAGAACATTTTAAAAAGCAAATTTAAAAAAATTAAAAATCTGGCAAAAATCAAAAGAAAAAAATTTCTCTTCGTCTCTCTCTCTTCCCAGCCCCATCCCACCCGGTGACTGCCTCTTCCCACACCCCACCAACCCTCCCTCCCTCCCTCCCTTCGTGCACACCGCCTTCAGAATCTTCCCTGAAGAATCCGAAGAAGAAGAAGATGATGACATATCAGAAGCAGACCTTGAGCTCCTTCCTCCGGTGACCAAAACACAGTCCATGACCAAAACCGCCATTCTCAATTTCTCATCTTCTCAATCTGGAAGGAGCAAAGGCGGAAGCGAGAGGGCCGATCGATTTTGTGCAAGGTCGTGGTGAGGTTGGCTGGGTTGGAGAGAGAGAGAGAGAAGGAGATTTTCCGCGACGTTGGCTGGGTTAAGCGATAAATTAATTTTTGGTCCACATGAAAGTCCATGTCATAAAAAAAAAGGGTCCCACTTTTGACACGTCAGCATTTAACAGACTCACTAACAATTTGGCTAACGGAGAGGGCAAATTGTAGGTTTTCCGCGTCGTTGGGTATGTACTCGTAAATGTCCCCAAAATCAGGTATGAACTCGTAAGTGACCCTATAGGTTGGGGGGTTTACTGTAGTTAACCCTTAAAAAAAATTGAAAAGAAAAAGAGAAGAGAAGTGTGGCCAATGTAGTCACGACCCTAGGGTGATATAAGGAGAAATCAAGGTGATATAGGGTAAAAAGCCGCAAAATTGGGCCAAATATTATACAAAGTGTGTAAACGTCAAAATCAAATTGTGAAGTTATTTAATTGCAAAATATGGTATTGTGAGCTATTCAAATTATGTGCCGTACATTTCAAATGTCAATGATCTTGTTTACATGATATGCTCTACTTTGTTCCTTATACTTTGTGTTGCCATATCCATTCTTTGTCCAACCATTACCATAAACCCCATTACATCCACGAGTAAAGTCCTATTGATTTTGGTTTAGTTTGGCAAACTTGTGTTCATTCTTGTAGTAATTCATATCGTTGTTTGAGATGCATGAATTGTATCTTCATGGCTATTTCACACACACACCTTGAGCATGATTTGTGTGAGATTGTTGTCCCTGTCTTCTTCTCCTCCCTTTGCCTTTTATTTTCTTCTTGTATTTCCTTAGCTTTACTTTGTTTTTCTATCATTAGTTTTAATAAACATCTTGCTGGTCTTTTATAATGGTTTGAGTTTATAAAGTTTGATTTCATTCATGAATTCTTCTTCACTATTTTAATGGAGCTATTTTGCATCCTTTGATTTATCACCTGAGGTTTTATGCATTATGCTCTTGTTGGGAAGTTTTGGGGATCATCTTCATTCCATCCATTAGCAACTCATGGACTACGTAGAAATGGTTCATGTGATATGGTTTCTGGGACTCCTAATGTAAACACCATGCTTTGGGGTCCTTGTGATGTTCAATGCAATCTAATCCAAACACCATGGATTTATTTGTGAGCTTCGTCTTGAGTTAATCAATTTGTTTACTTGCTGCCACAACATGAATTAGGGTAGATTCTAAAACCTCGCCATCTTGTCTTAGTTCTTTTCTTTCATTCTTGTTTTATGTCCTTTCGTGTTCATTTATGTTTTGTGTAGGAAACTGAATTGGATCATTCAATCACCAATCCTGTGGAATCGACCTCACACTTACATATGCTAAACTACCAACGGCTTGTGCACTTGCGAGTCTCACAAGTTGAGGATGCAGTTGAATCCATTTTGGTGCAGCTGAATCAACAACAACACAAGGCATCTCTAGGATCGTGTAGGAATTCGCAGGTCGTGAATCGAAGTCTCACATGCTCTGATTCAATGATTCAAAGATTAGGTTAAACTGTAACCGTCCGATCGTTCGATTGCGAGCGATCCGACTGTTCAATTCGGACCAAACTTGTAGGACATATATAATAAACCTTGTTGAACCCATAGGAACTTTCGGATCTGAAATCCGAGGTCGTGGGCCCCACGGGCCCGGTTGACCAGATTTGGAAAGTTTGACTACTTGGTTGACCGAGCGTCTTCCGAGGCTATTCCACCATTTGAAACACGTACTTGGACCTTAGGAACGTCTCGTTCGTCGTACTCACACTTAAATCCTAGGAAACTAGGATTTTATTTAAAGTTCTCGTTCGACGTATTTTACGCTAATCGTGCCCTCGTATTTATTTTAAATATGTACTCCGGCTACTCGTACTCACCAAGTGGGACCCTCTCAGGGTCAAGCAGTGTGGAACTAATGTGAATGGATTTTGTTTTTAAACTATAATCATAATTTTCAAGGATGGAAAATATGTATGATGATTTCTTGGATTATTGAGTTAGAATATATTTAACAGTTGATTATATATTTTTATGAATATATTGGAAGTATACTTGGATTTTTCGGATTTTGATTATATTGAATTGATAAATACTATTCTTTAGAATTTCTATCTATATTTGAATATATGTGGGGTACATGGGTTTTGTTGGAAAGAGGTTATGGAATATGAGTGGTTGTGAGGTATGTTAGTTTTGAGTGCTATAAGCACTACCCTATGTACCTCCCGGATTTGGAACATTGGAATATTTGTATAAAAATATTTAAAATACATTTAGGTATTGACATATTATGATTATCTTGAGTTGATATATACTACTTTCGAGAATTTCTATCTATGTTTGGTTATGTGTGGGGTACATGGGTTTGTTGGTAATGAGATTATGGAATGAGAGTGAATTATAGTTTATGTCAGTTTGAAGTGCTATAAGCACTACCCTATGTACCTTCTTGGATTTGGAACATTGGAATTGGATACTTGGAAATTTTGTGATACTTGGATATGTTGGAACCCGGGCACCCTTGATGGGGTGTTTTGTAGACAATTAAGCGGGGTTAGTCTGCGTGTGTAGGACTTGTCAATGGCGTACGAGTATTGAGGATTCTGCTGTATGTCTTGGAGCTCGGTGCCCAGTTGGACAGCTCGTTCCCTAGCCGCATGGTCAATTGGGGATTCTTCCATGTGGACTAGTCAAACAATCCCCCGGTTGGATTGTTTCCCAAATACAAGTTTGGTAGTGGTCATACTTATATATATATATATCAAAAGAAGCAATGATAAAAGATTTAGCAAAAGCCGACATTATTCCCGAAAGAAAAATTCTTTCAGAAATAATGATGAGTTTTATAGTAAAAGGAATTTTACCCCTAAGAACAGATAGTCAAATTATTCCCGACAGGATAAAAAGAAGAGTCATTTAAAAAAGAATCAGACAAAAGAAAAGTAAAATGTTATAAGTGTAAAAAATTTGGTCACTATGCTAATGAGCACAAAGTAAAAGACACAATTAAACAATTAAAGTTAGCAAAAGAAGATGAAGCTAAATTGATTAAAGTCCTCGAGCTAAATGATTCAGAGTCCGACCCTATGTCCTTAGTCAGCTCAGACAACTATAGTTCCGATAATTCCCAGTCTAGTTCACCCACTATCCAGATAGGTTGCAAAGATAAGTGCTGTAATGTCTTGAGTAAATCCATTAGTGTCCTCACCAAACAAGAAGAACAGGAAGAGTTATTAATAGGCTTAATCAGTAAAGTTGAAAGTCCAGAGTTAAAATCTGAATACCTTAGAAAACTTAGAAAAGTCATCAGTCAAGAAGAACCCAGTTCAAGTAACCCTCCTAAAATAAGTCTAAACACTACTTTAGAAAGGTTTAGTAAAAAGAAAGAAGTTACAACTTGACCCCAAGACCCTTATAAAATCTCTTTCTTACAAGTGTTGTCTCAGGTTTAGTAGTCTGAGAGAACTTTGAAGACTGAAAGGAAATTACAACTTGACTTTCCAAATGACTTGAAGTGTTTACTTATAGACTCAGGATACATTGGATTCCAAGGATGGAATGATGACTCAAAAGAAAATAACTCCTACTTTGTCGGGACATCTTCCTCTTTTGACTACTTTAACTCTGGTGAAAGTACTTTAATTATGGGGAAACTGCTTTAACTCTCGGCTCTGCTTTTCTTGAGCTTTTACTTGGAGGAATCTCTGCTTTTCTTTTTCTTGTGCTTTTACTTGGAGGAATCTGCTTTAACTCTTTTGGCCGCTTTAGGTGAGAGGCTAGTCTTCATTTAAATCATATGGGTCTTGGTATCGGGATAGTACGCCCATCCGAACTTTGGCGTAGATTGACTTGGCTTTTGGGTGGAGGAAGATTGTGATTTAGTGATGGCATCGTCCTTTGTCTTCATCATTCATTTGGGTAACTTGGTCAAGGATTTGCTTAGCTAATTCTTTTAACTCTTTCTTCGATCTTCCTTCGATTGGGAGGGAAGAATGAGAAGCGCTTGGAGAGGCAACTTTGGTAGCGCTGGAGGGGCGGAAATTCTGTGTTAACTTGGTAAATGATTCTGTCAATTCCAAACTTATCCCACCATTTAACTGAAAAATGTTGGGATAAAACTCTGGTATCCCAATTTACTTGATAGGTCCATTTCAAAATCCAAGGAACTTTGTATTTGGCCATGAAATGGAGAAGATTAGGAAAAACTTGTCCGACTTTTGGAACTTGAATTTGTGATTGAAGTAATTAACTAATTGTTGGAAGCGCTTGGAATGATTTCCCAAAGGGTGCCATGGATTTCCCACCAACGGAGAAACCAGAAGGAAATTGGTTCTTGAACTTGGCATCAAAATTTATGAACCAGGAGTCACTAAAATCAGGATCTTTGGTGAAAGAAAATTGTATACCGGACATCAATATAGTCACCATAATTGTAATCGTGGCCTGTTGAAGAGGTAGCGATCATAGGGTGCTTACTCCAATCTTGTTGACTCAGGATTTGTGAATGTAAAGAGAATGAAAAAGGGTAACATTGGGGTTATCCCTATCCTTGATTGGTTTAATATCAATTGACTATGACTCATAGAGAATATCTCTGTAAAACTTGATTGACTTAGAGGGATGACTCGGGAAGTAATGGAGATTAGGAGGAAAATATTGTTTGGCTATTTTAACTGGGTCAGAGAGATCATCATAAATTGACTCAACAACAAAAAGATGACAACGACTCTTGGGAGTATAAGGAGACTTTTTGTAAGTGACTGGACTTGAACTCGGAATTGGTGAAGGAGGGTTAACTATGAAAGGATCATAGCTGGAAACTAGGGCTGACTGGTAATTTAGGCGTAAAGAACTTGAATTTAGAGGGTTGAATCTATTGCTAAGCTGGAATTGGAGAACACCCGAGGAATGGGATGACACAGGAGGTTGGCTCTGTTTTAACTAGATTCATGGAACCGGGGAGGATTCTGGGTTGACTTGATTGACTGCTTTGAATCTCCTTGTCTTTTTTGTTGGACATCTTTCTGCTTGATTAGCCTGTAGGAATTCTCTTGTAAGGAAATCAGGAATACTATTTTCACTTCCTCTCAAATATTTTAACTCGAAATAAAAAACACTCAAAATTGCTTGCCATCGTGCAAAGATCTGTTTAGATGCAATGTTTTGAACATCTTTTTCTAAAACATGTTTTGCAGATTTGCAATCAACTCTAACTAAAATTTTTTGATTTAATAAATCATCTTGAAATTTACTAATGCATAATACTATAGATAAAAATCTCTTTTTTAATAGTACTATAATTACTTTGTGACTGTGTCCAAACTCCAGGAAACGGAGAATTTGTTCAGGTGACTCAGGGGTGACTCTTTGTTTCAGGATGCCTCCATAACCTATTTCAGAAGCATCAGTTTCAACTATCTTAAATGAGTTAACTGGAGGGATGCCAAGGCATGGAAGTGATTTAACATGGATTTTGATTTGTTTAACTATTTACGTGTGATTTGGAGTCCAGCGGGGATTGCTTTGGAGACGATCAAATAGGGGTTTGCATAACTTCCTTAGATTACGGTAGAAATCGAGATATAATTAAGGGATCCTAAGAACCTCTGGAGTTGACTTTTATCAAGGATTTGGTGCGGAAACTTATCGGCAAATTGGATAACTCGATCAATTGGGCTTATTTGTGACTAAGAAATATTGAAACCAAGAAATTTGACATTTGTTTGGAATAACTTGATTTTCTTAGCGGAGATAACTAGACCATTGGTTTTGATAACTTGAAGGAATTTACTCGAGTGTTTCCAATCTTTGCTCAATAGACTCGAGAGAAGATTAGAACGTCATCAATGTAAACTATGGAAAACTGACTATATTGATTAAAAATTTCATTCATTATATTTTGGAATTCACTCGGCGCATTTTTAAACCAAACGGCATGACATTCCATTCATAATGACCAAAGGGAGTAACAAATGCGATTTTGTATCTATCGACTCTTGGATTTGAATTTGCCAAAAACCACTCTTCATATCAAATTTACTAAAGATAACTGTTTTTCTAATATGTTTACTAAATCTATTTTTATTAGGGATCGGATACCTTATCCATTCTAAGACGGAATTAAGGGGCTTGTAATTGATAACTAAGCGAGGGGCTCCTCTTTCTAACTCACCATTTTTTTTTTAACATAAAAGGTTGGACAAGACCAAGGTGACTTGCTTTTCCTGACTATTCCTTTTTGGACTAACTCAGTGACTTCCTATTTTCATAATTCCATTAACTCTAGACTCATTTGGATTGGTCTGGCTTTAGTGGGAATATTCTTTCACTGAAAGATTTGACATAAGGTAAAGTAACGACATGTTGCTTTCGATGCCAAAAAGCATTGGGCATATCAGAACAAACCTCATCTTTTAAATTATCCTCAAATTTACTTATTTGAGACTGTAGGACTTTATCCGCTAACTGTTGTTCTATCCTTTTAAACTTAACTTCTTCTTTAAGAAAATTAATTTGTTTTGTTTTATTTTGGATTAATTTAATTGACTTAGAAATTGTAGATTTTTGAAGAGATCTAAGACTATGTAATTCATGTTTGGTTAAGAATTCAAATTTAACTTTTTCTCCTAAATGACTCAAGTGACTCCATCATATTCTACGAAAGGGTAGAGTAGAGATATAAAAGGTAATCCTAGAATTACTTCATCCGTGATGTCCTGGATCCGGACAAAGGATGTCTTAAATCATATTTTATTACGGCAAACATGGGCCTTAGGTAATTCATATTTTAATTTTAATGGTTTCTTCTTTTGACTTCTTGTAATCTTTGGTTGGGATAAGACCTTCTTGAATACAATTTAAATCAGCTCTTGAATCAAATAAGGCAACTATAATTAACTCAAACTCATTAATGAAAATACGACTCGAGAGTACCATTTTCTAAAATTAATTCGTTTAATCAAATTAACGACTTTATCACTTTCGGTATCTTCTTTGTCGGAAGACTACGGTTACGATTCGATTACTAGGTTTTGTTTTCCAAAGGGGTTCTTGGACTCTGCCTTGAATTCCATTAGGCTGACTAGATCTTGCTTTATTTCATAATTTTCAGTTTGTAATTTCTGGCTTATTTGCTTTAAATCTAGGATTTCTTTTTTGACAGTTTTGACTTCTAGCTGAAGATCTGAAGGGTAACTTCTTTCTTTTTACTAAACCTTTCTAAAGTAGTGTTTAGACTTATTTTAGGAGGGTTACTTGAACTGGGTTCTTCTTGGTGATGACTTTTCTAAGTTTTCTAAGGTATTCAGATTTTAACTACGGATTTTCAACTTTCTTGATTAAGTCTATTAATAACTCTTCCTGTTCTTCTTGTTTGGTGAGGACACTAATGGATTTACTCAAGACATTACAGCACTTATCTTTGCAACATATACGGATAGTGGGTGATCTAGGTGGGAATTATCGGAACTATAGATGTCCGAGTGACTAAGGACATAGGGTCGGACTACGAATCATTTAGCTCGAGGACTTTAATCAATTTAGCTTCATCTTCTTTTGCTAACTTTAATTGTTTAATTGTGTCTTTTACTTTGCACTCATTAGCATAGTGACCAAATTTTTACACTTATAACATTTTACTTTTCTTTTATCGATTCTTTTTAAAGTGACTCTTCTTTTTTATCCTGTAGGGAATAATTTGACCATCTGTTCTTAGGAGTAAACTTCCTTTTACTATAAAACTCATCATTATTTCTGAAGGAATTTTTCTTTCGGGAATAGTGTCGGCCTTTGCTAAATCTTTTTCATTGCTTCTTTTGACTTGTCTAGGCAGAGGCTGAAATTTGGACCATATTGTTCACGAAGTTTCCTAACTCATACTTGGTGACTTTCTTTACGATTATACGAGACTTGCTGATTTTTAAATCAACACACATTTTCATTTCTATTTGGTTAATTGTACTAATTATGTTACCATAGGTTAATTCATCATAGTTAATTTTTCCTGACTCATTGCTTAAGACCATTCTAATCTTATGGGCAAACAAGTTAGGGAGACCGTTAATGTATTTTTCTTTCCAAAACGGTTGATTACTATCTTCTCTTAACATAACTCTTGAAATGAAGACATCTTTATACCATCTAAAATCACTTAACTTTGGGCATCTAAGATTACTAAGTTGATCATGGATCCTGGCAGTGGTGTTACTCGTTGTTCCTATGAAATGTTCAATTATTGTATAGAGTAGGGTATTGACTCCATCTTCTAATCCTGCACCTAAATGCTCATAAAAAATAGGGTAACCATTTTCATTAAGTTTGACTGCATGGATTATGTTACTCTTTGAGGTTTACATTAAATGCTTATCCCACCAAGAACGTAAGGTTCGGTGAAACCAGTTTCTAACAAGGGCACTATTTCTTATCGTAGATTGTAATTAGTGACATAACTATTGGCAACCATAGACATGTGTTGTAACTTGTTAAGTATATCCTGTTCGGACAAACCATCAATATTCCCTTCGTATAGTTTATCGGAAGATACAAAAATTGACTCTGGGTTCTTTCCTCAAATTGAATATCACGGGTGCGTAGGCTTAGGATACCAATTTTTGTGAGACTCGTAGGATTGACTTTGTTTCTTAAACGACTAAGTTTAAGATTTTGAGAATTTGTTCGTAATTCTAAGTTGCTAAAAGCTTTTTCAATTTTTGAAATAGTACTAGTTTACGATTCATTACTAGAGTGACTCGACTCATAGTCGAGGGATCAATTGAGGCATTAGATTCAAATTGGATGACTTTGAGACCATAAATTTCTTCCTTTTCTTTACCAGGTTTTTGTTTGGTGGAGTTAACTCACTAAACATTTCTTCAATCTTCTTCATTGTCGGGCTTACTTTGAGCGCAGATTAAGCTTTAATTCTTGGAATTTGACTAAAGGCTTTTACTTTTTTGACTTGATGGAAATTTCACTAGGAATTAGTTTGTCAATTTTTGTTTCAATTTTCTCTAGTTGTTTTCCTATGACTATTAGACTTTGGTTGGTGTAATTGGTTTGTTCAATTAATTTTTTATCCTTATCATTTGGGTCGAGACACTTTGTAGGGGCTGGCTATGACTATGGCATTCTTGTGATTAATGACTATTGTTTCTACAAGGGATGAGTAGAAATGATCTTAGTGTTATCTTCCTTTTCCCATTTTTCTTGGGTCAAAGTTGTTAACTTTTGATTCATGTGGTGACGTTCTACGTAATCAAGGTAAAAGACTTCTGTCTTAGTGGTCTTCACAAAATTTTTCCAATCATTGAAAATTGCTTTTCTTTTATTTTTGGGGAAAACTTCATGGTAATTGGCTTTTCTTGACCTATTTTCAGGGGCTTCAAAATGACTTTCTAGTCTAGACCAATGAATTTTAAAAGGCTTACTCGAGTTCTTAATTGGTTATCTACTTCAAAGGTAGAGGCTTCAAAATATGTTTGTGTTGGTGATTAAGGGTTTTTGACTTTGCCGGGCTTTTATAGTGAGGTTGAATAACTTGTTCCTTTTTTCTTAACTCATTTAATTTAAAATCAATTAAAGCTTTTTCTATTTCTAAATCTTTTCAGTAATTGAGGATGACTCTGTGAGACGAATGTCTTGCTAGGATTTTAAAAGATTGACTAGGGGTTGGTAATTTGTTCTAATTGGATAGAGGATTTGACTAGTAGTTGTTGCCTACCAAAGTTAATTTTCTTGTGCCATATAAATAAGTTTGAATATAGTCTAGAATGTTTAGACTTCGTTGAATTGGGTTTGGTTGGCTCTCGGTTGTTAAGAACTAGTGCAGGGTAGCTTAACATTTGACCATTTAATTGTTTGACGAACTGTGATGTTGGCATCGGCTATGTGACTTTGGATCAATAGTGTTTGTTCTTTGGGACTTTTACTAAGAGCTTGGAAATTCGTGTTTGTTCCTGTAACTTTGTAATAAATTTTATAAATTAGAGCTAAAGGTTGACTACCGGGTAAGACATTGTAACCATGCGTTTTAATATTCAAAGTTAAAACTTTAAGAATATGGGGATCATTCAGGCTAACTGTAAAGTCTGGATAATAGTCAAAATGAACTGGACCATTACACAGGCTTGATTCAATGATTCCTAGAGCACTATCCTGGAAATCAGGAAATCGGGCATCTCTTAGGCATAAAAGGATTGAGGCATTAAGTCCTAATTTAGTTAAAGGTTTAACTGCAACTTGAACTAGACCAATATGAAGGAAGTTATTACCATCCTTTTTATGTGTTTTGATTGACTCAAGGTAAAGTAATTGGCATGTTTCATGTTCTTTACTTAAGGCATAGACTTGTTCAACTGTTTTAATATGGGTAGTTGACTTAAAAGATAAGGGTGACCAATGCTTTTTATAAATTTATTGACTAGAGATTCAGGTATATTCCAATCTTTCTGAGTTAACTCATTGGTTGACTCAAATTCTACTTGTTCTTCATTAACTACATCCGGAACTTGACTCAAGCTGGCTCTAGAACTGGAAGAATTGGTGAGTTGGTTCTTAGAAAGCGACTCATACTTACAAGTTTTTGAATTAAGACTAAAGAGGTAGAAGATCAACAGATAATCCTAAGGCTGACTCAGAGGTACCTAAGACCTAAGGCTCTTTCTCTCTCTCACTGCTCATGCCGCAACCGCTCGTGCCTCTCCTAGGACTTATCGTTTGGATTCTAGGACTTATTGTTTGGAGTCGAGAGATAGGAATCGAAGGAAATAGATAACTAAGAGGAGGACTATGTTAAGAACCAATATGGGGGTAGCTTAACATCTGACCATTTAATTGTTTGAGGAAGCTGTGATGTTGGCATCGATTGTGTGACTACGGATCAATAGTGTTTGTTCTTTGGGACTTTTACTAAGAGCTTGGAAATTCATGTTTCTTCCTGTAACTTTGTAATAAATTCTATAAATTAGAGCTAAAGGTTGACTACCGGGTAAGACATTGTAACCATGCGTTTTAATATTCAAAGTTAAAACTTTAAGAATATGGGGATCATTACCTATCCTTTCATTCTTATTTGTCGGTGAGGATACTTCCTCGCTTGCCGTGCCAATGGGCACACATTAGTTTGGGAAAGGTTTTGGAATGAGATTGGAGATAGTGTACAATTACGAGATTACGAATTTCACTATGATTTTGATATATATATATATATATATATATATATATATATATATATATATATATAGCTATGTCGGTTTTGAATGCACGTCGCTTTTAGCATCGTTTTTCTAAATGGTGGGGTTATTATATGTTGTTTTCAAACATATTGAAACTTTGTTTTTGTCCACTCACACGTTTTATGTTTTGCACCCCAGACGATAATAGAACTAAGGTGAGCAGCGGTGAGCCACGAACTTCCGAGCCTCGACTTTGTGTAGGACAACCTTTATCTATTTGTTTAGGTCGAACTCTGTTCCGTTTGTAAACTGAATTTACTTTAGATATGCTCTGTTATCGCCCATGTTAGGGTTGATTGTAAGGCCGAGGCCTATTATGTGAATTGCATGATATTATCTTATGCATATTGCTAGTTGGTGTTTATTAATAGGATAAAAATTTGGGAAATATTTGTTTTTCATGGGAGACTATGCAGACATTTATGCAAAAAGTCTCGTCACTTTTAGTAAGTGGGCCCGGCATTGGTATGACGTTGGAAATACCACAGGATTCGGGACGGGTCCTATCAATTGCATGGATTTTAAAATTTAATACTTGAAAAACAAAATCATTATTATATATATATATATAAAACAATTAAATTTTAATACATATTATTAGAGGAAAGAAATAGACTTGAATTTAAGATATAAATTTAATAATATTATGTATTATTTTTCTCTAAAACAAATGTAATTTAATAAATAGGCTTTAAAAAGGTTCGGCCCGTTGGGTTTCAAGCCAACACGGCCCTCGCCGGGCAACAGACCGGCCCGGCCCATTGGGACTAACAACCTTGTCCTGACACAACCCAAAGATACTTAAGCAGGCCATGCCCCTGCCGTACCCGGTAGGCCCGGTCCGTTTGACACCTCGATGCACATCTCATCGCCCTCCTCTTGTAAACTTGTGAAGGCCCATTGACCTCAAGCCAACAAAAATTTAAAAACATATGACTGAGTCCGAAACAGAACTAGCCCATTTACTATATCCTTATTATTTTCCATTTTATTAAGTGTAACCAAATTTTTTTCTGTATAATAACATAACTCATAAACATGATTTGGGATATAAAATCAGGTTCATGTTTAAAATTTTATTAGGAAAAAAATTGCTACTGTTTCTCAGCCCCGGCTCCGGCCTTGAGCCAGGGCAGTCAGTCCGACCGCCCTGGGCCTCATCTCAAGGGAGGGCCCCAAATATATATATTCTTTTATGTGATCATATTTTTGGTAATTAGTTATATAGATAAACACATTAATACTATCTAAATTGACTCTAGCAGCAGTGGTAACGTAGTTTTTAATGCACACCCAACCCAGGTTCGACCCTAGCTTTGTTCATCTTTTTAAATTTCTTTTCTATGCGAGTGCATGGTTCTTTTTAGTACTCTGTTTTTTTTACTTTTATTTTGTCTTCAATCATTTCTTATATACAAAAAATAAATGACATTTTGTCGGAGGCCTAAACTTTTTTATGTGGTTATAAAAGTTCTATTTTTAAATATTCTACACACACGTAAATAAAATCAAATGATTTTTCTTGTGTGTGGAGCTATAGATATATAGGATCTTCAATTATTTTTTATATACAAAAATTAAATGACACTTTGTCAGAGCCCTAAACTTTTTCATGTGGTTATAAATGTGCCATATACACACAAGTGCAAATAAAATCAAATGATCTTTTTTTTTTTTCGAACATCAAATGATCTTTCCTAGGCCTTAAAAATCTCGGGCCGGCCCTCTTGTTTCTTTAGAGTTTTCAAAGAAAATCCAAAAATGTAACATCCGTGACCCAAATTTTAATTAAATTAAATTAATTTAATTAATTATGTGAAATTACGATTTTGCCCCGAGGTTAGAGTCGTAAAGGTCACATTTGTATCCGTTGGAATTTCGCGAAACCGATCAGCGCCATTGCGACGGACTCGTCGAAACGAGTCGTAGCCGGGCGGCACGTCCCGATCCGAGGTCGAACTCAAAAGGGCATTTTGGTATTTTGGATTTTTAGAAAACCTAAAACTACCCAATCAAGCGTACACGCGTCGGACACCCAGCCCGCTCCTCTCTCTCTCTCTCTCTCTCTCCTCCCAAGCCGGCGCCTTCAACCCCTCGCAGTCTCGCCGTCAGGTCACGATTGGACCCGAGACCGGTCCCAAAAGAACCGGCGAGAGCTCCGGTCCTAACCCACCCAAGTTCGGTGGTGACCTCGAGTTTTGCGGCAATCTCGTCTGGTTCGAGCCGGAACTTCTCGACTTCATTCCGGCGGCTCCGGCAGCCATCTCCGGCGGATCAGGTATGGTTCTTCACCTCCTCCACCTGCTTAAGCCATCTGCAACCTTAATTTCGAACGATTTGACCTCCTTTCAATCCGATCCCAAACCTTAAGTTCGACGTGTTCGGACCGTCGGATCAAACCCAAACTCGGCTACGTAGTTCCCCGTATTTCGAGGACTGTGTAGAAACTGTCGGATCGAGGATTGGAGTCCCGGATACTCCAATCCATTAACCCTAGGGTTAGGTTATTTAGTAACCGTCCGATCGTGCGATCGTGAGCAATCCGACCGTTCGATCGTGACCAAACTTTCAGGATAGGTTCTGTAAGCTGTGTAGAACCCGTAGGAACTTTCGGATCCAAGATCAGAGTCCGTGGACCCCGCGGGCCCCGGTTGACCAAATCGGGCAGTTTGACCGCACGGTTGACTTTTAGTCTTCCGAGGTGGTTTGACCTGCCAGGAAGCCTACTTGACCCTAGAACCTCCCCGAACGTCTCACGTACACTTTAAACCCCGGGAATTTAGGATTTGAATTTAAATTCAATTGCGGTTGACTTTTGTTGACTTATTCCTCGTATTCCGTAATAGGTACTCGGGCTCGAGGTTCACGGCAGCGAGGACCCTCTCGAGGTCAAGCAGCGTGGGATTACTTGTGAGTGGACATTGTTTTGAATCGGCATTATTTTCTGATTGAAAACTATGCACATGAATTTAATCAATCGAATTATGGATTTTATATGTGTTTAATTATTGAATTTCATATATATGGTTTATTTGGGATATTAAGGATATATTTAATTGTTTATAAATATGTTGGGTTCCGGTTTACATATTCGGATATGGTTGGTTATTTTTGGCTACGGATATAATTATATATTTTCGTGTCGGATGTTGGACGTCACCAACGTCCGGGTGTTCTTGTATTCGGGTTTTGGAGTGCGGTTTGAATACCCTGGAATTGAAGGTATGTCAAGGGTTATATG
The DNA here is from genome assembly GCA_024362665.1 of Prunus padus. Classification (NCBI taxonomy): domain Eukaryota; kingdom Viridiplantae; phylum Streptophyta; class Magnoliopsida; order Rosales; family Rosaceae; genus Prunus; species Prunus padus. Next base: position 1,435,921 of record JANFAM010000001.1, on the reverse strand, counting down.
ATTTAGTTGGAGTGCTATTAGCACCACTTTATGTACCTCCCGGTTACTTGGTTCTTGAATGGTTAAAGGATATAACGGAACTCGGTTCACCCTTGGCGGGGTATTCTTGTAGGCCCTTGCAAGTGATCTGATGCGCGCGTAGGACTTTATTCAGCCGCACACTATTGAGGTATTTTCTTCTGTGCGTGTGCGGGAGTTAGTCCCCATTTGGGACGGCTTATTCCCTGGCCACATGGTTGTGAAGGTATTTTTCTCCATGTGGTCAGTCAACAATCCCCGTGTTGGATTGTTTCCCCGTACAAAATGGTATAGTAGTCTCTTTATGTATGGGTATCTATATATATTTATATTTATTTATTTATACTATATTATTAACTTCTGGTTCTCTTATTCTTTTGGGTAAGGACTCTTCCTCGCTTGTCGGGATTATGACACATGTCGGAAGAGAGGATTCTTAGTATTGGGAAAAGGTCAAGTCTATTATGGGATATTATGGTATTATGTTGAAAGTTTACGGATTCTTGGATTTCAATCGCTTTTGTATATAAATGAATTAATTGCATGTTTTTGACATCGTTTTGAAACGGTGGGGTTAGTATGTTGATTTCAATTATGATATAACTTTGTTTTTGTCCACTCACAATCTTTTGTTTTGCGCCCCCCAGGCAGTAGTTCGATCTGAGCCGAGTACCCGAGCCAAGACTTGCATTTCCGAGCCCCGTATACAGTAGGGCACTTCTATCTGTATTGCTTTCAGCTGAACTTATACTTTGGTTGTAAAACTAAAGAGAATTCTTAGATTGCTCTGTTATCGCCCGTTTAGGGTTGAATTCAAGGCCGGAGGCCTAGTGTATAAGCGTGTGCTTTTGCATTGTGCGTGCTGCAATTGGTGTTTGTTTGTTGTTTTTAACAGGGTGAAGGATTTTTGGTAAAGTCCCTTTTTCGGAGGAGACTGCCGGTTTTTCGGCAGAAGTCCCGACCATCTTTCCCGTGCTTTGGGGGAAAGATGGTAGGTTATTTAGTGAGCAGGCCCGGCATGGGTTAAATGCCGGAAACACCAAAGGGTCCGGCATGGATCCCGAGGGGGATCCGGGTCGGGTCCTGTCAAAAAAGAACTGATTTTGAACAAAAATCATAATCATAAAAGAGAGTAAATCAGACGCGCATAAACTAGAAAAATTTGTTATCATCCTGAAACAGGAGCAAGTACAGTGTAAATAATTTCATAATAAATCTCAATAAAAGAGAGTGAATTAGACTCTAAACTTAATCCCTCTTGTATACCTGATAACCCTTCTCAATGGAAAAAATAAAATTGAGTGTATAAGTAAGAGATTCAAAATCAATAAACAAGACCAGAAATAGGCAAATCAAAGTACTAATGAAGACAAAAAATTAAGAAGGAAATTAAATCACAGAGAAGTTTTGAACAGCTAGTTCAAAGAAGGAAAAATCAATTAAATGGTGTTTTAGGAATAATGGTGGGTGGAAATATAGAATTTTGCTTTTTCAAATTTATATGGTGGGTGAAAAGATAAGATGGGTGGGGAAATATGACAAAGAGGTGGAAATAATAGCACTCTTTTTTAATTATCTGAGAAGTTTAATTCAATGAATTTATAGCCGGTTCGAAGTTCATATATATGGATATAATTTGATGTCGTTTGATTTTATGTTTAAAAAAAAAAGCCCGGCCCATAAAATGCCTAGGCCTTAAGAACCCAGCCCAAGCCCGAACTTTAAAAATAGCTTGGGGCTACATATTATTAGGTGAAGAAGACTGGGGTTAAACCTCAGCCGTTAGAAACATCCAACGGCCGAGTAAGATCATATTTATTTGTTCAACCCTAACCCCGATATCTTTCTGTAGTTTTTGGTTTTGTACGCCGTCTGTCCCATCTCATTGAGCAAGTCCTCCTACTACTCCTCCCAATCAATCAATATGACAAACCCTGCTGGTCTTTTGGTTCTTGGTGTCGTTGCATTTATGGCCACTTATTCTTTTTCGAGAACGCGCGCGGAAGACATTGAGAAGCTGAATCGTATTGTTAAGAGCATCTCCAAGAGTAGTAGCAAATAAAACTCTTCAAATTGAAGTTTGTTGACCTATGTGGCAATTTGAAAAGCTTTATTTGCTACTTGAATAATTTTTGCTCCAACAGACTTTTCAATTCAATTAATGCAATATCATGGAAAAGAATGAAAAATATGAAAACATGTGAAAAATGTCTATGTATTTATTATATGAAAAGAAAAAATGCATATTTTTAACATTTTCAAGGTAGGTTTTGTTTTTCCAAAGTAAAATTAAATATTTGAAGAGCCAAAGTCAACTTACCAGTCCTGAAGAGAGAGAAAGAGGTTGCAGCTTTGATGACTGGGATTGAAGAGGCTGTTGGAGAGAGTTTTTCTGATGTGGCTCACCTATTTTAGAATTCCAAAGCTGTTGAAGAGGCTGTTGTAGATGCTCTAAGAGCATCTCCAAGAGTAGTAGCAAATAAAACTCTTCAAATTGAAGTTTGTTGACCTATGTGGCAATTTGAAAAGCTTTATTTGCTACTTGAATAATTTTTGCTCTAACAGACTCTTCAATTCAATTAATGCAATATCATGGAAAAGAATGAAAAATATGAAAACATGTGAAAAATGTCTATGTATTTATTATATGAAAAGAAAAAATGCATATTTTTAACATTTTCAAGGTAGGTTTTGTTTTTCCAAAGTAAAATTAAATATTTGAAGAGCCAAAGTCAACTTACCACCTGAAGAGAGAGAAAGAGGTCGTGACTTTGATGATTGGGGTTGAAGAGGTACATTGGAGAGAGTTTTTCTGATGTGGCTCACCTATTTTATAATTTCAAAGCTGTTGAAGAGGCTGTTGGAGATTCTCTTATGGCACTCAAAGCTGAGAGGTAGTTTCATCATATCTTATTCATTTTGATCACAAGATTTTATTATTATCGTTACTTTTCTTTGTATTCTTTTTGTCTGTTTTTTTCCGTAATATCTCATAATTTTTTTCGTCTTCTTATCTTTGTAAATTGGACTTGCCTTGTATGCAATTGGCAGGATGTCGAAGAGGCACGCACGACAGACTTCGAGGGACCCCAAAAGCGCATCACTCAGGTCTTCTCTTTCTCTTCTTCTTAATTTGGATCTTATATTTCCTGGGGGAGTTTATTTTATTTTATTTCCCTTTTATCATTATAATTAATAAATAATAACAATACTCATAAACATGGTTTGGGATATAAAACCAGGTTCATGTTTAAAATTTTATAAGTGAAGGAAGTTGAGGTTCCACCCCAAAACCAATTGGCAATGGGGGGAGTAGCCCAACTCCTTATAAACCTAGGCTTGGTCCCTTAACTTTTCAATGTGGGATAAATACTCTCAACACGCCCCCGCACGTGTGGCGAACTTTCAAGCCTAACACGTGGACAACACATATTGGGTGACGTGGGAGCACGTGTGGCCGTTGGGCCCAACACGTGAAGCCTTGCTCTGATACCAAGAAGGAAGTTGAGGTTCCACCCCAAAACCAATTGGCAATGGGGGGAGTAGCCCAACTCCTTATAAACCTAGGCTTGGTCCCTTAACTTTTCAATGTGGGATAAATACTCTCAACAATAAGGAACAAAACAAGGTTTGGGATATAAAACCAGGTTCATGGTTTGGGATATAAAATTTTATTGATTCCATATACCTAAGATACCTACGTTAATTTACTGTGGTTGCAAAGGCCACTGTTCTCCCCATATTGTTGCACTCTGATTTGTGCATAAAAAAATCATTAATAATTTTTGGATTCCAAACAATAAGTCTGTTATTAATTTTTACAAAGTATTTTGTTTATAATATTCCTGATTTCTGTTGGAAGTACAAAGGTTGCAGCTTGTGCAAAGCATTTTGTGGGTGATTGGGGAACAGCCAAAGGCATCAATCAGAATAACACTCTGATAAACAAACACGGCTTGCTCAGCATTCACATGCCAGGCTACTATAACTCAATTATCAAGAGATGAAGAGTCCTGGTTTTTTCCAGGGTTACACACATATAATATACTAATACTGAGGCTGAAAGCCCACATATACAATCTCGTCCCCTGGGAAATAATTGGAGACTACCATATAAGTAGGAACTAGTAAACTTTTCTTTGGACTCGTTCTTGTCCTGTCTGTCTGGCCGCCATTTCTACTTCAGTGAGCTTGTTTAACTTATTCAATAATTTAGTCGATATGATTTTCCATTATGCTGAAATTCTAAATTGGCTTGTCTATTGCAAATGTTTTAGAATCGAGTTGTGTTTGATTTAGATTTAGGTATGTTCATAGAGGAATCCTCAAGTGTGGACTTCCGCAATGCATACATGTCAACAACCTATCTGTGTGTCTGTGTTAAACCTATTAATAACCATGCACTCTCCACTGGTTATTGACATGTCCTGATGTTCACACCTCAGGAATCACCGACATTTATAGTTTGACTTCCCTTGTTTTCCAATAGGACCTATGATAGATTTACAACGTACTACATCATTGATATGTACCGGGAATGGAGGAAAAAACAAACCTTTCTGGACACTCTTAGGTTTTGTTTGGGCCCGAAATCTATACATTAAGCCCAAAAAAGAAATTGCAGAAATCTAAGTACATAGGTTATTCACCAAAGAAATAACCATGTATTTAGTAACGGAGGGCCATTAAGTTAAAATTAATTGCCACTAAATGGCGATTAAATTAAAAGAGTAAGGTTCAGAAATTGGGCCAGGCCGTCTTCAGAAAAGAAACCTCTGTCAAACCAAAGCCCAAGGCCCAAATGACGAAACAGACTCGAGAAATGAAGCAGGGCAAGTTGATTACGCAAGTTCCAAAACTGACTTTGGAAGCTGATTGAGTAAAGCGATGACTCACGGGGATATTTTCACAGACAGAGCCTTCTCCTTGAGCAAGCGAGAGTCTCATCAAAATCAGAAAGTTCTTGAAACAAGTTTCAAAAAGTAGGGTGACGGCTAAGAATATTTTTCTGTACAAAAGGAGAAAGGATGTTTCTTAGAGAACAAGTTCCGAGGAGAAAAGAAGGTCCGTTTCACGAGATAAAGTTGATAGCAACTACTTCTTATCCGAGGTCAATTATTTCCTTTTAAAACTAGAATATCTTGGGATATTTTAGGGGTATTAGATTAAACATCTCTATAAAAGGAAATAAAGGCCAAATTCAAAAGAATCATCCAATCAACACAAACAAACTCTCAGTCAAAGCGAACAAAGATCTCTTGATCCCACATACTCAAAGCAGAGAAAAGCTGTTGTAAGAGCCGGATACCACAGAATGCATTACTTTACAAAGCCCAAACAAGCAAAACTCAGTTCATATCATCATATGAAAACCTCAACAAAATTTTCAGAAGCTTTTATAGCTTTCAAAACATCCCAAGGAGCCATCCTCGGGGCAATCCAGTCGAGCAGGAGCTATCTTACGAGAAAGTCAGCGAACTCGGGTTTACGCCACTGAGAACAGCGAGCAACGGTGAATGCGAAGCAGATTCAACTCAAACGCTACTAAGACTTTGGAAGAAACAAGATAGTCACTTCATTTCAGGTCAATCCAGGTGAAGGAAGTCCGTCGAGCGGCCCGAACAGCGAGCAGGCGCAGACTCTCGATTACGCTGCGGACTTAGCCTCCCCATGGCTCAAATTGATGAAAAGCTCTGCCAATCTCCGGTGTTGGTATTGATTCCCGGCTAACTCCCGTTAGTTGAAATTATTGCTACATGAATTCCGAAGATCAAGCGATTCTGCTGAAATTTGTTATCTTTATGTAAGAATATTTTGCTAGAATTTCCCAATTTATTAGTGTGAAAATTATGAAGTCCTCACTGTCCGAGGCATAGAAAAGAACTTACTTGGGAGATTTTCCTCACCCAAATGCACAATTGCTTTCTTTTTATTAAATGACTTGGGGCGCAAGTTATTTCGTTCTTTAAAGTCTGTTAGAAGTTTGTTAACTTGCTAACAGTGGCACGCTCAACACACCAAAGAAAGTTAACTTGATAGACCACTAATGGTTTTTTCAAGCTAATGGGGAACTTTACCCTGCCATCACAGGTACTAAACAAAAAGGGGTGAACAGGCTTCTTGCTGCACTATTTTAGGTTTGCGTGACTTGATTACTTTATCTATTCTTTGCATGCAAATCCCCCTCAACTGATTCAACACCCAAACCTGAATCAGTAACTCAAAATTGTCACATTTCATCTAATGTACTTATGAAACAATTATTTCTAACGACTTAAGTTGTTGAAACTACATCGCTGTTCTTTTTGTAATCCCTCGTCCTAACAAAAACTGTACATAACTCTACTTTTTCGGCCCACCACCTGTCCCTCATCCACCCTATTCTTTTGTTACTTGCTTTGGTAAATGGTAAGGTGGTTGTTGTGAATGAAGATGTACCGGAAAATTCACTCGATATCTGGAACTAACTTAATAGTCCTAGATATATACACAATGTTTTACATGTGTCTTAAGCCCTTAGATCTATCCACATCTAACGGTTCAGGATTTATTTAAGATGAACAAAATGTGCTTTTATTACTTTATTGGCAACAACAGAGACTTCTAAAACTTCTATCTTCTTTTTTATTAATTTATTTTTTCTGGTTATCTCTCTTTAATTTGATCGCATGTCTACTTCTGCATTTCTCAACTATCTTCTTCGCTTTCTTCCTCTACAACTCCATAACCAATCTCCCTCTGCAGCTCGGTTCCTTCAGCAACTCCCTCTGTAATTTCTTCACTTCAAGCCATGCTAGTACATAAGTTGCTTGTAAAATATCTGATTTCACCAAATAAGATAACTACAACGAGATATTATATTGGTTTTGTTATGCTAGTACATAAGTTGCTTACCCACTGTTATTGTACTGGTTTTGTTCTGCATCCACTTATTTCCTTTTGTTTTTAGCATGTTAGTCGGACTTGACTTGTTTGTGTGTGAATAGGGATGCAAGTGTGGGGAAGATGCCAGAGGAATAGTTTTGTGCTTCAAATACTGCTCGCCCGAGCCTCATCTCTCCATGATGTATGTGGTAGTTTATTCTTTCTATGTTCCTCAATTTGTTAGTGTAGATGTACATCTCCTTTTGTTTTTGTCACGGCTGAAAAACTCTCTATTTTATCCTGTTGGTCCTTTGTAACGCATAAGATATGTTAGACAGTCTATTTCTTAGAATGTTTTGACATTTATTTACCGAAAGGGAAAAAAGTTGGGTCTTTTGCTAAATGTATTATGTATTGGTTTACAACGGCAATAAAACTTTCCATGTGGTAGTCTTATGCTAGTTTCTTACGTCATCTTCCAATGTGGTTTTGCTATTGTCTTGTGTTGACTTATTTTTGGCTTTTGTATGTTATTAACTTGTGGCAGGTGATGGCATGGGAAGCTTGGCATTTAGGGGTATGTTTTGTTCCAGCCTGTATTTATACGACTATGTTTCGTATAAAGTATCTTCACAAGAAATTTGTTATAATTTTCTCGAAACTTGTATTAAGTATTTTAGAACTCTGCAAAAATCTCTTTTATCTTTTATTTAGTCAAATGATGTGTTGTAACATACAATCATAAAGAAACTCATCATCGATCTTGCTCCGAAATTGATTTTTGATAAGTCTCATACATGAAAATGCCCGTTCTGTTGTTGCTGTAGAAACTGGAAGAGTTAGCACCAAACGAATCAATCTATCAATTAAGTAGTATGATTGTGCTAATCTTGTTTCAATTAAGCATTGAAGTAATATAGGAATCGAATCAAGATTCTTGAAGGCTGGAATGCGATCCATATTAATCTTATAAAATCTCAATTGTTGATGTAAAGCTTGCAACTCAGTTGTACTAAAATCTTGAGGATAAAATTTCTCAACATGAGTGCATGTATCACCAATGTTAAATCGCTTGAAAGCATCATGAGAATCCAATGCTGAGCTAAGACAAAGGAGTTCAACAGTTCCATCTGGAAATTGAGTATTTAACTCCCCAATTGATAATCTATTATCTCATTAAATACATCAATATGATAATAATGCTCAAATGTTATGCAATCTTTTTGTTGACAAGAACGACGAGTGCCCGTTGTATGATGGGCACCCATATCACGCATGCAAATGTCATGTGTTTCACAAAATGATTGCACACTATGTATAAAATTATCCCAACCATTATTTCTCAATTCAACAAGCTCCATTTTTGTACCTACAACAAAATTCAAAGCATTCGCAATGTCTTGAGATTCTCTTTGAAGTTGTTAACAAAGAAAATCAGTGAATCTCATAGTTTTGTCCAACAAATTCAAAACAAAAGCAAAGTCAAAAGATAACATAGAAATTTTCATACCTTCTGCTTCCCCACGAAATTGTGAGGTAGGACCATGACGACTGATATCCTTAAGAAGTGTCTTGGTGGCACCAAATAAATCAATCAAACTCCTAATAAAACTAAAATGTGAGCCCCAACGAGTACTTCCAGGTCGTTGCAAACAACGAATTTGGTTAGCCCCTTTACCTGTTCCAGGTCTTCCAGCCGCTAGTAAGTCTTCAATTCTAGCTTGATGAGTTAATTTTAACTCAGAATGGCATTTGGCAGAAGCGTAAACAAAGTTCACAATATTATTTAACATTGGAAAAATCTCCAAACAAGTCCTACCTTTTTAGCTGCAGCATTTAAAGCTAATTGGAGGCGATAAGCAAAGCAATGTATATAATATGCAAATGGACAATCATTAAGAAATAATGCTTGTAAGCCACTCCATTGACCATACATATTGCTAACACCATCATATCCTTGACCACACATATTACTCACTAAAAGACTATGCTTATCAAGCACTTTACAAATATCAGTTTTAAAAGTTAAGGAATTAGTGTCATGAACACTCACAATATCAAAAAACCTTTCTCGAATATGCCCATCACGACCCACAAACCTTAGGATAATAGCCATTTGTTCCTTCTTAGAGTCGTCAAGTGCTTCATCAACTTGAATACAAAACTTCCCATCTTCCCCAATTTCATCGCGTATCATCTTCCTCACTTTGTTAGCAAAGATATTTAGGATCTCCTTTTGTATCTTATGTGAAATATATTGGGCATTGAAGGGTGCATTCTTCAACACAAGTTTTTCAACTTCTTTGTTCATTCTTGCAAAAGCCTTTATCAACTCAATGAAATTACCACAATTAGATGAGTCACAAGATTCATCATCACCTCTAAAAGCCATTCCTTGATTTGCTAGATATCTAATGCCCTCTATTATGATTGTAAGCCTCAACCGATTATTTGTAACTTCCTATGGGGTTGAACTACTTTGTCAATATGGTGACTCGGATCCACTTTTGGATAGCAAAATGATGTGGTGAATTAATAATGCCTACATGAGTAAGGAAAACACAATCTTTTCCACCAATTCTGTTTCCAACTTCTAAACTCATCTTGAGTGAATGCCTTATGTGAGCGACCAATATTAAAAAGAAAGCATGGAAAGCAAAATGCTTTATCATAACGAACCGAATACTCAAGCCAAGGGAATTTCTTATACCGACTACCATTAAATCCACGCATTTGATTCCCTTGAAGTGTGAGCTATTAGCAATGACTTTGGCTAAAATCTTGTAAGAGCTATTACATAAACTTATAGAATGGAACTGACCCGTGTTTTCAGGGTTTAGGGCCTTTGGAATCAAGGCAATAAAGATTTTATTTATCTCTTCCAAGTTGCACAGACCATTATGGAAATCAATAGCAGTATCTGAAACAATATTGCATGCTCAGGATCTTCCAATATTTTTTATATAGATAGCTTGGAAACCCGTCTGGGCCAGGAGCCTTCCAAGCACCCAACTGCACAACCGCCACTTTAACTTCTTCTGTAATTGGGACAAGAAGGTCACGATTCATCTCTTCTGTCAGAATTGACGGGATATTACCAATGATTTCGTCCCTGTCTCTAGGGCCAGTGGTTCGAAACAAGTTGCTAAAGAAATTATGAAATTCCTTTCCAATATTCTTTTTTCCAGCAATCCAGTTCCTCCTTCCATTGTTCAATTTTAAAACTCTATTTTGTTGTCTTCTTTGGATTGTGGTCAAATGGAAGAAGGGAGTATTTGCATCTTCTTCTTTCAACTAGCTAATTCTTCACCTTTGTTAACAATATAATTCTTCTTCTTTCCCCATCTGTTCCACCACACCTTTTAGTTCAGGTTGTCTACCCAAATTCGCATCGCCAAAGCTGCAGTTTTTAAGATTCTCCAACTCTTGTAAACTAGAGTTGATCTTTCCCTTGCTATTTACAAACATCTTCTACCTAAACCCTAAACATGACTTTGTTGGTTTGTGTTTACTCTCTCAGTTTTATTTTGTATTTCTTTTGAGATGTATCGATTTGACTCTGTAACCAATCAAATGTGAGGGTTCGAAACTTATCTTGGGCCTTGAATTTTTATATCAATGTTTTGCTCTGGGGCAAGGGCGGAACCATGAATTTTTCAACGGGTGGGCTAGTGATAGATCAATATTTTGCATATATAATCTATCTCTATTTGCATTGTTTTCGTGTGAAATTGTTTAGTTTAATGTCTTTTGTGTAGATTTTGTAGGCTATCGTTCCTAGCAAGGGTTTGGAGCAAAAACTAAGATTATGGAAGCTTAAAGGACCAAAATGGGTGGAATTATCAACTCAACAAAATCTCAAGAATTCACTATGTCATTTCATCAAACACCTGGAGTGCATACGTGCAAGTGTCAATTTATACCCACAACTGGTCTCGGTGACCAGCGCCGTAAAGTTTGAGTTAGAGAAGTTTACCATCAATTGTGGAAGTGAAGTCCTTTGCAGGTGTTGTTGAAAGTGGAGAAGACCCATGTGTAATTAGTTGGTTGAGTATGCTTTTGGCTTAGCAATGAGACAAAGGACAAGTGAGTCAGCACATTTCGAAATGGAGCAAAGGAGTATATAAAAGAATAAATTGAAAAGAAACCGTTTCAAGCTGAGCATTCGTTGAGCATTTGATACGGTGGAGAGTGGGCTTACCTTAATTGGTTTTGCGGTTGAAATATGTGTTTTGAAGAAACCGGAGCACTTGCATCAAACGACATGGAGTTCTGTAGAGTGGTTGGGTTAAAACCCAACATATCAACCATTACAACCCTTAGATTCGTTGCATTGCCATGACACCAAAGTGGGGGACCAATCAGCATGTTCATTTTCAAACAGCACTTCCTGATTTTCTCAACAACTTGACAACAAAGTCAAACTAAAATTGAAGATGACTTGACCACTTTCTCTCCAGCAGTCGTGTTTTCTTCTTTGAGGAGGAATTGTTTATTCCTCTTAGCCGCCGCCAAGCTCATGCGTTTCCTTGTCTGACTTGCTCAATTCCTAAACTCTCCCAACCAAACCCTACTTTGACTTGAAGCCACGTTTTTATTTCCTCTTTGACTTATTCAATTCTCAAGTTTCCCTCAGCCACTTTGCTTCCTAAAAAGACCAAATTCTAATCTCCTTCTTTGACTTGGATTTTCCCAAGTCTTCTCTCAATTAAAAAGTACCGCAATTGTATTTTCCTTTTTCAGATTGGGTTTCTCTTATATTCCTATTATTCCCCTAATTCCTAACCAAATATATCTTCCTTTTTTTTAAAGGATTTTCTTGTGCCTATAAATACAAACCCTTCCACCATAATTCCAGACACCACATACCATCATCTTTTCAACCACGACCTTCAACCATCATCCTACCATAATTCCTTCTCTACATTATAAATTCATACACCCAGAGAAATACCAGAGAGAGCTAAGAGTTTGCTGTTGCCGTGCTTAAGGAGCTTTTGAAGGTGTTGCTGTGAAGATTCTGAAGATCAAGTCCATCGGCCAAATCGGTTTTATGACAACAATTCTCTTGTTTATCTTTTATTTTGTCATGAACTAATTTCTCTTGCTAGGGCTACGATGTAGCCTAACCATGAATACTTAATTTTTATAGTTATATTAATTCCTGATTATTATTCCGTGTTGAGTATTTGTTACTGTTCTTAATGATTTAAATATCTAGCTAATATTTAATTGATGATCCAAACGGAGACCGAGAGGAGATGTTTGGTGTTTGCTTCTTGTAACAAATACCATGACTTGAATGAGTGCCCGAGAGGGACTAACATGACTCATGCAGTTTTCTTGCAGGTTCTCATAGAACTTAATGGGTTCTTGATTTTCTAAATTCATTGCTCGAGAGAGAGTGGGTTGTTAATTAAGAATACTTTTGGTTGAGCCCGAGAGGGGATATCGAAATAAAATAGGAGAAACCAACTGTCAACATGGATAGTAATTAGGATTAATTGGCTATAAGAATTAAGTGGAATTGGTTATGGTGAAATCGGATGCCCTAGTGTCTCATAAACTTGAATTTCCATCTTTATTTAAATTGCTATTTTTTTATAACTGTTTTAGTTTAGTTAAATCAATCAATCTTATTAAACAATTGTTCAGATAAACTTAAGAATTAATCATAATTGGTAATTAATAGGAAATTACAGTCTTCGTGGGAACGACACTCTACTTACTTCTATATTACTTGTGCGGATTGTGCGCTTGCAATAAAATTCACAACAAGTTTTTGGCGCCGTTGCCGGGGACTGTTTTATTTTCTTTTAATATCAGTATATTTTAATTCTGAGTTTAATTTGAATTTCTTCTTTTTGTTTCAAGTACTTTGCTCTGTGTATGCAACGTTCTCATACCCTAGAACTCATACCACTTGACCCAGAAATCGAACGTACGTTTCATAAGCGGAACAGAGGAAGCAAAAATCACACTTTGGTGGAACCACCACCCCAATCTATGGCGGATGAAGTTGAAAGAGCAGTGAGGGAATTTGCCCCCCCAATGGCAACTCCCTCAGCAATCCGACGTCCTGCTATTGCAGCCAACAATTTTGAGATCAAACCAGCCATGATCACCATGCTACAACATGCCTCCGTATTTTGTGGTTTGCCGAATGAAGATCCAAATACACATCTTGCGGTATTTTTGGAGATTTGTGACACAGCCAAGTTCAATGGAGTGACTGACGATGCAATTCGTTTAAGGCTATTTCCCTTCTCCTTGAAGGATAAAGCCAAGCTTTGGTTACTGTCACAGCCACATGACTCCATCCATACTTGGGATGATTTATCCAAAAAATTCCTTGCTAAATTTTTCCCACCAGCCAAAACAGCAAAATTCCGACAAGATATTATGTCATTCGCTCAGTATGACAAGGAGCCTCTATATGAAGCCTGGGAACGATTCAAAGATTTATTGCGCAAGTGTCCTCACCATGAGCTGCCAACCTGGATTCAAGTTCAGACTTTTTACAATGGGTTGAGTCAAACAAGCAGAACATTAGTTGATGCAGCAGCTGGAGGGGCGTTAATGGCAAAAACGGCTACCGAAGCATTTGACCTATTGGAAACCATGGCGTCTAACAGCTACCAATGGCCGAGTGAGAGAATGAATTCAAAGCCAGCTGGGGTCTTGGAAGTCGATGCTATGACTTTGCTAACAGCACAAATTTCTAACCTTACTAAAAAGTTGATTCTTTGAGTGTTAATACGTGAATCGAATACTAATTTTGGTTGTGATTTTTGTGCAGGTCCTCATCCCGATTCGAGTGCATCACAGGGAACCCATTTGAGTCCACGAGCAAGTCAATCAAAGTTGCAGAATTTAATCGACAAAGGAATAATCCTTATTCCAATACATACAACCTGGTTGGCGAAACCATCCAAATTTTTCCTGGAGCAATAATCAGAATGTGCAAAGACCACCACCTGGCTTCCCACCTCAAGAGAAGAAAATGAATTTGGAAGATGCGCTTACTCAGTTGACCATGTCTACTAGCCAATTCATGACTGAAACAAAGACCCAACTTCAGAATCAAAATGCTTCTATTCGGAATTTGGAAGTGCAAGTAGGCCAACTAGCTAATGTAATGAGTGGAAGGAACCAAGGAACATTGCCAAGCCAACCTGAAGTCAACCCGAAAAATCAAGAACAAGCCAAGGCAATCATACTTCGGAAAGGAAAGCAAGTGAATACAGCGATTGACTTGGAGAAAGAAAAATATGAAAAGGAGAAAGAAGCGGAGAAGTCTATGGGGGAAGAGGGACGTGCGGCTGAACCATCAATCATCACCCCACAAACCAACACAGAGGCACCCCAAGAAGAAGAAAATTCTACACCGCTTCCATCCCCTCCATTAAAGCCATATATCACACCAATTCCTTTTCCACAGAGGTTAAGAAAAAATAAAATTGATGGGCAGTTTTCGAAATTCTTGGAGATGTTCAGAAAGTTGCAGATAAACATTCCTTTTGCCGAAGCTTTGGAACAAATGTCAAGTTATGCAAAATTCATGAAAGACATGCTTTCCAAGAAGAGGAAATTTGGAGAGCACGAGAAAATCCAACTGACAGAAGAATGCAGTGCCATCCTACAACGGAAGCTTCCACCAAAACAAAAAGATAGAGGGAGTTTTAAAATTCCATGCACTATTGGAAATAATTTCTTTGAAAGAGCTTTATGTGATTTGGGTTCTAGCATTAACTTACTACCTTTATCTGTTGCTAAAAAGATTGGCATTGGTGAAATTAAACCCACTACTGTTTCTTTGCAGATGGCGGACAGGTCAATTACATACCCAGACGGAATTATTGAAGATGTTCTAGTAAAGGTTGACACACTCATATTTCCGGCAGATTTTCTGGTCTTGGATATGGAAGAAGATTCTTGACACGCAGCTGATTTTGGGCCGCCCATTCTTGATTACTTCACGCACTTTGATTGATGTGGAAGAAGGATTACTAACTTTGAGAGTTGGGAATGAAAAAGCAACATTCAAAGTCTTTGAAGCAATGAAATTTCCAAGAGAAGCGGAGGATTGTTTCCGCATTGAATCAGTTGATGAAATTGTTTCAGACACATTTGAAAAGGAGACGCCAAGCCATCCATTGGAATCTACATTGGTCCATGCTGCAAACTCCCAAGATGACAACCTCATGATTGCTGAATATGCCTTGTATTTGGATGCATCACAACCTTACAACCCGGGGAGAAGGAATCAATTCGAACCACTAGGTGCAGCACCTCCTAAGGCTGCACCCTCTGCGATAGCAGCACCAACACTCGCTCTGAAACCACTGCCAATGCATTTGAGGTATGCTTATTTGGGAACTGCTGAAACTCTATCAGTTATTATTGCTGCAAATTTGAGTGAAACTGAAGAAGAAAAAGTGTTGCGGGTTTTGCGAAAACATAAAACTGCAATTGGGTGGACGATCGCTGACATCAAGGGTATTAGCCCTTCTATGTGTATGCACCGAATTCTAATGGAAGAGGAGCATAAGCCATCTGTGGAGCATCAACGCCGATTGAACCCCAACATGAAAGAAGTAGTGCGTGCAGAGGTGTTAAAATTGCTTGATGCAGGTATTATTTACCCTATATCTGATAGTAGTTGGGTGAGTCCTACACAAGTTGTGCCAAAGAAGGGAGGGATGACGGTTGTGAAAAATGAGAATAATGAGTTAGTCCCGACAAGAACTGTTACAGGATGGAGAGTCTGCATAGATTACAGGAAATTGAATTCTGCAACCAGAAAAGATCACTTTCCCCTACCTTTTATTGATCAGATGCTAGAAAGACTTGCTGGGCACGCTTATTACTGTTTTCTAGATGGGTACTCAGGGTATAATCAAATCCCTATCGCACCTGAAGACCAAGAAAAAACGACGTTCACCTGTCCATTTGGAACCTTTGCCTATCGTCGTATGCCTTTTGGGTTATGTAACGCTCCTGCCACTTTTCGGCGTTGCATGATGAGCATTTTCTACGACATGGTGGAGCGATTTATTGAGGTATTTATGGATGACTTCTCTGTTTCGGTTCATCTTTTGATTCTTGTTTGGATAATTTGGCATTGGTGTTAGCAAGATGTGAAGAAACCAATTTAGTTCTCAATTGGGAAAAATGCCATTTTATGGTCCAAGAAGGGATTGTGTTAGGGCATAAAATTTCAGCTAGAGGTATTGAGGTTGACCGTGCAAAAATTGAGACTATAGAAAAGCTGCCACCCCTTCTACGAAGTGAAAGGAATTAGAAGCTTCTTGGGACATGCTGGGTTTTATCGTCGATTTATTAAGGATTTCTCAAAAATTACAAAGCCTCTTTGCAAGTTGCTATTGAAGGATTCAGAATTCAACTTTGATTCAGAATGTTTGGAGGCATTTAATTTATTGAAGGAAAAGCTCACCACTGCACCAGTCATTATTGCACCTGATTGGGACTTGCCATTTGAGATTATGTGTGATGCAAGTGACTATGCTATTGGAGCGGTCTTAGGCCAACGAAAGAATAAATTACTACATGTGATTCACTATGCCAGTCGTACATTGAATGATGCCCAACTGAATTATGCCACTACGGAGAAGGAGTTGTTGGCAGTGGTATTCGCATTGGATAAATTTCGTTCTTACTTATTGGGTGCAAAGATAATTGTGTATACGGATCATGCGGCTTTGAAATTTCTACTTGCCAAGAAGGAAGCAAAACCAAGACTAATCCGATGGGTCTTATTGCTTCAAGAGTTTGATATTGAAATTCGAGATAAAAAAGGGTCTGAGAATGTGGTGGCCGACCACCTCTCTAGGCTAGTCCGTGAGGATGAAGTTATAGAAGATGTTGCACCCATCCTAGAGACATTCCCTGACGAGCAACTATTTTCCATCAATTCTGAGAAAGAATTCGTCACTCCCTGGTATGCAGACTTTGTCAATTATCTAGCTTGTGGTATTCTTCCCCTAATATGTCTTTTTATCGAGAAAAGAAATTCCTCTCATTGGTTAAACATTATTATTGGGATGATCCTTATTTGTGGAAGCATGGTCCTGACCAAGTTATACGAAGATGTGTGCCTCGAGACAGAGATGTATGACATCCTAGTGCATTGTCACACTTTGGCGTGTGGAGGCCATTATGGTGCTTCTAAGACTGCGGCCAAGGTTCTACAATCTGGGTTTTTCTGGCCTACTTTGTTTAAAGATGCTCAAGACTTTGTTGCAAGGTGTGATCCCTGCCAACGTACGGGAAATATCTCTAGTCGAAACCAAATGCCCTTGAATAATATTTTGGAGGTGGAATTGTTTGATGTTTGGGGTATTGACTTTATGGGTCCATTTCTGGCATCGTATGGGAATCTGTATATTTTGGTTGCAGTGGATTATGTATCAAAATGGGTCGAAGCAGCTGCCTTACCCACGAATGACGCCAAGGTTGTGGTTAGATTTCTACGAAAGAATATTTTCACAAGGTTTGGGGTCCCTCGTGCAATTATTAGTGATGGAGGTACGCATTTTTGCAATCGTCAATTTAATTCTCTTCTTGCAAAATATGGCATTACCCACAAAGTTTCCACTCCCTACCATCCACAAACTAGTGGGCAAGTTGAAGTTTCGAATAGGGAATTAAAGAAAATCTTGGAAAAGACGGTGAATGCATCTAGGAAAGATTGGTCATTGAAATTGGATGATGCACTATGGGCTTATAGAACGGCATTCAAAACACCAATTGGGATGTCACCATATAGACTTGTTTTTGGGAAAGCATGCCATCTTCCCGTGGAATTGGAGCATAAGGCGTTTTGGGCCATTAAAACGCTTAATTTTGACATGAGTTCGGCGGGTGAGAAGAGGAAGTTGCAATTGAATGAGTTAGATGAACTTCGGAATGAATCATATGAGAATGCAAAAATTTACAAGGATCGTACAAAGAAGTGGCATGACAAGCACATCTTGAAGAAAGAATTTTATGTGGGTCAAAGCGTTCTACTTTACAACTCACGACTTAAACTTTTTCCTGGGAAACTTCGCTCTCGTTGGTCTGGGCCATTCACTGTGATAACAGTGTATCCTTATGGGACAGTTGAAATCAAGAATGATCGTGATGGTACAACGTTCAAAGTTAATGGACATCGACTCAAACCATATGTGGCAACCGCATTTCTTGAGGAAGAGACCACCGTCCTCCTCGATGATCCCAAGTAAAGGCATCCGAAAGTCGGGCTATTGACTCTAAACTAAGCGCTTGTTGGGAGGCAACCCAACTAGGTACTTTCGTTCCTTACTTTTTAATTTTTGTTTGTGTGTTTCCTACATTCATTGCTTTTCCTATTCTTTGTCCATGCTTTTAATTTTTTTTTAAACATTGAGGACAATGTTTGGTTTAGGTTTGAGGTGGGTAACAATCATTTTATTTTAAATTTTTCGTTTTAAGTTTTTTTGAGTCATGCAAAACATTGGTGTTTATGTTTCGATAATACTGTTTTCATCTGTAATGGATTTGAAGATTTGGCCCGCGCTGCCATCTTCAGTTTTTCGTGCTGAATCCAGGCATATAAGGCTCGTAAATTTCTGATTTTTCGTTTGGAAGTTACAGCTGTTTTTCTGAACAGGGGTCTGGAACTGAAATTTTTCCGCGATTTTGCACTGTTATCTGTTTTTAACATCAGTTTTCATGCAGTTTAAATCTGTTTTTCGGAATTTTGTCTCCATAAAAGTTGTGCCAATTTTTGTCTATTTTCTAAGCATATAAGGCTTGTCAAAATCCATGTTGTACTTTGTTAGATAATCACTGAAAGCTGATCTAAGGTCAAAACTAAAAGAAGCAGTTTTTCTGAAATGTGAATTCTAGTTAAAGCTATTACTTTTTCTTGTTAATAGAGATGTATATGTCATGTTTGATCATGAATGCTTTACTAGTGTGTTGCCATGAAGAGTTATTGCATTATAATCTTTTGCACTTCACAATATCATGCTCATAATGTTTGGTGGACAAGGTTACTATGCCCGAATGACTATGGAATATTAGTGGAGACTACCTTTGTGAGAACATTGAGCCAAAATCCATTCTTCGAGAGGGTTTTATTGTTTCTACTCTAAACACCCTTCAAATTTGTTCTTAATTAGATTGCTCTCATTAGGTTTGTATTGGATACTAAAGAATGTTCTTACTTTTGTAGGTACGTTGCTTCCAAGTTGGATGGACCATGAGAGATGATGTTAGGCTATGCATGTTTTCAACCACTAAAAAGCCTTTTATCCTACCCTTTTGTGTGTATCATTAACCCTTTTGTAACCAAACACTTAGCCTTTCCTTCATCACCCTTACTATCTTTAACCTACATAACCTATTTTTAAGCCATACCTTATAGCTTAGGATGTGCCAAAGTGATGAAAATAAGAGGGTTGAGCTCTACACCAAAGAATTGGCGTGTACCGAGGTGCTTGTGCTAAATTGAAATTGAAAAAAAAAAGTCTTGAAAAGAAAAAAAAATACAAAAGAAGAGAAAAAAAGAAAATATATTTTGCAATGCAAAAAGAGTAAAAGTTCAAAATCACTCCCAAAGGAGTAGAGAAGATGCACAATTCCTGGACGCTGAGTACTACAAAATGTTCAAAAGGAGCGGGCCGTGATTGTGAAGGAAGCTTTGGTATGTCCTAAGTTTTTGTTATTCCTTTCCTTTCTTTCTTAACAAGAGCCTAGCCTTTCATTACAACCAAAGTAAAAGACCTAATTGATCTTTTGGGAAATCTTGCTTGGAGGTGAGGTATGTACTCTTGTTCTTAGTATTCAGTTCTTTTCATGAGATGCTATTTTCGTAAATTGCCATTCTTCAAGCTAAGCATATGTGTTAATATTTGATTTCCATTACATAACTTCATACACATATGTGACAATTGAGTGTGAGCCTAGGATTCCGAGAGAAAATTATAGAGTGATATCCGGTGAGGATAGAGTCAAGGCGAAATAATTCCATGGCGTTCGAGTGTGGTTGTCCTTAAGCTTTGATGTTATGAGTTTTGGTACTACACGTTACACTATGATGCAATCTACTCAAAGTGGCATAGCTTTAATGATGCAAAGATGATTGGCATGCGTTGGTTTTTATTAGCTTGTTTAAAGTGGTGCCTTTAACGACTTTGTTTTGCAGTAAAACGTTTGTGGGTATCGTAACTGGTAAACCCTCAGGAGACAAAACTCCTCCTACTAGGGACACCTAGAGGTTTAACGGCTTGTGGCACATGCTAAGTGCCATCGAGCTTACCTGCGAAAGTGGTATAGTTAGCTTTTCGTTTTGTTTTTGTTTTTGTTTCTAGTTTTGCTCGAGGACTAGCAAAAGATAGGTTTGAGGTAGTTTGATAGATCAATATTTTGCATATATAATCTATCTCTATTTGCATTGTTTTCGTGTGAAATTGTTTAGTTTAATGTCTTTTGTGTAGATTTTGTAGGCTATCGTTCCTAGCAAGGGTTTGGAGCAAAAACTAAGATTATGGAAGCTTAAAGGACCAAAATGGGTGGAATTATCAACTCAACAAAATCTCAAGAATTCACTCTGTCATTTCATCAAACACCTGGAGTGCATCTGTGCAAGTGTCAATTTATACCCACAACTGGTCTCAGTGACCAGCGCCAGAAAGTTTGAGTTAGAGAAGTTTACCATCAATTGTGGAAGTGAAGTCCTTTGCAGGTGTTGTTGAAAGTGGAGAAGACCCATGTGTAATTAGTTGGTTGAGTATGCTTTTGGCTTAGCAATGAGACAAAGGACAAGTGAGTCAGCACATTTCGAAATGGAGCAAAGGAGTATATAAAAGAATAAATTGAAAAGAAACCATTTCTGAAGCTGAGCATTCGTTGAGCATTTGATACGGTGGAGAGTGGGCTTACCTTAATTGGTTTTGCGGTTGAAATATGTGTTTTGAAGAAACCGGAGCACTTGCATCAAACGACATGGAGTTCTGTAGAGTGGTTGGGTTAAAACCCAACATATCAACCATTACAACCCTTAGATTCGTTGCATTGCCATGACACCAAAGTGGGGGACCAATCAGCATGTTCATTTTCAAACAGCACTTCCTGATTTTCTCAACAACTTGACAACAAAGTCAAACTAAAATTGAAGATGACTTGACCACTTTCTCTCCAGCAGTCGTGTTTTCTTCTTTGAGGAGGAATTGTTTATTCCTCTTAGCCGCCGCCAAGCTCATGCGTTTCCTTGTCTGACTTGCTCAATTCCTAAACTCTCCCAACCAAACCCTACTTTGACTTGAAGCCACGTTTTTATTTCCTCTTTGACTTATTCAATTCTCAAGTTTCCCTCAGCCACTTTGCTTCCTAAAAAGACCAAATTCTAATCTCCTTCTTTGACTTGGATTTTCCCAAGTCTTCTCTCAATTAAAAAGTACCGCAATTGTATTTTCCTTTTTCAGATTGGGTTTCTCTTATATTCCTATTATTCCCCTAATTCCTAACCAAATATATCTTCCTTTTTTTTAAAGGATTTTCTTGTGCCTATAAATACAAACCCTTCCACCATAATTCCGGACACCACATACCATCATCTTTTCAACCACGACCTTCAACCATCATCCTACCATAATTCCTTCTCTACATTATAAATTCATACACCCAGAGAAATACCAGAGAGAGCTAAGAGTTTGCTGTTGCCGTGCTTAAGGAGCTTTTGAAGGTGTTCTTTGTGAAGATTCTCAAGATCAAGTCCATCGGCCAAATCGGTTTTATGACAACAATTCTCTTGTTTATCTTTTATTTTGTCATGAACTAATTTCTCTTGCTAGGGCTACGATGTAGCCTAACCATGAATACTTAATTTTTATAGTTATATTAATTCCTGATTATTATTCCGTGTTGAGTATTTGTTACTGTTCTTAATGATTTAAATATCTAGCTAATATTTAATTGATGATCCAAACGGAGACCGAGAGGAGATGTTTGGTGTTTGCTTCTTGTAACAAATACCATGACTTGAATGAGTGCCCGAGAGGGACTAACATGACTCATGCAGTTTTCTTGCAGGTTCTCATAGAACTTAATGGGTTCTTGATTTTCTAAATTCATTGCTCGAGAGAGAGTGGGTTGTTAATTAAGAATACTTTTGGTTGAGCCCGAGAGGGGATATCGAAATAAAATAGGAGAAACCAACTGTCAACATGGATAGTAATTAGGATTAATTGGCTATAAGAATTAAGTGGAATTGGTTATGGTGAAATCGGATGCCCTAGTGTCTCATAAACTTGAATTTCCATCTTTATTTAAATTGCTATTTTTATAACTGTTTTAGTTTAGTTAAATCAATCAATCTTATTAAACAATTGTTCAGATAAACTTAAGAATTAATCATAATTGGTAATTAATAGGAAATTACAGTCTTCGTGGGAACGACACTCTACTTACTTCTATATTACTTGTGCGGATTGTGCGCTTGCAATAAAATTCACAACAGCTAGCTAAAGTTATTAGCTTAAAATTTAATGACTTTTTTTGGGAGGTCAACTTAGATAGAGGTGAAATGGTGGATGATGTGTGAAGACGTGGGTCTTCAGCAGGTGTATGTGCCTTCAGCAAGGGCTTGGCTTCAGCAGTTAAGCTAAATAAAGTAAATAAGCATGCAGAAGACAAGATATACGGATTATCTTGCATGGGGTGTACATAGCCTGGTGGTTGGCCAAGAGAGGGGAGCCGTCGTTTGAGCAGTTCATGCACCTATACTCTGTCTCCAGGCAACATGGTAACTTTGGCTGGGTGCAGGTGAACTGTAGAAAGGTGAAGGAGATGGGGTATTTCATTGGACAGCCACCAACGTCTTAGAAGACGTGGTGGAATCGATGGTTTTTTTGCCTTTGGAGATTGGGAATGTTGGCCAGGGAGGGCGGTCCACAGACACATACCTGCTCACTTTCAGACCATAGGTGTTTGTTGTTGGTTTTTGTTTATATGTGCTTCGGTATGTATATATGCCAAATGTGTGAAGACTAATATCCTTCTTTCCATGCAGGCTCAGTGAAGTGCAATCCTGTGTCAAAGGAAGAAGAGGAAGAGATAGAATTTGTCAGAAGTGAGATTTCTGAGGAGAGGCGTGCCGCGAAGAATATTGTGACGCCAGCACTTCTGCTAGAGTCAGGGTTGATTCAAGGCAGTAAGTTTGTTGACTTCTTCCTATTCCTTTAGGGCTTTATGTTTGTTTATATTCTAACAACCATATTGCTTGATGTTGCAGTGGCTGAGGTGCCGAGAGTTGTGGCCACGGTGGGGGGCTCACTGAAGGTTGCCGTGGATCCGGAGAAGAAGCAGCAGAAGCTGAAAGAACGAAGAGAGACAGACAAGGCAAAGCAGGCGAGGAAGGCTAAAGCTAAGGGTGCAGCTAGCGCGGTGGGGGCAGAAGGGGTAGCTACAGAGAAGCGTCCTCGGGAGGACAAAGATGCTAGGTTGACGGAGGTGGACAAGAGGCGGAGGGTGTTGGAGGACTCCATTCATGATGTCATGGGTGGGACAGTGTTGCCGCCTTTTGACCTGGACCCCCCACCGAAGGTGTCGCTGGGGATGGAGGAGCTCTTCCCTGAGGGCACCGAAGACACAGACTTTGCCACGGTTCGGCGGCAAAAGAAAGAGGTAACCCTGGCAATGCATCGCTAGGAAGTGCCCCTTATGAATGCCTTCCTAACAGAGGTGAAGATGGACGCGGGGGAGCTTTCTCGGACGAAGGCCATGGGCTTCTCGGATCGGGTCCAGAAGTCAGTCCTATCTGCTACCAATGTGAGTATCCTAGTATTTGTGATGAAACTTTTTATAAATTTTTGGTTTGTCTAAAGCGAAGTCTGATGGCGTGTCTTTGCAGGCTTTTAGAGATATGTGCCTCACCCTGGCTAGGGCTGAGAAGGAGGTGGACCTGGAGAAGCGCCATTCCGAGACTGCGAAGGCGGCTACTACCGAGGCTCAAGCAGCCATCCAGGAGAGGAACGCCCTTTAGTTGAAGGTGGGGAAACTTGAGCGGGAGCAAAGGAGATGGCTCCGCAATTGGAGGCTTAGGAGGAGGCCAGGGCTGAGGCTGAGAGGAAGAAGGTGGGGGAGCTAGCTGCTGCTCGGGCAGAGGCCATCGAGGAGTTCAAGAACCTTGTGCTAGACGCGATGGTTGAGGATCAGTATGGGTGGGAAAAGTTAGTGGCGAGGTTTAATCCATACTTGGATATAAACTTTGACACCAGTAGTGCCCCTCCACCCATCCCTCCAGGCAAGGAACTACTCTTTGCTTCCCCTTCGTCTGGGGATGCTGCAAGTCCCCGTGATGCCGAGTCTGGTGAGGGTATCCAGGGTGGTGATGGTGAGGCGGCGATACCAGCGTTAGAGCCTGCGACTGATGAGGTGCCCGAGGAGCATGTCGATGCCTAATAGCCTTTATGGATACTTTTTCTATGATGTAACATTAGTATTTACTTCAGACTTGGTTTGTATGGATACTTCCCTGCCATAAGGCAGGGTTTTTTTGGTAATTTTATGAGATTGTAGTTTTTCTTCTCAATTATGCTTGTTGTTAATTGAATTTGTAAGAATGAGTATGAAAGAATCCTGAGTCGGGCATTTTCATTGAGTGGGTGCCGAAAGGCAAAAGGTGCAAGAGATGGTCGAGTCAAAACTCAAGACTAAAGTCTAAGAAAACATATTGTCCTAGGGTCTAGGTGTGTTTACTTAAAGTAGCACTTGAGGTGATCGCATTCCAAGGATGAGGCAAGGTCATGCCCTTGGGATCACGAAGGCGATAAGTGCGGCGGCGCAGACTTTGGTAATCTCATAAGGACCTACCCAAGTAGGACCCAAGGTACCTTCGGTATGGTTTTTGGTGGCCAAGGAAACTTTGCGCATGACCCGATCCCAGTCTTGAAAGCACGGGGTTTGACTCGGAGTCATAGTACTTGGCGATACGCTATTTGTAGGCGATGTTGCGCATGTTGGATTGGTAACGGCTCGTCAATGAAGTCGAGGTTCAGGGCCAACTACGGTCATTAGCTTCAGCATCATAAGTGGAAGTTCGATATGTGGGCTGGCCAATCTCTACTGGTGCCACGACCTCGATACCAAAGGAAAGAGAGAAGGGTGTTTCCCCTATGGAGATAAGACAGGTGGTTCGGTAGGACCAGAGGACTTCTGGGAGTAACTTTGGCCAACAACCCTTGGCTTTGTCAAGTTTGGTCTTCAAAGTTTTCGTGATGATTTTGTTCACAGCTTCGACCTGACCATTGGACTAAGGATGAGCTGGGGAGGCGAAGCAAAGACGTATCTTGAGGTTGGAACAAATTGCTTAAATTTGGCATTGTCAAATTGCCGGCCGTTGTCTGTAACGATGGTATTTAGGATGCCAAAGCGACGTACGATATTCTGCCAGACGAACGTTTCGATGCGAGCTGCGGTGATGGTAGCGAAGGCTACAACTTCGGCCCACTTAGTGAAGTAGTCTACAATAACAACCGCGTACTTGACCTGGCCCTTTCCCTCAGGCATAGGTCCAATGAGGTTAAGTCCTCATTGGGCGAATGGCCAAGGACTGACCATGGCTGTTAAAGGCTCAGCTAGAAGTTGTGGGATGTTGGCAAATCGCTGGCATTTGTCGCACTTTTGGGTGAAGGCATGGGCATCGGTGTGAAGTGAGGGCTAGAAGTACCCTTGCCGAATGGCCTTATGCGCTAGTGAGCGAGCGCTCGAATGGTTGCCGCAGATGCCCTCATGGATCTCCCAAAGAACATAGTTTCCTTCCTTTAGAGTTAGACACTGAGGGTAGGGAAGGCTGAAACCACACTTATATAAAGCACCATTGATGATCAAGTATCGAGCAGAACGATAGCGGACACACCGCGCTTCAGCAGGATCAACAGGTAGTGTCTGGTTTTGCAAGAACTGAAAGATGGGGTTCATCCATGTAGGGCTGTGGTCAATGGTACAGATGAGTGAGGCTTGTGTGCTAGGCTGATCCAAGAATTCAATATGGATGTTGCGGCTTATGCCCTGTTCCAAGGCTGAGGCTAGCCTGGCCAGAGCATCGGCATGGTTGTTTTTAGAGCCTGGCACCTGGCTTATGAGATAAGCGTCAAAGGTTGTCAGCATTTGGCGAGTGTGCTAAAGATATACCGTCATAGAGATGTCCTTGGCAATGAAGTCCTGGTTAACTCGGTGAACAACGAGCTGAGAGTCACTGAATACCTGGATTTGCTTAGCGCCCATCTTCTTGGCTAGCCGAAGGCCAGCTAGGAGTGCCTCATACTCGGCCACATTATTGGAGACATGGAATTGAAAGCGGAGGGCGTACTCAAGGACGACCTTATCTGGGGATATAAGAACGAGGCCGGCTCCACATCCTTGGGCATTAGAGGAGCCGTCCACATATAAGGTCCACAAGGTCTGGGTGAGGTCGAGGGTGCCATTGCTGGCGATGTGGACCAGGTCCGAGGGAGGAGTGGGCTCGGGTATGACCGGGGAGGAGGCCAAAGATTGGGGTTTTGTGAACTCAGAGATGAAGTCTGCAACAACCTGTCCCTTGGTAGCCGGGCCTGGCTTATAGTGGATATCAAATTCGCCGAGCTCGATGACCCACTTGACTAGTCTACTAGAAGTCTCCGGCTTCGCAATACTTGCCTCGAGTGGTTGGTTAGTGAGGACATGAATGATATGCGCTGGAAATAAGGTCTCATGCGTCAAGCCGAAACTACTACCGTGAAGGCTAGTTTCTCAATGTTTGGGTACCGAACCTCGGCATCTTGTAATGCTTTGTCGACATAATGCACCGGTGTTCAACACCCTCATGTGGTCTCGATGAGCATGGAGCTAAGCTGTGTGGCCGAGAGGGAGAGGTAAATCGTAAGGATGTCACCGAGGCTCGGGGATGGATAGTAGAGGCACCTTACTCATGTATTCCTTGAGTCGAGTGAAAGCTATGTCACATCTTTGAGGTCCAGGTGTCTTTTTGGATTAGCCTCAATACCCCTCCGCACGATCATGAAGCCTGGGAATTTTTCTGAAGCCACGCCGAAGGCGCACGTGGGGTTGAGTCTCATTCTGCATCGCTTCAGAATAGTGAACATAGCAGAGAGGTTAGGGATGTGTTGGTCAGCTGATGCGACTCTTGGCTAGCATATCATCTACATAAACTTTCATGGTGTTGCCGATCAGCGGGGCAAAGATCTTTGTTCACAAGGCGCCGATAAGTAGCTCCTACATTTTTAAGGCGAAGGACATCACCTTGTAGCAATAGAGGCCATGATCGGTGATGAATGAAGTGTGGGCTTGGTCCTCGTGGTGCATGAAGATCTGGTTGTACCCAGAGTAGGCATCCATGAAGCTAAGAAGGGCATGGCCTTTGTGGCGTCAACAAGCTGGCCAATTCGGGGCACGGGGAAGCTATCCTTTGGACAAGCCCGATTAAGGTTAGTGTAGTCTACACACATGCGCCAACCTTTCTTCGGTTTGCAAACCATCACTACATTAGCCAGCCAGGTGGGATAGTCCACCTCCTTGATGAATCAAATGCTTGCTCGGCTTGTCCACCTCGGCCTTCATGGCTTCGTACCTCTCTGGGTCGTAGGCGCGACGTTTCTGCCGAACGGGTCTGATGGCAGGATTGATGCTGAGCCGATGAGAAATGACATCGGGTGATATGTCGTGCATGTCGTTGTAGGAGGTGAAGACCTCGGAGCTAAGGCGAAGGAAAGCTACGAGGTCGAGCTAAGCTCTTGTGAGAGGGAGGTGCCGATCCGAACTCCGTCGATTCGGGATGTCATCATGGAGGCTAACAAGCTCTAGGTCTTCCACAGGTTCGGCCTGTTGAGTGACGGATTCCTCCCTAGGGTCCTCAGGTCGTTCCGTTCCGTCTGAAGAAGGGGTTGGGGCCTTGGTTACTGTAAGTGCTTGACCTTTGGGTTGACGACTGGTAGGGAACTTCAGCAGTAGCATGTGTGTGGAAACAAAAACCTTCATTTGTGCCAAGGCTGGGCGGCCAAGGATGACATTGTAGGCTGTGGGACAATCCACGATAAGGAAGGGGGTGGTGATGGTTGTTCGCTGGGGTGCTGAACCAATAGATATAGGGAGATGGATGCTGCCAATGGGCTGAACTACATCGCCAGAGAAGCTCACAAGGGGTGTGATGGTTCGATCGAGCAAGTGAGAGGGGACCTGGAGTTCGTTGAAGGCGTCAAGAAACATCACACCGACTGAGCCGCCGGTGTCCACCAGGATACGCCCAACATCGAAGTTAGAGATGTCCGCCGGATAATTAGTGGGTCATCATGTGGGAGAATGACACCACGTTCTTCCTCCTCATCAAGGTGATGGGGCCCAGCCAGCCTTGGAAGACTTCGGCATTCCCCCTTGCTCAATGTTGAAGACCGATGGGCGTAGGAGGATCGAACATAGTGCTTGATGGAATTATTGGATGTCCCAGCCAAGGTGGGGCCGCCGATAGTGGAGATCATGTTGATCTGTCGTTGGTGAGGGTTAGGTGGGGGTGGGAGATTGTGCACGTATCTGTCCAACTTTCCCTCACGGATGAGGCCTTCAATGATGTTGCGCAAAAAACACAAGATTCGGTATGGTGGCCACTGAATCGGTGAAAACGGCGTAAGACGCTTGTGTTTGGCATCGGCTTGTCGGCCGTCTCCTGGGAGGCTTGTGTATGATGGGTGCCTCCTGCATGAGGACATTCTCATAGGTGGTGTTCAGGGTGGTGAACACTTCGAACCTAGGCTTAGGTGCGAAAGGGAGTGGAGCACGATCAGCTGTCTTTGGAGGGTTGCTCTCACCGGACTGGTGGTGGTTGCCGTGTCTGCCACTCTTACCATTGATGAAGGTGTGCTGGTAGCTATCCTTCCTCTTGGGGTACCTTACGCTGGTTGTGCAGGGTGGGAGCAGAATGTTGAGGTGGGGCTGGGCTGGGTACCAAAGCGGTTGGAGGATTACCAAAAGCGTTACGTGTCGAGGTGGCCGGGCCACGCTTGGAATTAAAGTACTCAGCCTTTGCATGGACAACGGCCTGCTTCATCAGTTCGGCGTAGGTGTTCCATTGGTTGCTGTGGACCAGGTAACGAAAGTTGGACTTGCGGAGGCCACTCTTGAAAGCGCCAAAGGAAGCTCGATCGTCAGACTCTGGGCAACGGGAATACTCGTGGCTAAAGCGGGCTGCATATTCTCAAAGGGGTTCGTCCTCACCCTGCCGAAGCATGTACAAGTCATCCGCGGAGTATAGGCGATTAGTCTGGATCATGCAATGGTCTAGGAAGGTCTGCTTCATACTGTCGAAGGAGTTGATAGTACGGGGGTTCAGCCGGTAAAACCAATTTAGAGTTGCTCCGCTGAGGGTGGAAGGGAAGATGAGGCACATGCCTTCGTCACTAAGGCCCTTGCAACCGAGGGCATACAAGAAAGAGTGGATATGGGTGAAAGGATCCTCCGTGCCAGTGTAGAAGGCAATGCAGAGCAGCTGAATGTCCTTCTCCTGGTGGTAATTGAGGATACGTTCGGTAAAGGGCTCGGGGCGTGGTTTCGCCTAGAGGGGTTGATGGCTCTTTGTCGCTCATTCTCCAAAGGCCGACATTCTCAAAGAGGAGGCGCATGACCGGGTCAGCATGCGGAAGGGCATTGGGTGCCAAGACTTGTAGGTTGGGTAGGTGGGGTTGGATAGTCTTCCCATTCTTCGAAGTCTTTGGAATAGTGGGTCTCCCACCCTCGTGGTTATAAGGTTCCCAATCGTCTCGAGTCTCCAACCTCTTCCGTCGTGGCTGCATGGGTGGGCTTCGACAGGGGCCCAAGTTGAGTTACCTTTGGGTTGTGGAGGTCTACATTAATTTGGATTGGGTCTAGTCGAAGCTCTGAGATACGGTGCCTACAGTCCCTATAGACCTTAGCTGGGGCGTTGGGTCGAACCTTTGGTGGGGGAATATGGAGAAGTCTAGACTTGGTTGTCTTTAGGTAAAGGTGGCCTTTGCCTTTGTCAGAACTAGTTTGTATGGGAGCGCTATGACGGGAGGTAAGTGGTTGGTTCAGTTGGGTGTGCCTAATGTCATGGGTGAGATCTTGCTGAATGAATTGGTGGCGAGTGCCCTCCAAATTGTGCTTCAAGGCTCGGCAGTCATGTTCCAATTCTACATTCTTGGTATGAAGGTGTTCGTAGTTCTCGGACATCTTCGCGATGCTGGCATGGAGGCGCTCCACCTCCGCCTGGAGATCTCCCTCTGCCGAAGGTTTCCTTCAGGATGACTCCCCACGGGGGGTGTGGCGTTGGGTATCGATGCTGGCCTCGCTCGGCATACCAGAATGTGGGGTGAAGAAGAGGCGACGAGGCTTGATAGGAGAAGGAGCCAGCGGAGCTGGTAGGGGGAGTTGGGATTCAAAAGTCATTTCCCACATACGGCGCCAAACTGTTGATGCTCTTTTTGGGAGGTCAACTTAGATAGGGAAGTGTAGGATCTTCAACAGAGAAGAAGGCTTGGACCTTCGGTAACTGATGAACCTGCGGAAGATAAGAGGAAGAAGCAGTCGTTAAGCTTCGGACACCGGTGTGGTGCCTGCCGAAGGCTCTCCGATGCTTAAGTCAGCTATTTATGGTAATTTTGGCAGAGTAACAGTAAAGGTGAGAAAATAGTTACCCTTTTTGTCTTGGGTACTGTTCCCTATTTATAGGGAAGTGAAAATGGAAGGCTTGCACAAAGTTTCGATGTGGGACTTTGTGCAAGTTGCTGTGGTGGTGACACGTGTCCCTGGAGGCTAGGTTTGGCAGTCGGGAGCTTCGGCAGTTGTTGGTCTCCATGAAAGAGTGTCTTCCTTTGGCAGGGAAGAAGGCGTGACGGCCATGGCACTAATCGTTTTGGGGCTGGATATGCTCGGTTGATTATGGCATAAACAATCCCCTTTATTAGTTTTTAAGAAGGAAACAAAAGATTTTATTAATCTAAACTAAACAACAATGCAATAGTAACCGAAGGTACAATCATAACCTTCTACAACCAACGAAAAGTTGCTATGATATTCGCCACGACGAATTGCAGACCAAACTAAGTGGTTTCGAGTTCCACTGTCATTATGCAGATTTGGATGCCTTCAAGGTACTGTTAAGAAACCATTTGATGTTTTCTATCATAAACGGGTCTTAAGGCTATGAAGATGTCCATGGGTTACACAAAACCAGATTTTGGGTTGAGTCGATGTTTGTTAGAAAATTTGATACTTAGATATTAAGTTTTCTAAATTAATGGAAAGTGGACATCAAAATCTGGAAGTTCTGTTGTGTTAGGCAAAACAAAATTTTGGAAAGGCAACCCATTTTATGTCAAAACATATATTCTATGATTTTGTATAGAATATTAGGTTCATGCAATGTGCTGGGGCTGTTGGAGATGTCCATCCAATTTGGTTGGATTCTTTCAAGTTAGAAGGTGCGATTGTAGCATTTTCAAACCAACATCTTCTAGGAGGCATTTTCATGCTGCAGTCCAATAGAATTGATATGCGGGAAAGTGTGCAGACCCATATGCTCTCTATTACGAGACATATCAATTGGTTTACAGTTGAGAAATTTGCAAAAAATTTGTTTTGTAAATTGTGTGGGACTTTGTTACTCTGTATGAGAAATAAGAAAGCATGTAGGACTATGTTAACAATCGTAGAGTCATGCCAGCAACCATCTTGGTCATGTTTGTGTGGGAGTTTTCCCTTGTCCTCCAGGGAGGCTTTCATAATTTATTGTTGTTTTAGTTTTGCTGTTTTGTGCCTTAGGCTGTTTGTCTCGGCTCTCTATATACAGTTTAGTTTAGCATGTCTTATTTGCTGTGTTTTGCTGGCACTACTTTGGCGTTTCTTAATGAAGTACTTATTCAGATCAAACAAAAAACAACAAATTCAAGTTGCAGGTCTAAAACCAATTCATGTTGCTGTATTTGCAACTCTGGTTAATGTTGCAGTCAATCAAAGACCAAATTAACCCAAACAACAAAAAAATACAGGGAATTAAAAGATTGGAAGAAACCTCCAAAATTCGGCCATATTTTCTATAATCCCAAAGCCCAAACAGCAGAGGTTTCTTTATCCCTTTACAATTTCTGATGAAAAGAAATATGCATCCCATCCCATGCCATCACCTGCAACATGTTATCATATAACAAACAACATAAGACAATAACAAAACCAACAGAAAAATTTCATATCCCAAACCATGAACCTGGTTTTATATCCCAAACCGTGTTTATGAGTTATGTTATTATTTATTAATTATAATGATAAAGGAAAATAAAATAAACTCCCCAGGAAATATAAGATCCAAATTAAGAAGAAGAGAAAGAGGAGACCTGAGTTATGCGCTTTTGGGGACCCTCGAAGTCTGTCGTGCGTGCCTCTTCGACATCCTGCCAATTGCATACAAGGCAAGTCCAATTTACAAAGATAAGAAGACGAAAAAAATTATGAGAGATTACGGAAAAAAACAGACAAAAGAATACAAAGAAAAGTAACGATAATAATAAAATCTTGTGATCAAAATGAATACGATATGATGAAACTACCTCTCAGCTTTGAGTGTCATAACAATACGATTCAGCTTCTCAATGTCTTCCGCGCGCGCACTCGAAAAAGAATAAGTGGCCATAAATGCAACGGCACCAAGAACCAAAAGACCAGCAGGGTTTGTCATATTGATTGATTGGGAGGAGTAGTAGGAGGACTCGCTCAATGAGATGGGACAGACGGCGTACAAAACCAAAAACTACAGAAAGATATCGGGGTTAGGGTTGAACAAATAAATATGATCTTACTCGGCCGTTGGATGTTTCTAACGGCTGAGGTTTAACCCCAGTCTTCTTCACCTAATAATATGTAGCCCCAAGCTATTTTTAAAGTTCGGGCTTGGGCTGGGTTCTTAGGGCCTAGGCATTTTATGGACCGGGCTTTTTTTTTTTTAACATAAAATCAAACGACATCAAATTATATCCATATATATGAACTTCGAACCGGCTATAAATTCATTGAATTAAACTTCTCAGACAATTAAAAAAGAGTGCTGCTATTTCCACCTCTTTGTCATATTTCCCCAACCATCTTATCTTTTCACCCACCATATAAATTTGAAAAAACAAAATTCTATATTTCCACCCACCATTATTCCTAAAACACCATTTAATTGATTTTTCCTTCTTTGTACCTGCTGTTCAAAACTTCTCTGTGATTTAATTTTCTTCTTAATTTTTTGTCTTCATTAGTACTTTGATTTGCTTTTTTCTGGTCTTGTTTACTCATTTTGAATCTCTTACTTATACACTCAATTTTTTTTTTCCATCGAGAAAAGTTATCAAGGCAAGGTTATCAGGTATACAAGAGGGATTAAGTTTAGAGTCTAATTCACTCTCTTTTATTGAGATTTATTACAAAATTATTTACACTGTACTTGGTCCTGTTTCAGGATGATAACAAATTTTTATAGTTTATTCGCGTCTGATTTACTCTCTTTTATGATTATGGTGTTTGTTCAAAATCAGTTCTTTTTTAATTTTCCTTGAAAACTCTAAAGAAACAGTAGGGCCAACCCTGAGATTTTTAAGGCCTAAAAAGATCATTTGATGTTCTAACAATTGGGACCCTCCCTTAAGATGGGGCCTAGGGTCGCACCGATTGCCCTGGCTCAGGCCGAGGCTGAGAAACATCTGCAATTTTGTTCCTAATAAAATTTTAAACATGAACCTAGTTTTATATCCCAAACCATATTTATGAGTTTATGTTATTATTTAAAGAAAATTTGGTTACAAGTATAATAGAAGATTTGTATGATGTGTTGATACATTTTGTTATTAACATGCACCCAACAATGATAAGGACAATCAATTGGTCAATTTATAACGACAGCCCCTTGTTAGCTGGCCCTTTAGTGTTTGTTGAATTCGAAATCTTCCTCGATTTAACGTAAAAGATCTTCCGGCTGCAAAAGATGCAAGGTACATTGCTTCTCACCATACGCATGCAAAATAACCCACGTCTTGTTCGAGAAAAAAAAGGCATTCTGAAGGTTTAGCATAAAAGAAAATGTACACATCATTTGACTGAATAAAAGACAAAAGATAAAAGAGAGTTTTGCAGAGTCCTAAAATATTTAATACAAGTTTTGAGAAAATTATAACAAACTTCTTGTGAAGATACTTTATACGAACCATAGTTGTATAAATACAGGCTGGAACAAAACATACCCCTAAATACCAAGCTTCCCATGCCATCACCTGCCACAAGTTAATAACATACAAAAGCCAAAAAATAAGTCAACACAAGACAATAGCAAAACCACATTGGAAGATGACGTAAGAAACTCGCATAAGACTACCACATGGAAAGTTTTATTGCTGTTGTAAACCAATACATGATACATTTGAAAAGAAAATGAAACAAAGCACAAGACTTAATCCATACATTCAAATCATTGTAATAACTTGAATCTTTCTTATGCGTTACAAAGGACCAACAGGATAAAATAGAGAGTTTTTCAGCCGTGACAAAAACAAAAGGAGATGTACATCTACACTAACAAATTGAGGAACATAGAAAGAATAAACTACCACATACATCATGGAGAGATGAGGCTCGGGCGAGCAGTATTTGAAACACAAAACTATTCCTCTGGCATCTTCCCCACACTAGCATCCCTATTCACACACAAACAAGTCAAGTCCGACTAACATGCTAAAAACAAAAGGAAATAAGTGGATGCAGAACAAAACCAGTACAATAACAGTGGGTAAGCAACTTATGTACTAGCATAACAAAACCAATATAATATCTCGTTGTAGTTATCTTATTTGGTGAAATCAGATATTTCACAAGCAACTTATGTACTAGCATGGCTTGCAGTGAAGAAATTACAGAGGGAGTTGCTGAAGGAACCGAGCTGCAGAGGGAGATTGGTTATGGAGTTGTAGAGGAAGAAAGCGAAGAAGATAGTTGAGAAATGCAGAAGTAGACATGCGATCAAATTAAAGAGAGATAACCATAAATTAATAAAAAAGAAGAGAGAAGTTTTAGAAGTCTCTGTTGTTGCCAATAAAGTAACAAAAGCACATTTTGTTCATCTTAAATAAATCTTGAACCGTTAGATGTGGATAGATCTAAGGGCTTAAGACACATGTAAAACATTGTGTGTATATCTAGGACTATTAGGTTAGTTCCAGATACTGAGTGAATTTTCCGGTACATCTTCATTCACAACAACCACCTTACCATTTACCAAAGCAAGTAACAAAAGAATAGGATGATGAGGGACAAGGTGGTGGGCCGAAAAAAGTAGAGTTATGTACAGTTTTTGTTAGGACGAGGGATTAAAAAAAGAACAGCGATGTAGTTTAAACAACTTAAGTCGTTAGAAATAATTGTTTCATAAGTACATTAGATGAAATGTGACGATTTTGAGTTACTGATTCAGGTTAGGGTGTTGAATCAGTTGAGGGGGATTTGCATGCAAAGAATAGATAAAGTAATCAAGTCACGCAAACCTAAAATAGTGCAGCAAGAAACCTAAGAGTGGTGTAGTGGCCAAAGGGCCAACATTGAAAAATTACATAGATAGATCAATCAAAACCAAGATAACTAACTGCGATATACCTACCTGAACCTGCGTGTAGATGCAATGGTGTCCAGAAAGGTTTGTTTTTTCCTCCATTCCCGGTACCTATCAATGATGAAGTCCGTTGTAATTCTATCACAGGTCCTATTGGAAAACAAGGAAAGTCAAACTATAAATGTCGGTGATTCCTGAGGTGTGAACGTCAGGACATGTCAATAACCAGTGGAGAGTGCATGGTTATTAATAGGTTTAACACAGACACACAGATAGGTTGTTGACATGTATGCATTGAGGAAGTCCACACTTGAGGATTCCTCTATGAACATACCTAAATCTAAATCAAACACAACTCGATTCTAAAACATTTGCAATAGACAAGCCAATTTAGAATTTCAGCATAATGGAAAATCATATCGACTAAATTATTGAATAAGTTAAACAAGCTCACTGAAGTAGAAATGGCGGCCAGACAAGACAAGAACGAGTCCAAAGAAAAGTTTACTAGTTCCTACTTATATGGTAGTCTCCAATTATTTCCCAGGGGACGAGATTATATATGTGGGCTTTCAGCCTCAGTATTAGTATATTATATGTGTGTAACCCAGGAAAAAACCAGGACTCTTCATCTCTTGATAATTGAGTTATAGTAGCCTGGCATGTGAATGCTGAGCAAGCCATGTTTGTTTATCAGAGTGTTATTCTGATTGATGCCTTTGGTTGTTCCCCAATCACCCACAAAATGCTTTGCACAAGCTGCAACCTTTGTACTTCCAACAGAAATCAAGGAATATTATAAACAAAATACTTTGTAAAAATTAATAACAGACTTATTGTTTGGAATCCAAAAATTATTAATGATATTTTATGCACAAATCAGAGTGCAACAATATGGGGAGAACAGTGGCCTTTGCAACCACAGTAAATTAACTTTGCACTTCCTAGAGTACCTACTGATATTTCTCTTAAAGAGCTTAAATGCACTCTTCATCTCTTACTTTATTCAATAACCAACACCACCCCCCCTCCAAAGAGAAGGATAAAAAGAAAGATAGAGAAAAAGGAAATTTGAGATGGACAAAACTGAGGGTTACAAACATTTTTCGTAAACCTATGACATAATTAGGCCAAAACAGCCTTGCAAAGAAAAAATGAATCATTTTATTTCAATATGGAGGTAGATTCGGAAGGAAGGATGGGAAATGTTTTCTGGGCAGATGCAAGGTCAAGACGAGCTTATGGGTTTTTTTGGGATGTGGTGGTATTTGATACGACGTTCAACACGAACTGCTATGGGATGGTCTTTGTGCCTTTGTTAGGCGTTAATAACCATAGGCAGACAGTGTTGTTTGGTTGTGCATTCCTAACTAGTGAAACCACGGATTCATTTGTATGGTTGTTCGAAGAATTCAAGAAAGCCATGCCAGGAGAGCCTCCCAAAATGATCATCACTGATCAAGATGCAGCCATGTCAAAGGTAATTGCTTTAACTCTCCCAACAACATTCCATAGATATTGCATATGGCATATCTTGAATAAGTTTATGGAGAAACCCGGCATTGGGGAATGTTTTTCGGAAATGTGCAAATGCATATGGAGTATTGACACGAAAGAAGAATTTGATGCGAAATGGGATGAAATCATTACAAGCAATGGGCTGAAAGACCATCCGTGGCTGAGCTCGATTCATGCTTATGCGGGAGAATTGGGTTCCATCATATGTAAAACATGTGTTTTCGATCGGGATGTCAAGTAGTCAACGGGCTGAAAGCTGTCATGCATTTTTCAAACAATATATTAACCGGAAAAACACATTGATGGAATTCATTGTACGTTTTGAAAGAGCTCTTGGTTCACATAGGCACAAGGAGTTAATGGCTGATCATGTTGATACCAATGAAAAACCTCCACTGCCATTTCGAACACCAATGCAACATCAAATGGCACGCATTTACACTCGGGAAATTCTTGAAATGTTTGAGAGGGAAGACTTGAGGCCTTTTATGCTTGTTCGAACTTGTAGAGCAAGATGAGACCTGCAGGTGTACAAAGTAAGTGAGCGGGTAAATCCGGGGTGACATGGATGAAGGAGCTTGTGCATGATAAAGATGCCGATAAAGCTTATTGCAGATGCAAAGGATTTGAATTTTGGGGTATTCCGTGCCGACACATCCTAGCATTTTTAAGAATGAAGCAGGTGGAGCACTTGCCAGACAATTACATAGTGAAACGATGGCTTCAAAGTGCAAAGTGCGGTGTAGTATATGATAAGAATGAGAAAGAAGTTAAAGATTGCGTGGACGGTTTGGTTTTGGTTAAGAGATCGAAACTTGGCAAAGTTGTAGGTGATTTGATAGATTCTGCTTTGTTGTGTGATGAAGGTTTTGAGTTGCTGGAAAATTCATTTGACGACATTCGTGGGAAGCTTACAAGGTTGTTGTCATCAAGAGCTCGTGTCGAAGAAGAACCCAATGGAGAGGTCAGAACTAGTTCTTCCCAAGTCAGAATGAAAGATCCGCATCGAGTAAAAGCAAAAGGGCATGCGAGAAGAGTGAAAGGACAAAAAGAGAAGGCAGCGGAAGGACATAAACGGCGGTGCAGTGAATGTAGGAAGACTGATCATGATAGACGGAGTTGTCCAAAACTTGTGAGCGGGTAAGTGAATATGTAATTGTCCTGGTTTGAATTTTATACACGAAATGCTGTTGACTTGTTTATTTGTTTCGATGTTGCAGCTCTTCATCTTCCGACGCAGAAGTTGGTGCTGCGATCGATGAGAATTTGCAGCCCAGTCGAGCACGCAGACAGGGAACCTACTATGATAGAGTCATTTCTGCAAGAGTTTGATTTCATTTACGGTCCCGGAGTTTGAATATTTGTTGATACCAATTTGCGTCTTTTTGGAAACCATCTGGAACCGTTAGTGAATCTTATGTAAGTGCCTCATGTTGATCTTGAACTAAGGTATGTGAACACAGAATGAAACCGCCAAAAACAAAGTAACTTTTGTATTCGATAATTATTAAGTGTCACACACGTATCGCATGACTTACATTCGGACATAGAAAAATAAAATTCAAAAAACTACATTAAAGTCAACAATAAGTTATTTGAAGAACACTTAGTTATCAAAGATCGAGTCATCACTTGACTCAAAGTGGCCACGTTCCTCCCAATCTAGAATGCGTTTGTCATTGTAGCAATCCTGGCACCACTCTAAATTTGGGGTTTACACATGCAAACAATGGGAGATGCGGGCTTTGGGGGAGAAGGGGTCGTGGACCGATAGTATTGAACATTGTCTGAACCTTCCTCGAATAGATCCCTGCACGTCCCACAAGGATGGTCGTGAACGGCACCATGCTTGCAATAATTATGTATAAGTTGAACTTGAAGGTGGATGTCCATCCTGGGGCTTTGGTGTTTTGAACGTGAAGCCGAGTGTTTGAAAGGATTCGTTTGGGATTCATGCAATGTGGGTTTTATACACCTTTGCAACGGTTGCAAGGAAAATGAAATATGTATGTAAGGGAATCTTGAAACCATCACTACGTGCGATAATATGTCAAAGAACCGAATATACGTGTCGAGATTCTTGAAAAATTTATCGACCCACCGACAATTTTTAAAACAAAAAATTTGAGCAAGATTAGTAATCTGAACTCTACTAATCCAAAGAGTTAGTGATCGAAGAAATAAGATTGAACTCTAGTAATAACATAGAACCCAAGGCTGTGATAGCAGATTTAAACCCGAATAAGGTGCACGTAAGTCAGATCGGGCATAAACATGTAAACACAAACCCAGATCGGGCATTAACAAAAAACAAACAAGTGAATAACGATTGCCTAGCGATTGATATGGCTACCAGCCGTCATTATCGTTGGCTTTTGCTGGTTGGTGGCCTATCTCTGGTGGGTGTACACCGTCGGAGATGATTTCTTTGGCAGCAGACGGAGTTATGGCGTCCCAGTCAATATCTTTGTGGACATCTGCAGCGAACCGTCGGAATTGCTCAAAACCTTCGTTGAAAGCCACAGACATTGCCTGCCCATGCTTGTCGCCTCCTTTGTGGATGCTCAAAGATTCGTACGTAGCATCCTCCTCGGTCATATGCAAATCCTCTACTTTGAGCTTTCTTCTTAGGCCACGAATTATGTGCTTCTCTTTTCTGTAACGCGCTTTGTTTACTTGGCGCGTCAAATACGCCAACTTCTGCTCAGCTCCGACACACTTTTGAGTCCAATAATGGACAAAGGAGGAGTCGTGTTCCAGTTTGTTCTTCATATCATTTATTTTCACAGCAAGATCATCGGAGTCACCCTCGCTTGCCGAGGAGGTTGGAAGTGGCAGCGGTGGTAGAGGGGACCTTGGATAACCGGGGGCATATTCCCATGACCCATCGGAGTCCCCATGATTTGCATTGCGGTCTGAACCGGTTGACATGTTGACAAATCTTCAGTTTGTTCAGATTGGGGGATTCGTTGTTTGCACAAAACACAACTCCAATGAAGAGTCAGGAAGAAAACAAGATGTTGAGTGCTAGCCTGAGCTCTTTTTATCCATGAACTCCTCTTTCTTTCTTTTTTTGCTTCTCCTCAAAGTGTTTGCTCCTCTCCTCTAATACTTGGACAACTCAACGTTGATAATCAAGCTCTTGTTGTCACTCACATTTTCGTCAAAGTGTTTGCTCTTCTCCTTCAATACTTGGTATAATCCTGCTACAACACATGCACTACATTAACCCAAATATTGAAGAGAAACCTATAAGATAAAACCAAATGACCCAACAAATCTGTAATCAAAGGTCAACATCAAACCATATTAACCAAATATAACAATAATTCTAAAAAAAGGGCACATTACTGCTGGAATCAATATGAAAAGCAAACCATTGAACTTGATTAATAAATTAGCAACATCTTACCCTTACATTGTTTGTAATTACTAGAAAGTCAGCTTGGTTTGTTCAAATTGATTGTAATTGGCTTAGTTGACTCCAAATCGTATACATTTGACCCCAAAAATTACTTGATGAGAACCATAACCAATAGTAAGAGGTTGCTGCTAGAGTGTTTGTTCTTCCATACAAAAGTCAGTTTATATATGTCTAACAAACTGGCAAATGAGGTAAAGTAATTTTGCATTGAACTCGTGCTCTACTCCTTAGTGAAATTTAGCTCTACAAAAATTACAATTGTCCAAAGAGCCAGTACAAACTGTAATTGCTAACAAATCGTAGACTCATATACAATGTCTTCACAACTAGAAATTCACATAACCTCTCTTGTTCATCGCAACCCCAAAAATACTTGCATATCTCTACATGGGAAAGCAGACACCACAAAATTCCAGCTCATGAGAAGCTTCAAAATAAGAAATAAATGAAATTTATAGAATTTGTACACCAAAAGCTTACATATCTGAATTTAATCTCCATCCCTTGAAACAGAAAATGCATATAAGTGTAGTTCAATTTCATGCTTTTTCTCAATTGGTCAATATCATTTTCCCATTATTTCTTAATCTCTCTTTTTCCTTATGAAAGCCCATAACCTTTTTCCCCTCAAAACCTTCTAATCCAATGCTGCCACCCCGGTAATACAATGAACATTATCTTGATAAACGGAATCATTTCATCTGCTCAACACATTGATATCAAAGACTAACCAGAAACTTCAATTGTTCTGGAAGTGTCAGAGTACCAGACTTTTTCTATTGCAGGGCAAAAAAGGCTGAAAAATGATTAATGAAGTAATCCCCCAAAATTTGGTTGTTTCTCTAAGACAATATTGAAAACTAAATTATGCCTCTGTTGTGGGGAAAAGTCTGCACGATATCCAGCCTTAAATATCAAAACTCCACATATTCTAAAACGTTAATTACAATAGCACAATGACAACAAAAAAGTAAATGAAGCTTCAGACTTATAGGACATATGATGCCTTCAATTGTACATCTTCAAAAGGAGATGGAAAACATGGAAACAAAACACATCTAAGAAAGATGATGCGCCAGAACTATATTAACCATTCACACAATGGCCAAATCAGAAAATTGACCTCTAATTTCTACCGGCTCAAGCACTCTATACTAATTATCTTCCTAAACAGTTATGAAAGAGAACAGTCAGAAAAGCAAGCTAAAAAATGGTGCCCAATATAGAACAGAGCAATTCTACCATACACAAGGTAAACAAATTTATCAGTGAAGAGAAAAGGACAGGGATTTACATACCCAAAAGATCACTAGATGGAAGAGAAGGATGGAGGGTTTGGGTTGGAGAGCGAGGTCGAGAATTTGGGGTCAGAGATGGCGAAAGAGAGAGAGAGGGTTTGTGGTTAGGTTAGGGACGAGAGAGAGCCCAATTTCAAGGACTAAAACCGCCAAATGAAAATTTTGTGAAAAAAGGCGCTTACGCGAAAATAATTTTATGGATTGTTTAAGATAAAAACAATAAATAACAAGTTTATTTATTATTTCACTTTTATGAATTGTTTTAAATAAAAAGATAAATAACAAAAAAGAACACATGTCACCATGTTATATGGCCACATGTCAGAAATGCTGACAGAGAGCCTTTAAAAAGCTAACACATGTCAATATTTTATATTTCGACTATTTCCCTACAATTTAACTTCTAAAATTCATAATAAATAAATAACAAATCAGAAAAATACATAAAAATTCCTAGGAACTCCTTGTGCCATTACACAACTGGGGAAGCTATAAATCATCGAAATCGCTTTTTCAACCCACTTTCGTATGCAATTTCATCTGATGTGACAATACAGAGTGTACACTTCATCTTCGAAATATGGTTTGAACTCGCTTTCCTTTCAACCGTAGCATTATGTTTTGCAAACCTTTTCCATCTATTTCCTTCATGTTCATTCTATACTTTAAAATAACACAACTATCGGTTACATTTGCTTCGTATGCAAATATTGGGAAAAATTAGTCTTATTTTCTCCTTTCAAATGACACACATATTATCATTATTGTTATTTCCTTTGTCAAATTATATATTTTTGAATCAACTTTCCAGCAAAACACAAACACTTTCGTATAGGTATTTGCTGTTTTGTAATTTTTTTTTTGGATTCCATCTCCTGTATTTTGTATTGTCATTTTCAATTGTATCTCATGTGTCTTGTACTTTTATGTTGCAGTGTACCCTTTTTCTTATTGTAAATCAATAATTAAATTTTTTTTAATACAAAAAGTAAAACATTTATGATAAACAGATACAAAGCATTTATGACTCCAAATTAGGGAGTATGGTTGGAGTTCCAATTTTTTAGAGAGCTCCTCAAATAGCTTTTGTAACATCCCTGACCCGATTTCACTATTCAATCCCAATTATTTAGTCAAATAAATAATTTTGGTGAAATTACAATTTTGCCACTGGGATTAAGGGTATTTTAGGCACTTTAAAATTTCTGAAAAGAATTTGGAGAATTGAGTTGCGCCGTTGCGTCCGGCTCGTCGAAACGAGTTCGGGGATATGTTGCACGCTCAATTCCGGGTTGTAACGATCGAGAAGCGATTGGAAAAAAAAAAAAAAAAAAAAACGAGATTTCAGATTACTGTAGCGGCTACAGTGGCGCTACAGTTAAAATGCTACAGTGCCACTACAGTGAACGTCTTCTTCTTCTTCCCCCCGACGGCTCTCTTCTTCTCCCATTTGTTTTTCTTCCTCTCTTCGGGGCAGTCACTTTGACTGCCCATATCTCCCAGCTCCGGTGTCCGTTTCAGGTGATTCCAGTCCCAAAATCTTCGTCCCTTCCTCCTCTACAAAGCCTGCCCATTATCCCAGCTCAGAAACTCAAGGATTTTAAACTGGAGCGACTGAAAGTTCGATGGTTATCAAACTTTCCGACGAGTTTTCCGGCGACTCCGGCAACCGTTTGGGTCGAGTGAGGTATGAAACTTCATCTACTCTTCATACTCTATCCATTTATGTATGTATTGTAGATTGGTTTCAAGCCTAGGTTGTTCGATTTAGAAACCCATATTTGGCCGATTTTTGAGTTGAATTTCCGGCCACTTGCCGGCCAAACTAGGTGTTGCCGTAGTTGAATAAAATGCTCCACTTGTCGAGTTGAACCTATACCAGAAGTCTTGACCCTTGGTTTGAAGTTTTTCCGGTCACCGGAATTACTATGCACACCCAATTCCGGCGAGTTTCGGGGCACTGTTGTGGTGGTGCATTGTGTCCTAAAATGTTCCCCATGTCGTCCTGAGCATGTAGGTATGCTCGGATTCCAATTTGGTTATCGTTTGACGGTCGAACGGATTTACGCCTATTATGCGTTATCCGGGTTCGATATGTTCGGGCCGTTGGATCGGTCCCATTTCCAAGTATGTTGTTCCCTGTACCTCTAGGATCGTGTAGGATTTCACGGATCA
Source organism: Prunus padus (assembly GCA_024362665.1). Lineage (NCBI taxonomy): Eukaryota > Viridiplantae > Streptophyta > Magnoliopsida > Rosales > Rosaceae > Prunus > Prunus padus. The sequence goes on along the minus strand of JANFAM010000001.1, from coordinate 1,392,000 downwards.
AGAATCGGAGTCCCGGATACTCCGAATCATTAACCTTAGGGTTAGGTAACCCGGTTACCGTCCGATCGTGCGATTGGCGCAGTTCCGACCGCTCGATCGAGACCAAACTGCCTAGACGTGTTTAGTAAACTTGGTTGAAGTTTTAGGAATGTTCGGATCGAAAATCGGAGGTCGTGGGCCCCGGAGGCCAGGTTGACCTATTCGGGAAGTTTGACCAATCGGTTGACCGTGAGTCTTCCGAGGTGGTCCCACCTGTTGAAGAGCGTAGTTTGACTCTAGAAACTTCCCGGTAGTCGTGTACACTTACTTTGAGACCCGAGAATTAGTTTCTTGAGTTAAAGTTTGTTGTTGGGTACGCGTATTAATTAAACCGTTTATTCTCTCAATTAGGTACTCTTGCTTCGCGTACTCCGGAAGAATACCTCTCTAAGGATTGAGCAGCGTGGACTTGTTGTGAGTGGACTTTTATTTTGAACAAGCATATTTTCAAAGATTGAAATTTGATGCATAAATGATTTATCTTGATCATTGGTATTTTAAATATTGTTTAAGTCTTGGACTTGATTTTTGATGGAATTATCGGAAAGTTTATGCATATAAAACTAGTCACTTTGACTAAGGGGTTTTAATGATATTTTGAATCTTGGATAGAATATTTTATGAGGTTATTGGAATTTAAATTATATTTGAAACGTATGCATGTTTTTGGGTCCCGGTTTAATTGTGGGACATTGGTGGCTATATTTTAATTAAAGGTATTTGAGTATTGAATTTGGGACGGGACAAACGTCCGGTAATTTTTGTATACGGTTTGGGTATGGTGAAATACCCGGGAAATTCTTGAGTTTTATATTTGACAAATTGAGATTTATCATTATGTCGGGTTTTGGAATTATTTACTTTGGTTATTTTGATCTTGGAATTTTTTATATTGTTTTAAATCAAGGAATTTTCTATTGACTTTAATATTTGAAATTTATAATGACGTAAGTGTGAATTTTATGATTTTGGGAAATTGTAGTTTATATTCTATATTTTATATTTATACTTTGATTAAATGTTTTGGGTCTTGGATTTCTCGTTTTTAAGAAATTCTATCTACTTTGCGATTATGGAGTTTTATATATCTTTGTTTCAATTTTGGAATTGAAATTATACGGAATATTTGGATTATATTTGATATTGTAAATTGATGTATACTTTGGGTTCTGGATATAAATATGTTGAGACATTTGTCTATATTCTTATTGTGAATATTTTGGGTGTCAATTATGGACGGGGTAACGTCCGGATATTATTGTGTTCGGGTTTGGGTACGGGCTGAATACCCTGGTATTTAGGGTATGTCAGGGATTATGTATACTAGATGGAGTGCTATTAGCACAACTTTATGTACCTCCCGGATCTCGGTTCTTGAATGGATGCAGGATACAAAGGAACCCGGTTCACCCTTGGCGGGTGTTATCTGTAGGCCCATGTCGGCATGATCTGCCCAGCGTAGGACTTTATTCAGCCGCACACTATTGAGGTATTTTCTTACGTGCGTGTCCGGGAGTTAGTTCCCAGTTGGGACGGCTGGTTCCTCGGCTACGTGGTTGTGAAAGAATTTTTCTCCACGTGGTCACCAACAATCCCCTTGTTGGATTGTTTCCCGGTACAAGTATTGGTCTAAGAGTCTTACTATTTATATATAATATATATATACGTATTACTATAATTCCTTTCACATTTTTATTTTCGGTGAGGATCCTTCCTTACTTGCTTTGTGCCCTACGGGCATTGCGTCGGGGAAACAGCTTGGTTGGGAATTTGGGTTTTCTTGGTTTTTAGTCATTTTAGTTTTACATTTCTCCTTGTTGGGATTTTCTGAGATTTTACAGTTATGTTATTATACATATATATATATATATATGTGGGTGTGTCTATGGATTTTATTTCCAGGTTGGTTTTATTTGAATATGTGCACCGGGACGGTGATGCACAGGTACAAATTTTAAGTTAAGGTTTGAAACTGGACAGGTTGGGTTCCAGGAAAAAGGGAAGTTATTCAAAGGAGTATTACTGTATTTTACTTAAATGAGGAATTTTTGGATGGATTCAATTCCATGGTTTTTATTTTAAGAATTCAGTGTTCAAGTTGTGGTTTCAAGAATTAACGGAAGTAGCAAAGCTACAATTTTCATTATGGTATTTCAAGGTACAAATTTAACGGAATTGTTTTCAAGTTCTGATCGTATAAGTATGTATGTATACATAAGGATTTTTATTGCATAAGTGCTTTGTCATTATTTGCGAAAACGGAGGGGGTTATTATGTTCGATGAAAAGTGATGTTTAAAGTTTGAATTTTCGTCCACTCACATTTTCTGTTTTGCGCCCCCCAGGTACTAGATCCCGAGGTCAAGACCACCACGTCGAGGCATCACGGCTAATGGCTCCTGTAGGAGTTTTCTTCTACTTTTACTTTGCTATCCTTTGCTCAGGTTGTAAAGGTTAAATTTCTTTAGATTGCTCCGTAGTGCTCACCTAGGATTGAGGTAGAGGCCGGAGGCCTCCCTATTAATCTGTGTGCTTCTGCTTTGTGCATGCTGCCTGTTGGGAAATTTTCTGTTGTTTTAACAGGTGGACATTTTGGGAAAGTCCATTTTTCAGAGGAGACTCTGCCGGATTTTCGGCAGAAGTCGACTCACCTATTTCCTTAAACCAGGGTTAAGGGGCGTTTTAGTAAAGTAGGTCCTGCGTCGGGGTAGTGTCTGACGGGAAGCAGGGTTGGACACGAGTTCCGAGGGGGAATTTGGGTCCGGTCCTGTCAGCTTTTCTATGTTTTTAGCTAAATTTTAGCTAAGAAATAGGGAGCATTGTTGTGGATGCTCTAAGAGATCCAATCAATGCTAAAAACTATCCTTCCTTTTAGGCATTTTGTAAAAACAAATTTTTCCTTATGTTGACAGAAAATAATGTAAACAAACTTCAATTAAAGCATACCCATTTAGCTTTACAAAAGTACGGATAATAAACCAAAAGCAGCTTTCCCATATTTTTCACTCGCTTCTTTCTTCACATCTTACAACTTGGATACATATAAGATACCATCCAAGTGTCTAAAGCAAAATGATTAGACCTTGAGGAGTGCACACAAACTTGGAACAAACACAACAAAATGAACCACCTATTTTTCCAAACAAAGTTATGAAAATAACCAAAATGAACGTTGTCAAGCGACGGTTTACTCCATGGTGATTCCGTCCCAGTTGTAGCTTGGGACAACACATTTTGCATACTGTCGGAACAGGTCAAACCCTTTACGTGCTTGTGCTTCCCTCCCCTCATCCTGCACCGCCTCATTCGACCCCTTGAACCTTCGAAAACTTTTTCCGTCATAAGCCTAACCCTCGGTTTCATTATTTTCACCGATCGAAGGTGCAATTTCGCTTGACTTTTCTCCTTCCCCAATGTTTCTTGATACCATCTTAGACGTATCTCTTGACGTTTTATTTCAGTCTTCAACTCATCGTACCGCATCTGGCCGATACGACCTGCATCATCGTGGTCCTCAGATGAAAAGTTTATGGATTTCGCAAGTCGTACAGGAACATCTTCAGCGTTCTTCTTATTGTGTGACATAGGCTCTGCATATTTTGGTGGAGTTGTTATAAGTATTGGGGGGATTTTCGTAGGTGAACCCATGGTGAGTTGAGGGTTGTTTGGACCAACTGGTGGTGCAATGTGAGGTAAAATATATCACTTTGTTATTTATACAGCAGTCCCCTTACTAATTTTCCCGCCAAAATTAATTTGTTCACTTGGACTGGGGAGCGGCCACTTTAGATACCTAATTTCCGTGGTGATGTCATATTTGCATTATTAGTATCAGACACAGTTGTTTCATTTTCTTTACAGGTGATAATCACACAAATTAAGTATCATATTTGCGGATATTTAACTGTTAACGCTGCGCAGATTGAAATGTAAGTTACCTTCGTAACATGTGATGTCATATTTGCATTATCCTTATCATAAACACGCTTTTCGCTTTTCTGTATTGGTGATATGTGTTCATATTTAGTTCCATATTTGGCAATATGCAACTGCTTACTTGGTCATGTTAAAATGCAAGTTACCTTCATACGTGGTGATGCCATTTTTGCATTATTAGTATCATATACACTGTGATCATTGAGTTTACTGTTAATGGTGCGTTGATATTTAGTTTCATAGTGTCTTGATGTGATTTTAGCATAATAATTATCACGAAAAGCCCTTTTAATTTTGTGATCACGACGGTGATAAGTAGTTTAATAAATGTTGTAAATAGGGCAGCGTGCGAACACCAATTCCGCGCCTCCACCATCATCGATGAGTGTGAAGTGTCCTTTCACTCTCACCGCTTGGGAAACGAGTACTGACAGGACCGAACCCGAATTCCCCCTCGAAACTCGTGTCCAACCCTGCTTCCCATCAGACACTACCCCGACGCAGGACCTACTTTACTAAAACGCCCCTTAACCCTAGTTTAAGGAAATAGGAAAGTTGACTTCTGCCGAAAATTCGACAGAGTCTCCCCTGAAAAATGGACTTTCCCAAAATGTCCACCTATCAAAAACACAGAGATAACCAACTGGCAGCATGCACAAAGCAGGAGCACACAGATTAATAGGGAGGCCTTCGGCCTCTACCTCAATCCTAGGTGAGCGCTACGAAGCAAACTAAAGAAATTTAAACTTTACAACCTGTGCAAAGGATAACAAAGTGAAAATACAAGAAAACTCCTACAGGAGCCGTTAGCTGTGATGCCTCGACGTGGTGGTCTCGACCTCGGGAGTGGACGACCTGTGAGTGGACGAAAATTCAAACTTTAAACCTCATTTTTCATTGAACATAATAACCCCCTCCGTTTTCGGAAATAATGACAAAGCACTTATGCAACAAAAATCCGTGTATAAACATACATACTTATACGATCAGATACTTGAAAACAATTCCGTTAAATTTGTACCTTGAAATACCATAATGAAAAACTGTAGCTTTGCTACTTCCGCAAATTCTTGGAAACCACAAACTTAAAACACTGAATTCTTAAAATAAACCATGGAATTGAATCCATCCAAAAATATCCCGTTTAAGTAAAACATAATTAACTCCTTTTTCCTGGAACCCAACCTGTCCAGTTTCAAACCTTAACTTAAAATCTGTACCTGTGCATCACCGTCCCGGTGCACATATTCAAACGTAAAAATTCCTGGAAATAACATCCATAGACACACCCACATATATATATATAATAACATAAATGTAAAGTCTCATAAAATCTCAACAAGGAAAATGTAAAACCAAAGCAACTAAAAACCAAGAAAACCTAAATTCCCAACCAACTGTTTCCCGATGCAATGCCCGTAGGCACAGCAAGCAAGGAAAGATCCTCACTTAAAAGAAAAATGAGAATGGAAGTATAGTAATACGTATATATATATATATATATATACATAGTAAGACTCTTAGACTAATACTTGTACCGGGGAAACAATCCAACAAGGGGATTGTTGACTGACTACATGGAGAAAAATCCCTTCACAACCACGTAGCCAGGGAACAAGCCGTCCCAACTGGGGACTAACTCCCAGACACGCACAAAAGAAAATACCTCAATAATGTGCGGCTGAAACAATGTCCTACGCACACGCATCGCCAAGAAGGGCCTACAAAGAACACCCCGCCAAGGGTGAACTGGGTTCCGTTATATCCTGTATCTATTTTAGTAACCAGTATCCGGGGAGGTACATAAAGTGGTGCTAATAGCACTCCATCTAGTATACATAATCCCTGACATACCCTAAATTCCAGGGTATTCAGCCCGTATGTAACGACCCTGACCCAAAAAATTAAAGGAAAATAAATAATTTTGGTGAAATTACAGTTTTGCCACTGGGATTAAGGGTATTTTAGGCACTTTAAAATTTCCATAAGGAATTTGGAGAAATGGATTGCGCCATTGCGTCAGGCACGTCGAAACGAGTTCGTGGATATGCGGTACACCGAATTTCGTGTTGTAACGATCGAGAAGCGATTAGAAGAAGAAAAGAAAAACAAAAACAAAAACAAAATTCTGATTTTTACTGTAGCGGCTACAGTACCGCTACAGTAAAATCCGAAAATTCCCTTCTTCTTCTCCCTCTCTCTCGCCTCTCTTTCTCTCCGTGCGTGCACAAAACCCCCCCTCTTTAATATTTCAGTTTTGGCGCCGCCACATTTTTGGCCGGCAATTGCTACTCCGCCACCACTAAGGGTGGCACTGGTCCCAAAAGGACCGTGACGACATCCCGGTCAAACCCCAGCCTTCAGCCACTGTCCACCGCCGCTCGTTTCGCCGGAAAATCCAAGAAAGCCGCCGCTTTTACGTAAAACTTACGAGCGTTCGTTCTCCCTCCTCCGGCGACGGAATTCGACGAGTAAGGTATGAAAACTTAACTACTCTTCGATGCCCTAGCTATCTGCATGGTTGGTTTTCTTCAATTCGTAGCGTAGAGGGTCGAATCTGTGTGCCAAAGTTTGGCCGAATTTGAGATTGAATTTCCGGCCACTTGCCGGCGTCTATGCAAGTTCTCGTAGTTGAATAAGTTGTTCCACTCATCGAGTAGTATAGGCTGGTGGAAGGATAGCCCTTGGTTTAGAGTTTTTCCGACGTCGGGTTATCGCTTTGGGCACCCAAATGCGCTGCCAGTGTGGGTGGCTGCGCGGGGCCCACTAGTAATTGTCAGTCTTCATTCCTAAATTATCCTTACGTCATCACGAGCGCGTAGGCGTGCTCGGATTTCAATTTGGAGTTCGGATGACAGTCGAACGGATTTACGCCTATTGCGCGTTATCCGGGTTCGATATGTTCAGGCCGTTGGATTGGTCCCTTTTCTTAGTATGTTGTTCCCCGTATTTTTAGGATCGTGTAGGATTTGACGGATCGTGATTCGGAGCACCGGATGCTTCGGATCAATGACTTGAAGTTAGAATTAAACCGTAATCATGCGATCGTGCGATCGTGAGCAATCCGACCGTCCGATCGTGACCAAACTTTCAGGATGTGTTCTCTAAGTCATAGTGAACCTATAGGAACTTTCGGATGTAAGTTTGGGGGTCATGGGACCCACGGGCCCGGTTTGACCTATTCGGGTATAGTTTGACCAAGTTTGACCGGGGTTGACCGAGGCTTCCCCGAGGTCACCTTGCCACTTCGTTGACTTTGTTGGACTTCTAGGAATGTCCGGATCCTTTTGGAGGTCTTGGGCTCCGCGGGCCCGAGTTGACCGAAAAGGGGTGTTTGACCATCGGTTGACCGTGAGTCTTCCGGGGCGGTCCCACTAGTTAAAAGAAGCAGTTTAACCTTAGAATTCTTCGTACGACGTAGTTGTGCACTTGAGTCGGGATTGGTTAGGGTTGACTTTTAAGGTTATCCCTTCGGTCCGGTTGTTAATCCTAATCCTCGTATTCTTGATTAGGTTCTCAAGCTTCTCGTGATCATCAGGCGGGTCCCTATCCGGGTCAGGCAGTGTGGGACTATCTGTGAGTGGACTTTGTTTTCAAACAAGCATGATTTTAAAGAATTGAATGCGATGCATATAAATTAGATTTAAATATTGTTTTAAATCTTGATTTGACTTTGGATGGATTTATTATGATTGAATTGATATTTGAGGGTTATATATGATTTGGGTTGCCGATTTGTTTGTGGGGCCCTGTTGGCTATATTTTATTATTATGCTTATCTTTAAGTATTGATTTTGGGACGAGTCAAGCGTCCGGTAGTATTTACGTAAGAATTTGGGTACGGTGGGAATTTGATGGATTTTCCTTGGGTTTATATTTAATATTTGAGTTTATGGTTTTGTTGGGTTTCGGACTTTAATATTTTATCGTTACGAACGTCGTGGGTTGTACTTTATACCTTTTTGAGAAACTTATACCTATACTTTGAATTAAGTATTTGGGTGGTAAGATTTGGACGTTAGTATAGTCCGGTTGATTTCGTATTCGGTTTTGATGTTTAAACCTTATGAATTATAATTACTTATACTTTGATTATATATATATATATATCTACTTTGAATATAATTATGTATATCTACTTTGATATGGAGTTTTGGGACATATACGCATACGGGATTGGACTTTCGGTTATATTTTAATGAATCACTATTTATGTTGTTTTAAAGTATGAATTTAAGGGATGTCAGTTATACGTGGGAATTTCGAATGCTTGAGTTTGAGTTATTGTATTTTAAAGGATAATTATGTTTTGTATATATTTATACGTATATATTGAGTAATACGTTTCGAGGTGTGGACTTTATATTTTTAAAAGGGATTGTACCTATACTATGTTTTGGAGCATATGTTTTACTTGGGGTTCGACTTGACGTTCTCTTGACTTGGGTTTTGGATACGGTTTGATTATGCATTTTCAGTGATTATGACATTTTAATGGTTTATGGATTGTTACGCCGTCATTTGACGCTTTTGTCTATTTTAACTATAGAATTGTATGTTTGGGACGGTGATGTCCTTATCTTGAATATATATGATGTTATTGGATTGTTGGACTTATATATGTCCTGGTGTGTGATATTTTGGGGTTCGGGTACATGTGGTTAAATATGTATATATGGATTATCGTGTAGCGTTTGATTTGTGTGCAGAAGTCTTGACCCCTTTACTTGTTTGTCTCGGGAAGAGGGATTCTGTCAGTGTGTGGGCTGATCGGTGCATAATTACATATCATTTTGTACCCTTCTAACTTATGATTTGGTTATGTTTTTGAGTTAAACTTGTGCTTTTAATCTATTTTGTGTTTGTTTCAGTATAATAAGCTTGAGAAGAATCAGATAATGAGCCATACATCACGGATTGGACTGTACTTGCTCAAGAAGAATCAGATAATGAGCCATACATCATTGGAAAGATACGGAAGTCTAGTTTCTGTAGCATTTTACGGTTCATGATTCCGAGTCTTCTAGATGAAGTTATGCAAGTTTGGGCAACTTAAGGTCAAATTCGGCAGCATCTGCGTTACTGGGCCAAAAATGACTTTTGAAGGCCTTCCCGATTTTTCCTTGAGTTGGGCTGCATATGCTTGGAAAGATAAGACAAAGAGCTTCAAGATCCATATTTTTCCAGATTTTTTAGAGTGAAGGAACAAGCCCAAATCGAGCCCACAAGCTGACTGCAATGCATTGTCATGCATGAGCTAATCATTTTAGTGGGGAAGTTAGGAAAAGTTGGTGAATTAAGTGGTGTAAGTTGGTGAAGTGAGTGTGGTTAGTAAACTCAATTGTATAATCAGATTTATACTTCCCCTAGGCCTATAAATAGTGAGGTTTCCCAAGCTTGAAAACACACCCCAAGGGGGGGAGCTCTCAAACATCTCTCTAGAGCTCCTCTCCCTTCTCTCCCTCAAATTCTCTTAGTTTTCTTTTTAGTTCTCAATTGTTGTAACAAAACCATTTTGCTTTTTAGTTGTGATTTATTTTTCATTGTAATGTAAATTCTTTTCTTAAGTTTTCAAGTTTAATTAGTTTCCAAGTTTCAATTATAGTTCTTGTTCTTATTCATTATGCTCATAAGTTAATATGCTTGTTTGAATAAGTGATCACCATTAAAACTTGTATGTTAGCTATCTTGGTTTGAATTAAGAGTAGACACCATGCATTAATTCAAATTGAACTATGAATAGGAAGAGTATGTATGGACATTCGACAACAGGGATTAGATACATGCTTGGTTGTTTAAAACATTCTTCTTTGCTTAATGGATTTCTAATGCTTAATTTAGGTTCGACAACAAGGATCTAATTAGGGAATTAGAAATACAAGGTTAGGACCAGACACCATGGCTTAATCATACTTTAGCTAGAATCAATCTAAGAATATGAATTGAACTTGGTAACTAATTTGCTTGAGTTAATTTCTTTTCTTTCTTTCTTGTTTTATTTATCATTTCTGTTTTGTGCAGGGAATCAAATTGAATCAATCTATCATCAATCCTCGTGGGATCGACCTCGTACTTACACAAGCTATACTATCCAACGCCTCGTGCATTTGCGAGTTAACATGGGCCCGACATAGGTTGATGTCGGAACTTCCACGGGGTCCGGGTCGGGTTCCGGTGCGGAATTCGGGTCGGGTCCCGTCACCGTACCCAAACCCGAACACAATAACATCCGGACGTTACCCCGTCCATAAATGACACCCAAAATATGTATACAATAAGAATATAGACACAAGTGTCTCAACATATATAAATCCGGAACCCAAAGTATTCATAACTTCCAATATCAAATATAATCCGTATAACCCATAAAACACAAATTCCAAAATTGAAACCAATATATAACTGCATAATCGAAAAGTAAATAGAATTTCTTAAAAACGAGAAATCCAAGACCCAAAACATTTAATCAACGTATAAATATAAAATATAAAATATAAACTATAAATTCCTGAAAACATAAAATTCACACTTCCTTAACAAATTTCAGATATTAAAGTAAATAGAAAATTCCTTGATTTAAAACAATATAAAAATTCCAAGATCAAAATAACCAAAGTAAATAATTCCGAAACCCGACATAATAATAAATCCTCAATTTTTTTCAAATATAAAACTCAAGAAATTCCCGGGTATTTCACCATACCCAAACCGTATACAAAGAGTACCGGACGATGGTCCCGTCTCAAATTTAATACTCAAAAATCTTTAATTTAAAGTATAGCCACCAATGTCCCACAATTAAACCGGGACTCCAAAACATGCATAAACTTTGAATATAGTTTAAATTCCAATAAGCTCATAAAATATTCCATCCAAGATTTCAAATATCATTAAAACCCCTTAGTCAAAGTGACTAGTTTTATATGCATAAACTTTCCGAGAATTCCATCAAAAATCAAGTCCAAGACTTAAACAATATTTAAATCCCGAAAATCAAGATAAATCATTTATGCATCAAATTCCAATCTTTGAAATAATGCTGCTCAATCCTTAGAGAGCTTTTCTTCTGGAGTACGCGAAGCAAGAGTACCTATTTGAGAGAATAAACGCTTTAATTAATACGCGTACCCAACAACAAACTTTAACTTAAGACGCTAGTTCTCGGGTCTCAAAGTAAGCGTGCACAACTACCGGGGAGTTTCTAGAGTCAAACTATGCCCTTCAACAGGTGGGACCACCTTGGAAGACTCATGGTCAACCGACTGGTCAAACTTCCCGAATAGGTCAACCGGGCCTCCGGGGCCCACGACCTCCGATTTTCGATCCGAACAATCCTAAAGGTTCAACAAGATTTACTAAACACATCCAGGCAGTTTGGTCTCAATCGAGCGGTCGGAACTATGCCAATCGCACGACCGGACGGTAACCGGGTTACCTAATCCTAGGGTTAATGATTCGGAGTATCCGGGACTCCGATTCTTGATCCGTTTGTTCCTACACGATCCTAGAGGTACGTGGAACAACATACTTGGAAATGGGACCGATCCAACGGCCCGAACATATCGAACCCGGATAACGCATAATAGGCGTAAATCCGTTCGACCGTCAAACGATAACCAAATTGGAATCCGAGCACACCTACATGCTCAGGACGACATGGGGAACATTTTAGGACACAATGCACCACCACAATAGTGCCCCGGAACCCGCCGGAATTGGGTGTGCATAGTAATTTCGGTGATCGGAAAAACTCCAAACCAAGGGTCAAGACTTCAGGTATAGATGCTTGGAACTGCTGTGAACCTTGCAAATGGAAGAGGGAGGTGTTCTGCTTCCAGCACGAACTCCAGTTGATGACTGCGTGGATTTAAGGTCTATATACATGGTATGATATGTGTTTTATTAAGAATTTGTGTTTTTGGTTTTTAGTTTTTTTATGTAAAGGTGTAACTGTGTGAATTCGTATTGTTTTTATTTTTATTTGAAGTCTGTTTATGGTTTTGGGTCCTATATCGTTTCACTATGTGGTCTCACATGGTGAATTGCTGGTTCATATCCCCCAAACAGTCATTCATTAAAGATGACAGACAGGCATACGGCAGGGAGGTTGCGTGTTGTCAACCCGAAAAGGGATTATCCTTTCAGTCACTTCGTTGACAGTGGAAGTCTGAGACATGCTTGATCTTCTAAGATACTCTGATGATTCCATAAATACCCCGAAAAATTTCCCCCTAATTTCCTGATTTGTCTTGCATATGAAACTATATTTGCAACAAAACAGAAGTGTAATTAAGTCATCTGGTAATCCCTTTTCACTAATTGTCCTTGTATTATAAAGTAATTATAGACTATGCCATCTACCTTACTTGTCAGATCCCTTATTTTTAGCATTTTTATTTAATTGATTTGAATTTGAGCATATAAAAAACATTTAAACCAAAAATAATTTAATGGAAACACACCAATATACATAAATAACATAATAAGTATAATAATATTATAACTAAACAAACAATTATAATATATACCTAATACAAATTATTTTTATTCTCAAAAAAGTATTGATAAGGTATTTGTTTGTTGGAAAATTATGGTGATACATGCCCCAAAAAAAAAAACCGACATGTCTACATGATAGGTAAATTGATAAGGACATATTTATGTATAAAAAATAGGTACATTCTTTATGTTCTTCACTAATTTTATTAATTTACCTATATTTTTTATGTTCTTCACTAATTCTTTATGTTCTTCACTAATTTTATTAATTGAACTATATTTTTAAGTACAACGATTTACTTATATTAAAAAAAATTGGTACATTCATCTATAAACAAAATTTGCATTAAAGAGAATTGGTAACAATTGATCGAATGAAAATTGAATATATTGCAACAACAACAAAAATATTCCCACGCCAAAAGAACATATAGAAACTAAATTGATTGTAAAATAAATAAATAAGAACATTCAATGTCACCAATTTGGAAAATAAAAAATTCAACATTAAATTACAATAAATCAGTTGAAAATAAAGTTAATAGTATAATAATAAATCAACACAATTAATGGAGGAAAGGTAAAGTGTAATGAGGGGTATTTTTGGGACCTAAAAAGTACAATAAATTAAATTTGTAGCTTAATTAGGTAATTGGCTTAGTTGGTTCCTAGTCATTGGGTTTTTCTTATAAAAAGCAGGATTTTATTTATAGAAAGATAACATGATGGATTTGTCCATTATTTTGATTATAACCATCTACGACATTTCCCCATTATTTTTGGATTTGTCCAGCAATTTATAGGATTTCTGCACCAAACAAAAACAATTTGAATCCCATAGTGCTGAAATCCCTTTTCGCTAACATAAAGAATTACATATCAATTTCCACAAAAAACATTTTGCCAACTATTAACCCAAAACTCCTGACGAAGTATTCAACCCCACACAGAGTTAGGAAATTTCCCAATTTTTTCAATAATTTTCATGCATTTTTAATGATTTTTGGGAAAAAAAAACTGAATAAAAAATTCAAGAAATGTTAAGTGGAGGCGCTGGAGTGGGGAGCTGCAACCCTGACCGCCACGCGGCGCGTTCCCATGCCGCCACACGCCATTTTTAAAATTTTTTAATCATTTCCACTGAAATATTCAATTAAAAATCGAATTTGAGGGTGAAAAATTCCCGAAAAATTCCTCAGCAATCGGGACGAGATTTCCTTCGATGACATTTCCAGAAAAAGGGCAGGGCAAACAAATTTGGATATAGGATTAATGTGATCGAACATATGAGAGTGTAGGGTTTACAAAGTGTATTAGTGTTTTCATTTGCATCATCCGAATGTAGGGTTGGTTCCCAAATTTTATTTTTCACTAGCTCCTAAACCAGGGTTGGTACTTTCCATATGAAGCCTTCATCCCCACACAGAGTTAGGAAATTTCCCAATTTTTTCCGTAATTTTCATGCATTTTTAACGATTTTTGGGAAAAAAACTGAATAAAAATTCAAGAAATGCCAAGTGGAGACGCTGGAGTGGGGAGCTGCAACCCTGACCGCCACGTGGCGTGTTCCCATGCTGCCACACGCCATTTTTAAAATTTTTTAATCATTTCCACTTAAATATTCAATTAAAAATCGAATTTGAGGGTGAAAAATTCCCGAAAAATTCCTCAACGATCGAGACGAGATTTCCTTCGATGACATTTCCAGAAAAAGGGCAGGGCAAACAAATTTGGATATGGGATTAATGTGATCGAACATATGAGAGTGTAGGGTTTACAAAGTGTATTAGTGTTTTCATTTGAATCATCCGAATGTAGGGTTGGTTCCCATATTTTATTTTTCACTAGCTCCTAAACCAGGGTTTGTACTTTCCATATGAAGCCTTCATCCCCACACAGAGTTAGGAAATTTCTCAAATTTTTCCATAATTTTCATGCATTTTTAACGATTTTTGGGAAAAAAACTGAATAAAAAATACAATAAATGCCACGTGGAGGCGGTGGAGTGGGGAGCTGCAACCCTGACCGCCACGCGTCGCATTCCCATGCCACCACTCGTCAGTTTTTCTATTTTGTAATCGTTGCCACTTAAATATTCAATTTTTAAACGACTTCAAGGGTGTAGGGGTTTGGTGCCTGCGGGTTAGGGTTTACTGTGGACTGCTTGGGGTTAAAAATTATTAAACCAATGCTTTTCTTTCCCGCTCATGGGTTAGGTTAACAAATAAAAAACATTCCTGCAAATTTTGAATTTGCCGCTCACAGTCACGGATTGTTACGACCAAAACAGGACAATTAAAACTTGTAATTCCATCTTAGTTCTCCCCAAAAAATATAATACAATTCCTTTTCAGAATTTAAGGAAATTTTTTTGGGGGTTTTCAGCAAATTTTTGGAAGGGTTGTCATCTTCTGTTATCTTCATTTTCCCTTCTGGGCAAAGTCATGTCGAATTCTTCAACAAACACTCAAGGAAAGAGGTGTCGACACCTGCATTACGAGATGGTTATGCTAATTTCCAAATCTGAAAGGAATATGGGCAGACCGTATTGGAAGTATTATCTTCCCTAAGCCAATAACACTAACTCAGATCGGCCATTGCCTAAGCCAACGAAAACTGCTACAGAGTAGAAGAATTGGGTCTGACATTGTAATCCGAAACTGAAAAATGTAACTTTATTATGTTTTTTTAGGGAGCTACAAGGTGTAGTGGCTATGAATGGGTGACTGGAGGCAACATGGCAATCGAATCTCAAATTCAAAACCAGCTGGATGTGAAGGAACTTAATGCATATGTCAAGTCATCCGTATAGTGAAGGGCATTAAAAATATCCTCCTACTGTTGTTAGTTCTATCATTTCTGAATTTGGCAGTTCAAGTGATGAAGAAGTAAGAAACTTTTTGCGTCTGGAAATCTTCAAGCAATTTCACGTATATATTTTAAAACTGTGTTCTGTTTTGGCTTTTCAAGTATATATTTTGTAATTTTCTAATCCGGACAGCTATGAAATATGAAGAAGTGTTTGCAAATGTACTATTATGAATTAATCATTGAGCATAATAAGGAAATGAATTTTTGAACGTTTGATATGCCTGCATCTTGAACTTCACAATCTTGTTTGCCGTAAACAAGAAACATTCCTATTTATTCCACATTTGCAAAAAAAAAGTGTGGCACCATTTACGTTTTATGGTTCAGCATAGTATCAACAACATGTGTTCAAGGTTTCGTACAGGTTGTATTTGAACCAAATAAAAATAACTTATTCTTTAATTTGAAGTCAAAAGGGGGAGTTGGATCATAAAGAAGAGTTTGTTCATTAACAAGTAAGAGTCAAAACTACCTTTCTCAAAACCTTCGTACAAACTGGAATGATGCCCTCAAGCATGAGAACAAAGCTCTTTGAGCTTCCCTTATATTATAGAAAGGTTAGTTCTGTATCTCGCGAATTGAGCCAATACCAAGCTATATGAATTTCTTCAGTTCAACAACTGTTACCTACATAATTACAAACCGCCCACTCAGTGAAATGAAGTTTGCAAGTTCATATACTACACCCACTCAGTTATGTCATATTGCCTCTCCTAATTAATCACAGGTTCCAATATCCCTGCAACAACTGCACATGGAGCTTCAACCGATACAAGGGCATGGCATGAGGGGAAATATTGGCTAGGTCTACATTGGAGGTCAGAAACTCGCAGTATTTGAGAATGTACATCCCACAGTCGCCCCTGAAACATATCGAAGAAGCTGTCATTCAATGTACAACAAAAGCGCACTTTCATAACACAATGTGTTTAGGTTGAATATGACTCACCCGCCTACTTGTTGGGGTGCATCCAAAACGCGAATAACTGGCCACTCACTTTTGCGAAGTAGACCGTCGCCAATATATCCACTTCGTGTAACAACCGGGCAAGATTTTGGACACCTACTGCACAGCCCGTTGGATGGCTTGAGTTACGCACAAATCTACTTTTGAGTCATATGCCCTTATCTCACACCCTTTTAAATCGATCACAAGTAAGATCCAGTGCTTTTGCCTTTGTAGGTTGAAGGGCAAAAACTTGATTCACGAGACGACCATGATTTAGCCAACTTATGCCCTTCGCCCTTCACCATTCCCAGTGAGACCGTTCTTTGTCGCCTCTCGTCCTTTCCCATATACGACTTCATTTGCGTGTAATCTAAGGTAGCACATTTCTGCATAGTGGCACACGAGTTATGCATCATAACGGATACGGAATTTCAAACAAACAATGCTTATGAAATAATACAGACTTGAAAAGTGGTGTCCAAGATCGTCGATCAGAACCCACCCACTTGCCGGACACTGTTGTGCCGCTCCCGTAGCAAATGCAAGGCCATGTCAATGTTCTACATAAAAGGGTTGTTTCAATTAGTAAATCAATAAATTACTACATAGCAAGGGCTTATCGACAAAATCCCAAATCAATCAATGCTTACCGAGTCATCCAACCAACCATCCTTGGTCAGCAACCGAACAAAGAAGTTATGCGAACCTTCCATAGCTTCGTCTCCACATAACCGCACATGTGAACTATATTTGTCAATCATTGTTATTATCAATTCCGTTTCACTAGTGACTCAATAGGTAATCATATAACAGGCTGTCAAACATATACAATTAACAGGTCATATACAATAGTAAACAGCTTTCCTCATGAAACCAACATACTATTCAAATCAATTATTAACTACACATCTGTTTGCTTTGAAATATATAAGCGTTCAGCTTTCTAAACTCAGGAACTTTATCTGTGGATTCCCACCGGCAAATTCAAGGGACTAATGCAGTTTCGTCAACCCGCCTACAATATCTAAGGGGGGGAATTCCCAATTCAGCAATTAATTCATACGCCCAAATCTACAACAAATAGATTATCAAAGTCAGTACTTTGTTACGAACTTAAATTTTACAAACACTAATTTTGAACTAAATCATACCTGGAAAGCATAGCTCAATCCCTTTATATTCCATGCAGGTCTGTTAATTCTCTTAGGCTTCTCATCCTCCACGTTTTTCTTCCCTTTTCTAACTGAACTCCGCACCGCCTTTTTTCGCTTTTTCTCTCCTTTCCCCTTCCCATCCTTGTCTTCATCTCTCTCTTTCTTCCCGGGAACAAACAATAGAGTATCTTGCAGACACTCAAACGATATAGATCCCCACGGATATTTGTTGAATTCATCCATTTTATGAACCAAATGTAAATAGTCCTCATTTATCTTTACATTTTGGGGTTTACCCATTATCACAAACTCCACAAAATACAGCAGTCCCAATTTGAACGAGTCCTCTCTTCCTCTTTTGGACTTTAGGAATGCATTTTCTAAGTCCTGGCAAGTAATGTGACTCCTGTTGGTAAAATGCGCTTTCATAAATCGATTATTATCTTCCCCGGCAGACGTTATGTCAGGCTCTCTTCCACATTTCAGACCACTTATCAAACAAAAATCCTTTACACTGAATTGAGCAACGTTGGACCCTATTGCATAACTAAGTCCCATCATGTCCTTCACACCAAGTCCTCCGACTAGCCGGAGTGCCTGACCATGCACAATTTGACCACTAAATGCAATTTTATGGAGTCCCAACAGGTGCCCAAAACAGCTCTCTCTAAATCTTTCCATAAGCGACTCACTGAAATGCGCCCCAAAATTACACAGGATTGTTTGCGCCACACACAGATTATTCACCCGTGCAGAATAGACCTCGACTCAGGAAACTAAGCTCAAACCCACAATCCATTTTATACCGCAATGTACACCTTTTGCTTAAGAAACAGAATCGATACATGCTCACAATATTATGACCATATTAACATACAGTGATACCTACTCACAATATTATCTACACATTTTCAAACCTACAAACACTATTTTCAACACATTACATACCTACTAACAGAATTTTCAACATTTCAAGTTACAAAACTGATACACCATTTTGAACACATTAAGATACATAATTTCATCTACAAACACTGATTCCAACAAATTCAGATACGTAATTGATACCTACTACAAGATGCATTGCTCCTTATGCATCCCAAATCATCTCATATTCGAGTTAAGGTTCAATTTTCTCTTATGCGTTCTACTTCTACTGGTACTTATTATTATTTGTTTTCCAAGCCCCATTAAATCCCTAAAATTATGCCCTACACTCACACCACTACATGGCCAAAGCAGGATTACAATGAGGAGCAGGATGAAGATTCCTCGAATTTTACGATAACACAACAAACAACCGTAATGCAAACAAAAATACGAAGTACAAAACACAACACAAATTACGCAGGCCAATTTATATTTTTGCAAACACATCCGTGCAGACAGGACTACTCTTACCCAGAAAATCAAGCCCTCAAATCCACCCTAAAATCCTAAAGCAATTTAAATTAAGTGAGTGCAATATAACATGCAAACTTTAATATCAAAGAGAGAGAGAGGGAATTCGACAGAAACGTACCGATTCAGACATTCAAAAGAGAATTACTAGATGACGGAGGTTCTGCGACGGCGGAAGAGCAAGTCAAAGAGAAACAGTACACCAGGGAGTTTCTGTGAGAAGAGATGAGGAATAGAGAACTTGATGTTTGGTAGGTATTTGGGTGTTATGACTAGCGTTCATTCACAACTCCATTGACAAGAAAGGCGCCATTTTTCTGGTAGTTATTTGGGTGTTATGACTAGGGTTCATTCACAACTCCATTGACAAGAAAGGCGCCATTTTTTTGAACCAGGCGCGACTTGACACCTTTGCTAAGGGGAAACTGTAGCCTACCCGTATGCACCCTAAGCTTGCTTTTTCTCTTCAACCGTTCAGATGCATTTCAATGGCTGGGATTGATTCTTATATAATGTTCTCACATAAGCGTTCTCACCTGATCCGAGTCGTCCCTCCGTTACTACGAAACGAACCCTATGATATCCAAGATAGGCCAGGCCCATCACAAATATTTTTACATATTATATTTATGGGCTGTTCTCTGGCGAGTACTTCTATTTGTGAACCTTAATGCGATAACACCGTTAGATCTAATCCAATGGCTTCGAAAAAGTAATTCTAAGTGAAACCCTCAATTTGTTCTCTCTCCTCTATCCTCCAAAATCTTTTTTCAGAAAATTTTCCTATCCTGTTGGGCGCCAAATTTTCCCAGCCCTGCCCTTGAATGTAGATATTTTAGTCCCAAAATTATATTAAAAAATTGAAAGCAATCAGCTTTACCCCTTCCAGTGGACTTTTCAATCTCCATGAACTACACCCCTCTTTTCTCATCTATCTTTCCATTTACCGTCCATAGTGGCGGATGCAGAATTGTTACCCCATGGGGTCATAGTACTAGTGTTAAAATTCTGAATTTTTTTTTAAGGATAAAAACAATGCTAAAAATTAAAAAACAAGCCAAACTTATTCCAATTAACAAAAACATCATTCAATAAATTAAGCCCATTATGTAAACCATAAATTTAATCAAAATAATAACATCAACCCAAATATTAAATACACACACCAAAAAATAACCCAAATAATAAAATATATGGAATATTACAACAAAAAGAGCACAATGGGTTTTGAACCTTTGACCAAAAACTTGTCCCAAATAATAAAATATCTGGAATATTACACCCCTCTCTCTTCTTCCTCCATTTTTCTTCTCCCTCGCAACCATCTTCTTCTCCATGGGGTCGTCTCCCATGGCTGCCATGGCCAACAAGGGACCTCCAAGTCATTTCCAGGTTGCCATGGGGTCAACCCCATTGACCCCATAGTGGATCGGCCACTTCGTCCATATCCTTGCTTTCACTTCTACACAAAGCATTACTCATCTTCGATTCTGAAATTTTTCTGCTGTGAAAACTATGATGACTGCTACCAATATGGATCAATCACTTTCCTTTTGGGCTACTGCTCTGCTCCTCTCTTGAAGGCTTAATTCAAGGTTTAGTTTTTCTTGCTACTATTTCTTATTTTTCTTAGTTTCTTCTTGTTGTTTTCGATGTTGGCATGTTGTTGTTTGCTTTGGGCTGTTTTGGTTGTTTAATGGAATTTTTTTTGGATAAAAAAGAAAAAAAAAACTCCTATGTTCTTCAACACATGGATGGACTAATCCTCTTTTCTTTAAAAGAATGTTGAAAACAAGAAAATTAAAAGACAAGATAATAAAGAAAAACGTGAACTAAATAAGTTTGTGAAAGATTTTAAAGAAGCTTACCAAGACAACAATTTCACCACAATTCCTCTTATCCAAACCTTAGCATGCATACTAACAAAATTCCCAAGTTATGTTGATGATTAGTTCTCCAAAATTATGATTAACTCTTTTCACAGCAATTAATCACTTCTTCTTACACTCAATTTATCCTTGGCATGAGGCATAAATATAAACATATAAAAAGACCTTAGGTTCAATGAGAACTTCACACAATCACACAAACCCCTAAGAGTATGGTGTTTACCTTAGGCGCATTCATGAATTTAATCACAAGAAGCAAACCTCATATTAGGCATGGCGTATACCCTAACATGCATCAAATTACTTAACCAAAAACCTAGATGGTAGCTAAGCATCAAGATCATTAGTTAAGAAAATAAGCACAGTGATTAAATTTCAACATGGAAATTCTAATAGCATGACATAACTAAGCTTTGAATAATTAGAAAAGGGTTACATTGTGTCTTAGTAAAGGAGAATTAGTTACTCATAATCATGGTAACAACGCAAAAATAAAACGTGGAGAAAGAGATAAGAAAAACCCTTAGAGTTTAGAGGCACGGTTGCTCTTCCTTGCTCCACAGTTGAAGTCTGAAATTTCTGATCTGTTCTCTTTAGTCCTCACGACCTCCCCTCTTAAAAGAACCTAAAACCTAGTTAGAATGGGCCTAAACAAGTGGCCTTACACGAAGACTTGATTTCCAAGTCAGTTCCTAACTAGAAAAGGTAATTAAGCTAAGTTTCCTAAAACTTCCACGAAATGAACCTATGATATCCAAGACAGGCCAGGCCCATCACAAATATTTTTACATATTATATTTATGGGCCGTTCTCTGGCGAGTACTTCTATTTGTGAACCTTAATGTGATAACACCGTTAGATCTAATTGAATGGCTTCGAAAAAGTAATTCTAAGTGAAACCCTCAATTTGTTCTCTCACCTCTATCCTCCAAAACTTTTTTTCAGAAAATTTTCCTATCCTGCTGGGCGCCAAATTTTCCCAGTCCTACCCTTGAATGTAGATATTTTAGCCCCAAAATTATATTAAAAAACTGAATGCAATCATCTTTACCCCTTCCAGTGGACTTTTCAATCTCCATGAACTACACCCCTCTTTTCTCATTTTACCGTCCGTATCCTTGCTTTCACTTCTACACAAAGCATTACTCATCTTCGATTTTGAAATTTTTATGTCCTGAAAACTATGATGATTGCTACCAATATGGATCAATCGGTTTCCTTTTTGGGTTTTGGGCTGCTGCTCTGCTCCTCTCTTGAAGGCTTAATTCAAGGTTTAGTTTTCCTTGCTACTGTTTCTTATTTTTCTTAGTTTCTTCTTGTTGTTTTCGATGTTGGCATGTTGCTGTTTGCTTTGGGCTATTTTGGTTGTTTAATGGAATTTGTTTTGGATAAAAAAGGAAAAAACTCCTATGTTGTTAAGCATCCTCTTTGTTTCTGTTTTCACCTTCTTTTCTTCCTACAATTTGTGATTTTTTGGATTTATGTATCAGTTAGGGATTTGCATATTATATTTATAATTTTTTTACATATTATATATTTATAGTTGTTTGGACTGTTATCCAACTTTCTTTTTATTCTTTTTGGCCTTGTTTGGTGTGGCGGATTGGACTCGACAAGTTCGATTAAATTGGACATGGATCATAACTATTGTTTGATGGGCTTAAGTGGATCCTGGACTGAAATGCGGTTCTTGGACACACAAGTCCTGAAAAACTAGTGCTCCAATTCCCAACGCGAGACATGGGTTTATAACAAAGCGCTCGGATCAGGTGAGAACGCCTATGTGAGAACTTTGTATGAGAATCAATCGCAACCGTTGAAATGCATCTAAACGGTTTAAGAGAAAAGGAAAGCTTATGGTACAAATGGGTAGGCTACACTTTCCCCTTAGCAGAGGTGTCAAGTCGCGCCTGGTTCGAAAAAATCGCTCCTTTCTTCTTCCTGACAGTGGCGCCTTTCTTGTCAATGGAGTTATGAATGAACCCAAATCATAACACCCACATACCTACCAGACATCAAGTTCTGTATTCCTCATCTATTCTGGCAAAAACTCCCTCTGCTATTTTTGTTTGACTTCCTCTTCTGTTGTCGCAGAACCTACATCATCTAGTATTTCTGATCTGAACGTCTGAATCGGTACGTTTCTGTCGAATTCCCTCTGTCTCTTTGATATTAAAGTTTGCATGTTATATTGCATTCACTTAATGTTTAAACTTTGTTTAGGGTTTTAGGGCTTTAATTTTCTGGGTAAGAGTAGTTTGTCTCTGTAGTTATTGTGTTAAATTGGCCTCAGTTGGTTTTTTGTGTTGTGTTTTCTAGTTTCTAGTAATTTTTTGAAGCATAGTAACTCTTTTTAAAAGTTTTATTTGCGGTTTAAAAATTCTTTCATTTATCCAAAAATTGGGTTGTATTTTGTTTGCAATTTGTTGTGGTAATTTGTTGAAGTGTAGATTCACAGCTGTTGCTTCTTCCTATTTTTGTTTGCATTCTAGTTGTTTGTTGTGATTTCGTAAAATTCTAGGAATCTTCATGTGTTCCTCATTGTAATCCTACTTTGGCCATCTAGTGGTGTGAGTGTAGGGCATCAATTTAGGTATTTAATGGGGCTTGGAAAACAAATAATAAGTACCAGTATGAATTATGTAATATGTTGAAAATACTTTTAGTAGGTATGAATTATGTAATGTGTTGAAAATAGTGTTTGTAGGTTTGAAAACGTGTACAAAAAACTGTGAGTAGGTATCACTTCTGTATATTAATGTGGTCATAATATTGTGAGCATGAATCACTTCTGTTTCTTAAGCAAAAGGTGTATGTTGCAG
This sequence comes from Prunus padus, assembly GCA_024362665.1. Classification (NCBI taxonomy): domain Eukaryota; kingdom Viridiplantae; phylum Streptophyta; class Magnoliopsida; order Rosales; family Rosaceae; genus Prunus; species Prunus padus. The sequence goes on along the minus strand of JANFAM010000001.1, from coordinate 1,368,441 downwards.
GTAAAAAATGGATTTTGGGTTTGAGCTTTGTTTCCCGGAGTTAGAGGTCTATTATGCTCAGGTGAATAATTTGTGCCTGGCGAGTACAGTCCTGTGTAATTTTGGGGCTCATTTCAGTGAGTCGCTTATGAAAAGATTTAGAGAAAGCTGTTTTGGGCATTTGTTGTACCTCCATAAAATTGCATTTAGTGGTCAAATTGTTCATGGCCTGGCACTCCGGTGAGTCAGACGACTTGGTGTGAAGGACATGTTGGGCCTTAGTTATGCAATAGGGTCCAACGTTGCTCAATTCAGTGTAAATGATTTTTGTTCGATAAGTGGTCTGAAATGTGGAATAGAGCCTGACATAACGTCCGCCGGGGATGCTCATAATCGATTTATGAAAGCACATTTTACCAACAGAAGTCTCATTACTGGCCATGACTTAGAAAATGCATTCCTAAAGTCTGAAAGAGGAAGCGAGGACTCGTTCAAACTGGGACTGCTGAATTTTGTGGAGTTTGTGATAATGGGCAAATCCCAAAATGTAATGATAAATGAGGACTACTTACATTTGGTTCATAAAATGGATGAATTCAACAAATATCCGTGGGGATCTATATCGTTTGAGTGTCTGCAAGATTCTTTGTTATTTGTTCCCGGGAAGAAAGAGAGTGATGAAGACAATGATGGGAAGGGGAAAGGACAGAAAAATCGAAAAAAGGCAGTGCGGAGTTCAGTGAGAAAAGGGAAGAAAAACGTGGAGGATGAGAAGTAGACCTGGCATTCGTGTCGTGTTCGTGTCAACACGGTTTTCTTAACGAGTTGACACAACAAGACATGATAAGAAAACGGGTTGGGAATGTCCAACACGAACACGACCCGTTACAATTCGCGGGTAACACGACACAACACGATTCACACGATAAGAATTAAAAAATTAATTTAAAAAATGAAAAATGAAAAAAAAAATTAATTTAAAAAATGAATTAAATAATTAATTACAAAAATGCAAATTACGAAATTACCCTCGCTTAACGGGTTGGTTCGTGTTTTCGCGAATTGACACGAAATAACACGATAACTTAACGTGTGTCTAACGAGTCAACACGATAGTGACACGACACGATAACACGGACCCGAAAACTGAATTTTTCGTGTCGTGTACAATATTGCCAGGTCTAATGAGAAGTCTAAAAGAATTAACAGACCTGCATGGAATATAAAGGGATTGAGCTATGCTTTCCAGGTATGATTTAGTTCAAAATTAGTGTTTGTAAAATGTAAGTTCGTAACTAAGTACTGACTTTGATAATCTGTTTGTTGTAGATTTGGGCGTATGAATTAATTGCTGAATTGGGAATTCCCCCCTTAGATATTGTAGGTGGATCGAGGAACCTGCATTAGTCCCTCGAATTTGCCGGTGGGAATCCACAGATAAAGTGCCTGACTTTAGAAAGCTGAACGCTTATATATTTCAAAGCAAACAGGTGTGTAGTTAATAATTGATTTCAATAGTATGTTGGTTTCATGAGGAAAGCTGTTTACTATTGTATATGACCTGTTAACTGTATATGTTTGACAGCCTCTTATACTGCGCCTCTTACGACCAAGTGAATTGGAGATGAGACAAGCATATTGGAGTTGGGGATCAGATGTTCCTGAATGTGATGCACCTAGTGTAGCCCTGCGGGTATGTAAGGACCTTGATGAATTAAACTCTGTTGTGCAGCAGCTGAGGAATGAGGTTGCTGTGTTGCACCGCGAGAAGGGTGAGCTGGAGGAGAGAGTTTTAAACTTGGAAAAGTGTACCAGTCATGCAGACGCCAGGAAGAATGAGGATGCTGGAGAGGAGAGACATAAGAGTGAGGATGCTGCAAAGGAGAGATATAAGACTGAGGATGCTGGAAAGGAGAGACATAAGACTGAGGATGCTGGAGAGGAGAGTGATAACACCGAGGATGGTGGAGTAGCCAAATCGAGAGAGGAGTGTGTACAAAATGCGAAAGAAGAGGTGCAATAGACAACCCCGGATATAAATTGGGATGATCCAGATGTGGTGTGTGTCACCCTTGTTAAATTTCTTACGAATCCTCCTCGAAAGATTGACATGTCCACTGCGGATGGTGAATGTGGTGAAGATGTTATAGTAGGGGTGGGGCAAAAGAGGGGTCGGGGAAGAAGTGAGACTCTTGGACCTGTGACGAAGATGCGAAGGGCCGTGGTAAGGGAAACTCCATGGCAAGGTCGAGAGATTCCCAATATTTCGAAGGACACAATTGCTGACCCCCTAAGGCCTGTTCCTCGTGATTCCCTTCTGGAGGTGGCGAAATTATGCTGGGAATGAGGACAAGAAGTAAAGTAATTTCTCTTTGCCCGTCCGTAGTGAAATGTAAATGGTTTGTTATGATTACTTATTGAGTCACTGGTGAAACATAAATGATAATAACAATGATTGACAAATATAGTTCACATGTGAGGTTATATGGAGAAGAAGGTATGGAATGTTCGCATAACTTCTTTGTTCAGTTGCTGACCAAGGACGGTTGGTTGGATGACTCGGTAAGCATTGATTGATTTGGGATTTTGTTGAAATGCCCTTGCTATGTAGTAATTTATTGATTTACTAATGGAAACAACCCTTTGATGTAGAACATTGACATGGCCTTGCTTTTGCTACAGGAGTGACACAACAGCTCTGGCAAGTGGGTGGATTCTGACTGGACGATACTAGACACCACTTTTCATGTTTGTATTATTTCATAAGCATTGTTTGTTTTAAAATTCCATATCCGTTATGATGCATAACTTGTGTGCCACTATGCAGAAATGTGTTGCCTTAGATTACACGCAAATGAAGGCGTATATGGGAAAGGAGGACAGACAGCACAACAACGGTCTACTGGCAATGGTCAAGGGCGAAGGGCATAAGTTGGCTAAATCATGGTTGTCTGTGAATAAAGTTTTTTTTGCCCTTCAACCTACGAAGGTGGAAGCACTAGATATTACTTGTTATCCATTTAAATGAGTGTGAGATAAGGGCATATGATTCAAAAGTAGATCTGTGCAGAACTCAAGCCATCCAACGGGTTGTGCAGCCGGTAGCGAAAATCCTGCCCCGATTGTTACACGATTCTGGATATATTGGCGACGGTCTATTTCTCAAAAGTGAGTGGCCAGTTATTCACCTTTTGGATGCACCCCAACAAGTAGGCGAGTGAGTCATATTCAACCTAAACACTTTGTCTTATGAAAGTGCGCTTTTGTTGTACAATGAATGACAGCTTCTTTGCTATGTTTTAGGGGCGACTGTGGGATGTACATTCTCAAATACTGCGAGTTTTTGACCTGCAATGTAGACCTAGCCAATATTTCCCATGACACAATGCCCTTGTATCGGTTGAAGCTCGCTGTACAGTTGTTGCAGGGATATTAGTAGCTGTGATTCATTAGGAGAGACAATATGACATAAGTTGCAAAGTTTTTAATTGGTGGGTGTAGTATATGAATTGCAAACTTAATTTAACTAGGTGGGTGATTTGTAGGTAACAGTTGTTGAACTCATAGCTTTGTATTGCATCAATTCGCGAGTTAGAAAAAAAAAAACATTTCTATAATATAAGGGAAGCTCGAAGAGCTTTCTTCGCATGCTTGAGCGCATATTTCCCCTTTGTAGTAAGGTTTTGAAAAGGTAGTTTTGAGTCTTGTTAAGGAACAAACTTTTCTTTATGCTCCAACTCCCCCTTTTGACTTAAAATTAAAGAATAAGTTTTTTTATTGTTTTCAAATACAACCTGTACGAAACCGTGAACACATATTATGGATACTATGCTGAACCCTAAACCCTAAATGGTGCATGATTGTTTTGAAATGTGGAATAAATAGGAATGTATCTTGTTTAGGGCAAACACGATTGTGAAGTTAAGATGCATGCATATGAACTGTTGAAAAATTCACTTACTAATTATGCTCAATGCTTAATTCATAATTGTAGATTCCCAAACACTTCTTCATATTTCATAGTTGCCCGGATTACAAAATTGCAAAATATGTACTTGAAAAGCCAAAACATAACAAAATTTAAAAATATATACTTGAAATTGCTTGAAGATTTCCAAATGCAAAAAGTTTCTTACTTTTTCAACAATTGAACTGCCAATTTCAGAAATGATAGAACTAACAACAGTAGGAGGATATTTTTAATGCCCTTCACTATATGGATGAGTTCAGCATATGCATTAAGTTCCTTCACATCCATCTGGTTTTGAATGTGAAATTCAGTTGGCCTGTTGGCTGCAGTCACCCATTCATAGCCACTACACCTTGTAGCTCCCTAAAAAAACATAACAAAGTTACATTTTTCAGTTTCAGATTACAATGTCAGAGCATATGCTTCTACTCTGTAGCAGTGTTCATTGTCTTAGGCAATGCCTGACGTAAGTTAGTGTTAATGGCCGATATGGGTTAGTGTTGATTACATACAGCTTATTAGGTTTTACACACGAGTGTTGGGAAGATAATACTTATATATGTTGTGAAGCACTTCCAATATGGTCTGCCCAGATTCCTTTTGGATTTGGAAATTAGCATCACCATCTTAGCATTGCAGTGCCGACACCTCTTTGCTTCAATGTTTGATGAAGATTTCTTCATCGCTTTGCCCAGGAGTGAAAATGAAGATAAGAGAACTCAACCCTTCAAAAAATGTGGTCAAAACCCCGAAACAGATCTTCCTTCAATTTTGAAAAGGAATTGTATTTAATTTTTTGGGGGCAACTAATATGGAATTTGAAGTTTGAAGTTTAATTTTTTGGGGGGAATTAATATGGAGTTTGAAGTTTGAAGTTTAATTTTTTGGGGGGAACTAAAAGGAATTTATTTATTTTTTAACCCTAACCACTCCATAGTAAACCCTAAACCGTAGAGGGCGAACCCCTAAACCCTTAAAGGCGTTTTATGAATCAAAATTTAAGTGGCAAGAAATCAGATATTGTAAAAATGGCATGTGGTGGCATGGGAATGCGCCGCATGTCGCTGAGGTTTGCAGCTACCCACTCCAGCGCCTCCACTTGGCATTTCTTGTATATTTTATTCCTTTCTTTTTCCAAAAATCGTAAAAAATGCATGAAAATTAAGAAAAAAATGGGGAAAATTCCTAACTTTGTCCGGGTATGAATACATCGTACGGAAAGTACAATACCTGGTTTTGGAGGGAGTGAAAAATAAAATTAGGGAACGAACCCTACACTTGGATGATGCAAATGAAAACACTAGTACACTTTGTAAACCCTACACTCTCATTTGTTCGATTACATTAATCCCATATCCAAATTAGTTTGCCCTGGCCTTTTTTTTGATATGTCATTGAAGGAAATATCGTCACGATCGCACATGAATTTTTCTGCAATTATTCCCCCATAAATTGGATTTTTAATTGAATATTTAAGTGGAAACGATTAAAAAATGCATAAAATGGCGTGTGGCGGCATGTAAATGCCCCGCGTGTCGCTGAGGATTGCAACTACCCACTCCAACACCTCCACTTGGCATTTCTTGTATATTTTATTCCTTTTCATTTTCCAAAAATCGTTAAAAAATGCATGAAAATGACGAAAAAAATGGGGAAAATTCCTTACTGTGTCTGGGGATGAATACATCGTACGGAAAGTACAATACCTGGTTTTGGAGGGAGTGAAAAATAAAATTAGGGAACGAAATCTACACTTGGATGATGCAAATGAAAACACTAGTACACTTTGTAAACCCTACACTCTCATTTGTTTGATCACATTAATCCCGTATCCAAATTAGTTTGCCCTGGCCTTTTTCTGGATATGTCATCGAAGGAAATATCATCATGATTGCGGAGGAATTTTTCTGCAGTTATTCCCCCTTAAATTGGATTTTTAATTGAATATTTAAGTGGAAATGATTAAAAAATGCATAAAATGGTGTGTGGCGGCATGGCAATGGGCCGCGTGTCGACATTATACATTTGCGTGACGAAAGTTCGTACGACGAATAAGTTTTCTTCGTCGCGCAAAATTGGATGTCGGCACATCCTTGCGCGCCGAAAAATTAACTTTTGCGCGACGTCAAAGACGTTTGCGTGACGAAAGTATGTGTGACGAAAGGAATTTGTTCGTCGCTCAAAGGTCGGTTTTTTGGGCAACAACAAGAAGACTTTGCGCGACGATTACATCTTCGTCGCGCAAAAACCGTCATCCAATACAAGATCGACTTCAGCCATGGCAGAGGCAAACTGCAAAAAAAAAAATTGCAGCATGCCTCTCCCTCTCTCTCAAACGGTATTGGCCAACCAAACTCATCAATTTCATTTCTTTTCTAAGTTGAACTACCTCTGCCTTTGCTGCGTTCATTGGGTATGTATTTTTTGTCGTTAGAGAAAAAAAAATTAATGTAAATTCATACTAACGTCATGAATTTCGTTGTCTATAGAGATATTATATGTGATTGGCGATTGGTGGAGAACGATTGAGAAAGTATTTTCATCGTTTTATAATTTAAAAATATACAATTAATTACATTATGTTTATATTGTTTTGTGAAATAATTTATATTATGTTGGTAAATTATGTACGTACGTTGATGTACGAAGTTAATTGAAATTAACTTCGTACATTTGACTTCTGCTGAAAATTCGGCAGAGTCTCCCATGTAATTTGAACGTTTACCAAAAATTTTACTAGTCAAATAAGCATATAAATGTATATCACAACTGCCAGTGTGTAATAACAAATAAACGAATTCCTGTTGAACTTAAATCTCTTCTGCCATTAAACCTTATATTTAATTAGATTTCTTGTTTCTATATCCTTTAAGAATATCCAACTCGGCAGCATATGAATTGAAATACTTAAAAGCAATAAATTGAGTCATAGAAACATCGATCATTTAAATAAAATTATTCAAGATTAAATAATGAATTAAATTGCATAAATTCCAACACTGCATAAACTCTCGAATCCGAGATGCCCACAACTCCAGTTTTACTTTCTCCAACCCTCGACATGAGAATTTTATGTCACCAGTTATAGTTCCTTTCAACCATTTATTTCCCACATGTATATTACGTCTTTCATTTGAAAACCTCAACAGATTTTTCAACTCTTCATGATACCTTTTTACTCAGCCACGCCGACAAGGCAAAACAACATAAAGAACGTCCAGCAATTTACTAAAACAAGGATGCACACGTGGTGCTGAGTATACAGGAATATAACCTAATGCTCTGATATTAACAGGACCCGACCCGGATTCCCCCTCGGAACCGGTGACGAACCCTGCTTCCCGTCAGACTCTAACCTGACGCCGGACCTACTTCACTAAAACGCCCCTCTAACAACGGTTTAAAGAAGAAATGAAAGTCGACCCCTGCCGAAATTTCGACAGAGTCTCCTTTGAAAAGTGGATTTTTCCCAAATCTTTCCACATATAAAAAATGACAGAAAATACCCCAACAGGCAGCATGCACAATACAGAAGCACACAGATTAATAGGGAAGCCTTCGGCCTCTACCTCAACCCTAGGTAGGAATCCATAGAGCAATCTACGAGAATAAATTTTACAACCCGAAGGAAAATAGCAAGAATAAAGTGAGGAGTTACTCCTACGGGAGCAGTAGTCATGATGCCTCGACGTGGTGGTCTCGACCTTGGGATCTAGAACCTGGGGGGCGAAAATTAAACTTTAAACATCATTTTCAATTAACATAATAACCCCTCCATTTTCGCAAATAATGTCAAAGCGTCATGCAAGAAAAATCCTTATGCATACTTACATATTTATACGAACCGATACTTGAAAACAATTCTATTAAATTCGTATCTTGAAATACTATAAAGAAAACTGTAGCTTTGCTACTTCCGTAAATTCTTGGAAACCACAAACTTGAACACTAAATTCTTGAAATAAAACCATGAATTTGAATCCATACCTGTGCGCATAACCGTCCTGGTGCACATATTCAAATGTAAAAAATCATGGAAATATCATCCATAGACACACCCTCATATATTTATAATAACATAAATGCAAAGTCTCAGAAAATCCCAACAAGGAAAATATAAAACCAAAACAACTAAAAACCAAGAAATCCCAAATTCTCAACCAACTGTTTTAGGTCTATTATAGTAATAGGTATATATGTGATAGGTAATAGGTAGGTATATGTGACGTCCCTGACCTATTTTAGGTCTATTAAATTTAAAATAAATAAGTTAATGTAATTGGGAATTAAAAAGGAAATAAAAAGATTAAAAAGATTAAAATTGGAATTAAATAATTAAATTGAATTAAAAGGGGCATTTTGGTCAAATTAATTTTCGGGACGGAATTTGGCGAAACGAGTTGTGCCATTGCGTCCAGCTCGTCGAAACGAGTTCGTTGACGGGTGGCACGTCTCGTTACGAGCGTCGGATCAATTTAAGGACATAAGAGTCATTTTAATTTTGGCGATAATCTGATATAGTCCACATGGACCAATCAGAAACGCAGAATTCCTTCTCTCTCCTCCCTTCGATTTCTCTCTCCTCCCACACGATCTCTCTCTCTCTCCCCGATCAGTCTCTCTCTGCTATCTCACTCCACCGGCCACGGCAGAGCACACGACCACCCAAGATCGAACCACCATCGTCTTGCAGTCCTAGCCTACCCAAGATCGTAGACTGAAACGTCGGTGTTGAGCGGCGGTGGTGACTGAAACTTCCCGCCAAAAACTCCATAATCGCCGGCGACAGTTCCGGTCACTTCAGACCGTGATACCACCACCAAAAGGTAGCTCTCCTTCTCCTCTCTCTGTTTCTGGGTGTGCGCGACGACGTTGGCCTGCGTAGCCACCGTGACCAACGTCTGAAACTACAGCCTAAACCCTAACCGATTTGGCTTCGATCCGGTGGCTTGCCGGTCGGTTCTGGGGCGGTTCAGCCTGGTTTTGAACTCCCCTCCACCACCTGATTCATTTGCTATAAGTCTTGTACCTCAACTCCACAATTTTTTCGGTAGCCTGAATTGCTCAAGACACCCAACCCACGGCGGCGCGTGGGCTGGGGTGTGGCGGCGATTCGACGTTCCTATACCACCCTCGTGTCATTGTGAACGCATACGTGTGCGCGGATTTCGATTCGAACGTCGTTTGAACCTCGAACCAATGTACGCCCATTATGCGTTGTTTGGGTTCGATGTGTTCGGACAGTTGGATCGAATCCGAATTCACATACGTTGTTCCTCGTATTTCAAGGATCGTATAGGAATTGACAGATAGTGATTCGGAATCCCGAATACTCCGAAATCACCAACCCTAGTGTTAGGTTTATTAGAAACTGTCCGATCGCACAAGTGCTAGAAATCCGACCGTCGGATCGAGACCAAACTTTTGGGACATGTTCTATAAACCGTAGTGAACCTATAGGAACTTTCGGATCTAAGTTTGGAGGTTGTAGGCCCTGCGGCCCGGTTTGATCTGTTCGGGAAGTTTGACCAGGGTTGACCAAGAGTCTCCCGAGGCCGTCTCGTCGTCTAATGAATGTAGTTGACCTTAGAATAAGTCGTACGAGCTCACGCTTACGTTGAGTCGGGTTTAGTTAAGGGTTTGTTTTGAAGGTTATCGTTCAAGGGTTCGATTGTTAACCTTGTATTTATATTATTGAAATAGGTACCCAGGCACCTCGTGCTACACAGGCGGGACCCTCATAGGGCCAAGCTGCTTGGGATTACCTGTGAGTGGACTTTGTTTTTGAATATGCATATCTTCCAGCCAATAAACAACCATGCATCTGTTTGAGTGTTATTGATGCTTGTGACTACTTTTAATAATTATATTAAATTGTTTAAGTTTTGGACGTGTGTCCTGATATCTGATACTTGGGGTGTGTTGTCACCTCTATTTGTACCTCCCCTGTTCTGTGATACTGATTTGGTTACATTGGATACCTGGTACACCCTTTCGGAGATATGATTTGGAAGTTTTATCATATAGACCTGTGAGTTTAGTCCCATTTGGACGGCTCAACCCTGGGCACGGGGTCTCGAGGAGACTGTACCTGTGTCTAGTCAAATGATCTCCTGTTGGATTGTTTTCCCGGTACTTGTTTTTGGTGTCGAGGTCTTACATTACTATATGTATGAGTTATTATCATTGTATTCGTATTTTCTTTGAGTAAGGATCTTTCCTTACTTGTCGTGCCTACGGGCTGTGGTTATTTTGAGTTGGGATTGAAGGGGAAACAGTAAGATGATATGTTTATCCTGTTAATATGTTACAATTATTGGATTTTAAATCCTGATTTGATTATTTATTTAAATGACTTGAATTGCATGATTGCATCATCGTTTTTGAAATGGTGGGGTTAGTATGTTGTTTTGAACTACTAAAACCTTATTTTTGTCCACTCACATACTTTCTGTTTTGCGCCCCACCAGGCCTTAGTCGTATCATCTGAGCGGTTCAGCCGAGCACACCTCCTCTCGGGCACGACTTGCTTGTAGGGCACTTGCCCCTATTATGTAAATTCTCTTTCTGCTACTGTATTCTGAATACTCTTAGAATTGCTCTGTATACCCGTTTGGGTTGAATTTGATGGCCAGAGGCCTTTGATGTATACTGTATGCATGCTGGCACTTGAGTATTGTATATATGTTGTGTTTTAGCAGGTTGAATTAATTTTGGTATATCCATATTTCAGGGGAGACTGCCTGATTTTTGGCAGAAGTCTTGACCCCTTTCTCAATTTGTTCCGGAGAAGGGAATTTGATTGTATGTGGGCCCGACATTTGAGTAAATGTCGGTTTTACCACAGGACCTGGCATGGATTCCGAGGTAAATTCGTACACTAATATTTGTACCGGGGGAACAATCCAACCGAGGGGATTGTTTGACTGAACCACATGGAGGAAAATACCTCAACAACCATGTGGCCAGGGAACCAGCCGTCCCAAGCGGGGACAACTCCCAGACACGCACAGCAGAAAATACCTCAATATTGTGCGGTTGAACTAAGTCCTACGCGCGCAGACTACCCGGCAAGGGCTTACAGTAACACCCCGTCAAGGGTGAACCGGGTTTCGTTATATCCTATATCCGTATTCCTTTCAGTAACCAAGTGCTAGGGGAGGTACACAAAGTGGTGCTAATAGCACTCCAATCTAACATACATAATCATAATTATATCCCAAATTCTAGAATATAACAACTGTACCTATTCCTGTACACAAATATCCGGACGTTACCCCGTCCATAATTGATACCCAAAATATATACAATGAGAATATAGACACAAAAGTCTCAACATATATATATATATCCGGAACCCAAAGTATTCACAAATTTCCAATATCAAATATAATCCATATAATACAAATTCCAAAATTGAAACAAACATATAACTCCATAATCAAAAAGTACATAGAATTTCTTTAAAACATAAAATCCAAGACCCGAAACATTTAATCAAAGTATAAATATAAAATATAAAATATAAATTACGAATTTCCCAAAATCATAAAATTCAAGCTCACGACATTTATAAATTTCAAATATCAAAATACATCGGAAATTCCATAATTAAAACCATATAAAACCTCCAAGATCAAATAACCAAAATAAATACTTCAAAAACCCGACATAACAATAAACTTCAATTTATCAATTATAAATCCAAGAAAATTATAGGATTCCGATAGTACTTAAATCCATACGCAAATACCTTCGGACATTTGCCACGTCCCAAAACTTCAATACTCAAGAATTTATATAAAGCTAAAATATATTCCGCAATGTCCCACCATTAAACCGGGACTTCCATAAGTATCAAATATAAATTAAATCCCGATCATCAAAATAAATCATTTTATATGCATTGAAATTTGTTCTTTAAAATATGCTCGTTTGAAGACAAAGTCCACTCACAACAAGTCCATGCTGCTCAATCCTTAGAGAGCTATTCTTCCGGAGTACGCAAAGCAAGAGTATCTATTTGAGAGAATAAACGGTTTAATTAATACGCGTACCCAACAACAAACTTTAACACAAGACACTAGTTCTCGAGTCTCAAAGTAAGTGTACATGACTATCGGGAAGTTTCTAGAGTTAAACTATGCTTTTCAACAGGTGGAACCACCTCGGAAGACTCACGGTCAACCGATTGGTCAAACTTCCCGAATAGGTCAACCGGGCCTCCGGGGCCGACGACCTCTGATTTTCGATCCGAACATTCCTAAAGGTTCAACAAGGTTTACTGAACACATCCAGGTAGTTTGGTCTCGATCGAGCGATCAGAACTGCGCCAATCGTACGATCGGATGGGAACTGGGTTACCTATCCCTAGGGTTAATGATTCGGAGTACCTGAGACTCCGATTCTCAATCCGTGAAATCCTACACAATCATGGGGGTACGGAGAACAACATATTTAAAATTGGGACCGATCCGACGGTCCGAACATATCGAACCCGGATAAAGCATAATAGGCATAAATCCGTTCGACGATCAAACGATATCCAAATTGGAATCCGAAAACACAATTGTTTCTGAGACTCTGAATCATCATAATTGAAAATTTATTTATTTTTACATGATCAAAACTCCTTATACATTCATTTACATTTATTCATACTCCTTATTTGAACAACCACCAATTCACTTTTAAGGCCAATAAAGAAACCAAAAACGAAATTTCATTCAACCACCACTTAATCACAACTTTTCTCTTTTCTTTCACCAAATGTGTGAGTATTTTTTATTTTTCTGAAATGTAACTCCCCTTCCCAAACTTAGTATGAAAAACACATCCCAATTAAAGCTCATGAGTTCCTTAGAAAGGTAAATATTTGTTTTTCAGGCTAAGGCAAGGAAATATAATTGGTTAAATGAAAGAAAAGGTTTACATGTAGGCTCAAAATGGTTAACAATGGAAAATCATGCTTAAGAATGTATAAGGTTAGCTTGAAAGGCACAAACGATCCAAAGAGGGCCTTAATATCATTTCTTAAATGTCATGTAATTAAATTGCAAAAGAATGAATGACTTTTAAGTGCTCAACCAAATCAATGAATAATGAGATCAAACAACAACTTAGATGACAAAAAAAAAAATGTGTATAACACTCATGAATTGTAGTACAAGGCTCAAAAGCTCACTTTATATGGTTATATAAGTCTAACCGCTCAGTTGACTTTGAGTCTCTTGAGGTAGTTGGACCTGCCGGAAAGTCTAATTGACCTTAGAACCTCTCCGAACTTCATGCATGCACTTTAAACCCCGGGAATTTAGGATTTGAATTTAATTTCAAATAAGGTTAACTTTATCAATTTGTTTCCTCGTATTCCCTAATAGGTACTCAGGCTCAAGGTTCTCAATAGGCAGGACCCTCTCCGGGTCAAGCGGTGTGGGATTATTTGTGAGTGGACATTGTTTTGAAACAACATTATTTTTAAAGATTGAGAAAATATGCATATGAATTTGGTTATGTTTTAAATGATGGATTTATTGTTTTATGAATTTCTTGGGAATTTATTCTATATTTAATAATTTATAAAAATGTTGGGTTCCGGTTTATTCTTGGATATGGTTGATTATATTTATATATTTTTGTATCAAAGGTGGGACGTTGCCAACGTCCGGATGTTATTGGGTTTGGGTTCGGGTCCGGTCAGCATATTCGGGAATTACTGTAGGCCTTTGACGGGGTGTTACTGTAGGCCTTTGTCGGGCAGTCTGCGCGCGTAGGACTTAGTTCAGCCGCACAGTATTGAGGTATTTTCTGCTGTGCATGTCTGGGAGTTGTCCCCGATTGGGACAGCTGGTTCCCTGGCCACATGGTTGTTGAGGTATTTTCCTCCATGTGGTTTAGTTAAACGATCCCCTCCGTTGGATTGTTCTCCCCGGTACAGATAATGGTGTCTTAGTCGCACCATGTAGTTATATATGTATATATGTATATCATTATGTTAGTATTATTATTATTATTTCCTTTATCCTTTTTGTTTAGACACTTCCTCGTTTGTCGGGATTACGACATGCGTTTGGAAGGGAGGATTCTTAGTATTGGAAAAAGGTTAAGTCTGTATGGGTATTAGGGTGCTATGTTGGAATTATATGGTTGCTGGATTTTAAATCGATTATGTATATCAAGGTTTCAAATGCATGATTTTGGCATTGTTTTTGAAACGGTGGGGTTAGTATGTTGTTTTAAAATATGATAAAACTTTGTTTTTGTCCACTCACTCTTTTCTATTTTGTGCCCCCCAGGCAGTAGTTTGATCTGAGGCGAGCAACCGAGCTAGGACGTGCGCTTCATAGGCCTATACTTCTGTAGGGCACTTCTATGTATTTTATTTTCTGTCAAACGTATGCCTTGGTTGTAAAACTGAAGGATATCTTAGATTGCTCTGTACTGCCCGTCTAGGGTTGTTTGCAAGGCCGGAGGCCTAGTGTGTAAACTGTGTGCTATTACATTGTGTGTGTACTGGCAGTTGGATTAAATTTTCTGATGGTTGTAACAGGTTGGAGAATTTCGATAAGGTCCATATTTAAGAGGAAACTCTGCCGAAATTACGGCAGAAGTCCCAGACCTCTCTTCCGTGTTTTTGGGAAGAGGATGATTTATTTAGCAAGTGGGCCCGGCACGGGTTAAGTGTCGGAAATGCCACAGGGTCCAGCACTGATTCCGAGAGGAATCTGGGTCGGGTCCTGTCATCACATTATTTGTCGGTGCCTTACGCGGAGCTGAGACATCAGAACCCACGTTCTTCCTTTTCAGAAATCCCGCTCTTTGCGTGGCTAATCACGTTTCGTTCATAAAAAAAAATTAAAAAAACAAAAACATGGGCTTTCTTTTGGGTTGGCCTTTCAATTGGTTCGATCCTTCAAAGTCTTTTGGGTTTCAGTTTGTTTAATTTGTGTGATTAGGGGTTATTGTTTCATTTTTTTAATTTGTTTGTTTGTTTTGTAATTATTTTATTTTTATTGTATTTTTGTATTTTGTGATTTTTACTTGCTTTAATACCTTCATTTGCTATTATGACATTGCTTGTTGCTAATTTAAACATTGAGGACAATGTTCATTTCTAGGTTTGGGGTAATTGGAGTTTAGCATGTAAATTTGGTTTTTCTTAATTTTTTTTTTTAAAAAAAAATTTTATTTGCTTGTTTTTTTTTTTTTATAAAAATTTGAGTCTTGTTTTGTATTGTTTTGTTTTTTGAGTCACTTTCCGAACACATTTAATGAGATTGTGATAAATGTTTGCATGACTTAAATGAAAATTGGATTTCATTTTATTTTATTACTTAAAAATATATATATATTTAATAAAAAAATTAAAATTTAGAGAAAATAAATAAATTTGGCATTGTTCTAGCACGATATGTTTGAAACCTTCTTTACACTTGCTATTTGTTTCATAATTTTCTATTTAAAGGATTTGCATGATCCAAAGAATTGTATCAAGCATAAATTAGACTTATATAACCATATAAAGTGAGCTTTTGAGCCTTGTACTACAATTCATGAGTGTTATACACATTCTCTTATTTTTTGTCATCTAAGTTGTTGTTTGATCTTATTATTCATTGATTTGGTTGAGCACTTAAAAGTCATTCATTCTTTTGCAATTTAATTACATGACATTTAAGAAATGATATTAAGGCCCTCTTTGGATCGTTTGTGCCTTTCAAGCTAACCTTATACATGCTTAAGCATGATTTTCCATTGTTAACCATTTTGAGCCTACATGTAAACCTTTTCTTTCATTTAACCAATTATATTTCCTTGCCTTAACCTAAAAACAAATATTTACCTTTCTAAGGAACTCATGAGCTTTAATTGGGATGTGTTTTTCATACTAAGTTTGGGAAGGGGAGTTACATTTCAAAAAAATAAAAAATACTCACACATTTGGTGAAAGAAAAGAGAAAAGTTGTGATTAAGTGGTGGTTGAATGAAATTTCGTTTTTGGTTTCTTTATTGGCCTTAAAAGTGAATTGGTGGTTGTTCAAATAAGGAGTATGAATCAATGTAAATGAATGTATAAGGAGTTTTGATCATGTAAAAATAAATAAATTTTCAATTATGATGATTCGAAGTCTCAGAAACAATTGTTTTATGCTCTTATATTTTGAGTTCCTCGGACTTTGTATTATCCATACGTTTCATTTCTTACTCACCTTACACCCTTGGCCCCATTACAACCTATGCTAAAGACCTCAATTGATCTTAAATGTGATGTGGTTCAATTGCATTCATTTGTGAGTGATGCATTGTAACTGAGTGATGCATTGTAGCCCTCTTCTGAGTGATTCATTTGTGAGAGGACAACTTTGGTGAGATATGAAGTTGAATTTGTGCTTTGTATGATTTTTGAAATTATGTGAAAACTAAGATTGGGGAATTTGTTGCATTTGGCTATCACACTACTACACTTTGAGCATTTTATGTTTTGAACTTTGCTGCTTTGTGAATGATGAATAAAACTGAACTTTTATTGTTAAAACTTTTGAGTCATGTGCATGAGTCGTTTCTCTTCGGAAAATGTTCGGAAAGATTGTTTTGAGTTTTTTTTGTTTTGTTTTTGTTTTTGTTGTTGTTTTGCTTAAGGACTAACAAAATCTATTAAGTTTTCTAACCACGTTGTTTTGTAGAATCAGTAAAACGTTTGTGGGTATCGTATCTGTTAAACCCTCAGGAGACACAACTCCTCATACTAGGGATGCCTAGAGGTTTAAAGGTTTGTTGCATATGCTCAATGCAATCGAGTTACCTACGAAAGTGATCTAATTAACTTCTTGTTTTGTTTTTATCTTTGTTTTCCTTTTGTTTTGCTCTAGGACTAGCAAAATCTAGGTTTGGGGGTATTTGATCGGTGCATAATTACATATCATTTTGTATCCTTCTAGCTTATGATTTGGTTATGTTTTTGAGTTAAACTTGTGCTTTTAATCTCTTTTATCTTTGTTTCAGTGTATTAAGCTTTGGGACTCATTTAATGCATTTTGGAGTCAAGTTAGCTCAACAATTGTGTCTACAGATCAGTCAACTTCACGGATTGGACTGTACTTGCTCAAGAAGAACCAGATAATGAGCCATACATCATTGGAAAGATAAAGAAGTCTAGTTTCTGTTGCATTTTATGTTCATGATTCCGAGTCTTCTAGAGGAAGTTATGCAAGTTTTGGCAGTTTAAGGTCAAATTTGGCAGCATCTGAGTTAATGAGCCAAAAATGACATTTGAAGGCCTTTCCCATTTTTTTTAGCTGGGCTGCATATGGTTGGAACGATAAGACAAAGAGCTTCAAGATCCAGATTTTTCCAGATTTTTTAGAATAGAGGAACAAGCCCAAAATAAGCCCCAAAAAAGACTACAATGCATTGTCATGCATGACATATGCATGAGCTAATTGTTTGTGGTGGGATTTGTTAGGTGAAGCAGATTCATTACTAATAATTGGAGTGGAGTTTGGCAGCAGCCAAAGGAAATAAAAGAAGATGAATTGGGAGCTGCAACACTAAGAGGAATTGTTTTCAAATGCAATTGTGTGTTAGGTGAAGTGAGTGTGATTAGTAAACTCAATTGTATAATCATATTTTTACTTCCTCTAGGCATATAAATAGTGAGGTTCTCTAAGGTTTCAAACACACCCTAGGGGGGGGGAGCTCTCAAACACTTCTCTAGAGCTCCTCTCCCTTCCCTTCTCTCCCTTCTCTTCTCCAAATTTCTCAAACACTTCTCCCTTCTCTTTCTCAAACACACCCTAGGGGGGAGCTCTCAAACACTTCTCTAGAGCTCCTCTCCCTTCCCTTCTCTCCCTTCTCTTCTTCTAAATTCTTCAAACACCTCTCTCTTCTCTTCCAAAATTATCCAAGTTCTCAAACACCTCTCTCTTCCCTTCCAAAAATTCTCCATGTTCTCATACTCCTTTCCTTTCTCTTTCTCAAATTCTCTAAAGTTCTCAAACACTTCTCCTTTTTCTTCCTCAAATTCTCGTAGTTTCTTTTTTTGTTCTCAATTATTGTAACAAAACCCTTTTTCTTCTTAGTTGTAATTTATTTTTCATTGTAATGTAAATTATTTTCTTCAGTTTTCAAGTTTTATAAGTTTCCAAGTTTCAATTACGGTTCTTGTTCTTATTCATTATGCTTATAAGTTAATATGCTTGTTTGAATGATTGATCACCATTAAAACTTGTATGTTAGTTTTCTTGGTATGAATTAAGAGTAGACACCATACTTTAATTCAAATTGAACTATGAATAAGAAGAGTATGTATGGACATTTAATAACAAGGATTAGATGCATGCTTGGTTGTTTAAAACATTCTTTTATGCTTAATGGATTTCTAATGCTTAATTTTAGGTTAGACAACAAATGATCAAATTAGGGAATTAGGAATACAAGGTTAGGACCAGACACCATGGCATAATCATACTTTAGCTAGAATCAATCCATGAATCTGAATTGAACTTGGGAACTTATTTGCTTAAGTTATTTTCTTATTTCCTTTCTTCTTTGTTTTATGTTGTTTTGTTTTCATTTTTGTTTTGTGTAGGGAAACTGAATTGGATCATTCAATCACCAATCCCTGTGGAATCGATCTCGCACTTACATATGCTAAACTACTAACGGCTCATGCACTTGCGAGCATCACAAGTTGAGGATGCAGCTGAATCTATTTTGGTGCAGCTAAATCGACGCAACACAGCTCAAGATTGGTTTCATACCTTATCGTATGGGTGGATCAATAGCTTCAGGGAGCCGGCGCTTGTCTTTACAACAAAGTACACTTCCTACCAGACGTTCAAGAAGCAAGCTAACCACCTGTTCAACGTGCCCAAGAAGCCTGACAAGTCCATGCGAGACTACATCAAAAGGTTCAAGGCGGAGAAAGCTAACATTGTAGGGTGCGATGATCGAATCGCTTGAAGGAAACATGCATCTAATGCTTAGGAATAGAACTTTAGCCACAACCTATACAACAAAAACATTCTAAATGGCGGATCCATTTTGTTTATACTAGTTGAGCTAAACCTTTTTCAATTTAAACCAAGTATCTCAGCCTAGTTTCTTTGAACACAAATAGAAAAGGGAAAAACGGAATAAATCTTTACTCTTGAACACATTTTCTTGATTTCTAAAGAATGAACACCTTTGTTGGAAATGTCTTTTCTTTCTCTTGATTTTGACTCCTTCATCTTAAGGCTCCAAGATTGGAGTCATCTACCTCACCACACCAAATGCTCCTAGTGATGAAGAGAAGGCAATCATGAAGTATGGATACTAGTCTACTTCTTGATTAGACCAATTTTTTGTTTATGGAAGATAAGATAAAATGATGATCACTCATCAACCAAAGTAGGAAACCAAAAACCCTAGATAGGTTTTCTCCAATACTTAGCTTATATAGGACAACACAAAAAGCAATTGGGTGGGTATTTGGGGCTCCATTTGGTCCATGGGTCATGTCATCTTATGCCACTTATCCCTTAGGCCAAATAGCCTTTTGGGCTATTTTGTTCATTTCCTTTTAAATCATATTTAAAAGCCCAATCCAATATTTATATATGTCAATATTAATTCCATAATTAATCTTTTAATTATAATTTAACTATTAAAATAATTATAGTCATACTTAATTGACCCGGTCGAACTATTTGACTTTGGTCAATTGCTCCAGTCAACATGTTGACTTTTGACCGTTGACTTTGACATTTGATTATCAACCATTGACTTGTGTCTACTCATTTCATTTCTCCTTATTTGTACCTCTAATCACAATGTTTGGGTGTGCAGATCTGTAGGTTCCCTTTAACAAGGTAATGGGTTCACTCAACTCCTCAGAGATGATATGCGAATTAAATTCCACAATTAAATTCTTCCTATTAATAAAGGTTAATTGAAACTTTTTAGGACATTCACAAATCATGGTTGTTGCCTAGCAGCAAGTCACGGTTATCGGAGCTAAATGAGACATTGTGAAAGAGCCTTTTCAAATTGGAATGATCGTGCAATTGAATCATTCTCTTATGTCAATACTCCTTATTCACATTAGTAGATCATAGAATCCGATTGGCAATATCCTAATGTGAATCATTCTTTTTATATGATTATACTGGTAAGATTTGAAGGCTTCTTCTTTCAAGTCTTATCCACTACTTTGCGCAGAGATTTGACCAATCATATCTTGGAGTATTCTCTCTCCTTTACTGAGAGTAAAGATTCCTTATTGTACATTTATTTGCTTTCATGACTCTATTGAGAATCCTGATGAGCACCTTTACGCTGTGCCTAATTTAGCATGACCGTATAGTGCCCTAAAAAATTAACAACATGGCCACAAAACATCTATGATGCCTAAGGTCTAAGGATTAATTTGCACCATTGCAATTTATGAGTTCCAGCTTGACAAGTAAAGACTTCCATGCTGTAACTCATGTGTTGGATCGCGTTCAGTGTACTTTTTCTTCTACAAGCACCTCCACACATATCGATGTGTCTCCACACTTAATGACTTGAGACCTTGCCATTCCCTACATATAAATACGATACTGTGTGTACTGGTCTTTGGGGAATATTGACGTCCAATCAATATTCCTATTACCAGGAACATATTCAGGATTTAGGAATGATGAGAAGTCTTCATGTGTGCCATCTTATTACATAGCTCTCATATCCACTTGTGTATTCCTTGGACGATGGTTGTTCTACATATTGAAAGATAATGTAGGATTATTTAATGTATAAAACAACCTTTCTTGCCCATTGATAACATAATATGTCTTTTATCAAAGACGTCCTTAACTCTAACTATTAGATAATTAGTTGGCTTTAATGACATATTTCTAACAATCTCCCACTTGCACTTTAAAGCCAATATGACATGTATCTAATACCCATCTTCTCCATGTGTCGGTCCAGCTGAAGTTGACTCATAGGCTTTGTGACTGGATCTGCTACATTGTCTGCTGAAGCCACCTTGAGCATGCTAATATCACCATCAGCAACATATTCCCTGATTAAGTGATAGCGCCTCTGAAAGTGCCTGGATCTTTGATGAGACCTTGGTTCCTTGGCTTGTGCTATAGCCCCATTATTGTCATAGTATAAAATGACTGGTGACTCAATGCTTGGAACAACTCCAAGTTCAGTAATGAACTTCTTCATCTAGATCGCTTCCTTTGCTGTTTCCAAAGCAGCTATGTAATACCCCGAAATTTCAAGGTGGATTTTCATATTTTAGTGAAAAATAATATAATGGTGGAGAATGATTATGGGTATTTTATCAAGTGATTTTGGATTGAGATTATTAAATTAAGTGTGTTTAATTTCAAGTTGGACAAACATGACCAAAATACCCCTATGTGTGGATAATTACCAAAACACCTTTGTAGGCAAAGAAAAAAGTGAAATGTGGAGGACATCAAACCACCCTCCTCCCATTCTTCCCCCCTTGCCTCAAGCTTTCATATCCACCATTTATGAAAGGATGAGTCACCTAGTCTAAAATGGTGAGTCACCTAGCCTAATTAAGATTCTTAAATCATGAAATCATTCTCTTCCTTCCCATTCATTGTATCATCACTCTTTTCTAACTTGATGACTCACCTAGCCTAAGGCTCTTCAATCATGAATTTACTCTTATCCTCATCATTCATTGCATCATCCCTTTCTTCCTCATTCACCTTAGTTTAATCCTTATTCTTCTTTTGTTCCTCTTCAAAATCCAAAACTCGTCACTTCCTTGGAGCAGCCGAGAACTCAAATTTCGGAAGCTCAAATGAGAAAACTTTCTTCATAAAAATTGTTCATTTACGTGATTCCTATAACATACTCAAATTTCAACTCAATCCGAAACGTTGGTATGATCACAATAAGTTTACCATTTCCTGTTTTCACAGCAGTATGCTCGGTTTCAATATGTTTCTGTGTACTCAAATGACTTTAGTTCCTTCATCAAAGTTGTTTGAAATGCTGTCTATTATAACATATCAAAATGTTAGATTGATCAGACTTCTATAGCCCCCTTGGGAACGTTTAGAGTGGAACTTGTTTATAGTCTTCGACCTTAGTTCCTTCCCTCGTTTTCAGTCCAAAACACTCATTTCAAAAGCTCAAAACACTATGGTTTCTTCATGATAGTTACCCCAAATTCTCCTCTTTATAACATATCCAAAGATCATCCAAACTCAACAATTATAACTCTCTGAAAATTGGTATGAACAAAACTTGTTCAATTGATTATGTTGAATTTCTTGTTATAGATTTGTACTTTCTCTCAAATGGCTTGTTCCTTATCATTCAATTGCTCAAATTAGCCACTATCATCTCAAGTAAATGATTGTTTGAAGGCTTGAAGCTCATCTTTTTATTGTCTCTTTGAGCACTAGTTTTAAACCAAGTGTTGGTTAGAATGCCTGAAGGATATATATATATCTTTCAAAGTGTGTTTTTGTGAAGTTCTAGATTATTTCGATGTGATTTTGTTCCAATTTCATTATGGGCTTTTGTTACATCAAAATGAATATCTCAAGGGTTATTTCAAAGTTGGTTTTGTGCCATTTGAATTTAAATTGATTTTTGTGAAATTTTAGAGACTATCCTACTGGAATTGTTTTGATTCTGCTACATACCCTGTTTTGAATAAGTGTTTGAAAACTTCCTAAACTTGGATTTTCATGAAATTTTAGTATGTTTTACTTTCTCGTATTTTCTTCAAATCTGGAAAGTTTTATCCAGTTTGGTTGTCAATTGTAATTTTGGTGATTTTTCAAAATGAAGTGTACAAACCTGAAAAAAAGAACGTTATGCAGCCTATTCTGTTTTGGTTTCTATTTTGACATGCTTACTGAACCCTAATTTTTATCAAATTTTGACATCTTTAATGTTTCTATGTCTAGTTGTGATCTGGAAAGTTTTACATTATTTTGATTTGAACTCAATATTTAGTGAATTTTCCAAGTTAACGTGTTCCAACCCAAATGTTTAGCAAAACTGAAATTTTAGTTTTAAATTTTCTTTATGAGTCTAGAGCCGAACCACCTGATTTTAAACATCCCAAAGAGTAGAACTATTATAGGAGGGGAATAGATTAGTTTTTCCTTGACGCTTGGTTCTATGCTTGCTTAGATGTGAGGTTAAGGGAGTAACAATCGGGTCAAACAACTTGTCAAGTGTATTATGGGGTTTTAGGTCTACATGCGCTAGTAGGACACTCAAATTTGTTTCCTTATTTCCAATGAATTTTAATAAGTAAATTATCTTAACTAGGTGTTCTACCCTGCGTACTTTCGAGGACGAAATCGCACAAGGTTAAGCTAGCTGGACATGAGGGTAGGGTTTCCTGATTTCCCGATGATTGGGCTATGTCACTTTTAATCTTGGTGATTATATATAGTACTATAAATATGAATATTATTGTTGCGTTGCTCGGTGAATACTATTTGATGTTATGTGAATATTATTGTTGATGTTTCTTTGTGGATATTATTTGATGTTGAGTGAATATTATTATGCATGTGATTAAGCCTAGAATATTATTGTTATTATCTATATTATTATTCTGCAGAGATAAATGATGTTTGCCCTGCATTACATATGCATCATAAAGACAGTGGTGTTTGGGCTGTGTGTGTGTCGTTTGAGGTATATCTAAGGGGTGGGAGAAGACTTTAGATATATCTAAGTAAATTAAATGTGGAATATATTTAGGTGACAGGAGCAGAGCTTGAATATATTGAGGTGATGGGAGCAGGGCCTCTAATGAAAAGTGAAAGTTGAGAAATTCGTAAACAAAATAAAAATAGGTTAAGGGACGGATGGGCGCTAGTTCATATTTTAGGGTATTCGGAGCCACAGTGGTAAAACGCATGGTATGGGACATGCAGGCTTGTTGCCCTAAGGTATGAATTAGTGGGATTAGAAGGGAGTGAGTTCATGACATCATCACATATGCAAATTTATTTATCTTGTCTGATTACATAATTATCATATACCATGCATGACACTTTGATTAACTGTGATAGCTGACCTTGAGGGGTTTGACGGTACTCTACTGGGCATTAGAATGCTCATACCCTAATAGATTGTGCAGGATTAAATAAGAAGTTTGAGGAAGCGGGTTCAACTAAGCTGCTGGACTTTTATTGTTGGTGTAATTAATATTTGTAAGTAATCAACCGTTTGTTAAATATCTTAGTGTGTAGTTAACTACAAGCTACTGCGACTCTGATTTTGTGATGTTAAGTAAATTTGTATTATTTTGTGGATCTATTTCGCATCATATCATGGTTACATGATTTTATTCTTATGACTATGGTATGACTCACACCATGATTCGGGAATATTCCTTATTTTCGAATCGGGTTGTGACAAGCTATGTACTTTGCTTCAATTGTGAAGTCCGCAATGGTGTTCTGCTTGCAACATCTCCAACAAATTGCCCCTCCATTCAATGTGAACACATATCCAGAATTGGATTTCTGATCATCAAAATCATATTCAAAATCTGAGTTTGTATGTCCTTCCACCAGTAATTATGGGTTTCCTCCATAGACTAGGAACATATCCTTGGTCCTTCTGAAGTACTTAAACACAGTCTTTACAGCACTCCAGTGTTCTGATCCTGGGTTTGATTGATATCTCGCTTGTGACGCTCACAACATAGCCGATATCGTGCCTCCCGCACAAAGATGGCATACATTAGGCTCCCAATTGCGGAGGCATATGAGATCCTGCTCATCTGAGCTTTTTAAGCATGTTGTCAATTAACTCAGTTGTTTATTTCCTTGGTTAAAATTTTATGTTTTTATGGTTTATATTCCTTTAAATCTCTTTAATTATGTGTGTTGTTAAAATTTCCCTCTTGGAATCCTGTTGTCAAAGATTGCTTGAAATTCTTTAATCATCTTTTGTGAGACTTGTGCAGGTATTGTCTGATGGTTCACAAAGTTAGTTTTACAGTTATATAAAATTGTTCAAAATATGGTTTTGTTTAAGAAAAGGCCAAATGGGGAGATTGTAAGGATTGTAATTGTTGCTTTGTTTGGCTCTTCTCTTTTTTAGAACAAAACCATTGTAATCTCCTTAGATATTTGAGATAGTCTCTAGGTTAGATTAAGTGGTTGCAGGTTTCCAAATATCTCTTTTTGTGAAGAACAGGTAAGAACATTTTGCATACATTCACATAGATTGATACACTAGGATTGATACAACTTTAAAATCGTTTTATGTTTTCATTCTATATCAATCCTCTCCTATTTGTTTTAAATCCATCCATTACTTTGCATACATTAGCAGAGTTTGATATACAGAGTTTGAAAAGAATCCGTTGATGTGAAGTAAAGAAATGGTACTTTGCTAGAAGCACTACTACAAAATAGTTAAACCACGACACAAAGTAGACGACGGTGCATCTTAAAACCGTCGTTATGTTTTAAAAGACGACGGTGTTTTTAAAACCGTCATGATTTATCATCTTATACACTACTAGCATTAGATTGATTTTTAAAAGACGACGCTTGTTACACGCTGAACAAAAAAAAAAGGCCACTTGATTTTTAAAAGACGGCGCTTGTTAGTGACAAGCGTCGTCTTTTAAAAATCAAGTGGCCTTTTTTTTGAAAAGACGACGGTTTTTTTGAAAGAACTGTCGTCTATTATATGTAAAGATGATGGTTTTTTTTTAAAGAATTGTCGTCTATTATATGTAAAGACAACGATTTTTTGAAAGAACTGTCGTCTATTATATGTAAAGACGACGGTTTTTTTGAAAGAACTGTCGTCTATTATATGTAAAGACGATGGTTTTTTTAAAATAAGTGTCGTCTTTTAAAACAAGCTAAAAAAAGGTCGCTTAAGTGAATTCGCGCTCGATAAATTTTCAAATTTTCCCCCATCTCTGAAAACCTTATATCTCATTAACAAGCGTCGTCTTTTAAAACACGCTAAAAAAAGGCTGCTTAAGTGAATTCGCGCTTAACAAATTTTCAGATTTTCCCCCGTCTCTGAAACCCTTATCTCTCCCTCCTTGAAACCTTCCTGAGCTCTCTAAAACACCCTCATGAAACTCTCTACAAAATCATTAAAAAATCGATATCAATGAAGGAGTTGAGAGATTGAGGTCTTCGCAGATCCATAAGATGGAGAGGGAGGTTCTGTATTTGAGAGTCAAAGCTGGTTGGATGGTGAAGATCTCGATCTCCACGCTTTTAACGATGATCTCCATCTCAGGCGTTCAACTCTCTCATCAACCTCAGCGGCTTGGTCCGATTAGCTTTCCAATTTTGTAGTCGCGATCTAGAAAGACTCATCGAAATCTGTCGCATAGGCCACTTCAGGCCCATGGCTGTCGTCAAAACTTTAGGCCCTTGGCCCTCGCACTCCTCTGAAGGTCCAAGCCCTATAATTGTCCTAATCTCCTGATAATTGTGAAGATCGAAACCCTAGCCTCCTACCTTTCGAAAGGTTTGATTTGAAAGTCACCTAATCTCTCAATACCCTTCTATATCTTGCTAGTGAATTCTGGATTAGTCACTTTGCGTTTCTAGTATGTTCTTTGTCTCCCTGATTTCAGATTTTTTTTGTCTCTCTTGATTTGTCTGGTTTGTTTACATATATATTTTTTTTTCTGGTTTCTTTTTAGATTTTCTGATTTGGTTCTCAGGAGATGAGGAGGAAGCTTGCAGATTTATAACTTTTTCTTTTGCAGGTTTTCTATGTGAGTCGTATGTTTTTTTGTTGTTGAAAATTTGTTACCTTCTCTTTTCACCATCATTTTATTTATATATTTTTCCTTTTACAGGTTCTCGATGGTCTTTTTTATGCTCATTTTACAAGTTTTCTATGGAAATATAGTTCAATGGTAAAATTTCTCTTCCACCTAATTTTATATGTTTATAATCTTAGCTTTTTTTCTCTCTCTGTCATTTTGATTTATTTACAAGGATGATGGAGGAGACTTCAGTTGTGCATCATTTGTATGTTTGGATGAGGAAGGCTTGGATTAGGAGTACGTAGGTCTTGTTAGGAAAAGATTGTACTACTTAATTACCATATCTATCAATTGAATATTTATGTTTGTTGTAGAATAAAGATTGGTTAACTATGTTATAACTATTGAATCTTCAAGTTTTATGAAAGAAACTATTTTTGAGTGTATATATTCATTAATAAAGCATTATGGTTGGTTTTCTAGTTAAAATTGTTGTATAGCATCATATGAAATCAAAAAGAACTAAAATGTAGCAGTTTGGGAACTTATTAGACGACGGTTTTTATAATAAATCATGGTCTTTACAGATAATTAACGACGGTTTTTATAAACCAACCGTTGGCTTTATAGATAATTAACGACGGTTTTTATAAAACAACTGTCGTCTTAACTTACAATCCACGACGGTTTTTATAAAAAACTATCATCTTAACCTACAACCCACGACGGTTTTATTAAAAACCGTCGTCTTTCCTACTATAATTAACGATCTTTACCTCTAAACAACGACGATTTTCTTTAAAAACCGTCGTCTTTACAGATAAACGACGGTGAAAAGCCGTCGTAGTTTTACACCCAAAAAGATGGCGGTCGATTTAACGACGGTTTTCAAAGCATTACAACGACGGTGGATCACCGTCGTCTATTTCGTTTTTTTGTAGTAGTGAATGTTAGATAGTTAGCTACCTATTGTGTGTAGTTGAACTAATATCCCTATATTTCTTGTACTTCACAATTGAGTTGATTGAATCTTTTCCTGGCTTGGTCCCCCAGTTTTTCCCTTATGGGTTTCTGGGGTAACAAATACTATGTCATTTACATTATTGCATTTACCTTAGTCACTTGATCACCACAAGCAGTATTTGTGTTTAAAGTCATTTGTCACTAAGTAATAATTTTAAATTGGTGAGTTTTTATCCTAAAGCCTACTTCACCCCCCTTGTAGGCTTTATAATCGCTAAGCTCCGGTTTTACAATTGGTATTAGAGCGGGCACTGCATTTTAATTAGTGTAGATCCTACTCTAAATCTTCTCTATGGATAGAGATAGAGCTTCTAGCTCTGTAGCTCATCCACCATTATTTAATGGTGAATACTACTCTGCTTGGAAACACAAGAAGTGTGTGTTCCTACTTGCCTGAGATTCTAAAGCTTGGAAAATGACAGTTGATGGTTGGAATCCTCCAACCACAATTAATCCTTTTGGAACACTTGAACCAAAAGAGGAGGATGATTGGACTGTTGAAGAATAGTCCCTTGCTAACTCTAATAGAAAAGCCTTGAATGCTTTGTTTGTTGTTGTTAGTTTTAAACAGTTTGCCTATATTGAAAACTATGAAACATCCAAAGAAGCTTGGGATATTCTTAGGCTTACTCATGTAGGAAATGCAAAAGTAAAAGAAGCTAGGCTAGACATGGTAAGTGCTGAGTTTGAAAATCTCAGAATGCAAGACTCAGAAACCATCCAAGAATTTTATGCTAGAATCAGTTCTCTAGCTAACTCCTCACATAATCTAGGTGAACATATTCCAAAAATAAAATTGGTAAAAAAGTTCCTTAGATCCTTGCCTCCCAGATTTGATGCCAAGAGAACCGCGTTCTCTGAAGTTAGAGATTTCAAAATTGTGAAATGGAAATGAACTTAAATACTCCGAGGAAAGGCAAGACCATTGCCTTGAAATCTGTCAATGAGGAAGAAGCTTGTTCCTCACTAGAAAACACTACTACAAAAAAGGCAAAAGACGACGGGAATTCACCGTCGTGTATCCGGTTTTCAAACCGTCGTGAAATCGACCGACATCTTTTACAAAAGCAAACCACGACGGTAAATCCCCGTCGTTGTTAAAGCCAACAACTTCATTAACAAATAACAACCGACGTCTGTGTATTGAAAAATGATCCAAAAAAATTGTCAAGGATAAGAATAGACGACCAATATTAACAAAAAAACGTCGTTTTAAATGCAACACATGACATATTTTAACAAAACATTGCCATAAGAAAGGCATACCACGACGAAAACTAAAACTCGCAGCCATTACATAAACCTTTAACGACCCATGATCAAACAAGAAACGTGAAATATAATTTCCTTGTTTTCCCCCATAATTTGAAATACCTTTTATTAGCTTGGGTAAAACGCTTTTCCTGTTTTTAATTTTTAGTTTGAATTGTCCTTAAAAGTTCTTGTTTTCAATAATTTGGTAAACATATGTTGTATTGTATTCATTGATAACCTTTTAAAAAAATAAATCAATTATCATATTGATCATATTGAAAAGAATTAAAAACAAATGCAAGAACAAATTTAAATTCCTCTTTTTATTTATTGATAACAATTATCATAGTTAACCATTGAACCGAATTTGGAACAGATGCAATTGAATTAAGTCTTTATTTAAAAAAAAATTCATTACACCAAAATATAGTAATTGAAGCTAGTATTGCAACCATTGAAAAAGGAAAAGAATAAACAAAAAATTCATGACAATTAAAATCCTTTTAGCTACTGCTTGTACATAAACCTCCTCCTGCAGCAATTTTATGGTCTCCTGCTACTATCTTCTTTGGAAGCCTCATCCAGCAAATTGGATCTGCATTTACAAAAAACAAAAACAAAAAAAAAGAGAAGAAAACAACTACAAAACTTAATATGAAGCAAGATATTAAGAATACTAAAACAATCCATCAAAACAATAGACTTATGTTTCGGAATAAGTATATCGCAGTGTGTCATTATGGGTGTGTTATTATCAGCTTCACCACGCCCTTCAAATACTAAAATAGATTAGCCCTTCAAGTGTTTGGATTATTGAAAGCCAACAACTTTAAAGGTACATACATGTCATTCCTGGATAAAGCAACTGCTATAAATGAGAGATGACATTCTTGAAACAGTGAATTCAACAAACTTTAATTTTCACCAAAACTTCTAGCATACATATAAATATCACTAGGGACAAAAGCAGTTTTCAAAAATCAAATTACACAGTTTATATAAATTTTGACAGGAAGAATGAGAAAAGCTCACAGAGTAATTGCCACCACAACAAATTATGTCCCTTCTAGCATCCATATTAAATAACCTAATATAAACATTGAGAAATCGCCCAATTAGCACATAGAAACACAGAATTTAAACCTAGAAACATAGTTTCTTTTGCATCATGACACCTTCACCTAAAGTGAACACACAGCCACACAATTGTTTAAACCAAACCATAAACTTGCAATTTCCTTTTAACATAGCCAAAATACCCACACCTCCATCTGCATCTCCACCACTCTATCCCCCTAAACACTGAAACCACAATAAAATTCATTCTACCAAACGAAAAATAAAACCCATTAAAAAATGCCATAAACAATACATTCCCAATGATTGCTACACAAATTGTCCCATAGATTAAATCCACAACCCCATCTGCATTAGCTGCTAATGGAATGTGAACTTCAAAAACTTCGAAACGTGTTGTTATAAACCTGTACATTGGCATAAGACCCTTTCATAGTAATAAATAAATAAATCTATTCCAAAACTAAAATCAGAAATTCATAACAATACAAACGTAAAATTAAAGGAATTACACAAAGTGACATTATCTAAACAGCTGAACTGAAATTGGGATTTGATGTACAGAAGCAATTGAATTACTAAAAGAGAAAAAAGACAATTATGTCACTCGAAACAAAAAACAAAAAAACAAAGGTACGAATAAGGTACCTTTGGACTTGTCCACGAAGAAGAGCGACTTTGGTTCACTGCTTGAAGAAGTCATGATCGGTGCTTATGTTGATTCACCATGATGCTTCCCTTTTTTTTTGCTTTCATGTTACTCTTGAACTCCCTCCAACTCTGATCCTGATTTTGTTTTTAATTCCTGTATCAAAAACAATCCCCTGAGAAAAAAGAAGAAGAAAAAATCAAAGCATAATCTTATTCGTAACATAAAAAATAGAAGTTGATGCTTGAACTGGACACTTTACATCAATATGAAACTGAATCTGGATCTAGAATGACCTGGACACTTAACAAAAAATAAACATAAAGAAAGAAGAAACTAATAGTGACAGTGTAAACAAATAACAAATGTAAACCAACACCCAATTCCAGTCAGAAACAACCCAAAAGTATCCCAAAGGGTGATTTGTTTGCTTTCTTTTTCCTTTGTCACCTGCGTCTTCCAGAAAGACAAAAATAGAAATCGTGGATTCTCACTAACACATGAACGTAGAGAAATAAAGCCATGGCCTTGTTAGGCACATTTAGAGGCCCAAATTATCAGCCGAAAACAGAACACCTAGTTACAGTAGAACCAATATTAAAAAGTCTAATTTTGGGAGGGAAAAGGGATTGTATAATAATGGACAACTTTTGAGAGAACCCAAAAGGAAAAAATCATCTTCCAACTACACTAATGTATGCTGATTGGAAACTTAAATACAAAATATAACGAAATGAAGAATCATTAACCTTAAATATAGTTTCCTCTGCATCTTATGGAACCCTTATGCATCAGAGAGTGCGAGGTGAGAGGCGATTCCATCTGTTGAGATAAAATTCCAAAGACTTTTTAATTTCATAAGTCAAACACATAAATAATTACAAAAACAAACACAAATATAAACACAGACCTAGACCCTAGCCCAAGTTTCAGTCAATCAAACATAAATTAGGGATAGCTTTGTGTGAGAGAGAGATTCGTACCATTTAAAGAATTGATGCTCTGCAGATTGAAGATTATTAAACAGAAAGCATGGAATCGGAGTCATTGAAGCAATTCTGGACTTCGAGTTCTTGAACTAATGACTGGACCCGAAAAGAGAAGAAGAAGAAGATGAGAGCGTAAAAACACTCAAAGGAACATCTGCCCTATACATATTAAAACTAAAGAGAAAGAGAAATGGTTATCAGATAACTAAAACTAAAAATTGTTTTTTTCATTTGATCCCTTTTCTCAGAAACCATACAATAATATAAAGGCGGCCAAAAACATAATAGTGAAATCAAACTTACACACACCGTTGAGTTTTAAAATTTATTCCCCACTCCGCTAATTCCAACAGTTTTCTCAAACTTCAGTTCTGTTGAAAAGGTCTCAAGCATGCAACGCACAGGGTGAGAGGCTAATATCCATATAACATGAATCCTAGGAAGAAATACTTGAGTTTTGTGCAAGCCTAAACACATGAAAACTTGACCATACTTGGCATCTTGAAGCATGGCATACTCGTACATGAAACTATTATTTAAAATGTCAATATAACAAAGAAAAATAACTAAAAAGACAAAATTTCACCAACACTAAAAAATCTTACAAATTCATTTCCCAATTCTTATTTACAAAGCTAAATTAGATAATACAAAATAAAGCCGACTAACAAAGTGTTCAAACTAAAATCAACTTTGGCATTTTAGCAAAACTTGGAATGCTAGGCTGAATATATGCAAGTGAATAATCTAACTAAACCCTTATAGAGGAAACAGTTCAAATATGAAAGAAGCAGAGGCAGGGCGTCATATTACCTGAGACAGAGGGTTGGTGATGCGAGATGGACCGTCTGATTTAGAATCTAAGTAAACGTCGATCGGTTTTAACAGCATCATACCATAATTTTCTTGACTCTCTCATACACTGCAACATCTTACAAATACTGAAAATTCACAAAAAGAAAAAACAAAAATAAACACACAAAATCATACCATAATTTTATACCAATTTTCTGGAATAAACACAGGCAAAGAGAAAATCAGCCACACAAAGACATGAACTACCAGATTGATGAGCAGACTGGGGATTCCAATATTGATTGCTCCAGTTATTTTTCCTTCAATCTTCCTCCCTGTAACAACAAATCAAACTCAATTTATGATTTACTTCTCAATTTTCGACATCACAAATGAAGAAACGAACCTAGAAAAAAAAATGTCAAACCTTTTTATGCAGTGAGTAGATGAGGATTCTTACTCTGCGAAACATGGGAGGGGAGGAAATGTGTTTCCAAGTTTGCGGGCCATGGTGGGTTTTGGATGGTTTCAGTTTATTTCAATAGAACGTGCAAGAAGAAACTGATAAGAAGCAACTCCTCTGTAGTGGGGTTTGTACCTTTTTTCTTTTCTTTTTAATTTTTTTAAAGTTCTCCGTAATTGTTCTTTTACAATTATACCCTACAATTATATGTATATAATATAAACATTCGTCATAAGTTAACCCTAGCCTCATCTTTACTCGCTCTGCTTTGGTCTCATCTCCGTCTATCTCTCTCTCTCGTCTACCTCTCACCAAATAACAAGAGGGTTGGTCTCGATACCCAGATCGGATTCAAAGGTTGGTTCTTTTTCCTGCGCTTAGTTTGCATTTGAGGGAATTCATTTTCCAATTCTCGTTTATTCTATTGGTTTGTAATTATTTTGTTTGGGTTGTTTTAGATTGGTGGGGTTCCGAACTATTTTTGGGTTGTTAAAGAGAAACAAATAAGCTGGCTTCTCTCTGAAATAGAAAGAAAAAAACCCGTGTATTTCTGCTTCCAGTATTACTGTTGTGAGTTTGATGATGTGGGTGGGTCCGTGTATAGATTTCTGAATCCAAATGAAAAACTGAATGAAAGTGAAGCATCTGTTATGTACTGTAAGAAATTTCAATTTATTTATGGTGTTGGATTTTTATATTTTATTTCAGGTTCGAATCGACCCCAAACCCTAAATCTCAACCTAGTTTTGTGCGTAGATGGAGCTCTTTGGCTCTCTCTCTAAAATCTTCCTCTCACCCGGCTCAGTGCAGTTGATGAAGAGCGCCATTCCAATTTTTGTATACTTGACATTGGAATTCTCACGTGATCTGAAGAGAGTTGAAAAGTTGAGAAACATTAATGAATTACTGGGTGAATTTATTGGAAGGTGGACTTCTTTTGATTTTATTATATTTCATTTATTATGTTTTTCTTTCTTTCTTTTTATTAGTTTGTTTGTTTTTATTAGTGATAATGGAGCTACAGACTGCAGCACGACGGAGTTTCCACAAAAGTCTTCTGCTTCAAATACCCATGGCTGAAGTTTTAATCTGTTTATTTTTATTTTATTTTATGTATTTTGTATTTACATCTGGATTTGTCGTTGATGTATTTCGTATTTTATTTTAGGCAAAACGATACTTGTAGTCTATGTGTTGTCCAACTTTTATCACCAAGGTTCTTGTGGTTTCAATTTCGTCACTTTTGTCACTGTGCTTTAAGGCTGTGTTTGGTATGCCTCACTAGACTGGATTAGACTGGACTATGCTAAATAATACTTGAAACCCATGTTTGGTGAAAGTGGGGACTAACTTAAATGGGATTGTATAGTCCAAGAGTTGGAAAAACTCCGGACTCGCTCGTCCAATGCAATGAGGATCAAAAGCGGTTCGCAAAACAGCGAGCGTGCTATTTTGATCGCACGAGCAACATAGCCTTCCCTCTCTCCTTCTCTCCTCTTCCTCTCTCTATCTCCCTCTCTGCCTCTCTCTCCCACAAGATGCTTCCAACGAAATTCGTGATATTCTTTGATGAAGCAAACCCAGTAGCAACAACATTTCTCCACACCACAAAAGAAAATTTAAATAATTTCTGAATTCAGTCACAAATGTTCCTTCGTTTTTTTTTCTCTCTGTCATAAATAAGGAACCCTCCCACCCCCAACTTGCTGCATAGAGAACAAGATAACAGAGCTTGGATCCCCTGCGAATCATCAAGTGAAATTCAATGTGGATGGAGCTTGGAGCTTTGAACTCTGCATGCTGGTTTGGGTTGTGTAGCAAGAGACCATTCTAGTACGCTTGTAGGAGGAGTGAGAATGGGGAGGAGATCTAGTGGGGACGACGGCGCGGAGATCTCGGATCCGATGGGGACGACGACGAGGAGATCCGGTTAGGAGTGGGTTATGTTTGGGTTGTTGTCTTCAATTGTAGTGCTTTAATGGAAGGGGTTGCACAGATTGTGGGGAGGATAAAGAAGTTGCAGAGAGAGAGGAGGGGGGAGAGAGGAAGGGGGAAGGGGGAGAGAGAGAGAGAGAGAAGGGGGGAGAGAGAGAGAGAGAGACGAGGAGAGAATGGAAGAGACAGGAATGGTTTTTTTTTAGTTTTTGTTATTTTTATTCATTTGTTAGTTTTTACTTATAGTTAAATATTTCTTAAGTCAAAATTCTTAATTAAATTTAAATATGAAAATAATTATTTTTTAATCTGATAGAGCACCAAACACAGGTCTTCACTATTTTTACAATCCAAATTTTCTTAGTCACGCAAAGACTAAACGTAGGTCGTGACTTAATCCAAATTTAGGTCAATCCGAGCTAATCCAAACAAATGTGATTTAGTTCACCCATAACAATCACGTGCCAAACGAACCCTAAGAGTCCAAGCAATTCGAGGACACCTCTCAATTTTTGTCAGATTCCTTTTAGTTATGTTAGGGCATCAGCTGTTGCAGTTAGTTATGAAATAAGTGGAGGGGCATTAAGGTAAATTCCCCTGTAATTACAAAAACAGTAAAATATTAATAATAACAAAAATAATAAAATAATAAAAAATGAAGAGCCTTGCAGTGCTCTGTAGTAAGTTGTAGAGTGAGTGATTGCGTCTTCTTTGAGAAGCCAGCACCCAAAAATATTCAGAGAAAAAGAAAAGCTTTGAGAGAGCTCAGATTGTAGTAGAATACAATACAAGATTCAATAATTGCCTACTTCTCCAAGCCAAAGCCATCATTTTTGCTATTTGGATGCTGAACCTCATACTGGTCATCATCACCAACTCCATACTTTTTCCATTAAAGCTTTCACGCTATTTACCACAAGAAATTTGTAGCTTCCTCTCACGGAAAAGTGTTTTCTCCAACCTCTTCTTCCCTAAAAGCTCAACTTTTCTCTCTGCTATAAAACCCAGAACACAAAGCCCTCTTCTTTCACTCAACCCAGTTGACTTGACCTCTAATGGCGGACAGTCAGAGGGTTAAGAGCTTTGTGTGCATTGCGTTCTCTATCTACTTGCTTCAGTGTAATCCCATCGCCTTCGCCATTCTAGACATCTCCCAAACTTCCCCCAAATTCGCCGACTATACATGCTAAAAACAAAAGGAAATAAGTGGATGCAGAACAAAACCAGTACAATAACAGTGGGTAAGCAACTTATGTACTAGCATAACAAAACCAATATAATATCTCGTTGTAGTTATCTTATTTGGTGAAATCAGATATTTTACAAGCAACTTATGTACTAGCATGGCTTGAAGTGAAGAAATTACAGAGGGAGTTGCTGAAGGAACCGAGCTGCAGAGGGAGATTGGTTATGGAGTTGTAGAGGAAGAAAGCGAAGAAGATAGTTGAGAAATGCAGAAGTAGACATGCAATCAAATCAAAGAGAGATAACCAGAAAAAATAAATTAATAAAAAAGAAGAGAGAAGTTTTAGAAGTCTCTGTTGTTGCCAATAAAGTAATAAAAGCACATTTTGTTCATCTTAAATAAATCCTGAACCGTTAGATGTGGATAGATCTAAGGGCTTAAGACACATGTAAAACATTGTGTGTATATCTAGGACTATTAGGTTAGTTCCAGATACCGTGTGAATTTTCCACTACATCTTCATTCACAACAACCACCTTACCATTTACCAAAGCAAGTAACAAAAGAATAGGGTGGATGAGGGACAGGGTGGTGGGCCGAAAAAAGTAGAGTTATGTACAGTTTTTGTTAGGACGAGGGATTAAAAAAAGAACAGCGATGTAGTTTAAACAACTTAAGTCGTTAGAAATAATTGTTTCATAAGTACATTAGATGAAATGTGACGATTTTGAGTTACTGATTCAGGTTTGGGTGTTGAATCAGTTGAGGGGGATTTGCATGCAAAGAATAGATAAAGTAATCAAGTCACGCAAACCTAAAATAGTGCAGCAAGAAACCTAAGAGTGGTGTAGTGGCCAAAGGGCCAACATTGAAAAATTACATAGATAGATCAATCAAAACCAAGATAACTAACTGCGATATACCTACCTGAACCTGCGTGTAGATGCAATGGTGTCCAGAAAGGTTTGTTTTTTCCTCCATTCCCGGTACCTATCAATGATGTAGTCCGTTGTAATTCTATCACAGGTCCTATTGGAAAACAAGGAAAGTCAAACTATAAATGTCGGTGATTCCTGAGGTGTGAACGTCAGGACATGTCAATAACCAGTGGAGAGTGCATGGTTATTAATAGGTTTAACACAGACACACAGATAGGTTGTTGACATGTATGCATTGAGGAAGTCCACACTTGAGGATTCCTCTATGAACATACCTAAATCTAAATCAAACACAACTCGATTCTAAAACATTTGCAATAGACAAGCCAATTTAGAATTTCAGCATAATGGAAAATCATATCGACTAAATTATTGAATAAGTTAAACAAGCTCACTGAAGTAGAAATGGCGGCCAGACAAGACAAGAACGAGTCCAAAGAAAAGTTTACTAGTTCCTACTTATATGGTAGTCTCCAATTATTTCCCAGGGGACGAGATTATATATGTGGGCTTTCAGCCTCAGTATTAGTATATTATATGTGTGTAACCCAGGAAAAAACCAGGACTCTTCATCTCTTGATAATTGAGTTATAGTAGCCTGGCATGTGAATGCTGAGCAAGCCATGTTTGTTTATCAGAGTGTTATTCTGATTGATGCCTTTGGTTGTTCCCCAATCACCCACAAAATGCTTTGCACAAGCTGCAACCTTTGTACTTCCAACAGAAATCAAGGAATATTATAAACAAAATACTTTGTAAAAATTAATAACAGACTTATTGTTTGGAATCCAAAAATTATTAATGATATTTTATGCACAAATCAGAGTGCAACAATATGGGGAGAACAGTGGCCTTTGCAACCACAGTAAATTAACTTTGCACTTCCTAGAGTACCTACTGATATTTCTCTTAAAGAGCTTAAATGCACTCTTCATCTCTTACTTTATTCAATAACCAACACCACCCCCCTCCAAAGAGAAGGATAAAAAGAAAGATAGAGAAAAAGGAAATTTGAGATGGACAAAACTGAGGGTTACAAACATTTTTCGTAAACCTATGACATAATTAGGCCAAAACAGCCTTGCAAGGTAAGGCTCTAGAGTAGGGTTATAAAATAAATAGATTATATATATATATATATATAGTGTGTGTGTGTGTGTGTTTTTATGGATGGAAATACTTCCCACACTCCAGTAAACGAAAATATAGAGATGCAAAGACCAGAAGAAACAACATGATTATGAAGCGAAGCGAAGAAACCAATTAAAGCAAGGATGCAGAATAATTAGAAACTGGAAATAAAAATTATAAAAGAAAAAAAATCACATAATTAACAATTACCGATCAAACTCGGCGATGTTTTTGTCCGCTTCTAGCATCAGTTCCGTTGCTTCAATTGTGAGATTATAAATTTTATAACTCATTACAGAAATTCCAGCGAGTATCAGGAGTTTGAGCCATTGGGAAGGATCGGATCGGACGGGACGAAAGGAATGCTCTCGAGTTAGGGCTTGAGACGGGATAACGAAAGCACAGAAGAAAGGTTTGGGTTCAGCTATTGGACCAAATTATATACTTCCGGTCCGCTGTTCGCATAAAGATTGGGCTTTGGTTGCCCAACAATCGCCGCCTTCCAACTTTCCTGAAGAAGCCCTTCCCTCCTTTACTACGAAACGAACTTATGATATTCAAGACAGGCCAGGCCCATCACAAATATTTTTACATATTATATTTATGGGCCGTTCTATGGCGAGTACTTCTATTTGTGAACCTTAATGTGATAACACCGTTAGATCTAATCCAATGGCTTCGAAAAAGTAATTCTAAGTGAAACCCTCAATTTGTTCGCTCTCCTCTATCCTCCAAAACTTTTTTTCAGAAAATTTTCCTATCCTGCTGGGTGCCAAATTTTCCCAAACCTGTCCTTGAATGTAGATATTTTAGTCCCAAAATTATATTTAAAAACTGAAAGCAATCAGGTTTACCCCTTCCAGTGGACTTTTCAATCTCCATGAACTACACCCCTCTTTTCTCATATATTTTTCCATTTACTGTCCACAGTGGTGGATGCAGAATTGTTACCCCATGGGGTCATAGTACTAGTGTTAAAATTCTGACTTTTTTTTTAAGGATAAAAACAATGCTAAAAATTAAAAAACAAGCCAAACTTATTCCAATTAACAAAAACATCATTCAATAAATTAAGTCCATTATGTAAACCATAAATTTAATCAAAATAATAACATCAACCCAAATATTAAATACACACACCAAAAAATAACCCAAATAATAAAATATCTGGAATATTACAACAAAAAAAGCTCAATGGGTTTTGAACCTTTGACCAAAAACTTGTCCCAAATAATAAAATATCTGGAATATTACACCCCTCCCTCTCCTTCCTCCATTTTTCTTCTCCCTCGCAACCATCTTCTTCTCCATGGGGTCGTCTCCCATGGCTGCCAAGGCCAACAAGGGACCTCCAAGTCATTTCCAGGTCTGCCATGGGGTCAACCCCATTGACCCCATGGTGGATCCGCCACTTCGTCCATATCCTTGCTTTCACTTCTACACAAAGCATTACTCATCTTCGATTCTGAAATTTTTCTGCTGTGAAAACTATGATGACTGCTACCAATATGGATCAATCACTTTCCTTTTTGGGTTTTGGGCTACTGCTCTGCTCCTCTCTTGAAGGCTTAATTCAAGGTTTAGTTTTTCTTGCTACTGTTTCTTATTTTTCTTAGTTTCTTCTTGTTGTTTTCGATGTTGGCATGTTGTTGTTTGCTTTGGGCTGTTTTGGTTGTTTAATGGAATTTGTTTTGGATAAAAAAGAAAAAAAAACCCCTATGTTCTTCAACACATGGATGGACTAATCCTCTTTTCTTTAAAAGAACGTTGAAAACAAGAAAATTAAAAGACAAGACAATAAAGAAAAACGTGAACTAAATAAGTTTGTGAAAGATTTTAAAGAAGCTTACCAAGACAACAATTTCATCACAATTCCTCTTATCCAAACCTTAGCATGCATACTATCAAAATTCCCAAGTTATGTTGATGATTAGTTCTCCAAAATTATGATTAACTCTTTTCACAGCAATTAACCACTTCTTCTTACACGCAATTTATCCTTGGCGTGAGGCATAAATATAAACATATAAAAAGACCTTAGGTTCAATGAGAACTTCACACAATCACACAAACCCCTAAGAGTATGGTGTTTACCTTAGGCGCATTCATGAATTTAATCACAAGAAGCAAACCTCATATTAGGCATGGCGTATACCCCAACGTGCATCAAATTACTTAACCAAAAACCTAGATGGTAGCTAAGCATCAAGATCATTAGTTAAGAAAATATGCATAGTGATTAAATTTCAACAACATAGAAATTCTAATAGCATGACATAACTAAGCTTTGAATAATTAGAAAAGGGTTACATTGCGTCTTAGTAAAGGAAAATTAGTTACTCATAATCATGGTAACAACGCAAAAATGAAACATGGAGAAAGAGATAAGAAAAACCCTTAGAGTTTAGAGGCACGGTCGCTCTTCCTTGCTCCACAGTTGAAGTCTGAAATTTCTGGTCTATTCTCTTTAGTCCTCACGACCTCCCCTCTTAAAAGAACCTAAAACCTAGTTAGAATGGGCCTAAACAAGTGGCCTTACACGAAGACTTGATTTACAAGTCAGTTCTTAACTAGAAAAAGTAATTAAGCTAAGTTTCCTAAAACTTCCAGGAAACTGCACGTGAACCTCTTTGTGAATGCGATTTGAACACCTTCCTAACCTCCAAAAATTGAGTATTACCACTAGACCTGGCATTCGTGTCGTTTTTGCCGTGTTCGTGTCGTTTTCATATCAACCCGCTTTTCTTAACGGGTTGACACGACACGACATGATAAGAAAATGGGTTGAAAATGTCCAACACGAACACGACCCGCTACAATTCGCGAATCACACGACACGACACGATAACCCGTTAAGAATTATAAATAATAAATAATAAATAATAAAAATAAAAACAGAACCATTGCCAAAAAAAAAAATTGTCAAGAGAGGAAGTCGATTTGTTGAGATCAGTGAGCGAGAGACAATCAATGCCCATGATTTCAAAACTTCCAAGCTAACCAAAGCTGGCTATACAGACAATTTCTTTAGCTCCTCAGTGAATATAGTCACTGCTGTAGAGTTGGCTGGCCTCTCAATTGCAAGAACAGACCTCAGAGTGGATGGCTTGGTGGTGACCCTTCATTCTCACCCCAGAGCTTCTGAGCTATTCTTTGTAAGCAAAGGCATAGTGGTTGCTGGGTTTATCGACACCCAAATCGGCTGCTCCAAAAGATTCTTATGGAGAGAGAGAGAGAGAGAGAGAGAGAGAGAGAGAGAGAGAGAGAGAGATGGAGCTGAGAGAGAATCGGGGAATGGGGGAGGAAAAGACGAAAGAGAAGAAAGAGAATAAAGAGAAGAAGAAAAAAAGAAAGAGTTATAAATTTACAAAAATACCCCTGCTTAACTGGTTGATTCGTGTTTTCGCGAATTAACACGAAACGACACGATAACTTATCGTGTGGCTAACGGGTCAACACGAACCCAAAAACTGAAATTTTTTTGCGAATTCGTGTCATGTTATCATGTCGTGTACGATATTGCCGGGTCTAATTACCACTCTTTGGAAAGCTCTGGATGTCTTCTTTTCAGCCATATGTCGTGTGCCTCAATCTAATGTCGTATGAGTGAGTTATGGCCAAAATACCCCTGCTGACTCAGTATTCTCCGGGAATTGGTTTAGGCTGAGTTGTCTAATTAAAGATGGGCACCTTAGCAGTCTTCAAAAATTATGAAAATATTTATGGACAAACTTCAAGATGATGTCTTCCATCTCCAATTGGAATCATGTCAAACTCTATTATGAGGAATATTTGACGAATTTATACATTTTGTGGCTCATAAGCTGAAAAACCAGAAAATAACTGAAATCAGCATCTTTAGTCCAAATTAATTCACAAAACTAAGTATAAAGATATAAAATCATGTGAAATTATGAACATATCAGAAACCTATGCCCTTGTTGCTAGATTGGAATCCATTAGACTTTCGCTTGCTGTTTCCTGTTACATGAACTTTAAATTATATCAAATGGATGTTAAAACAGCGTTCGTAAATGGAATCATAAATGCAGAAGTTTATTGTGAGCAACCTAAGGGTTTTGAAGACATTGATCATTCTGATCATGTTTACAAATTGAAAAAGGCCCTCTATGGTCTTAAACAAGCTCCTAGAGCTTGGTATGAGAGGCTTTCTAGTTTTCTTTTATATGAAGATTTCATTAGAGGATCTGCTGATAAAACATTGTTTGTAAAAACTTGCTTATCATATAGAATTATTGCACAGGTCTATGTCGATGACATAGTTTTTGGTGCAACTTCAGAAAAATTGGTTCATGAGTTTACTAAACTCATGGATAGTGAGTTTGAGATGTCCATGGTTGGGGAACTCACATATTTCCTTGGTTTACAAGTGAACCAAAGTGATGATGGAATTTTCATTCGCCAATCCATATATGCAAAAGACCTTGTGAAAAAGTTTGGTCTAGATACATCTAAGAAAGCTATAACTCATATCTATAGTAAAGTCAAAATCTGTGCTGA
Source organism: Prunus padus (assembly GCA_024362665.1). Classification (NCBI taxonomy): domain Eukaryota; kingdom Viridiplantae; phylum Streptophyta; class Magnoliopsida; order Rosales; family Rosaceae; genus Prunus; species Prunus padus. The sequence goes on along the minus strand of JANFAM010000001.1, from coordinate 1,325,787 downwards.
TCTAGATGGGGACTCTGTTGATCAAAAATCATATAGGCATATGATAGGAAGCTTGCTTTATTTAACTGCCAGCAGACCCGACATTGCCTTTAATGTTGGAATTTGTGCAAGATTTCAGGCTAATCCAAAAGAATCCCATCACAAAGCTGTGAAAAGGATCATCAAGTATGTCAATTCTACCACTGACTTCAGTCTTTGGTATTCTAAGCAAGATAATGCTGCTCTTTTAGGGTATTGTGATTCAGATTATGCTGGTTGTGTAGATGATAGAAAGAGCACCTCTGTTGGTTGCTTCTTTGTAGGTCAGAACTTGGTCTCTTTGTTGAGTAAGAAACAAACTAGTGTAGCTCTTTCTTCCACTAAATCTGAATATATTGCTGCTAGAAATTGTTGCACTCAATTAATGCGGATGAAACAAATGTTGAGAGATTATGGAATCATTGAGGATACCTTCATTGTTTACTGTGATAATATCTCAGCCTTATGTCTTGCCAAAAATCCAATTCAACACACTCGTACCAAGCACATAGATATCATACATCATTTCATTAGGGAACTTGTAGAAGAAAAAGTTTTAAAACTTGTTTACTGTCCCACTGAACATCAATTAGCAGACCTTTTAACTAAACCTCTTGACTTTCCTAGATTTGAGTTCTTAAGAAAATCCCTTGGCATTGGCCCAAAGGATTAATGCTGCATCTCTTTCACTTGCCTGCCCTTTATTTCTTGTCTACTATGCATCTGTCGAGTTTTAATAAAAAGGTTCTTTGGAACTTCTTTGATTTCAAGTTGTAGTCTATTGCAAGTCTATCTCTCTTAACAAACAACATGTTTTCAGGAAAAATCTTTAAGTACAAGATGTCTTATGAATTTTTTTAGTCAATCTGTTGAACTTTTCAAAATTATATTTTAAAAAAAAGGGAAGAAAAGAAAAGAAAAACAAATAAGCTATTTTTATACATAGGTGTAGCACCCAACAGAACAAGGTGAATATACTCGTTTTGCTTGGAAATTGCTGCCTTTCTAGCAATGTCTAGTGTGCATATGTTCCTTGAACAAAAATACCCAAAAAAAAAAAATTAAAAAAAATTTCTCTGGATATTTTTTTGTTAAGGTCATAACGGATTTACCTGAACATCTTCATCAGTTTCTGGGAAATATAAAGAGCTTTCATGTTAACATGGTGTGATAAAAGTTTTTGATCTCTAGATTACAACTTTGTTATATCACTATAGTTCTTCAAAATCCTTCTCTTGAAACTCTTCTGATTCATAGCTAACTCATGTACTGTGTGTTTGCATGATCATCATTTTTTTCTTAAAGAGATGCAGTGTTATTTCTTTAGTCAATTACCAGGGTATTATGTTTCTTAAGAATTTTTTTTTGGGCAATCATTGAAAAATAGTTCATTCCTTAGCATTTATTGGTTTGATATATATATTCATTGTATCAATACAGTTTCAAGGAATGGCACATCTGTTGCTCTTTCCGACATTAATGCTGTGTTATTCAGGCCTGAATATCCAGTGAAACCAAAATTCCACTTTCACATTGCTCATATGACTCCACTTGGTCGTTGTGTCTGCTATCTGTTGAAATCTAATGCTCCGAGGAGAAAGAACGAAGTAGGTGGGCTGTTTTTAAGGGGGAGACGTTGTCTCTGTGTTTGAGGGGGAGACTTTGTCTCCATTTTTTTTTGCTCTGTATGTTTCTGACTGGTTCTCTTTTGGTCTGTGAACCCTTTATCTTTTCTAAAGACAAAAAGGGGGAGAAAATGAACAATCTGTAAAATATTTAAGCATGTTGTCAATTAACTCAGTTGTTTATTTCCTTGGTTAAAATTTTATGATTTTATGGTTTATATTCCTTTAAATCTCTTTAACTATGTGTGTTGTTAAAATTGCCCTCTTGGAATCCTGCTGTCAAAGATTGCTTGAAATTCTTTATTCATCTTTTGTGAGACTTGTGCAGGTATTGTCTGATGGTTCATAAAGTCAGTTTTACAGTTATGTAAAATTGTTCAAAATATGGTTTTGTTTAAGAAAATGCCAAAGGGGGAGATTGTAAGGATTGTAATTGTTGCTTTTTTGGCTCTTTTCTTTTTTGGAACAAAACCATTGTAATCTCCTTAGATATTTGAGATAGTCTCTAGGTTAGATTAAGTGTGTAAAACCAGGCCCTAAGCTCTAAAAGCCTACAGAGGGGGGGGGGTGAAGTAGGCGAGAAGAAAAAGACGACTCTTTTTAAAATAAACTTCTTAAAAAGCACACAAACACAAACACAAACAATTTTGTGGTTAATAAATTAAAACTAGTAACAGCGAAATGTAAATAACACATGATAATTGTTGACCCAGAAAACCCAACAGGGTGAAAAACTGGGGGCACCAAGCCATGAGAGATCTAATCTGCTCAATTAAGAAATACAAGAAAAACGAAAGAAGACTTAGCTCATCTATCACCTATAGGCAGCTACAATCCAATCTTTTAGCAAGCACATTTTCTTTATCTCTTAGCAGCAAATTCTCTCAAGAACATCAAACTCAAGTTGCATGTAGTTTGATGTATGAAGTGAGTTATGGTTTCACAGATTCGTCTATCTCAATCACAACGTATGATTGAGCTAGACAAATGAAACCTAAGTGTTGTAATGATTAAACTAGAAGTAATGAACTTGAAGCATATAGTTTAATTCAACATAACAACAATAAAAAAGGTTTCAACCGAAATCTTGTAAATGGATACTTGGAGGAAGTTGTATGTATACAATCAATCGTATACTCACAAGTAACATAAACTAGCTAAAACAATAAATGAGTAATTAAAGCAATGAAACACAATCAGCCATTAAAGAGTAAAAATCATCTTGGGGAAGCACTTATGTGAATGCATTCATTCTCGTAACCCTTAAGAGTATAAACTATGGCTGAGGAAGAGAAGAAATATTTCCAGAAACTATTTCAATTTGATTTATGCAAAGAATATAACTTGAGAAGCATAAGTAATGTGTTCAATGCATGAGTGAGATCACTAATAAAAAAAGTCAAAATGTGAGGAGTATATGTAGAGATGTTTTATCAAGCTCCCCTCCTTAGAGCAAGTCCAGCAGCTCGTTTTGGACTCGGACTAGGGGGTTTTGGATGAAAAACGAACTCTAGCAGCTGAGGCTAGCTCAGGTTGCATGTGGGGGCCACGAAAACGGGCTGGCCCAAAGGCAGGTCCAGCCCCAAAGCACATGCGACAACGGTAAAAAAATTTGAACTCCGCACGCTGACGTCAACCCTGCACTGCGCCAACGACTCTGGGCCACGTGTCGTCATCTGGGCGCTCCAATCGTGATTTTCTCTCCAATCCAACGGCAGCCAATATTTTTGCAATAAAAATATGAAAAAAATTCCGAAAAAAATACCAAAAAAATACTGGAATTTTTTTTCTATAAATACCTACCAATACTCTTCACTTTCAACACCAAATCCTCATACATTTTCTTCTACTTCTACTATTATTCACTTTTTACTTAACAATTTATTCACTTTCAAGTTTTATTTTTCCATATCATCTTTATGGCTTCTTCTATCGACGGTGTTGGGGCATGGAGCACCATGGAAGATGTTTTGTTGTGTGAGTGTTGGGTCCAAATTTCTCATTCGTATAACAGCTGTGAACTTTTGCTCGGGAAGCAGTCCCAAATTTCTAGCAGCATTTCTCTTTTGAACAAAATATTCATCATAATTGCAAATATCATGCATGACTTTATTGAACAAATGAGGTTGCATTCTATATCTCCTTCGAAAATCAACATTAGAGTACAGAGAAGTTGTGATAAAATAATCTTCCAGAAGATTCTTACCCCGAGAATGTCTATGTCTGTCCACATTCGGGCCACGACCTTCTCGTGAACCATGGTGGCTCTGGTTTTCTTCATCAAGCATAGCCACTGCTGTGACAATTTGCATATCCAGTTATGTCTGCGCCCTTTTGCCTGCAGCTCGTCTACGCCTTCTTTCTCTAAATTCTCGCATTTGCCTCTCAAAGACCTCGTTCATGTCTGCCATTGAGAATGAAGTATGAATTCTAAAATCTGATAAATGAAAATAAGGAGAAGATATGGTGTGAGAGGTATGAGTTGAGGCTCTGGTTTTATAGAAAAATTTTGGCCGATAAAGATGACACATGGTGCAATTTTAGAGGGTGAAAATTTTATATGAAATTTGAAATTAAGATGAAATTTATATGAAATTTGAAATTAAGATGAAATTTATTTGAAATTTGAAATTAAGATGAAATTTATTTGAAATTTGAAATTAAGATGAAATTTATTTGAAATTTGAAATTTATCTAAAATTTGAAACCGAAAATCTTATTCGAAAATTTTATCCGATTATGAGATTTGAATAGTATTGACATGTAGGAACCCAAAAATATTGTCCAAATTAATTATTTAGGTAAACAAATTTGTAAAAAAAACAAAAAAATGAATAGTGTTTGCCCTTTGCCATGACAACTGCTGGAAACCAACATTGCTTTTTGCAAGGGCAGCCACTATTTATGTGAATAGTGGCTGCCCTAGCCCCCCCTATCGTGGCAAGGGGCAACTGCTGGAACTGCTCTTAAGGCCACAGACTCAGTTTCCTTTAAACAAGGAACGGCTCAAGACAGAACAAAAGATAACCAGGGCAGATAGCCAAGTGGTAAACGCGCCTACTTGGCTCCCTAACAAACAAAAAAATTGGGAGGTCCCAGGTTCGAAATGCGAGGCTGCTGTGAATCTGTTTGACTCTGGCCAGGGATAGGGTGAAATTCCCCATAGCCTCTCCGGGTCCCGGAAGGAAAGGTCCGACCGCGGTTCGCAGCCCGTTGGCCCCTTCCTTTTTAAAAAGAAGACAGAACAAAAGATAATGAATTGCTTTTATTCCTTTTGGAGACCATGTGGGCTGACAAGGTAAGGGAAAGGAATAAAAAAGCATGGGTGCTGCAAGTGGCTATTGGAAAAGAGGAATAATTAATAACATGCAACCCATCACTTTACACTATACCAAATTTCACTTTCAGCAACATTGCATAGACATCGGTAAATAGAGAAATCAATGCTATTAGTATATTAGGCATCGATTTCATAAATAACAATACTAAACCGGTATAAAGACATCAGCACAAATTTTAATTTTTTAATGACGATGTCTTTATTTTCCTTTAGCATTATCTACATAACCACAGATGCCTAAAGGGATTAGTTTTTATTTTATTTTTAAGAGGGACATTTTTTAGTAACATCCCTCTGATGCCTAAAGTTGGTCAACCCTAACCCAAAATTTTCACGCTCTCCCTCGCAAACTCTCCCACCCAAAACTTCATCTCCCTCTCAAACTCTCGACCCAATTACTTCTAGCTCTCTCTCAATTTTTTCACTCCCTCTCAAACTATCACCCTAAAACTTCATCTCCTGAAAAAATCTCTCCTCGCCCTCTTTTTTTTTTTTTTTTTTTTTTTTTCAGTCCCTCTGAAACTCTCTCTTTCTTCTCTCTCCTCCATCACTGCCCCATTCTTGCTAAAACCATCAGATGCTCAACATATGATTCACAGTGAGATCCTCCAATTGGTGTTGTCCGAAATGACGGCGTCGTACGAGCTAGAGGCGAAACTCGAGGACTACTGGAGAGCGGCGGCGATCCGACACGAGGCCTTGAAGCAGACGACGGGCCGTTCGCTGGAGGGTCTACCGTTGGGAGGCTTGACTATGAGTCGATACTGGGACAGTGCCGTGAGAATCCGGTGGGGTATGTGCAGATTCCAGTGGGAGTGGCCGGGCCTTTGTTGCTGGACGGAAAAGAGTACATGGTGCCTTTGGCGACGACGGAAGGTACCTTGGTGGCCAACATCAATAGGGGCCTCAAGGCCATCTACGCCTCCGGTGGGGCCATCATCGTCCTCCACAAAGACGCCATGACCAGAGCTCCAATTGTTAGGTTTGGCTATGCCATTAGGGCTGCACAGCTCATGTTATTCGTCGAGGACCCTCTCCACTTCGATACTCTTGCTGCCGTTTTCAACAGTTTAATTTTCTCTGTTTCATTTTAATTTCTTAGAAGAAACCCTAGATTTTCAAGCCAAAACCTTCTTATTGTAGCATGGATTGTAATTTTGTATAATTGAGGAACAAAAAGAGGACCTATCAACCAATTTAATGAAGATTTTGTCACAACTTTATGATGTTAATGGGCATTTGTTTATTTGGTTTGAATTATTCTGTTTTTTCTTCTTCTTCTGTTGTTTACCCAATCTGCGTAGTTTCATGTAAAATATTGATAAGTTGTTTATGTGATAAATAGGAGGTTCACTGCTCAGGTCTAGTAGATTTGGGGAACTTACAATCCATGTATGTTTCAGTTCTTTTGATACCATTTGTATCTTCTTTTATTTTTTGGTGCAATAGCATTGAACGGTTTTTGACTGACTTTTCTGTATTTATAAATGGTAGAGGCTTGCAGGGGAATAAGCTTACTGGTCAAATACCGGATGAGATTGGCAATTGTGCTTCTCTTATGCATTTGTAAGATTTATCCTTGATGTTTAACCTTCTCTGTGGGTTCTCTGCTTTACCCTTATGCTACTATGGTTTAAAATTAAAAGCTTGTTATATTATATAGTAAAATTCAGTTTCCGACAATTGTTGTGCTTAGATATGTTTTCACATGACATTTGGACTAATAATTTGTTTCACTTTTGGGTATGATGGTTTGGCAATTGAATGATCTTGCTCGGAATCAGCTTACTGGTGAGATTCCTAGGCTAATATATTGGAATGAAGTGCTGCAGTACCTGTAAGTGTCGTAAACATTGTTACAAGCAAGATTTCAATTTACAGTGATTCAAATTTATTGGTTGTGGTTATTATATGATAGTTTGTAGCAAGGTTGTGGTATATATGCTATACAGAAGCCTCAGCTTTTCTGATTCTTTTGGTTGAAAATGACTTTAATTACAGTGGATTGCGTGGAACTCTTTGAGTGGATCATTGTCACCAGATATGTGTCAATTGACGGGCTTGTGGTAGTTGTAAGTGATCATACAACCTAAATTCATCTATTTTTTATGTCATTCCTTCTCTATTATTTTGTTCCTGTTATTAACTAATTCTTTTTTATTGTTTTGTCCAACAGTGATGTTAGAGGCAATAATTTGACTGGCCCGATCCCCGACAACATTGGCAACTGTACAAGCTTTGAGATCCTGTATGTTGTCTTTAAAAATTTTAAGTCCCCCCTTGCCTACACAAAATAACTGAATCTTTTGTATGAAATTTTTGTAATGGTTATGTTTTGGAACCACAGAGATATATCATATAATCAGAAAACAGGTGGAATCCCATATAACATTGGATTTTTACAAGTAGCTACGCTGTAAGTTTTATGGCTTTTGACAGTTGTAGTTATTGTGGCTTCATCTGATGACCAGGTTATAAAGCCTTTTTTGTTTGGGTATTAAGGTTATGGTACTTTTGTTAGGTCAGTTCAAGGGAATAGATTGACGGGAAAAATCCCTGAGATGATTGGTCTAATGCAGGCCCTTGCTGTTCTGTAAGTGAGCTTAATTGAACTTTTAGGATTTTATTCCAGTAGGATTTTTGCAGCAGTATTCTTTTTCCTTAGTAGAGAGTTAATTTTCCTTTTAATTTCCCATTTGTCTTTGATAGACAATTCAATATGCATAATTTTATGCCTCTAATACTTATTGTTTTGCTAAGATTCTGAGTATTTTATGATTATTTAGTTTGTTTTAATTACTTTATAGTTAACAGTTACTTGTTGAAGGAAAAGAGTGAACAAAGACTGCAATGCCAATGTTGGTGAGGAATAAAGAAATTAATATGCAAGGTACCACCATCTTTTGAAGGAAAAGAAGAGAAAAATAAATCCTGGAGCTACTACACCACCAGCAGCAAATAAATAAGAAAAGAAGACTAAGTGCTGCACCCAAGCATAAAAGTAAAGAACAAGAAGAAGTGGATGCAGCAATGAAGAATAAACAATTGCAGTGGGTTGGGGAAAAGCTACAGCAAATCATCTATAAATAGAGAGGTCTTCCAGCTTCAAAAATCACCCCAGCTCTCAAGCAATCTTAGAGTTCTCCCTCTCTTCTCCCTCTCATGTATATTCCAGTTTTCCATATGTTTTTGAGTTGCACAAACATTATGTGTAACTAACTTTCAAGTCTAAGGATTCGATGTAACCCTAGTAAGAATATTTCATGTTCTTTTAGTTATTCACAACCAGATTTCAGATTACATGCTTGAGTTCTTATTCACTGTTTTAATATGCCTATATTCAAAAGCTTATGATTGATCACCATTAGAGTTTGTCTATAGGTTATTTGATGCAGGTTTGGAGCAGATACCATGCTGGAACTTGACAGTTGCTCTGTGAATAAGAAGTGTGAATGCCTATGCAGATACCATGCCTAGAGTTTGCATGATCATTTAGTCTCTTTTGTTCTTAATAGGTTTCTAATTAGTTAATCTAAGTTGGATACCACAACTAGGTTGCATGTTAGAAATACTTGATTAAAACCAGATAACATGGATAATCATACTAAAGTAAGAACTGTTCGTCAATGCATGTCTAACAATCTGGAAATAAATAACTAATAACTGAAATAGGATTACTAGTGGTGAAATCGTATCCTTAGTGTTTTCTATCTTGAGTCCTCAGAAAATTAAAGTTAATCTTATTTATTCTTATCTCTGCAAATCTTCAATACGGAATTACACTAAATCTTCACTCTTGCTTATTTGTTTGTTTAAGTTTTTAAGTTCTTTAAAATTAGAGTTAACTAGTATTAGAAATTAACTGAGTTAAGTAACTAGAATAGGATAGAAACTGTCCTTGTGGGTTCGACCTTGTATTTATTACTATACTATCTTATAGTTTTTGTGTTATCAAGTATCAGTTGAGTTTAGGATTCAAATTATTTAGGTTGAGTCTATAAATAAACTTACAACAGTCTTCCAGGGATTTGAGTCAGAATGAACTGGTAGGCCAATCCTACCAATACTTGGCAATTTATCCTACACAGGGAAACTGTAAGCTCGGCTTGCTTTGAGGGATAATGTCACCTTGAATGCTTCAGTATTTTGTCTTAACACGTTTGTTATTCTAGATATCTCCATGGCAACAAGTTACTGGGCCAATTCCTCCTGAGCTTGGCAATATGTCTAAACTTAGCTATTTGTAAGTAGCCTTATATGGTACAAACATGAATCTGTACATCAGGTTTGCTTGCAGCACTGGAGATGCCATGGCATATAAAAAGAAAGTCAAAAAGATGTAGTTTGTGTTTTTGTTAATTTCTTTTTGTTGTTAAATTTTGAATTGTGAAGGGGTGGCCAGTTGCATAACATATGTTTCTAGACGTCGAGTCTGGCGGGACCAATATCAAAGAGGGTGGCAGCTTTGACCATCCTGTGGATTTCATTATTATACTTCAAGCCTCCTATATATAGAGAGTTCTCTCAATTTAAGCTTGTCATCTGTATCCTCTTCTCTGCACACAACTTCTTCCTCATTCATTCAGTCCTTATTTATATATATATATCTCTCTCTCTCTCTCTGAGGTACTTTTTCTTCCCCATAATAACTCTCAAATGTGGCATATTCATTGTTGGTTTGGTGTTGAAAAATAAATTAAGTTGGGATAATTGGTTTCTCTCTCTCTCTCTCTCACACACACACACACACACAATGAATAAGAATCTGAAATGAATCCCCACATTGTGATGCTTGAACTAATTCCACTTTTTTAGCTTTCTTTTTCATATCTATGAACTGAAGATGCTCCTTACTTTTGAAGCTTTTAATTTGTAGAGTAAAATGGATTTCCAAAACCAGTATCAGCAGGCTGATCAGATGCCAAAATATGAGTGTCTTGTCTTCTCTTTGGTAAGTCTTTTTTCCTTAATTTTTTTATCCTTCTTTAAGTCATTATAACTAATAACTGGTGTCAGATTTCAATCAACATATTTCTGTGTTGTTCTTTGCATCTGCTACCTAGCTAGCCACTTTTCATTAGTACCAACAATAACATAAAATTATTTGTGTTGCAGATCTAGATGATACCCTTTATCCCTTGAGTTCTGGAATGTCTAAACAATGCACCAAGAATATTGAAGGTATATAGTATATAATTCATCACCCTTCCATCCAAAACCATTTTCATCCATTATCTAATAATTACAAGAAAAATCAATCTGATTATTCTTGTATCTCTTTTCTCAGAATACATGGTTCAAAAACTAGGCATAGAAGAAACCAGTCACTCAGCTTAATCAAGTGTTATACAAGAATTATGGGACATCAATGGCTGGTCTAAGGGTATGGCCACAGATTATAATATCTTAATTTTTTATAAAATTTTTATATCAATAAACTTTCCTACAATTTTTTCTCATGTCCAGGCCATTGGTTATAACTTTGACAATGATGACTACCATAGGTACCAAATTTCCTCCTCCCTTAAACCTCTTTTATTTATCATTATATGATCTGGTGCATATCAGGAAGTATGAAATTATCTCACAAATTCCCCTTTTACAGTTTTGTTCATGGAAGATTGCCCTATGAAGTACTAAGGACTCTGCTGCTGAGCCTGCTGTATCGAAAACTCGTAAGCTGCAAGTTACATATAGAAACAAGTTGATGGTAACTAAAAAAATTTGCTTCAAGATTTAATTTCTCTGATGATGTTTTGGCTTAACAATATGAAACAGATTTTCTCAAATGGGGACAAGGTCCTTGTGGCAAAAACTCTTAGCAAGCTTGGATTGAAGGACTGTTTTGAAGGAGTTATATGTTTTGAGACTCTGAATCCCAACAGTGATAATGAAGACCCAAAGTCCACAGGCTGCAGAATGGTTTTTGATCATTCTTGTTTATTTGATGCTGGATCAGCACTTCCAGTGACTCCAGTTGTTTGCAAACCATTTGCGGATGCATATGAACAAGCCTTTCAAAAAGCCAATATTAACCCTCAAAGAACTGTAAGATTAATTTTAAGGAACCTAACTAAATGTTGAATTGTTGTGTAAAAATGTAGGGTGCTCCTAAACAAAGGGATGGCAAGTTATGTGGGTATTTCGTGATGAGATATGTGGAAGGAGATTTGTGAAATTCCTCCCTTGAATTTTGATATAAAGTACTCATGGAAATTATGCAACTTCTGTTTTTTGGACTATAATGTAATCTGATTCTGGAATGTGGTAATTTGTTCCTGCATTAGAGGCTTTTGCATTTTGTGTTTGTGCTATGCATTAAACCAATTTTCAGGAAGTATTTTCACTTTTCTATTCTGTTAAATGAAGTGATATACATTATCCCAAATTTAGAATACTCACAGTAATGCGTTTGTCTACTTTGCTTCTAATTTTAATTATGCCTTTTGTGTAGTATACAATCCTATACTTGCAAATAACAAGTTGTTTAGAGAATGAGCAATGTGACTTTTTTTTGCTGGGTCTGTGTTAATTAAGAAGAAATGCTAGCTGTGCTTGTCCAGCTTTCTACCCCGTCACATGATCATTTAATTGCTAGTTGAAACATGAAGTGGGATCCATTTAATGGCTTCTTGTTATCTAATTAGATTGGTTGACAAATTAGATTTTCTTGTTCACCAATATGATTTCGTAAATTTGGATATTGGTTAATTTGAAGTGACAACATATCTTATGCAAATTTAGTACCTTACACTTTTTAAGCTTATGTTCATATTATACTATTTGTGTTTACATTCTACATGGTTTTTTTTTTTTTTTTTCAGTAGAGCTAGATGGAAGGACACGTACCCCCAAAAGGAATTGGATGCGGTGTGAGAAGAATTGGCAACTCATGTCCTAGAATGGCTTTTTGATTGAGCTAAACATTCCTTCATTTAATATGTCTTTCTAGCTAGTATTTTGCTTATGCATAGACAAGTATGGATAATTTGTGGTATAGGGCTGGAAAAATTGTGATTTGGATGTGACAAGAATGGATCATTCAAGTATTTTGCTTATATATATAGACAATTATGGATATTTTTAAATTACTGTTTATATAATGTTTTATTTTTATTTTTATGAGCAATGGCAATACAACATGATTTGGAAATGAGGCTTTTCTTAAATACTAACATAGTAACTAAGTAAAGTATGATGTGAAACAAGCAAAATACCTACCCTTTCCTTACATAAGTGATGCCTATTGTTTATAACAACTTCAGTTTTCCAGAAATAACTGAAGTTGAAAGATTAAAACAACCTGACATCTATTATTACTGATGCCTAAAACGAGAAGTAGTATCAGTATTTATGTCACCACCAGCACTATTGGAGGCTTTTCACGTCTGCAAAATAAAAAAAGCGATGATGTATAACATAATTCACAACACCATTATTTGTTTCTACGATATTGTAATTGATAATACGCATCAGCATAGTAGATGTCACTGATGCTGTTAGACCTCTTGAGCCTCATCCCTTTTGAAACTACTGATGCTGTTTCGGGTTTAGGCGTTAGAAGTCAACCTTTTTTTTGGCACTCGGAAATCATTTACGCATCGGAGTTTACCAAATATCCGATGTAGTAAGTGGCAAATAGCGACGGAGAATATCCGTTGCCTATTACAACAGGCTTGAATACCACGCTATTTATGTGTAATAGGCAACGGATTTTATCCGTTGCTAAAGCCCTTTTTTGGCATAGTGTTAAAAGGTGGAGACAAGAAAACATTTTGTAAGGTATTAAAACAAATGTCATGCTTGGATCTGGAAAGCAAAGAGCCGTTTGAGACTAAGAAGAATAATCTCAAGCATTTGTCAGTTTTTTGGAAAGGAAGAATAAAGAAAGAAGAAGCCCATGCTTTGTCAAGAAAGCATGTTCAAAATAAAACGAGTCTCATGGAAAACAATATATTATAAAATAATATATTAAGTTTCCCAATCTCCACACACACACCCGTTGGGCTAAGGAGCCAACATTCAAAAAGGAATGAAGAAAGAGTGAATAAAGAAATCTACCAACTTGGAAATACTGACGTAGCATGGATTAATACTTTATGAAAGTATTAATACAACTGAAAACAGACTGGAGAAATGTGTTGCAGCATGCAAGAATCTACGTTGGATCAATCCAAGTGAAGTATGGATTAATCTATGTGAACAATGCAAATGATTTTACTTTTTGACCTGCAACGAGGAGACTTGGAAGCCCTTCAACCCACGCTGATTCTAACCTAGAATCTAATTAATATTACAAGGGTTTTGTTGGTTTAAGAGAAGAGCCAAAATACAATAAAGGTTCAATCATTGCAAAAATCAATTAATAGTTTATTAGAAATATCTTTTCTGCACTTGATTTTTGAAAAGATAAAATAAGATCCTCTGCATCTTACATTCTCTTATCAGTCAAACTTTCTTGAAACTATTGTTCTTCATGGAATCAATAGTTTCATAATAGTTCTACTTGGTTGAAACTATTAATTTTCTTAAAAGTTAAACTATATTCTTCTCGAAATCAAGTTCCTGACTGAACCTGTTTTTTATATTGAACTCCTCATTATTGAAACTTGCTGTTCAGTTCTCTATAAATACTGAACTTAGTTTTAATGAAGAGATAAGCATGTTAAGCATTTGACATCACGTTTTAATCTCAGCCTTTACTATACTTCCAAGTTCATGTTTTTGAAAGATCATCATATCAGTTATTAAACATTCAAAAACTTACTTTAGTCATCTTGAATTCTTGAGAGTTATGAGTATGATTGCATACACATAAAACTTACTCCAAGTTTATTCTCACTTTGATTAAATGACTGCTTTGGTTTCATTATTGTATTTATGATTAAAACCTTGTTTCAAAGTTCAAACATCTTTTGGTTGCAATTCATAATTGTACACGGTTTCGTTTATCTAGTTCAATCATTTGTATGATTGAGATCGATGACTTTTATGAAACCACAACTCACTTCATAACATAATATCGGGAGCAACTTATGCTTGTTGCTGTTGCAAGGTCGAGAAAAGAATCCATTGCTGTGAAGTAAAGAAATGGTGCTTTGCTAGAAGGTTAGATAGTTAGCTGCCTATTGTGTGTAGTTGAGCTAATATCCCTATATTTCTTGTACTTTACAATTGAGTGGATTGAATCTTTTCCTGACTTGGTCCCCCAGTTTTTCCCTTATGGGTTTCTGGGTTAACAAATACCGTGTCATTTACATTATTGCATTTACCTTGGTTACTTGATCACCACAAGCAATATTTGTGTTTAAAGTCATTTGTCACTAAGTAATTATTTTAAATTGGTGAGTTTTTATCCTAAAGCCTACTTGAAACCCCTGTAGATTTTATAAGAGCTAAGCTCCTGTTTTACAAACATCTAGCCAAGATGTCGAATCTAAGGCCTTTGGAAGGAGGTTGATTTTATTACGTGTCTTAACTACTTAAAACATTCATGGTTGTTATTGGGCGTTGGACCCATGAATAATACAAGTAAACTTGACTTGATTGTTCCTTCTCTTGATCTTCCTTCTTCCCTATAACTATTTGAGAATAGAGAACTTGAAATATACATCTAGAGGCTCCCAGAAACCCCCAAACCACTTGCTAATCCTAATAGATTGAATGGTCATACGACCTGAGACAATATTGCCCACTAAAACAGTATTCCTTCACACTGTGCTTGCTACAACACCCCAAACTAGATGCAATCTCCAACAATGCCTAAGCTCTCGAACTTGAGATGCCCACATAAGTCTCAAGATTTCCTCTCACTACACTTACACACGACCAGTTCCACTTGAAGAAATGGTCAACACCGAGGTAGTAGCCGTACTAGTTCTCAAATACAACCACCAGTGCAAAGGATCGAACCATTATTATTGTTGCATCAGCTTAAGGCAACCATGACAACCAATCAAAGCCAACATCCACACAAACCGTTTCTCTATCATGATCCCTAACTTAAATAAACACAACCTTATGAATAACTTCTTTACTCAGCTTCCACCAACGACACTTTCATCGCCAGTCAAATTCTCAAGACTTAGTTGAGAGACTCAACATTCTTACTTCCTTCTAACTAAACATGTGCACTCTATTAACTCGTACTCAATCATATGGAACTTTGTCCCAATAAACTGTCGATCCCAACCCAAAAAGTTCCTGTGACACCCTGACCCTATTTTAATTACCCATCTAAATTATGAAATTATAATTTTGCCCTCGGGATAGGATTATTTTGGTCACTTTTTAATTTGGAAGGAATTTGGGGAATTGAATGACACCATGACATAGATCGCGTCGATACGAGTTCGTAGACATGTAGTGGGCTCAAATTGGAGTAGTAACGAAGAAGTTACGATAAGCGAAAGTGCAGTGGCACAATCGTAAATAATTCAAAGTATGATTTATTTTAAAACCTGGTTTTGTATCTCTCTCTATCGCCCCCCACCCAACACACACAAAAACGCCGATATTTTTTTCTTCACACGATAGCCCCTCCCCCCATTAAAAGACCGGCCATATTTTTGCCATTGTCCACCTCCGACCACAAGGCGGTACCAAAACAACCACCTCCACCTCCTGTCTCCATCCCGCCTCACCCGTCGCTCCACCAGGAATATAGCAAAAAAGGGCCGGTTTTTATGTAAAATTTCTATCGCTTGTTTCGGCGATTTCGGCCACCAATTTCATCGATTTAGGTATGCTTTCTCATCCTCTCAACGTGTTTTAGTTGATGGTTGGATTGATTATGATTGATTTTTGAGTTTTGGAACTCGATTTATCGCTTAAATTTTGGCCTGTTTTCAGCAAGTTCCGGTCACTTTTTGGCCATAGTCCAAGAACAAAAGTTGATCCACTCATTGTCCTGGTCAAGTAGGTATAGGTATTGTTTTTTCCGGTCGCCGGAATTTCTCAAGACACCCACATGCTACCGACGTGTGTGGCGGCACGTGAGCACTGCTTGGGTGACCCCTTGGTCCTAAAATGATCCCCATGTCGTCCTGAGCACGACAATGTGCTCGGATTTGAATTTGGTTACCCTTTGACTGTCGACTGGATTACGCATATTAGACGTTAACTAGGTTCGATATGTTCGGATAGTTGGATCAACTCCAATTTCACATATGTTGATCTAGACATCTATAGGATCGTGTAGGAATTCGCGGATCTAAATCGGAGTCCCGGATGCTTCGATTCAATGAATCAAAGACTAGGTTAAACGATAACCATCCGATCGTGTGATTGCGAGCGATCCGACCGTTCGATTCGGACCAAATTTGCAGGACATGTATAATAAATCTTGTTGACCATAGGAACTTTCGGATCGGAAATCGGTGGTCGTGGGCCTCGCGGGCCCAGTTGACCAAAATCAGAAAGTTTAACCACTCGGTTGATCGAGCGTCTTCCGAGGCTATTTCATCATCTAGAACACTTAGTTGGACATTAGGAATTTCTTGTTCGTCGTACACACACTTAAATCCTGGGAAACTAGGATTTTATTTTAAAGTTATCGTTCAAACTAGCCACGCTACAAGCTTACGTGGGCCCAAGCCATGCAAATGTATGGGGCTGGCTGAGCGAGTTGTGGCATGGATGGTTACGAGCATTCACGAGGCCCATTGATGAGCCAATAAGTGGAAGTTTTTGGCTGCTTGGGAGCCCCAAAACTTGAGCCCATTTCTTGAGCCCAAATATGTGGGTAAGCATGAAAAAGAGAAAAAGAGAACCCATTACCTTAGAAAATTGGCCCATCACCTTAGTAAAAATAGTCCACCACTTTAGAAAGTTGGCCCATCCTCTTAGTAGACTAGCTCATCACTTTAGGGAATGGCCCAAGTGACTTAGAAAAATATTTGAAAGTCTCCAGCACATGGTTGGAGACAAAACCACGATGGACCACTTAAAAAACCAAAAGGTATTTGTGTGTGCAGGCTGCGAGAAGGCTCTAGAGCCTCAAAGAATCTTGTCCCTGTGTGTTTGGACTGAGGAGGATTTCACCAAATGGGGATGAGTCAAAGGAAGAGAAGAGAAATGGAGGGGGAGACTTGGCTTATTAGGGAGAAACCAGCTAGGGTTTCTTGGGTAGAAGGAACTTCCAGAACTTATAAAAGGGGGCATCTTTTATCCATCATCTAACACACATCCAGAGAGAGCAAGCATCACCTCTCATCCCTGGAACCCCTCAATTTCGAGCCCTATTCCTCCATCTCTTCCCATCTTCTCTTCTGGCAAGCCATTCCAGAGCCTGACGAAGCTTTTATCAAGCTGCCGAAAAATTGCTCAAACCACCCACGTTTCTTCCCTTATCTCTCTCTCTCTCTCTCCTCAACGAATCCTCTTAAAATCCCTTCCCTTTGTTTTGAACCCCTGCTTCTCATGGGAAATCATAAGTCTCTCTCTTTTTAATACGAAACTCATGAATGGTTAGCTTCCATGCCATAAGCTTCTCAAGAAAAGCCAAGTATTTATCTGTAAGCGACTGTTGGTTTTGTAGGTGAAGGAGACCAAGGTGTTTCTTAAGGCTCCACAGCCCTTTCGAAGCACTCTTGGGGTCTGATTCTTGAACTCAGGCACAGGGGCTAATTCATCCATTTACTGTTTACAGCAGCCTGGGCCCATCTGTAGCTGCCGGAATGAAAAAGAAGGGTTACAGGGATGAGAGGTAATGCTTGCTCTCTCTGGATGTGTGTTAGATGATGGGTGAGAGATGCCCCCTTTTATAGGTTCTGGAAGCTCCTTCTTCCCAAGAAACCCTAGCTGGTTTCTCCCTAATAAGCCAAGTCTCACCCTCAATTTCTCTTCTCTCCCTTTGACTCATCCCCATTTGGTGAAATGCTCCTCAATCCAACCACACAAGGACAAGATTTTTGGAGGCTCTAGAGCCTTCCCGCAGCTGTCCCGTGTGACCATCTCCTATTTTGGGCTACCCTTTCTCCTTCTTTTCTCCTTCATTTTATGACTAGAGCTTGTGGGAAAAAGGAGTGGGTAATGGTGTTGGTCTGAAGGGCGTTTTGCTCAAGTATCCTTTGGTTTTTCAGATGGCTTGTGTTAGGTTTGTCTTTGGCCATGTGCAGGAGACTCCCAGCAGCCTGCACACGCAAATACCTTTTGGTTTTTTAAGTGGTTCATTGTGGTTTTGTCTCCAGCCATGTGCTAGAGACTTTCAGATATTTTCGAAGTCACTTGGGCCGTTCCCTAAAGTGATGAGCTAGTATACTACGAGGATGGGCCAACTTTCTAGAATGGTGGACTATTTTTACTAAGGTGATAGACCAATTTTCTAAGGTAATGGGTTAACTTTTTCTCTTTTTCATGCATACCCACATATTTGGCTCATCAATGGGCCTCGTGAATACTCGTAACCATACATGCCACAACCCGCTCAGCAAGCCCCAAGTATTTGCGTGGCTTGGGCTCACTTAATCTTGTAGCGTGACTAGGTGTAAAAGGGTTTTCCGCTTGGCCTTGTTAAGGTAGACTTGAAATCCTTCCACTTTTTGGCGGCAGACGATAGCACCATCTTCTTGCCGCCTTGCCCAACAACATAAGCCATTTCAACAGCTTCCCAAATCTGCTCCTTCATATCCTCTGGAAATTGAATCCATTTCTTGTCCACAAGAGGGATTCTGGTCTGTGCCAAAACACCAATGTAAGATTGCATCTCAACAGCAGCCTTGCCATATGGTCTGCCCCCTTCATTGTACTGAACTACGGGTTTAATCTTCTGGATTTTCCTCTTCACAACACGGCTCATTGTGTTGATACCATGAATCGATTTTGGCTCCTCATCAAACGTCGCTGAGCTAGGGTCTTTCTCAGAGGTTGAAGTAAATCTCATCTTCTTCGAGGGATTGCTTTGAACTGCTTTGACCTTTTGATACTTGAGCCACCTTAATTTGAGATTTTGAAACCATGTTTAGAGAGGAATAAAACCTGCAAGTGAAAAACGATGGTTAATTAAAAAGAACAACGTAATATTAGACAGAAGACGTCGGTAGAAAAACACATCCTTTGTGCTATTTCTTTTAGCACGACGGTTGTAAACCACCATCGTGGTATGCTTAATAAAACGAATTAAACAAGAAAAAATAGTCATCTTGTTAAGAGTGAATATAGAAAAGAACCACTCAAATCTCTCTCCCATGATCATTTCTGTATTACTCGTAATAACACGACAATTTTATCAGGTTTATTTCGTACTAATTATGACACCAAGACGGTGATTAACTATCGTCGTGCGATTTGCAATAGTACGGAGTTAATTACCGTCGTGGTGTGTTCATTAAAACGACGTAAACAAGACAAAACTGTCTTCTTAACACGACGAGGGAGTGAGAGACTAGTGAAATTATTCAAACCAATGAAAGATTTCGTCATTTTGAAAATGGAGTCTTGTTTCTAGACTCTTTCTTTAAAAAAAAACTTGGAATGATTTTGAAAAAAAAAAGAGTGAAAAAACCTTTGGCGTGCAAAGAAAGTTTACTTCCGGAGTAAACTTTGGAGATTTGGAGAGGAAGACAAGGAAGATGACGAGATTCAGACACGCCGCTTTTGGGAACTGAGAGGAAACTAAAATATTTTATTAGTTAGAGAGAACGTAAAACTTTAGGTAAGGTGACGAAAAAGTTTATATATTATTGCAAAGTTCAATAACACAAAGATTTTGTTAAAACCGCCCTAGTATGTCGTTAAAAAGACGCAAAAATAGTAGAAACCGACGTGGTTAATAATAAAGCAAAACGACTTTTGGAATTCCGAAACCGACGTGGTTATTTAAAGTTTTACATGATAAAAGTTTACTTTTGATGACGTGATATTATAAGTTCATACGTCGCTTGTTTAGAGTAAACCGGCGTGGTTGGTATAAAGTCAACGACTTTTAGTGACATGGTATATATGCTAATATGACTCTATTTACGAATACTCCGTCATGGTTAATTTGAATAAAACTCTCCCGTTACGAATAAACCCCTGGATGTAAAGATAAATTGGGGCTTTTCTTCACCTTTACTTTTCTATTAGGACTCCAACTCAAGTCACATACGCCCTTGGCTCTCTGTAAATCTCTTAAGGTATGGATTTGAGTGGGAGGCAATAATTTGGAAGTTGATGTGTGTGTGTCTCTCCCTCACCTCTCTGAAGGTCTAAAATATTGATGACACACACATCATCGACTTCGAAAATATTGTCTTTCATATGTTGGTGGTTCGATTTTGATGAGGAACATTTCCCACTGGTAAGATTTCATATCTCTTGGGTTTACATTTCCCTGAAGATTTAATTTAGTAAAAAGCCTAAAATTATAACGCATACGATAGTTTTCTATATAAACCATCGTGGTTTTATTCCGTACTCATCATTTTGTTGATCTACCGTAGGCTACTAAAATCCAGAAATTAAATCTAAAAAAGCAAAACAAATTTAAGACGACGGTATTATGAAAGAACAATCGTATAAAAAAATAGATGGCGGTATATTTCACTTCACGACATGGGAATACAATCTTAACAAAGCTATAACTATAGATGAAGGATGTTCAAAACATTTTTGTGAAGTTCATTTGAATATTAAACATGCATTTAATCAAATTAATCGCAGCGGAAGTCTATGGTGGTTGTTTAAATTCAAAAACAAAACTTCTTCCAAGTATCTTAAGCCATGAACATTGATATGTTTTCATAAATGGAAAATTCAAGAGAAAAGATAAGATCTAATTACCCTTGAAGCAATTATATGAACAAATTTGTGTTTGGTCTTCTCTTGATGATTTCCTCTTTGTTGATCTCCTCTATGATCTTTGATCTTTGCTCCTTGATCTTTCTCCTCCATGTGAGCCACAAAAGTATATGGCCTCTAAGTCTCCACACCAATGGAACCTTGAGATGAGAGGGAAGAATCTTAGGAATACAGGGATGCTAGTGCTAGATCCCCAAGACTTGGTTTCAATCTAAACCCCTTGAAAGATGAAAGTGTTTCACTCTTGAAAACTCTATTTTATCTCTCTTTGATCTCCCAAACCTATTTGGTTGATGTTGGATTGTGTTTGTGTGCTAATGAACTTATTTTGCTTTAGCTTAGCTTATGGAAACAATTCCCATGCTCACTTACTTAAGCATTTTCGGCCAAATCCCATTGGGCTTCCAAAAATGGCCTTATGACACTTAAACCATAATGTTTAGGTGTCTTAAGCCCTTGGGCTTGATACCCAACCATTTGGGCTTCCCGTTAACTATTACCGAGGCCCAAATTCACTTTTACACGTAGTAAATCATCCGTATCAAATCGATCAAATTTATTTCCTCAACATCATATGTATTTCTCAAAGTTAACCATTTAAGGTGTGCGATCCATTATGTTCTAATTAGTAAGGCAGTGGGAAAATATTAGAACTCTTTCTAACCAACTGAATTAAAACCCCATTTTAATTTTTCTTTTATATGGATCGATCACTATCAATCCTAGGACTTCCACGAACCAAGAGTGACATCTAGCAATATATCATGGCTACCCAAGCTAACCAGAATTGGTGAAGAACCTATTCAGTTGGAATTACAATGCAATATGGTCCCTCTCTTATACAATGTTTCATATCATATTATTAGGGTACGGATTGATTATGTCAAACCCCTAATATGATTTATAACCTCATGTGATTCAAAAGAACATGATTAAGAACAACTTTCTAAATCAAGCTCAAAATACTTTGGCCAAAGATTTACTGAATCACATCTCGAAACATTCTCCTTCTTTATCAAAGGTAGAGATTCCTTATTGTACATTCACATGCCCCTATGATGAATTAAGAGACCCCAACAACACTTTAGACAAATCTTTTACGGCTTGCCTTTAAGAGCTATCAAAGATCAATAACGCATCACAGGACAACCATGATGCCTCAGGTCTAAGGACTAATTTGCATTATTGCAACTATGAGTTCTCGTTTGACATGTAGATAAATACTCCATATGAGAACTACGGTTGATCGTGTTCAGTGTACTCATTCACTAATGAGCACCCACATACTTGTATTAGTGTCAACTACACAAATAGTTTGACGGTTTATCAATGCCCATTTGATAATCCTATGATTAGGAACTTTTTGGGATACTATAGTAAGAGATTAAAGGTCTCCCCAATCTAATCTTCTTTAGATTACTTTATCTCTTATTTAGCATACCTTGGGCATTTGTTTCTTTACATGATGTAAAAGATAACAAAATAAGTTCGCCCTTTATATATTATATACGAAATGTATTCTAAGGAGATTACATCAAATGTATTGGTTCTTAGGGCACATTTCTAACAATAGAAACCGTCGTCGTTAGTAGAAACAACCCACTGTTGTATTCTAAAAAACCGCACCAGTATGTATTTAAAACGATGCTAGGATAGTAGAAACCGACGTAGTTGACTACAATTGTACACAACAAAAGTTTCCTTTTACTGCCGTGGTATATTAGGTTAATACTTCGCTTAATAAAAGATAAGCACTGTGGATTTTTTAATATTAGATGACGCAATTTATAGAAGGACCGCTGTGGTTAGTAAAGATTATTTGTATAAATTGGGCCTCTTCACGTGTTTTTTCACTTTCAGTTTTCACTTAGGGTTCCAACTTGAAATAAAGTCACATTCTTCTGGCCCTTGGCGACCAAATTTTCACTTCAGACCGTTGCCTGCCATGTTCACTTTAGGCCTTGGCTCTCTCTCACCTCTCTGGAGGCAATAATTTGGATGTTAACGATGTATGTGTTTGGGTGTATCTCAAAGATACGAAAACACAAACATCGTTAACTTTCAAAAAATTGTCTTTCAAAAAAAATTATAGTCCTCAGTTTAGGCCGGGCTTGGTTTAGAGGCAAATAGTTTGGATTTTGATGCGTATGTGCCTTTGTGTATCTCAAAGACACATACGTAATCAACATATAAAATATTGTCTTTCTCACATTGGTGGTTCGATTATGATCAGGAACATAGCTCCCACTGGTAAGATTTCATATCTCTTGGGATCTCATTTTAATTTCTCTATGACGACGATTTTCTATATAAACTGTCGTGGTTTTTCTCAATCTCTTTTCATTTTGTTGATCTATCGTTGTAGGCTACCAAAATCCAAGAAAAAAATGTTTAAAAATAATAAAAATAAATACGACGGTACTTTTCACTTAACGACGTGGTAAAGTAATATTATACGATGCTCATTGAACAAACCGACGTGGTTATTACTAACTTATATGGACCGTCGTCGTGTGCTAACTTAAAACATCTTGATATAGTAAACATACAACGTGAATATTATTGAATTTAGACTTCGTTATCTACTCTTCTGGTGTCGTGGTTCTCTACTACTTTATACGACAGTAGTGTTATAGATACCGTCGTAGTACACTCTCACATAATGCGTCGATAAATTTATCTTTATTGTCGTGCTACATGGCTTTAATACGGTGCTGTTTTGTAATATATCGACATCGATTCCATTAAAATTATATGACACTGATTAAGAAAAGTTCGTCGTGTTTATTTAGTAGTTAACATGGCGGCTTTTTTGGTAAACCATCGTCTTTACTTTCTACGTCGGTGGCTTCATACCTGCTATCGTTGTTTTTGGGGTCAAAGTTTAAGTCTGAAGAAAACCTGTTTAATAAGACGACACTTTTTTAGTTGGGTGCGTCGTGTTTTAGAAAGGGTGATGATTTCCCCACTCCCTTTTATCCACATACACTCCTTTTGTGCACAACTTTCTATTTCACAAAATGGAGTGTAAGTGGATAAAAGGGGAGTGGGAAAATCATTACTCTTTAGAAATATGTGACACCCCCGACCCAGTTTTAACCATTTATTTAATCTATTTTATTACTCAATTTAATTAATTGCAAAATTACAATTTTGCCCTTAGAGTAAGGTCACGATGGTCACATTTCGATTCGTAAGGATATTTGTGATTTGAGTAGCACCGTTGCTTAGAGCATGTCGATACGAGTTCGTAGACATGTAGTGGGCTCAAATCGGAGCATTAACGAAGAAGTAATTATCAACGGAAGTTCAGTGGTACAACCATAAATATTTCAAAAGTCAGATTTTAAATAACCAATCAGTTTCTCTCTCTCTCTCTCTCTCTCTCTCTCTCTCTCTCTCTCTCTCTCTCTCCCTCTCCCGACCTCACTCTTTCTCTCTCGTGAAATAGCACAGTCGGCCATTGTTTGGTCGGCAACTCCTCCGTCTAGTGACCTTGGGCCTCGAGACCGGTTAAAAAAAAAAGGCTCGATTCCCTATCCTCATCTCACCCCTTCTCAGTCTTAGTTTTCGACTACTTCGGCGGCAGAATTTGTTAATCCACGTATGCTTTCTCTTCCTTTCAATGTGATCTAGCCGATGGTTGGGTTGGTTAGTATCGATTCTGAAGTTTTGAAGCTGAACTTAGAACCGAAGTTTTGACCGTATTTGGCTTGAATTTCCAACAAGCTCAGGCCAATTTTTGGCCATGGCCCAAGAACAAAAGTTGCTCCCCTAGTATAGGTATTTTCGGGCGTTTCGACAATTTTCCGCATGTCACCCGAGTAAGATAGTATGCTTGGATGTGAATTTGGTTATTGTTTGACGATCGAATGGATTTACCCAAAATTAGGCGCTATCCAGGTTTGATATGTTCGGACCGTTAGATTGGCCCCATTTCCAGATATGTTGATCTATGTACCTCCAGGATCGTATAGGAGCTCACGGATGGAGAATCGGAGTTCCGGATATTCCGAATCAATGATTCAAAGATTATGTAAAACAGTGATCGTCCGATCATTCGATCGAGAGCTATCCGACCGCTCGATCTAGATCAAACTTACAGGACGTAGTTGGTATACCTGGTTGAATCCGTAGGAACTTTCATATCGGAAATCAGAGGTCGTGGACCCCGCGGGCCCGGTTGACCAAGTTTGGGAACTTTGACCACTCGGTTGACCAAGAGACTTCTGAGGTTATTTCACCTTTCAAAACACATAGTTGGACCCTAGAAACTTCTCGTTCATCGTACACACAGTTGAGTCCTTGGAAAACTAGGAGTTTGTTTTAAAGTTCTCGTTCGAAGTATTTTAATTAATCTAGTCCTCGTATTCTTCAATAAGTACTCAGATTCAGCGCACTCAGCAAGCAAGACCCTATCAGGGTCACGCAGCGTTGGACTTCTTGTGAGTGGACTTTGTTTTGAAATAGAATTATTGTCAACAATTAAATTACCATGCATTTAAAATGGATTATTTTGATTATAGAGTTTATATATCGTTAGTTTTGGAAATTTTGATTATCTTGGTAATTGAAGTTTATATTTATATTGGATATCGATTATATGTTTTGTGAAATTGCTATTTGCTTTATGACTAAATAATTGGGCAAGTGATTGATAAGAATTGGGTACTTTGATGATTATTATATAAGTATGTAGTTGCAGCATGCTAAGTGCCCTCCTCTGGTTACTGTACCCACACATGGCATTGGATTTTCTGGCGAGTGGGCCCATCTGATTTTGTTAGTACTTTATCACACGTGGTGTTGGATTATCCAGTGTGTGATAAAGTAGTCTGTGCGCGTAGGACATAGTTGGTTTGGTTTGGCCACATGTGGCATTGGAATTTTCGGCGTGTGTGCTGTAGAGTGGTAGTCCCCTAGTTGGACAGCTCATCCCTAGACGCAGGGTAGAAAGTTGAAACCCTGCGGGCTAGTCAAACAATCCCTGTGTTGGATTGTTTCCTCGGTACTTGTGTTGGTGTGAAAATATCATATATACTTATAAATTATATTATTTGTATAGTTATGGATTTCGGGGTGTATATCTATACAATTTCAAGATTTTTCGTGTCTATATGTATATAGCTATATATATATATATTCGCTTAACTATTTCAAACGCTTTCTTTACATATTTCATTTTATAAGCCTATGTTTCGGGAAGGGATTTGGTTGGAGTCAAAGGATTTGACTTGGATAGTATCATATCGAGGGTGTGAGAATACATCAATTTCACTATGAATGTTTTCCAAATGGTGGGGTTAGTATGTTGTTTTGAATTACAATAAAACTTTGTTTTGTCCACTCACAAGTTTTCTGTTTTACACCACCCAGGTAGTAGCTAGACCTGAACCGAAGAACGTGGGGATTGGGTGTTCTTGAAGCTATCTCCTTTGAAGGGGGTGATGAGGTTCGAGAAACATGGGAAGTTAAGCCCTCGTTATATTAGGCCGGATGAGATCAAAGAACGCATCGGACCTGTCACCTACAGACTCGCTTTACCTCTAGAACTATCTCAGATCCATGACATATTTCATGTATTTATGCTACAGAAGTACATACTCGATCTTTCCCATGTCTT
Source organism: Prunus padus (assembly GCA_024362665.1). Lineage (NCBI taxonomy): Eukaryota > Viridiplantae > Streptophyta > Magnoliopsida > Rosales > Rosaceae > Prunus > Prunus padus. Next base: position 1,299,401 of record JANFAM010000001.1, on the reverse strand, counting down.
GGAACATCAACCCGTGGAGTTAAGAGAAGACCTAACTTATGCAGAACAACCTGTGCAAATTATGGATAGAAAGGAGCAAGTGTTGCGCCCTAGAACCATTCCCGTAGTGAAGGTATTGTGGAGGAGTCAAACTGTTGAGGAAGCCACTTGGGAACCCGAGGAGCAGATGTGGGCCAAGTATCCTCACCTTTTCGAATGACAGGTACGAAATTTCGGGGATGAAAGTTTTATAAGGGGGGCAACCGACCCAATTTTAACCATTTATTTAATATGTATAATTATTTAATATAATTAATTGCAAAATTACAATTTTACCCTCAAAGTAAGGTCACGATAGTTACTTTTTGATACGTGAGGATAATTGGGATTTGAGTAGCACTGTTGTGTAGAGCGCATTGATACGATTTCATAGACACGTAGTGGGTCCAAATCGAAGTTTTAACGAAGAAGTTACGATCAACGAAAGTGCAGTGGTACAACCTAAATATTTCAAAAGTCATATTTTAAATAACCAATCTCTCTCTCCTGACGTCACACTCTCTCTCTCTCTCTTGCGAAATAGCACAACTGGCCACTGTTTGGCCTACAGCTCCTCCGTCCGGCCACCTCTGGCCACGACACCGGTCCCTAAATAACAAGCCCAACTCCTTCTCTGCATCCCACCCCTTCTCCTCTGCAATAACCATCTCTGTCGCCAACGATAGCTCGAACACAAATTAAAAAGGAAAAAGGAAATAGATCTTTACCCTAATGACCTTTTCTTGATTTCTCAAGAATGAACACCTTTGTTCAAAATGCCTTTTTCTTTCTCTTGATTTTAACTCCTTCACCTTAAGGCTCCAAGATTGGAGTCGTCTACCTCACCACACCAAATGCTCCTAGAGATGAAGAGAAGGCAATCAAGAAGTATGGATGCTAATCTACTTCTTGATTAGACCAATTTTTGGTTTATGAAAGATGAGATACAAAGATGATCACTCATCAACCAAAGTAGGAAAACCAAAAACCCTAGCTAGGTTTTCACCAACACTTAGCTTATATAGGACAACACAAATTTTGGGTGGGTACTGGGGCTCCATTTGGTCCATGGGTCATGTCATCTTATGCCACTTATCCCTTGGGCCCAATAGCCTTTTGGGGTATTTTGTTAATTTCCTTTTAAATCATATTTAAAAGCCCAATCCAATATTTCTATATGTCAATATTAATTCCATAATTAATCTTTTAATTATAATTTAACTATTAAATTATAATTAACCCGGTCAAACTATTTGACTTTGCTCAATTGCTCCGGTCAACATGTTGACTTTTGACCGTTGACTTTGACATTTGATTATCAACCATCGACTTGTGTCTCCTCATTTCATTTCTCCTCATTTGTACCTCTTATCACATTCTTTGGGTGTGCAGATTTGTAGGTTACTTTAGCAAGGTAGTGGGTTTACTCAATTCCTCAGAGATGGTATACGAATTAAATTCCACAATTAAATTCTTCCTATTAATAAAGGTTAATTGAAACCTTTTAGGACATCCACAAACTATGGTTGCCACCTAGCAGGAAGTCATGGCTATCCGAGCTAAATGAGATGTTGTGAAAGAACCTATTCAAATTGGAATGACAGTGCAATTGAATCCTTCTCTTATGTCCATATTCACATTATCAGATTATATGATTATCCTGGTAAGACTTGAAGACTTTTTCTTTCAAGTCTCATCCACTACTTTGTGTAGAGATTTGACCAATCATATCTTGGAGTATTCTCTCTCCTTTACTGAGAGTAGAGATTCACTATTATACATTTATTTGCTTCCATGACTCTATTGAAAATCCTGATGAGCACCTTTAAGCTTTGCCTAATTCAGTATGACTATATAATGCCCTCAAGATTAACAACATAGCCACAAAACATCTATGATAACAAAAGTCTAAGGATTAGTTTGCACCATTGCAATTTATGAGTTCCAGCTTGACATGTGAGTAAAGGCTTCCATGCTGTAACTTATGTGTTGGATCACGTTCAGAGGCGATACTGTGTGTACTAGTCTTTGTGGGATATTGTCTCCCAATCAATATTCCTATGACCAGGAACATATTCAAGATTTAGGGATGATGAGAACCCTCCATGTATGCAATCTCATTACATAGCTCTCATATCCACTTGTGTATTCATTGGACTATGATTGTTCTACATATTGAAAGATAATATAGGATGATTTAATGTATAAAACAACCTTTCTTGCCCATTGATAACATAATATATCTTTTATCAAAGATGTCCTTAATTCTAACTATTACATAATTAGTTGGCCCTGGCTTGAATTTCCAGCAAGCTCTAGCCACTTTTTGGCCATGGCTGTTCTGATCACATAGGTATAGAAATTGTCGGGTGTTTCGAGAATTTTCTAGTAGCCAAAATTTTCTTAAGACACCCACACGCTGTTAGAGCTTGTGGCGGCTTGTGGGCCAAGGTTGGGTGGCCCATTTGGATCTAAAATGTTCCCCATGTCGTCCCAAGCAAGACGGTATGCTTGGATGTAAATTTGGTTATCGTTTAACGATCGAACAGATTTACACATATGATGCGATATCCAGGTTCAATATGTTCGGATCGTTGGATCGGCCCCATTTCCAAATATGTTGATCTATAGACCTTTAGGATTGTGTAGGAGCTCGCAGATCGAGAATCAGAGTTCCGGATACTCCGAATCAATGATTCAAAGATTATGGAAAACAGTGATCGTCCGATCGAGAGCTATCCGATCGCTCGTTCTAGACCAAACTTGCAGGAAGTAGTTGGTATACCTTGTTAACTCGTAAGAACTTTCGGATCGGAAATCGAAGGTCGTGAGCCCCGCGGGCCCGATTGACCAAGTTAGGTACGTTTGACCGCTCAGTTGACCGATAGTCTTCCGAGGTTATTTCACCTTTCGAAACACGTAGTTGGACCGTAGAAAATTCTCATTAATCGTATAGTCACTTGAGTCCCGGAAAAACTTGGAGTTTGTTTTAAAGTTCTCGTTGGAAGTATTTTAATTACTCTAGTCCTTGTATTCTTCAATAGGTACTCCGATTAAGCACACTCAGCAAGTAGGACCCTATAAGGATCACGCAGCGTCGGACTTCCTGTGGGTTGATTTTGTTTTGAAATACCATTATTTTCAACAATTAAATTACTATGCATTTAAAATGGATTATTTTGATTATAGAGTTTATATATCATTTAATTATGGAAATTTCTGTTATCTTGGTAATTGAAGTTTATAATTATATTGGATATGGATTATATGTTTTGTGAAATTGCTATTATCTTTATGACTAAATCATTGGGCAAGTGATTGATAAGAATTGGGTACTTTGTTGATCATTATATGAGTATGTAATTGCACCATGCTAAGTGCCCTCCTCTAGTTACTGTACCCACACGTGGCGTTGGATTTTCCGGCGTGTGGGCCCATATGATTTTGTTAGTACTTTATCACACATGGTGTTGGATTATCCAGTGTGTGATAAAGCAGTCTATGCGCGTAGGACATAGTTGGTTTGGTTTGGCCACATGAAGCGTTGGAATTTTTGGCGTGTGTGCTGTAGAGTGGTAGTCCCTCAGTTGGACTGCTCATCCCTAGACGCATGGTAGAAAGTTGAAACCCTGCGGGCTAGTCAAAAAATCCCTGTGTTGGATTGTTTCCCCGGTACTTGTATTGGTGTGAAAATATCATATATACTTATAAATTATATTATTTGTATAGTTATGGATTTCGGGGTGTATATCTATACAATTTCAAGATTTTTCGTGTCTATTTGTATATAGATATATGTATATACGCTTAACTATTTCAGAAGCTTTCTTTACATATTTCATTTTATAAGCCTATGTTTCGAGAAAGGATTTGGTTGGAGTTAAAGGATTTGACTTGGATAGTATCATATTATACCAGGGGTGTGGGACTGCATCAATTTCACAATGAATACGTATGAATGTTTTCGATTGCATGTTTTTAGCATCGTTTTCCAAACAGTAGGGTTAGTATGTTGTTTTGAATTATAATAAAACTTTGTTTTGTTCACTCACAAGTTTTATGTTTTGCGCCCCCAAGGCAATCGCTAGACATAAACCGAGCGGGCGAGTCGAGACTTGAACTGTTGAACCCCGAACTCTTGTAGGATAACTTTTATCTGTCTTGATTTCCGTTGAACTTTGTTTTTGCTTGTAAATTGAATTTGTCTAGATTTGCTCTGTTATCGCCCATGTTAGGGTTGGACATAAGGTCTGGGGCCTATTATGTAAATTGTGTGTTTCTATATTATGCATGTTGTTGGTTGGGATTTATTAATGTGCTTTGGCATGTTAAATTTTTTTTTTTGGGAAAGTTCGTTTTTCAAGGGAGACTCTACCGAAATTTCGGCAGAAAGTCTCGCCTCTCTTTTCCTTCATTTTTGGAGAAGAGGGTGATGTTAGTAAGTGGGCCTGGCATCGTGTGGATGATGAAAAAACCACAGGATTCATCACGGACTTCGAGGAATTCAGGGCGGTCCTGTCAAAATACCCAAGTGGAACTCGATTTTTTAGGTGTTTAAGTTACTTATCTATGACGGTTTTCTATTGCCATCGTCTTTCTAAACACAACGACGGTATTTTGTTCTACAGTCGTTTTCGGGTCGTCTTTTTCCCTTTTTGTAGTAGTGTAAGGATGCAAGCAATACTCACTAGAAATATATTTAATTACTCAACTAAGGAATTTTTTATGGCTACATCCTCCACTCACTCCGTGACAAGACTAAACCCGAATTCCCCCCCGGAACTCGTATCGAATCCTGTTACATATTTCGGCACATGCCGGACCCACTACTAACTTCACACCTCTCACTCATACCTAAGAAAAATGGGTCGAGACTTCTACCGAAATTTCGGCAGAGTCTCTCCTGTAAAATGGACTTTTCCCAGATTAACACCTGCAAATAACGACAATCTAATAATCCCTACTGGCAGCACACACAAGATAAGGCACATACAAATTTCACATAGCCTTCGGCCTCAAATTCAGTCCTAAGTGGGAAATATCAGAGCAACTACTGGAGTTAAATTTACAAAGTTAGTTTCCAAATAAACAACGAAAACGGAAAATGAAATTTCCTACTAGGTAGAACTACAAGGACCTCACTGACGCCGGAGTAGCTTACGTGGTCATCCGAACTCTGAGCTATCTACTTCCTGGGGGTGCAAAACAGTAAAAGCGTGAGTGAACAAACATAAAGTTTTTCTTGAAACAAATATGCCAGACATACTAAACCCTCTGTTTTCGCAAACCTTTGAAAACTTACTAAAAAACAGAAGCAAATTTACGTACAGGAATATAATATAATAAATTCACATGAAGGTAAAACAATCTTGGAAATAACTGGAAAGTAAAGTTTCAATTAATACAATCTGGTATTTCAAACAACATTTAATTCCAAAATCCAGGGGAAAATCCTGGCCGAACACCCACATAAGCAGGTACAAGCAATTCACTCGTCGGACACCTACATAATAACCTTACTGTAGGTACAGGCAAACCATTGGCCGAACACCTGCGTAGTCAGCATAGGTACAGGCGATATACTCTGGCCGGACACCTACATAGTAGTCTCTATGTAAGTACAGGCAATTCTAGTCCTGTGCACAGACTTTACTGAAGGCAACCGATATATTCTAAAGAAAACTCAGAATGGGTACCTAGGGTGGGTTTGAAATCCACTTCTCGACACTTAAACATAAAAATTCCCTTTTTCACAAATCCCTTTTTCCAAACACTTTCCCAAATCCTTTCTCGGTTTTCTCAAACAATACCCCAATCTTTCAAAACCAAACTAATTACCAAGTATGAATCATGCTTAATTAAATAAACAAAACCCCTTTTTTAAACCGTTAATAAATCCCATTTCACTATCTTGTTTCAAACCATTTATAATTCCTTCCAAATTGTTCTCAAACTAATTCCGAAACATCAAACCACAATTAAATCATTTCTAAACATTTAATATCAACCTCAAATATTAAACCACAATTAAACCATATATAAATCATTTTCAACCAAAACCGAATAGTTAGAAAGTAAATCCCATAAATAATTCATTCATAAAACATTTCATAAAACCAACATAGCAGGAAAAATCATTTGTAAAACAAATGTCCACTCACACATGGTCCAAATCACACTCAACCCTCTGTGGTTTCATCTGGACCGATTCGTAGTACCAAAGAACCTAGTTTGAAAATTTTGGCTGCCGGAATCGCTGGAAATCATACGAACATTTCTGGCAATGAACATGGGTTTTCGGCTCGGTTTCAGTCGAAAGTTGCGACCAATCTTGGAGTTTCGAAGGTGGAAATGGGCATGCACGTGTAGAGCAGGAAGAGACGAAGATTTTGCAACTTGTCCTTTCCGATTTGGTGGGGGGGAGAGAGAGAGAACATATCTGGTTTTAAAAAATCAACTTTGAAAAAATTACGGTTGTGCCATTGCACTTCCGTTGACCGTAACTTCTTAATTAAAACTTCAATTTGGGCCTACTACGTGTCTACGAACTCATATCAACGAGCTATATGCAATGGTGACACTCTATGCAATGGTGCCACTCAAATCACAATCAAATAAATAATAATTAATTTGGGTTGGGATGTTACACTCCGAAAGATTTTCCTACCAAAAGATAGTCATGAGGATATTAGGGGAACATACAACAACACTATAAGATTGACTCACAAAAGCAGTGTCAACTATGATATTCAGAAAGATTGTCAACAATATGGATTAAGGGTGTTTTGCAAACATGAAGGGGAGTGTGTCATCAATAAAGATCTAAACACATTGTACTCTTTTTCCTTCGTCCAGATTTTTGTCCCACTAGGTTTTTCCTGGCAAAGTTTTAACGAGGCAGTGTCGCACGCATGTCAGTATTATATACACATAATTTTATGTTACACATAGTTATGTACTCTTTTTCCCTCCAACTAGTTTTTATCCCGGTGGGTTTTATTGGCAAGGTTTTTAACTAAGCATATTCCATACATTGTGATCTCCAAGGGGAAGTGTTAACTAGGCCCCTGAAATCTCTCAGCCCAGAGGGGCTTAGCAGTATGCTATCAAATTGGTTTGATGAGGGGCCTCACAATTTGCATACAGATCTGAAATGGTTGAGAGTGAGAGAGAGAGAGAGAGAGAGAGAGAGAGAGAGAGAGAGAGAGAGAGACGAACGCAAACGCAAGGGAGCAAGCAAGAGATCATAAACTTCTGTAACCCTCTGTTTGGATGAAGGAATAGAAAATTACATAGAATTCTAAAATGACTGAATTTAGATTTCCAACATTTCAATATCTGACAATTGAAAATTTCAGTGTTTGGATTTATGTATATCGAATTTTGTAAATGACAGAATTTAAGTAAATGGCACTATGGAAATTGTGAAGTGACGCCTATTTTGGTGGAAATTAAACTCGGGAATTTGATGCCCCAATTTTCACTATTTTTTCCACATGTCATTTAATAAATTCTGTGCTTAAGTTGCCAAATAAGAGAATTGTCATTTTCTCCTCTTAAATTCCTGACTTTTAGTTAAATTCCGAGTTATTTTCCTTCATCCAAACGGACCATAAAAGAAAACGACATGATTTTGAAATTAGAGAAAAAAAGGACATGATTTTATTAGTGTGTTTATGTTTTTTTTAATGGAGAGATTGAGTTAATTAGGGATTTCAATTAGAATTAAATCCCTAATTGATGATAATATCCCTATTTTTGGCCTTAATTAATTGGCCAAATAAATGGGCTCAAGAAGCCAGAATATTTGTTCCCACAGTAGGCGTCACCGCCCATATGATTTTTCATGTCCCATGGTAGCACATCTTTCCATGTGGAGTTTCTATGAGCCGTGGCTTTTTCTCTTGCTTTTTGTGCTTAATGTGTAGACTGAAACCAACGTGGAGATTGAAGCCAGGAGGAACGCACATAGGGACAAATGGGGTCAGGTGACCCCATAGAAGCCGAAAAAAATGGATGTGGAGGTCTGAGGCGACCCCAAGGCGCACACCACCTGTTCGATGAAATGCGCAAGAGGCCTTGCGATGCTGCTACCTTGAACAGCGCGCACGAGGCTTATTTTTTTAAAAGATGCTTGGCCAAAATGACGCCGTTTTAGTCCAGGCACCTTATTATTATTATTTTTAATAAAAAAAACTTGGCTTCAAAATGGCCTCGTTTTGAACAGCCAAAAGGGGCTTTCAAGACTCTTGATAGTGAATGTGAAATGCTGAGCAATATTCGTCATCGAAATCTCATCAAGATCATCCGAATATCCTAGAGAGGTTGAATATAATGATCAATGTTGCATCAGAATTTGAATATCTTCACCACGGCTATCCAATTCCCATTATCAATTATGATTTGAAGCCCAGCAATATACTACTAGACCATGATATGGTTGCACATGTTGCTGATTTTGGAATTGCAAAACTCTTAGGTGGAGGAGACTCATTATCCAGACCATAACCCTAGCCACAATTGGGTATATCATATACCGTATATGGCTCCGGGTGATTTTTACTGTTGCTAGCTAGTTTTATCTTTTAATTTTATAAATGTTTCTTTATCTTTATGAGAAGGTTAATTTATAATTTAATTACATCATATTTTTAATGAAATTGATATATGTAGTGTTTTTGATGAATTTGAATTTATTGATATGATATTGATATCGACTATTATTTGGATTTAAGTAAGCAAGCAAGCACACAAATAACAGAGCTTTACCCATTGCAGATTTGCAAGCACGCAAACAAGTTGTTCTTTGTTTTAATTGAAGAAAAATTGCTCAAAATCCAGGTTTTATTGTTCCTTGATCCTTGTTCATTAGTTAAATTATTGCCCTAATTTTTAGTTGATTTATTATTATTGTTCTAGCCTTATTATGTGTTGATGTGATTGATCATATTTTTATCTACAAATTAAAAAGTGTTTATAAACCCTTCTTCTTCTAGGTATTAGACAAAAGGTTTCTAGGGTAGGTTGGGGTTGATGGTAGCCTAAAAAAATTCGACACTTTTACAATTTGACAATATGCCCCGAGTATCCTGGATCAGCCATTGATTGAAGCTAACCATGGAGAAATGGATGATGAACCAAGGCCCATTTAAGTTGATGGCAAAGTAGGCGTCAATGCTTTCAAAGCAGCAATAGTCGAGGCAAATAATTTTATTTGAGAAATATCGTTTGGGACTCATAGGAGTTTTATTTCAACAATATGAATTATCTCCTCTAGATCTAAGCAGTCAAGTGGACATCAATTTTATAGTCGACCAGCTGGCTTAAAGAGTAGACAACTAAAAAAACTTGGTTCGACAACTTCTTAGGCAGATTGACGTGGCCTGGAACCTTGGACTTGGATCCCATGGTGAAGAGAGAAGGATGAACAAGCGCACTGTCAGACAATTCGAGAGGGAGTAAGCTGGCTGATGCGAAATATATAAGCACACAAATTAAACCCTCTTGTGACAATTGTTGTAAAGCATGTAAGTGGGGATCGTTCTAGACCGGGGATTAGGAGGGATTGCTAAACACTTGACAACTGACTTAAAAACGTAAAAACAAAGTTTAAAACACTAATCTTGACTCAAAGAATGCAAAACTAAAGTTTAAAACACTAAAACAAACCAAAAACTCAAAACAGCAACCAAAAGACTCAAAACTGCCTTAAAAACACTTTCTGGGCAGTTTTGAACACCTAACACTAATTTGGACGAAATTGGGTTATAACTTGAATCAAAACACTTAAAAACACAAACTAAAACATTTTCTAACTAATATGACACTTCAAAATAAAGGGGGACTTGGTTTTGACGAATTTGAAAACAAAGAAAACAGATTGTAATTAAAACAGATTGTAAAACGAATTTGGATGAAACTATGGATGGAAGGTTAGCTAGAGGGTTCTTCTCCACACATGACATACTTGCACATAAACCAATTTTCAGTTGTTCTTTCGATAAATCATGGAACTCAACACCCCAGGTTAATTAGGTCCGCTTAAATTAACCTTCAAGTTCTCCTAAGTTATTGAATTGGATGGGAAAGCGCATACAACAATTCAACACATTCTTCAAAAGTCCTTTACGTGAAAAGCACAATAAAGATACAATCAAAGATCATTAAGCAATATGAGAACTATAAGTATTGACGAGGCATTCGTACTATGATGAGCATGAAACTCGTGCCAAGAATTCATTTAACGCGATCGTTTATAAGCGACCTCCACTACTTGTGAATATAAGATTGTAACTATTAGGTGAAACTCCCTTATACTCTAGCATCATATTCATGCATGAAAACTAAGCGTGCACTCTTAATAAACATACACGAATAAGTTATCAATCAAGCAGTTAAATGAATTGAATTCACAACTTATGAAATCACAACTAAAGGTAATCAATTCATATTGCAAGTATGTACATGGTTTCGAATCACCCCCTAACTTAGAGGGGTTTAGTTCCTCATACTCACAACACAGAGATTATTGAATTGAAACATTGAAAATAAAAGAAAGAAAACACCTAAACGTTCCAGCAATCCTCAATTGAATAGCAAGCACATTCAAGGCACTCCTCCTTCCTCTTTGCTGCGGCACAAGGGATGGTGGTGAGTTGTGGTGGTTATGGATGATGTAGAATGGTGGAAAAGTGTCTAGGATGGGTGTATGGCACGGCTAGGAAGGTTTAGGGTCAGAAAATATGGAGATTGGTGAAGGATGGTGGCTGCAGAGAATGGGTGAAGTTTTTTGGCGTGAATGGTGAGAGAATGGTTGAGTGAGTGATTGAGAGAATGGAATGGTGCTGAATGAATGTCCCTAGGGTGCGGCCAAATAGATTTTATTTAAAGGGAAAGTAATCTCAGCCCTCTTAATTTCTGGAACAATTTAGGAAAACAAATCAAGAGAGAAAAAGGCAATTAAAATCAGAAATTAAGAGAGAGCAGAAAAGGGGGGATGCGGCAAAGAATTTGGGAAAGAGTTTTGGGAAATTAAAACCCCCAACTTAATTAGATTAACAGAAATTAAGTCAAAGATTCTAGAAAAAGGAAAACAAATCAGGAAATTAAAGGAAATAGGCTAGGTGGCTTAGGATCAGAAATTAGGAAAGATGGGCCTCCCTTGCACGGCAAGGATTTAAAGTAGAATAGGAATGAGTTTTGTGGCTGAAAATAGGCAACAACCATCCCCCTTGTGCGGCAAGAACTTTAGGACAGGTTTAGGCTTCTAGAACAACCAATTAAGTGTCCTAAAATGTTTTGGAATCCTTTTGTGGCTGGAACTTAGGTGAATTAGGATTAGGAAAGTTTAGAGCCAAAAATAGAAACTCCCAAGAATGGAACCCTCCAAGAATAGAAACCTTCAAGAATAGAAACTTGGTTTCTAAATCTGAACTCTTTGTTCTTCATTTCATTTCTTCACTCACTCCTAGCCTCCTAGCTTCCTTTGGTCTTCACTTTCGTCCATTCCTTTTGCTCCAAGCATGTGATATCCATTCCAAGCCCAATTATGCTCCAAAAGACTCCAAAATGCACCTTCTTGCACACTTTGCCCATAGAACCTGAAAACACATGAAATTGGCTTAAAAGACTAAAATAACTAAGAACTAACAACGTAAATGCACAAGAACAAGCTAACGAAGTCGCATAAATATGCTCCTATCAAATTCCCCCACACTTAGCTTTTGCTAGTCCTCGAGCAAAACAAAATAAACAAAAAAACCAAAACGAAACAAAACAAACAAAACACAACCTATCCTTCCAACATTTACCTCAGGGATTTCCAATGCACATGACATGTTAAAAATCATCATTCCCACAGATTTTAGTCATCTTTACACTTGAGCACATACTTAATCACCGTCACCACTTACTAGTTCACAATTAACCCATTAAAACGATGTTTTGAATGTAGTAACATGCCTTAGAGAGTTTGCTCAATTCCTTACAAGATAAACACTCAATTTTCACTCAGATTTTCTAACTACACACCCTACACTAGGTATATGTGAGAAGATTGATGTAAACATGAAAACAAACACTCACATATGTTATAACAAAGAAAGCAATTTCTGGAGTTATTAAGCATGTTTAGATATGATCTCATGAATGGAATGCTACTACTTAGATGCGAGAACCAGTGACACCATATGCTCATACTAAATTCAAACTCCACAAATTGAAACACATAACACTCAAGATTGAAGTCAAGGGTTGTAATGGGGCTTGGGGTATTGGCTAACAACGAAAGGATAGGGATAACAAACGTTCTTAAAGCGATAGGAAGCAAAGTAATGAAATTGAAACTTAGAATTCACTTAAGATTGCAGAAATCGTCTTTTAAACACAAAGGGAAGATTCAAGCAACACTTAGGGCCGAATTCAATGTTTTGGACCCTTTCTTCAACAAACAACACTTTAGAACTCTTTTTCATATCTTTTCCAACTCTTTTTCATTCTTTTCACACACTTTTCTTCTTCTTTTTCTTTTTCTACGAATTTCTTTTATTTTTCTTTTCTACCCGTGCCTTATTAAGGAATTTGGCACACACACACAAGAATTACTTCCCCCACACTTGTTTTCTGCAATACATTGATCAAAAGGAATTCATTTTGATTCATGCTTTACTATGCTTCAAGAACAAAGGTATGGATGGTCCTAATCTAAGCTAGGTGAGGATAGTGTGGGTTAACAAAGAACATAGGCTAACAAAGCTCAACGGGGTTAACTTAAACATAAAATGATGTAGGATACACGGCAGTTTGGCTATGGTGGTGGACACTACACAACTTCATCTTGAATATGTGTTATGCAAAACAATAGCATGCTTTGAATGAAATGGGCATGAGTTCTAGCATTTGGAACTAAGTGATGAGACGCCTTCTAAGTAGTTACCAAGCAAAGAATAATGAGATCATGCAACGACTTAGAACACAATAATGCACAGATTATCAACTCTCCAAATAAACGTTTAGGCTCAAGTCTCACAAGGTTGTAGCGTTAATTTGAGTTCATTCCTTCAAGCATGTTACAAAACTGATTTTTTTTCTTTATAATTACATGTGAATTCATAAGTTATAACCATAACCAAGCATAAACCAAAGAGTAAATCAGATTCCATCCATTTTATAACTCTCTTTAACAATCATGCAATTAAAAACCGAATCCTCATCATTGTGTTGGAAGGTAACCTAAGACACAAACAAACACACAAAAACAACTCTTTTTGGGTTTTTCAAAACAATTTTTCAAATTTTTCTGAGATTTTCGGATTTTTAAGTCAAAACACACTAAAACACTCCAAAACAGCTTAAAATCACTTAAAAACAGCAAGGAACAAGTCTATAAGTAATGGGTGATAAAATCCCACGAATTTGCATCAAAAACACTTAGTTACCCCCCCACACTTAAATCAAACATTGTCCTCAATGTTTCAAGCATAAAATCACACAAAACAAAAGTAAACACACAAACAGCAACTTAAATACAAAACTGGGCAGATTAGAACAACAACAAAGAGAAGAGTTTTAGGAACAAAAATCTGGAATTGGAGTGTTTCCTAGGGCTTCCTTTGTTGAATGCACGGGTTGCCTCCCAAGTAGCGCTTGCTTTAACGTCTTGCAGCCGGACGAAGAACACGTTCAGTCCCCATTGGAGCCCACGGCATGGAGTGGGATCTGCTCCACGACATGCTCAACAAAGTTCTCATAGTAGGGCTTCAATCGATGCCCATTAACCTTGAATTCTTGTCCAGTTTTCAAACTTTGTATTTGGACTGCACCATGCACAAAAACATTGGTAATAACAAAAGGACCAACCCACTTAGAACGTAACTTACCGGGGAATAGACGAAGACGAGAGTTAAATAGCAACACTTTCTGCCCAATTGAGAAGGTTTTGCCTATAATCATCTTGTCGTGGAACGCCTTGGTCTTTTCTTTGTAAATCCAGGCATTCTCATACGAATCATGCGTAATCTCTTCAAGCTCGTTCAATTGTAGCTTCCTATGATTTCCAGCCGTGTCCACATCCATATTGAAGGTTTTGACCGCCCAATGTGCCTTGTGTTCAAGCTCCATGGGCAGATGGCATGGCTTGCCATATACTAGCCGAAATGGGGACATACCAATGGGCGTTTTGTAAGCCGTTCTATACGCCCACAATGCATCCGCCAAACGCAAGCTCCAATCTTTTCTATTTGGCCCAACGGTCTTCTCCAAGATTTGCTTGATTTCTCTATTCGAAACTTCGGCTTGGCCACTTGTTTGGGGGTGATAAGGTGTGGAAACCTTATGCATCACATTATACTTCCTCAACAATGCTTCAATGGTGCGGTTGCAGAAGTGAGATCCGCCATCACTTATGAGCACTCTAGGCATCCCAAATCTAGAGAAAATGTTAGATTTAACGAAATCTGCAACAACTCTAGAATCGTTAGTTCGGGTGGCTTTGGCTTCCACCCACTTCGACACATAATCAATCGCAAGTAAAATGTAAGTAAAACCAAAAGATGTAGGAAAGGACCCATAAAATCAATACCCCAAACATCAAAGATTTCCACAACAAGAATGGGGGTTTGCGGCATTTGGTCTCTTTGGCCTAAATTTCCTGTCCTTTGGCATCTATCACATGTCAAACAAAAATCTTAGCATCTCTAAACAACGTAGGCCAAAAAAACCACATTCAAGAACCTTATGCGCTGTGCGTTGTGTGCCAAAGTGTCCACCACATGCATATGAATGGCAAAAACTCAAAATTGAATTAAACTCGATTCAAGAACACAACGGCGCACAATCTGATCAGGGCAGATTTTCCACAAATATGGGTCATCCCATACATAAAAACGTGCATCTTTTCTAAGTTTGTCACGTTGGGCCTTGCTTAGGGTGTTAGGAACTTGCTTAGACACCAAGAAATTGACCAAATCGGCATACCAAGGGGTACTTACCTCAATGGACAGAAGTTGTTCATCCGAAACGTTTCGAAATGGGACGAGGGTCCTCTTCACGCACCATTCTACTTAGGTGGTCAGCCACCACGTTTTCACAACCTTTCTTGTCCCTAATTTCAATATCGAATTCTTGAAGTAGGAGCATCCAACGGATGAGCCTTGGTTTGGCCTCCTTCTTGGTGAAAAGATACTTCAAGGCTGCATGGTCAGTGAAAATAATTACTTTAGTACCAATTAGATATGATCTAAATTTATCTAAAGCAAATACAACCGCCAAAAGTTCTTTTTCGGTTGTAGAATAATTCAATTGAGCATCATTTAAAGTGCGGGACGCATAATAAATAACATGTGGCTGTTTGTTTTTCCTTTGACCCAAAACAGCCCCAAGTGCATAATCCGATGCATCACACATCAATTCAAAGGGAATGGACCAATCCGGTGGAGTGATAATTGGTGCCGTGGTGAGTAAGTCTTTGAGATGGTTGAATGCTTTCTCACACGCCTCGTTGAACTCAAAAGACACTTCCTTTTGTAGGAGACGGCATAGGGGTTGTGCGACCTTGGAAAAGTCCTTGATAAATCGTCTATAGAATCCTGCATGACCAAGAAAAGAACGAACCTCTCTAACCGAAGTAGGAGAGGGTAAGTAGCGTACAAGATCTACCTTAGACTTATCAACTTCAATTCCTTTTTCAGAGATTATATGACCCAAAACAATACCTTGTTTAACCATAAAATGACATTTCTCCCAATTTAACACAAGGTTTGTTTCAACACAACGTTTCAAGATTAAAGTGAGATTATCCAAGCAATCATCAAATGAATCACCAAAGACACTAAAATCATCCATGAAAACCTCAATAAACTTTTCAACATAATCTGAAAAGATACTTACCATGCATGTTTGGAACGTGGCTGGTGCATTACATAAACCGAATGGCATTCGACGATAGGCAAAGGTACCAAATGGACAAGTAAAAGTGGTCTTCTCTTGATCGTCCGGAGCTATGACAATTTGATTATATCCAGAATACCCATCAAGAAAGCAATAAAATGAATGACCAGCTAACCTTTCAAGCATTTGATCGATGAACGGCAGAGGAAGTGATCCTTCCTTGTGGTGGCGTTGAGATTTCTATAATCGATGCAAACCGTCCAACTTTGTTTGGATACGGGTAGGCACAAGTTCGTTCTCTTCATTCTTTACCACAGTGACTCGATTTCTTTGGAACAACTTGAACCGGTGAAACCCAACGACTATCCGAGATTGGATAAATCACTCCACAATCAAGAAGCTTGATAATATCATTTTTCACAACTTCCATCATTGGAGGGTTGAGTCGGCGTTGAGCCTCTCGAGTTGGTTTAGCCCTCTCCTCTAGAAGTATGCGATGCATGCACGTTGTAGGGCTAATTCCCTTAATGTCGGCCAAGGTCCATCCAATGGCTGTTTTGTACTCTTTCAACACCCGAATCAGTTTCTCCTCCTCCATTGCTGTGAGTGATGAAGAGACAATGACGGGCAACGTCTCTTTATCTCCCAAAAAACATACTTCAAATGGTCCGGCAATGGTTTAAGCTCAAGAATGGGTGCCTGAATCATCAAGGTAACAACTTGTTAGTAGAAACGGGAATTGGAATTGGGATTGGAGGCTTACCAAGGTGTTTAGGTAACGACTCAAGGGCAGCAACCATCTCACTGATTTCCTCACTAGGGGCACGGCATGAAGTGATTCATGTGTGCCGTGGGTTAGCTTAATTTCTGCCCCCTTGGTTTTGAGTTCCACGCCTCTTGTAATGACCTTTTGAAGTGCATCGTCATTCAAATCTTCAAGATATCCCTGCGCCAAAGAGTCAACTATATCAATAGAGAAACATGAATGATCCTCACTAGGATACTTAATAGAATCGTAAAGATTGAAATTAACAACTTCCCCATCAAATTCCATGGACAAAGTTCCATTAAACACATCAATTTTAGTCCGGGCCGTCTTCATGAATGGCCTTCCAAGTAGAATGGGCAGCGAAGGTGCATGATCCGATTCATCCATCTCAAGAACATAGAAATCCTCCGGAAAGATCAAATGATTAACTCCGCACCAAAACATCTTCCAAAACCCCCTTTGGATAGGCATTAGATCTATCGGCCAATTGTATGATAACACCATCATTTTTCAACACTCCTAGGTCCATAGATGCATAAATGGAATATGGCATAACATTTATAGAAGCACCTAAGTCTAGCATGGCAGATTCGAACCTAGTGTTACCAATTACACAAGGAATGGTAAAACTACCCGGATCTTTGCATTTGGGGGGGTAGTTTGCGTTGCAAGATGGCGGATACATTCTCACCTACCTTTACCACCTCCTTGGTCGAAATCCTCTTCCTAGTGGTGCACAACTCCTTCAAAAACTTGGCGTATCTCGGGACTTGCTTGATTGCATCCAACAAAGGTATGTTAACTTGAACTTTCCTAAAGGTATCAAGGATGTCCTTTTCAGCCTCTTCTTTCTTCGTTTGCATGAACCTACTAGGAAAAGGCACATTTGAAGGAAAAACATTAGTATGAACTGAATTGGACACATTCTTACCCTTATTGGAAGAATTGGATAGATTTGGAACTATGGAAGCTTGCGGCAAAGGTGTTCCCACCTTTGCCGTGGGTGGCTTTGCTTCTTCCTCTTCAAATCTCAGTTTTTCATCCTCTATGGGACCTGATGTTGATGGTTTAGAACCTGCCCCAACTTCTTTTCCACTTCTCAAGAGTATGGCTTTTGCACTTTCGAAGCCTCCCTTAGGATTTTGAATGGTTGAGCTAGGGAGTTGACCGGGGTCTCGAAATTTGCCCACGAAATCTGCAATCTGCCCAATTTGTTTCTCCAATTAATTCACCCTTTTGTCTTGGCTTTGCATAGCTTGGGTTTGCTTTTCTTGCCCCTGAGACAAAGTGGTTAGTATTTTAAGAAGTGCATCATTATCTAAAGACAAACCTGAAGCATTAGGGGCAGATTGTTGTGGGACTTGTGTGGGGACGTATGGCTTGTTGTAGAAGCCCGGAGGTTGCTGCCTAAAACCACCTTGTTGTTGGGGTTGTTGTTGCTCCCTCCACTTGAAGTTTGGATGGTCTCTCCACCCCGGATTGTACGTGTTGGAATACGGATCATTCCTTGACTGATTTTGGCCTTGAAATCCAATTGCGTTGGCGCTTTCCCATCCACCATTTTCAATCAATTGTGGGCACTTTTCAGAAGCATGTCCTTGGATAGAACACACCACACACAATTGGTCCTTGCATCTTCATTCCTTCGGCCATCTGAGACACAATGGAAGTAAGATTAGCTAATTGTACATGAATGTCGGATTTGGAACTTACCTCATGCACTTGTTGCCATGGGGGTCCTCTTTGGCCAACGCCTTCGTATTGTTGAGCGTTCAACGCTCGATTAGCAATTAGAATCTTGGCAGCCATGGGTGTTTTGTCCACCAACGCTCCACCCGCCGAGGCATCGAGCATTTGACGTTCAATTGGTAGAAGCCCCTTGTAGAAGTATTGTAGAAGTAACTCCTCCATCTGATGCTGTGGACAAGAAGCAACAAGTGATTTAAAACGTTCATAGTAAGTAGGAAAAGACTCACCTTCCTCTTGCTAAATTCCACTTATCCTTTTTCGTATCGTGATGACTCGAGAAGTTGGGAAAAACTTCTCCAAGAAAGCTCGCTTCATGCTCTCCCAAGATGTGACAGTTCCGGGAGCCAATTCATACAACCAATCTTTCGGGTGGGTCAACTAGAGTTCAGACTTGGTTGGCATACATAGAATCCATCTCAAACTTCATGCCTGCCATTTCTTTGACTCAATGTCCAACATTGCCTTCGTGAAGGTTTCAGGATCTTCCATGTCATCTCCCATGAGAA
The DNA here is from genome assembly GCA_024362665.1 of Prunus padus. Taxonomy (NCBI): domain Eukaryota; kingdom Viridiplantae; phylum Streptophyta; class Magnoliopsida; order Rosales; family Rosaceae; genus Prunus; species Prunus padus. The sequence goes on along the minus strand of JANFAM010000001.1, from coordinate 1,280,474 downwards.
GAACATGGTGTAAGCCGAGATATCTATCATATGCTTTACTGGTTCTTTCATACCTATGTGGGGGTTGGGTGAGTGTGGGTAAAGGGACTGGATTGTCAATTGGATCAGACTCTACTTCAGGTTCGTGAGGCTCTTCAGACTTTTCCTTGAGCTCAACCTTTTGCACATAGGTACCATCCAATGCAAAATCAATCTCAAGATATCTTGCAGATCTTGCCATAAACACCTTTTGTTCATTTGGATGGTAGAAGTAGTATCCTAAAGTTTGCTTTGGATATCCAATGAATCTACACCTTTCGAATCCAGCGTCTAGCTTGTCAATATCATGCTTCTTGACATAAGCCGTACAACCTCGTATATTAAGATGATTAAGACTTGGCTTCCTCCCAAACCACATTTCATATGGTGTTTTGGGCACGGATTTAGAAGGTACTATGTTCAGCAAGTATGCTGCAGTTTGAAGTGCATATCCCCAAAACAATATTGGCAAGTCAGTATAACTCATCATTGATCGGACCATGTCTATCAATGTTCGGTTTCTCCTTTCGGAGACACCATTAAGTTGTGGAGTCCACTGAGATAGGATGCCATGTTTCTTGAGATATTCAAGAAACTCAGTATTCAAGTATTCCCCTCCTCGATATGATCTTAGAATCTTGATACTCTTTCCTGTTTTCTATTCAACTTCGTTTTTGAATTCTTTGAACTTTTCAAAGGCATCGAACTTGTACTTTATTAGTGATATGTTCATAATTTCACATGATTTTATATCCTTTATACTTACTTTTGTGAATTAATTTGGACTAAAGATGCTGATTTCAGTAATTTTCTGGTTTTTCAGCTTATGAGCCACGAAATGTATAAATTCGCCAAATATTCCTCATAATAGAGTTTGACATGATTCCAATTGGAGTTGAAAGATAGAATCTTGAGGTTGATCCATGAATACTTTCATAATTTTTAAAGACTCCTAAGGTGCCTATCTTTAATAAGACAACTCAGCATAAACCAATTCCTGGAGAATACTGAGTCAACAGGGGTATTTTGGCCATAACTCACTCGTACGACATCGGATTGAGGCACACAACATATCGCTGAAAAGAAGACATCCAGAGATTTCCAAAGAGTAGTCCTACATAATTTTTGGAGGTCAGGAAGGTGTTCAAATCGTATTCTCAATGGGGATCACGTGCAGTTTCCTGGAGGTTTTAGGAAACTTAGTTTTAATTACCTTTTCTAGTTAGGAACTGACTTGGAAATCAAGTCTTCGTGTAAGGCCACTTGTTTAGACCCATTCTAACTAGGTTTTAGGTTCTTTTAAGAGGGGAGGTCGTGGGGACTCAAAGGATATACCAAAAATTTCAGAATTCAACGGTGGAGCAAGGAAGAGCGACTGTGCTTCTAAACTCTAAGGGTTTTTCTTATCTCTTTCTCCATGTTTTATTTTTGCTTTGTTACCATGATTATGAGTAACTAATTTTCTTTTACTAAGACACAATGTAACCCTTTTCTAATTATTCAAAGCTTTGTTATGTCATGCTATTAGAATTTCCATGTTGTTGAAATTTAATCACTGTGCTTATTTTCTTAACTAATGATCTTGATGCTTAGCTACCACCTAGGTTTTTGGTTAAGTAATTTGATACATGTTAGGGTATACGCCATGCCTAATATGAGCTTTGCTTCTTGTGATTAAATTCATGAATGCGCCTAAGGTAAACACCATACTCTTAGGGGTTTGTGTGATTGTGTGAAGTTCTCATTGAACCTAAGGTCTTTTTATATGTTTATATTTATGCCTCACACCAAGGATAAATTGCGTGTAAGAACAAGTGGTTAATTTCTGTGAAAATAGTTAGTCATAATTTTGGAGAACTAATCATCAACATAACTTGGGAATTTTGATAGTATGCATGCTAAGGTTTGGATAAGGGAAATTGTGGTGAAATTGTTGTCTTGGTAAGCTTCTTTAAAATATTTCACAAACTTATTTAGCTTACGTTTTTCTTTGTTATCTTGTCTTTTAATTTTCCTGTTTTCAACGTTCTTTTAAAGAAAATCTTTCACAACCAACCTTCAAAACTCCTTTATTAAGTTTTAGTTGAGTCATTAGTCTTAAGCTTATTAGTTTGGGTGCCTAGAGTAATTTAGGATTTAAATTAGTTTATAATTCACAACAACTTGAGAATTTATTCAGTCTCGCCTTGGCTATATTGCATTAACCTTGTGTGTTTGCAAGTTTATTTCTTGAATTTAACTATCTAATTTTTAGGGAGTAAAATTATACATCAAGTTTTTGGCGCAGTTGCCGGGGACTGAGTTTAATTCTTTGTATTGTGTATTTTAGCTTTATTTTGGTCTTTATTTTAGTTGCTTGTCGTCCTTTTAATATTTGTGTTATTATTTTACTTTATTGTATTTCTTTGATTTATTCGCTTTTATTATTAGTTTCTTTGTTTTCCAGCACCACCTATTATTAACTATCTCTTTTGGTTTGTTGTTTGTAGGTTGTTCTCAAATATTTGCATATTGTGTATGTTAGTTGATGGTCAGAACAAGATCCCAAGGTCAAGAATTAGTACCCCTTGATCCTGAGATAGAAAAAACGTTCCGAGAGCTCTGTCATATCAACCAACGAGTGCTTGCTATTGATCTAGAGTCTAACACAGAGTCAATCTTAGAAGAGCCTTCCTGTATCACATTTCCTGAAATCAATGATGTTTCGTTTGAGCTGAAATCTGGCACCATTGGTCTTCTTCCTTTGTTCTATGGTAGATCAAATGAGGATCCCAACATTCATATTAAGGATTTTTACATAGCTTGTGGTACGGTTCAGATCAAGGGAGTTTCACAAGAAATAGTGCGCCTGAAATTGTTCCCCTTCACTCTCAAAGACAAGGCCAAGTCATGGTTCACCTCTCTTCCTGCTGGATCCATCACATCATGGGAAGAACTTGCTCAAAAATTCATGTTGAAATTTTTCCCTGCCTCAAAAACGTTGCTACTTAGGAAGGAAATCACGAACTTCGAACAAAAGCCTCAAGAATCTTTTCATTAGTGCTGGGAGTGATTTTGTGATCTACTACAACAATGTCCTCATCATGGAGTGGAAAATTGGATGCAAATGCAGATCTTTTACCAAGGCTTAACCTCAGCTAGTAGAAACAATGTTGATGCTACGTGTGGAGGAGCTCTGAGTGAGAAAGATCCTGAGGAGTGTTACAAAACTTTTGATAGAGTTGTTGCCAACTCTATGCAATGGGGAGATGACAAATTCACAAGGAAGATTAGTGTGCATGGTGTCGATACAATCCTAGAGTTGCTTCAGCATCTCAAGTATCCAACTTGGAAAAGAAGCTTGAAAATTTCATGCAGTCAATGACCAGATTTGTTTCTCCTTCTTCTGTTTGTGCTATTTGCTCTAATAACCCACGACATGATCCCTACTCCAACACGTATAACCCGAGTTGGAAGAACTACCCCAATTTCTCATGGACTAACAACAATCCATCTAAGCAGCACATTTATCCTCAGCAGAAACCTGCCAATCCGAATGAACCAAGAGAACCAACTTTGAAGGAGATTATGACTCAGTTTATTCAGACTCAATAACAAACAAACAATGAGGAGTGGCTGCAAATCAGAAATTGGAAGTCCAAGTAAGCCAGATTGAAAACATAGTCAATGAGAGGGAGAAAGGCAAGTTACCTAGCCAACCTGAAGTCAATCCAAGAGGCCAGGAGCACATTAAGCCCATAAAAACATTGAGGAGTGGCTGAAGTTATTAGGCTAGACCTGAAGATGTTTCTAAGGCTGAAATAGAGGGAAAACAAGCTACTGAAATTGAGTTAGACGTGGAGGACATCACCACACTTCATGACAGGACCCGACCCGAATTTCGGCCCCGGAACCTGACCCGGATCCTGTGGAAGTTCCGACATCAACCTATGTCGGGCCCACACACTGACAGAATCCCTCTTCTCGAGACAAAAAGATAAAGGGGTCAAGACTTCTGCCGAAAAATCGGGCAGAGTCTCCCCACAAAAATGGACAAACCCAAAAGTTCCAACCTGTTCAAAAACAATAGATTAAGAATATCCCAACAGCCAGCATGCATTACAAAATACATAACAGGCCTCCGGCCAACAAGTTCAACCCTAAAGGGCAATAACAGAGCAACTAAGAGTAGTTTAAACAGCGGAAATAAAGTTAAAGATACGGGACACGAAGTCCTACAATCAAGTCGACGCTCGAGAAGAGAAGCGCTCGGCCGGACAGTATCGAAGCACGACTACGGATTGGGGGGCGCAAAACAGAAAGAGTGTGAGTGGACAAAAACAAGGTTTACATACTTAAATCAATGTACTAACCCCACCGTTTCAAAACAATGCAAACCATGCATATGAAATCATTTATATAAGTAGTCCTTCAAATTCCAATAATTTCAATATAACAACACAATAGTCATATCATAGTACTGTTTCCCTTTCAATCTCATACTCTGACAACCACGTGCTCGCAAGTACGATAAGCAAGGAAGGATCCTTACTAAAAGAAATACGAATACGAAGGTACTAACATATACATATAGACTAACACACGCGTATAGGTATAATATAACCTCGACACAAGTACCAGGGGAAACAATCCAACAGGGGATCATTTAACTGGACACCGGGACAACATTCACGATGGTCTCATGCCCAGAGTTTAACTGAACATCGGACGGCATCGCAATGGCCTTGTGCCCAGGGTTAAGCCGTCCAATTGGGACTAAGCTCCCCGGCCCGCATGGTAGAGTCCACTAACCCATACGTCCGAAATAAGTCATACGCGCAGACTAAACTACTCAATTAAGAGTCTACAGCTACACCCTGTTAAGGTATGCACCGGATCGAACCATAAATCAGTAACCATATCAGAATAGTAGGGGGGAGGTACATAACAAAGTGCCAACTGCACTCAAATCCATCGCTACACGATAATCAATATATACATATTTAACCACATGTACCCGAACCCCAAAATATCACACACCAGGACATATATAAGTCCAACAATCCAATAACATCATATATATTCCAGATAAGGACATCATCGTCCCAAACATACAATTCTATAGTTAAAATAGACACAAGCGTCAAATGACGGCGTAACAATCCATAAACCATTAAAATGTCATAATCACTGAAAATGCATAATCAAACCGTATCCAAAACCCAAGTCAAGAGAACGTCAAGTCGAACCCCAAGTAAAACATATGCTCCAAAGCATAGTATAGGTGCAATCCCTTTTAAAAATATAAAGTCCGAACCTCGAAACGTATTACTCAAAATATACATATATATATATATACAAAACATAACTATCCTTTAAAATACAATAACTCAAACTCAAGCATTCGAAATTCCCACGTATAACTGACATCCCTTAAGTTCATACTTTAAAACAACATAAATAGTGATTCATTAAAATATAACCGAAAGTCCAATCCCATATGCATATATGTCCCAAAACTATATATCAAAGTAGATATACATAATTATATTCAAGGTAGATATATATATATTCAAAGTAGATATATATATATATATATATACATATGATCAATTCCCATTAATCCGACATATATTCTCGTTAGCCCCATTAATCCGAAATATATTCTCGATAGCCCCATTAATCCGACATAATCCTTCCAAGTTGATCTATATGTATATATACATATATATATAATCAAAGTATAAGTAATTATAATTCATAAGGTTTAAACATCAAAACCGAATATGTAATCAACCGGACTATACTAAAGTCCAAATCTTACCACCCAAATACTTAATTCAAAGTATACGTATAAGTTTCTCAAAAAGATATAAAGTATAACCCACGACGTTCGTAACGATAAATTATTAAAGTCCGAAACCCAACAAAACCATAAACTCAATTATTAAATATAAACCCAAGGAAAATCCATCAAATTCCCACCGTACCCAAATCCGTACACAAATACTACCGGACGCTTGACTCGTCCCAAAATCAATACTTAAAGATAAGCATAATAATAAAATATAGCCAACAGGGCCCCACAAACAAATTGGCAACCCAAATCATATATAACCCTCAAATATCAATTCAAACATAATAAATCCATCCAAAGTCAAATCAAGATTTAAAACAATATTTGAATCTCATTTATATGCATCGCATTCAATTCCTTAAAATCGTGCTTGTTAGAAAACAAAGTCCACTCACAAATAGTCTCACGCTGCCTGACCCGGATAGGGTCCCGCCTAATGATCACGAGAAGCTTGAGAACCTAATCAAGAATACGATGATTAAGATTAACAACCGGACCGAAGCGATAACCTTAAAAGTCAACCCTAACCAAACCCGACTCAAGTGTACCAATACGTCGTACGAGGAATTCTAAGGTCAACGACGTTCGTTAGAGGATGAACCGACCTCAGGAGACGCTCGGTCAACCCTGGTCAAACTTGGTCAAACTTACCCGAATAGGTCAAACCGGGCCCGTGGGTCCCATGACCTCCAAACTTACATCCGAAAGTTCCTACAAGTTCACTACGGCTAAAAGAACACGTCCAGACAATTTGGTCATGATCGGACGGTCGGATTGCTCACGATCGCACGATCGGATGATTACGGTTTAATTCTAACTTCAAGTCATTGATCCGAAGCATTCGGGGCTCCGAATCATGATCCGTCAAATCCTACACGATCCTAAAAATACGGGGAACAACATACTAAGAATTGGGACCAATCCGACGGTCCAAACATATCGAACCCGGATAACGCACAATAGGCGTAAATCCGTTCGACTGTCATCCGAACTCCAAATTGAAATCCGAGCATGCCTACGCGCTCGTGACGATGTAAGGATAATTTAGGAATGAAGATTGACAATTACTAGTGGGCCCCGCGCAGCCACCCACACTGGCAGCGCATTTGGGTGCCCAAAGCGATAACCCGACGTCGGAAAAACTCTAAAACAAGGGCTATCCTTCCACCAGCCTATACTACTTGATGAGTGGAACAACTTATTCAACTACAAGAACTTGCATAGACGTCGGCAAGTGGCCTGAAATTGAATCTCAAAACCGGCCAAACTTTGGCACAGAGATCCGATCCCCTACACTATGAATTGATGGAAACCAACCATACAGACAGTTAGGGCTCGAAGAGTAGATAAATTTACATACCTTACTTGTCAAATTCCGTCGCCGGATGAGGGAGAACGAACGCTCGAAAGATTACGTAAAATCCGGCCAGTTTCTTGCATTTTCCGGCGAACGGCAACTGTTTCAGAGGTGGAACCTGGCTGGGGTTGGAAGAGGAAGGTGTCACGGATCTTTTGGGACTGGTATCACCCCATTTGGTGGCCGGATGAATCGGTGGCCACCAAAAATCTGATCGGTGCTGTTTTGGGAGGGGGTTTCTGCGCACGGGAGGGAGAGAGAGAGAGAGGGAGAAGAAGAAGGGCTGAGGTCGGGGGTACTGTAGCGGTTTACTGTATCTGCTACAGTAAATTCTAAAATTCCCTTTTTTTTAAAAAATTTCTATTCTAATCGCTTTTCGATCGTTATAACACGGAATTTGGTGCACCGCGTACCCACGAACTCGTTTCGACGTGCCGGACGCAATGGCGCAACTCGTTTCGCCAAAAAGCCCCTTTTAATATTGAATCCTTTTAATTCTTTATTTGTTTAACTCAATTAATTTATTTATTTTCCTTTAATTTTGGGTCAGGGTCGTCACACTTCAGCCACACCCTATCCCTGCCACAACGAATGCTAGAGAGGTCCCTACATCAGTTATTGAGCTTACCAGGACTACAAAAGCACAAGAGAGATCAACAAACAATGGATTATTCCATTGTTGGATACAGTGAAGCAAATCCCAGCTTATGCTAAGTTCCTCAAGGATGTTTGCACAAAGAAGTGAAAGTTTGCTACACATGAGAAAGTGATGTTGTCTAAGGAATGCAGTGCAGTTCTCCTTAAGAAATTGCCACCAAAACTTAAGGATCCAGGGAGTTTTACAATTTCTTGCATTATTGGAAATTTACATATTGAAAAGGCTTTAATTGATTTGGGTGCAAGTATTAACTTAATGCCTTATTCTATCTTTCAACAACTAGGCATTGGAGAGATCAAACCAACTTCTGTGAGCTTGCAACTGGCCGATAGGTCTATCAAATATCCACTTGGAATCGTTGAAGATATATACTCATCAAAGTGGATCAATTTGTTCTTCTAGCAGATTTTATCATCCTTGACATGGAGGAAGATAGAGAAGTTCCCATCATTATGGGGCGTCCTTTTATGGCTACTACTGGGACCATCACTGATGTGAAGAAAGGTTTATTGTCCATGACTATGCAAGGCCAAACTATTGAGTTCAAGGTGTTTGAAGCCATTAAGAAGCCGGTGGAGATGGACCGAGTGTTTCTGTGTAGATGTCATTGATATTATGCCCACACCGCTTTCCTAGCTAATGTAAATGAGGATGAACTTCTCACATGCCTAGCCAACCCGGAGCTAAGATCATATTCCAATGAGGCCCAACACCTTGTAGCAACTTTGGATTCAGCACCTATTCAGTTCCCAAGGTGGCGTCACACATATGAGCCACTAGGGACAACTAGCGCCCCTATTTTGCCATCTGTTGAGAAACCTCCAAAGCTAGAGCTCAAGCCATTGCCTGAACACTTGAAATATGCCTTTCTTGGGGAATCAGATACACTTCATGTGATCATTGCTTCTAATTTGACTGTCACTGAGGAAGAAAAGCTTTTGCGTGTTTTAAGAGAGTACAAAACAGCTTTAGGATGGACCATAGCTGACATTAAAGCATTAGTCCATCCATGTGCATGCATCGAATTTTACTGGAGGATGGTTTTGAGCCTACCATTGAGGCCCAAGAAGATTAAATCCTAACATGAAGGAGGTAGTCCGAGGTGAAGTTTTAAAACTTCTTGATGTAGGTGTGATCTATCCCATCTCTGACAGCAAGTGGGTTAGCCCAGTCCAAGTCATCCCTAAGAAGTCTGGAATCACAGTGATTCAAAATTAAAATAATGAACTCGTGCCTACAAGAATGACCACTGGATGGAGAGTCTGTATAGACTACAAGAAGTTGAATTCATCTACTAGAAAAGATCGTTTTCCCTTGCCTTTTATTGATCAATTGTTAGAAAGATTAGCTAGTCACTCACGTTACTGTTTTCTTGATGGCTATTCTTGTTATAATCAGATTCCCATCGCCCCTGAGGATCAAGAGAAGACAACATTTACTTGCCCCTTTGGGACGTTTGCTTATAGAAGTATGCCTTTTGGTTTGTGCAACGCACCTACTACCTTTCAACGATGCATGATGAGTATATTCTCTGATATGGTTGAGAGAATAATTGAGGTTTTTATGGATGATTTTTATGTTTTTGGAGATTCATTTGATACTTGTCTATTTAACCTTAAACTTGTGTTAGAAAGATGCATGGAGACTAACCTTGTTTTAAATTGGGAGAAATGCCATTTTATGGTACAACAGGGTATTGTGCTCGTCCATTCAGTCTCTAGTAGAGGCATTGCTGTTGATAAAGCAAAGATAGACATCATTGCTAAATTGCCGCCACCAACCTCTGTGAAGGGTGTGAGATCTTTTCTTGGCCATGCTGGGTTCTACAGGTGTTTCATCAAGGACTTCTCCAAAATTAGTCATCCCTTGTGCAACCTGCTAGCCAAAGACGCCATTTTTGAGTTTGATGATTCATGTTTACTTGCTTTTAACAATTTAAAAAAGCTTCTTACTTATGCTCCTATTATCACAGCTCCAGATTGGACTTTACCCTTTGAACTGATGTGTGATGCTTCTGACTATGCAATAGGTGCCGTTCTTGGTCAACGAAAGGAAAAGCTTTTACACGTGATTCATTATGCAAGTAGAACTTTGAATGATGCACAACACAATTACTCAACCATTGAGAAGGAATTGCTTGCCATAATCTGTGCGTTGTAGAAGTCTAGATCTTATCTCGTTGGATCTAAAGTCATAGTGTATTTTGACCATGCTGCTCTTAAGTACTGATGACAAAGAAGGATGCCAAACCTAGACTCATTCGATGGATTTTGTTGCTACAAGAGTTTGACTTAGAGATTTGAGACAAGAAAGGCTCCGAAAATGTGGTAGCAGATCACTTGTCAAGGGTCACACCTAGCCACGTAGAGGAAGTAGACGTGTTGCCCCTGAATGAGTCATTTCCGGATGAACAACTATTTTATGTACAGCATGGAGTCCCGTGGTATGCAGACATTGTGAATTATCTGGTTAGTGGAATGATATTTTCATAATTTCACATGATTTTATATCCTTTTTACTTAGTTTTGTGAATTAATTTGGACTAAAGATGCTGAGTTTAGTTATTTTCTGGTTTTTTAAGCTTATGAGCCACGAAATGTATAAATTTGCCAAATATTCCTCGTAATAGAGTTTGACATGATTCCAATTGGAGATGGAAGAAAGCATCTTGAAGTTTGTCTATGAATATTTTCATAATTTTTGAAGACTACTAAGGTGCCCATTTTTAATTAGACAACTCAGCCTAAATCAATTCCTGGAGAGCACTGAGTCAGCAGGGGTATTTTGGGCATAACTCACTCATACGACATCGGATTGAGGCATACGACATATGGCTGAAAAGAAGACATCCAGAGCTTTCCAAAGAGTGGTCCTACGTAATTTTTGGAGGTCAGGAAGGTGTTCAAATCGTATTTTCAATGAGGATCACGTGCAGTTTCCTGGAGGTTTTAGGAAACTTAGTTTTAATTACCTTTTCTAGTTAGGAACTGACTTGGAAATCAAGTCTTCGTGTAAGGCCACTTCTTTAGGCCCATTCTGACTAGGTTTGAGGTTCTTTTAAGAGGGGAGGTCGTGGGGGCTCAAGGGATACACCAGAAATTTCAGACTTCAACTGTGGAGCAAGGAAGAGCGACCGTGCCTCTAAACTCTAAGGGTTTTTCTTATCTCTTTCTCCATGTTTTACTTTTGCTTTGTTACCATGATTATGAGTAACTAATTATCTTTTACTAAGACACAATGTAACCTTTTTCTAATTATTCAAAGCTTAGTTATGTCATGCTATTAGAATTACCATGTTGTTGAAATTTAATCATTGTGCTTATTTTCTTAACTAATGATCTTGATGCCTAGCTACCATCTAGGTTTTTGGTTAAGTAATTTGATGCATGTTAGGGTATACGCCATGCCTAATATGAGTTTTGCTTCTTGTGATTAAATTCATGAATACGCCTAAGGCAAATGCCATACTCTTAGGGGTTTGTGTGATTGTGTGAAGTTCTCATTGAACCTAAGGTCTTTTTACATGTTTATATTTATGCCTCACACCAAGGATAAATTGTGTGTAAGAAGAAGTGGTTAATTTCTGTGAAAAGAGTTAATCATAATTTTGGAGAACTAATCATCAACATAACTTGGGAATTTTGATAGTATGCATGCTAAGGTTTGGATAAGAGGAATTGTGGTGAAATTGTTGTCTTGGTAAGCTTCTTTAAAATCTTTCACAAACTTATTTAGTACACATTTTTCTTTGTTATCTTTTCTTTTAATTATCTTGTTTTCAACGTTCTTTTAAAGAAAATCTTTTAAAACCAACTTTCAAAACTCCTTGATTAAGTTTTAGTTGAGTCATTAGCTTTAAGTTTATTAGTTAGGGTGTCTAGAGTAATTTAGGATTTACATTAGTTTAGAATTCACAACTTGAGAATTTATTCAGTCTCTGTGGGAACGACGTTGTACTTGCCTTGGCTATATTGCATTAACCTTGTGCGCTTGCAAGTTTATTTCGTGAATTTAACTATCTAATTTCAGGTAGTAAAATTATACATCATGGAATTATTCCCGCAGATTCTAACTCTCAGCAAAAGAAGAAGTTCCTGTCCACGGTCAAATTTTTTTTTTGGGATGATCCATACTTGTACAATTATTGCCCTGATCAAATTATCCGAAGATGTTTACCGGAGAATGAGCAACAGAGCATCCTGAATTTTTCTCATAGTTATGCATGTGGTGGACATTTTGGTCCCAAACGCACAGCTGATAAAATTTTGCAAAGTGGCTTCTTTTGGGCAACTTTGTTTAAGGATGCCTACAAGTATTGTGCCACTTGTGATCGATGTCAAAGAGTTGGTAATATTTCCAAAAAGAATGAGATGCCACTTCAAAGTATTCTTGTGGTTGAACTCTTTGATGTATGGGGTATTGACTTTATGGGCCATTTTCCGTCATCCTGTAGCAACAAATATATATTAGTGGCGGTAGATTATGTGTCAAAATAGGTTGAAGCAATGGCGTGTCCCACTGCTGAAGCTGCTGTTGTTATGCGTTTTCTAAAAGGATTCATCTTCTCACGGTTTGGCATTCCAAGAGTGATCATCAGTGCTGGAGGGAAGCACTTCATCAACAGAGCATTTGACAAGCTTATGGCTAAATATCATATCCATCATATAGTTGCCACGCCTTACCATCCTCAGACCAGTGGCTAAGTTGAGGTTTCCAATAGAGAGATCAAGAGAATCTTAGAGAAAACAGTCAGTGCTTCAAGGAAGGATTGGTCTCTACAGCTAAACGATGCATTGTGGGCTTATAGAACAGCTTACAAAACACCTATAGGCATGTGACCATTTCGATTGGTGTATGGGAAAGCATGCCACTTTCCTATGGAGTTGGAACATAAAGCATATTGGGCTATCAAGAAGCTCAATTTTGACTTGCAAGCTGATGGTGCAAAAAGGAAGCTACAATTTAATGAACTTGAGGAGCTCAGACATGAGGCTTATGAGAAAGCAAGGATATATAAAGAAACGACCAAAAAGTTGCATGATCAAGCTATTTCTAGGAAGACATTTGGAACGGGAGAGAAAGTGTTGCTTTATAATTCCAAACTTCGACTCTTTCCGAGAAAATTAAGTTCAAAATGGACAGCCCCTTCCTCGTCACTCAAGTTTCTCGTCATGGTGCTGTAGAGATTCAGAACATGTCAACTGGGGCCCAATTCAAAGTGAATGGTCATCGCCTCAAGCATTATCTAGAATCGCAATTTGATCCTCAAGAGGTGGTGTCATTCTTTGACACCGTTCCATCACCTTGTCCATGAGCACCATTTTTAAGTCCAGTTAATGACTTAAAACAAGCGCTTCTTGGGAGGCAACCCAAGTTTTCTTACTTTTCCTAGTTAATTTCCAATTTTTGTTTCTTTTGCTGTCTTTTAGGTCTCATTAGTGATTTGATTATTTGTGTGTGTAGGAACAAGTTGAAGACTTCCTAGCATGTTTACAGAATCTTTTTCAATGTGTTGGCACGCCTCATTTGGACCACAAAGCAAGGGAAGGCAGACAGTTACAGTTCAAGCATAAACAACCTGCAGTTATAGGTGTTTTCAAGGTTTCAAAGCCCAGATTTTGATCCAATGCTCCTAAGGCTGCAAACTAGTTTTTGTGGGTGTCCATACACCTAGGCTAACTTCAGGGAGTAGGATTTAAGGCTTGAGAGCCAAGCCATAAGGCTTTTGTGCACAAGGATATCAAACAGCTCACGTATGCCTTTTTGTTGGGCTTGCAATGGCCAAGAGTTGAAATAATGCAAGAGGAAAGGTTATTTTGATTGATGTTTTTATTGGAGAAGTTGTGAAGTTTTCCTATGCACAATAACATTTTCTTAGTTCTTTCGCGCCAAGGAGTGGCCCCCGCAAGTGACATATGGTCTCACGAAGATGTTCTGGGTGCTGGTTTAGTTTGAAGAACTTTATTGTGAAAATTTGCCTTTTGACACAATTATGGTCATTTTTGGATTCTCCTCATAATTTTCACTATGGAGTGTTTCACGTGAATTCAAGGTTTCAGACATGTTGCAAATGGTTATGGTCGATTGGAAGTTCAAATATGAGCCAAAATACCAAAATTGCTATTGCTGCATTTTATGGCTGTTCGTCGGATTTTTCGTTGCTACAACCCTTTTGCGAGAGTTGTTCGTTGGTTTTTTGCAGAAAAACCGTCGCTAAAGGTCATTTTTCCAGATTTTGCTGCTGTTGCTGTCCTCACATGCTACTGCTTCACACCCAGTTTGGGGGTGGTTTGCCTCACACACTAGAGCCTCCACTACTACAAAAAGTGAAAAATATGACCAGAAAAAATGATGGTGGAACAAAATACCGTTGTTGTGTTTAGAAAGGCGATGGTAACAGAAAACCGTTGTGGATAAGTAACTTAAACACCTAAAAAATGGAGGTCCGCTTGCATATTTTTTAAAAACGATGCACTCAAATAAAAAAGCGTTGTCTTATTAAAAAGGTTTTCTTCAGGGTTAAATTCTTATGCAAAAACAACGACAGCAGGTATGAAGCCATCGACGTAGAAATTAAAGACGACGGTGCAACAAACAAGCCGCCGTGTTAACTCCTACATAAACACGACCAACTGTTCTTAGTCCGTGTCATATAATATAATGGAATCCACGTCGGTATATTACAAAACAATGCTGTGTTAAATCAATGTACCATGACGCGAAAGATAAATTTATCGACTTATTATTTGGGAGTTTACTACAACGGTACCTACAACACTACTGTCGTATAGATTAGTAGAGAACCACGACAGCAGAAGAGTAGATAACGACATCTAAATTAGAATATCCACGTCATATTTATTATATATCAAGATTTAATAACCACGTCGGTTTGTTCAATTAGCGACGTCTAATATTTATTTACCATGTCCTGACGTTAAAATTACCGTCATATTTATTCAATTTATACGTCTGCCTTCTCTGTAAATTGCCGTCTTAATTTTTATTGCTTTTTAAGATTTTTTTTAATTTTATTTTGTTAGCCTACGACGGTAGATCAACAAAATGACAAGAACTGAGAAAAATCACGACGGTTTATATAGAAAACCGTCGTCACATGATAATTAAAATGAGATCCCAAGATGTATGAAATCTTACCATTGAGATCTTTGGATCTTGATCATAATCGAACCACCAAAGTGAAAAAGACAATATTTGAGAAAGACAATGTTTGAATGCACAAAATTCAAAACGAAACCAGAACTGATCTCACGACTGCAAACTTTGAGAAAGACAATGTTTTGAAAGTTAACGATGTTTGCGTTTTGATGTCTTTGAGATACATCAAAACACTACATCGTTAACATCCAAATTATTGCCCCCAAAGAGGTGAGAGAGAGCGATGAGCCTCCAGAAGAAGTTGGAACTCTAAATGAAAACTGAAACTGAAAGAAAGCGTCAAACTTATAAAATAAATCTTCAAAAACCACGGCGGTCCGTATATAAATACCGCCGTCTAATTGTACAAAACCACGGCAGTTATTTATTCAATAACCACGTCGGTTATAGGGATGTTAAAATAAGATTCCCACGTCGGTTTTTTAGTTATTCAATAACCATGTCTATTTCTTATACGACGTATAATATTTAGTAATAACCACGTCGGTTTGTTTAAATTTACCATCGTATTTATTCGATTTATACGTCTTCCTTCTTTGTAAACCGCCGTCTTAATTTTTATTGCTTTTTAAGATTTGTTTTTTTTGTTTTATTTTGGTAGCCTACGACGGTTTATATAGAAAACCATGGTCACAGGGAAATTAAAATGAGATCCCAAGATGTATGAAATCTTACCAGTCAGATCTTTGTATCCTGATCATAATCGAACCACCAAAGTGACGTCGGAAGGAGTCGTTGAATGGAGACTTCAGCTTCTTATCATTTGAAATCTGAAATGTATTATGAGTAATCTCCTAGAGCGGTACCGTTCAGATTACAAATGGATAAGAAGCTAGAGTTTCCACTAGAAAGGAGAGAGAGAGCACAGGGCCAGAAGAAACTGAAAGAACAAGTGAAAAGCCAAAAATTTATACAAAATATCTTCAAAAACCACAGCGGTCTTTATATAAATACGACGTTTAATAGTGAACATGACCAAATTTTCTCAGTTAGCATCGTATTAAAGGCTCGTTTGGGACTGCTTCTCTAGGAAGCACTTCTGTTTATAAGCGCTTCTAGCAAAAGCGCTTTTATTATAAAGACTTTGAAATTTTCATAAGAAATCGAAGTGCTTCCTGGAAAAGCACTTGGAAGTGCTTCCTGAAAAAGCACTTGGGAGTGCTTCTTGAAGAAGCACATTGCAGGTGCTTCTCCAAAAAGCGCTTCTATAGCCCAAAAGCGCTTCTAAACTTTTCTGTCAAACGCTGTCAGAAGCACTTTGGGTTGTCAGAAAGCGCTTTTAACTGTTTCAGAAGCACTCCCAAACGGGCCCTAAGTCCATGTACCAAGTGGATTAAAATTATCCATGTTGGTGAGTAATAAATTTAAGTCGTAGAAATGAAGAAATCCATGTCGTGTCGTAATCTAAGTGCCCGTTTGACATTGCTTATTTGGGGTAATAAGTGATTTTTAAATAATTTTTGGAACCCTAACCCATTTGGTAATAAATATAATAATCACTTTTTGGTTTTAATTGCTGTCAGACAAATCAGTTTGGGAAAGCAGCTGAATAGCTGCTTTCAATTTGGATTTCTCGGAAATCAGTTTGTGGCTTTAATGAATGTTTCATAATACCGAAAATAGCCTCCAACAACTTTAGAATTTACATCATCTATCCCTTTTATTTCTCTTCCTATTCTCTGTTCACATATCTTCTTCTCCGTTCACGTCTCTTCTTCTCCAGACCTCAGTTTCTTCTTCTCCTTCTTTTCACGTCTCTTCTGTTCTCCCGGCCTTAGTTTCTTCTCAGGCGCTGTGTAGAAGCCCCAAGATTGAGGTAAATTTGATATTACTTTTCTTACCAATTTTGTTTTTCCCCTTTGTATTTAATTTCTAGGGTTCTAGGGCACTGAGAAATCAAGCACTGAAAATTTGTTTCATTGTTGTTAATTTTTGTATTTTTTTCTTGTACAATTTTTTGCCTAACAGCTTCGTATTAGTAAAAAAATATGCGAGCAAGTTCTACAATTCCTACGCATTTTGATTGGCTATATCTATATACTTTTAGTTGCCCTCCCGAGTTTTACTTTTTTGATTCTTGGTTATAGACATGCTCTCTTATACTATGTGCTGTGTAGATGCCCTCTTTGATAATTTTTGAGTTAGTAGAGTGTTCATGTTTGGGAATGTTGGGTTGGTGGAAATTGGTAGGGGATTCAGATTACAGTGAACATGAAATAGCATGTTAGCTATATCTCCTACAAGATGAATAGGTGCAGAATGGGTGTAGAATGTGTATAGCCATGCTATCTTATACTATGTGCAATGTAGATGCCCCCCTTGATAATTTTTATTCATATAGTACCCTTTTTCATGGTCAATGAAGCATAGAGAAAAAACTGTGTGCTGTAGATATTCTGGCAGAAGTAGCTAGTGAAGTTTTTATGGTGGCAGATTTGGTTCTGGAAATATATGGTTAATGCTCCCCCTGTGTCATCTTTCAAGACCTTGCTAATCGTCGTAGCAATCTGATCAAGTTGATCTTCAAGATTTTTCTAATAATTTCATCACCGTTCATGCTCGTGAGTAGTTTTTCCTTTTTGAGTTCTAACCGTGGAATACAATAACCATCCATTTAATCTTGTAGCATGTAAGCATCTGTCTTAATTTCTTTAGTGAAATCAGATGTGGGCTTGTGAGTGTTCATGATGAAGAACAAGGCAATATTAATAAAGTAAAAAACTTGATTGTTTTGGCAATTGTTCAGAAACTTTTTTTTCTCTGTACAGTATTTAGAAACGTTTTACATTATAATGAAAGGATAACACTTTGAGAAGGTTATCCCAATTCAATTGTCAAAATATAGTCTGCTGAAATTGTGATCATGTATATTGATGTGCTTGGCAGTTGGAATTATATTTTTTATTTTGATACCCAGAAATCCACCAATCCACTTCGTTGATACAGCTTTGAAGATTAAGATTTGAATGGATGGAATAGACACAAAGTTGGTCCTTCACATTTTGATGGTGGATTTGAGATTTCTTTAGCTTCAATTGTGAGAGGAAGAACATTGCTGTGTCTGGAATATAACAAGTGCTTTTAAAAACAAAAATTAAAAAAAACTTTGTGGGTGTTTGGATACTATTTTGGTTATCGTTGTTGTTTCAATTTTGATATTTAAATTTTCTTTCATGCTAATGCAAGTGCTAGGCTCATGATGGACTTATAGCGGGGGTGTTTTTGCAACTAAAACAAACTTCATCTAGTTCTAGTATAATTTCTGAATGTGTAAGGTCTATTTCGAAAACATGTTAAACCTGAGGGTTGTCGGGCAAATAATTCATAGTTTGACTTATTATTTGGCATTGATTATGTATGGTATGGGTCGGAGGGTCTCGTATGAAATTCGCTTTATGATGCAGGCATACAAGGATTGGATTGGATGCCCCCTTTGATAATTTTTATTCATAAATGTTTTTTCTTTGAAATGTAGCCTCATTTTTGTATAACTATTATTTCCTTTTGTGCTTATATATAATGTCTTTGTTGTAATAAGATGGCAAAGAAGAATAGTAACTTCACCACAACTGAAAATGTTGCAAGTGGATCCCGAAAAGTGTCAGCATTGTGGAATGCTCAAACTATAGCCATCTTCATTGACCTTTGTATCAAGGAGGTGGATCTAGGCAATCGTCCCGGTACTCACTTTAACAAAGTTGGATGGGCAAGGTTGGTTACAAATATTAGTAAAGAGATAGGAAGACCGTATGAAAAATTACAATTGAAAAACAAGTGGGATTTACTAAAAAAGGAATGGAAATTATGGAAAGATTTAAAAGGGAAGGAAACTGGTCTTGGGTGGAATGTCGCTAAGAATACCGTTGATGCATCTGATGAATGGTGGCAAGATAAAATTAAGGTATTTGAATGTTTTGTTCTTGTTTTATTATAGTATTGATATCCTTTTTTTTTAAAACAATGTTTAAAAATTCATTATAATATTTGTATATGTCATAATACAGGTAGAACCCAAATATGCAAGATTCCAATTTGAGGGTATTAGTCCTGAGATGGAGGAGAAGTTAGATAGGATGTTTTTGAACGTCACAGCCACAGGTAAGCATTCTTAGGCACCTTCATCTGGTGTACTTCCGGTTGAAAGTGATGAGGATGTCGATCCACTTGAAGTTCACAGTGGATCGAATGAGTCTGTACCAATTGAAACCACTCACACTACAAACAATGTGCCAAAAAAGAGAACTAATCAATCACTTGAAATTCAAGATAATAATGAGAAGAAAGGTAAAGGAGGGGGGGAAATGGGAGGTGCTGCAAAATTATCACAGCAAATTGAACGTCTTGTTGAGGTGGTTGAGAGTAGGAGTACTGGAACATCAACGGCTAATACAGTTTCACAAGGAACTAGTATTGCTGAAGTGATGAAGGATGTTGCAACTTTACCTGGGGCAGAGCGTGGTAGAAAGTTGTGGTGGTTTGCAACAAAATTATTTTGTGCTCAAGAGAAGAGAGAGATGTTTGTTGTCATGGACGATGCTGACCTCAAGCTTCAATTTCTTAATCATGAGTTAGCTGAAGGCTAGAATTTCTTAATATGTTTTGATGTTGGATGATCATTTATTTGAATTTGTGAGTGATATTTGAATTAATGTTGGATGATCATTTATTTGAATTTGTGAGTGATATTTTAATTCTTGTCATTATATTTTATGTTATATAAACATGCACGCTCAGTGAAAATAATATTCAAAGGAAATAAATACATTTGCAGGTTATTTAGAACATGTCCATTCCAGAAGATGAGGAGGAGATCAACCAAATTATATGCGTCACTGCCCATCTTATTGAACTTTATTACATGAAATATATTCATAAGACCCCGTGTATTAATGACGATCATACAGGAAATATTTGGTTGATGGGAGTGTTACAAGGAAATGAAAGTCGTTGCCATAGTATGTTTAGGATGGACAAAGAAGTATTTATAAGATTGTGTGATGAATTGCAAAATAATTATGGATTAAAGAGTTCAAGAAGAATGAGTGCTGCTGAGATGTTAGGGATGTTCTTGAACATCTTAGGACATGGTTCTGCAAATAGGCAAGCAATGGATCGCTTTCAACATTCTGGTGAGACTATGAGCAGATATTTTAGTATCTTACTTGATATTGTATGTCGTTTTGCTGTGGATGTAATTAAACCATTAGAAAATGCGTTTAACAACACTCCAAAGGAAATCCTACAGGATTCAAGATATATGCCTCATTTCAAGGTAACTATTGCATCTACTACGCTTAAATATTTGTCTATGTTTTATTATGTTATAATTAATATTATGTTTGTCTTTTTACCACTTGTAGGATTGTATTGGTGCTATAGATGGTGTTCATGTGCAAGTGATAGTATCTCCTTCTGATCAAATACCATTTATTGGTAGAAATGGGATACCTACACAAAATGTTATGGCTGCATGTAATTTTGACATGCAATTTATATTTGCATGTGCTGGATGGGAAGACATGGCCCATGACACAAGGATATTTCTATCGGCTTTACGTGATCAACGTTTGAATTTCCCTAAACCTCCAAATGGTACCATTTCTATCTAAAGAAAAAAAAATGCATATAATTTATATTTAAGTTTTTTACATTGTGAATAATTAATTAAATTTTTTTTTAGGAAAATATTATCTAGTAGATGCGGGATATCCACAGATGAGAGGCTACTTAGGACCATATAGAGGTGAAAGATATCATCTTCCTGATTTTCGTAGGGGTGTTCAACCGATGGGTCATAAAGAGGTATTCAATCATGCACACTCTTCACTTAGAAGTGTTATTGAATGCACTTTTGGAGTATGGAAAAAGAGATGGAGTATTTTACGAGACATGCCTAGTTATCCTTTTGCAAAACAAGTAAAAATAGTTATTGCAACCATGGCACTCCATAACTATATAAGAAGACATGCCAAACGTGATTGTCATTTTGATGAAAGTGAAGATGACCTAAATTGTATTCAAGGTGAAGAGATTGAGAGAGAGGTTGATGCACAACAAGAAAATGGTCCTACAACACAAGAAATGGAGGCATTGAGAAATCATATAGCCGCAAGTTTAATGAGTTCTTCTACTTAGAAATGTATATGATTGCTTGTTTATGACTAGCGTAATTTGTTTTATGACCATATTATTTACAATATATTTATTTTTAATGCAATACTTTATTTAGTTTATAATTAAAATAATTTTTAGGGTGTGATGGAAATATATTTAATACAAAAAAAATATATAAGTGAAAGTGAAAGTGCTTTTCCTTTTAACAAACACTTGAACAGAAAAGTTATTTCAACATAATGCCCTTTTTAGTCATTATACACAACTCATAGCACTTTCACAAAAAATTTACCAAACACTCTGAAACTGATTATTGTACAAACAGCACTTTTAACAAAAAGTTTACCAAACGCCAAACAGCTTTATCTCACAACTGATTTCTCTCACAGCAAATCTGACAGCGATTATTTTTATAGCACAGTATTGCCAAACTGGCCCTAAAACCATTGACTTTAATACAAACAACGTCAGTTTTTAATAAAGTGCCGACGTGGTAACTTGTAATATCACTGCTTCAAAAGTAAACTTTTGACGTGTATTGCCAATGGAACCATGTCTTTCTCGGAATTCCAAAAGTCAAGTAGCGTTGTTCTAACCACGTCGGTTTCTAATATGTACTACGTTATGGTAAATACACACTAGGGCGGTTTAAGTCAGAACCATCGTCTTATTGAGCATCTGGGCAATATAAAAATATTTTTCCTCATCTGACACTACAACACAAAAACCCTTCAATGATGTCTAATTTGCGTCATGAAAGGCATTTAATGACGTGCATTAGGCGTCGTAACCCACGTCGTCGAAAGGGGGGTCATGGAAACTTTTTCAAAGCATGACGTCTGTTCCGCATCATGGAATGGGGTTTCAATGACGCAGAAAGCGTGTCGTGGAAACTTTTTCAAAGTATGACGTCTATTCCGCATCATAGAATGAGGTTTCAATGACGCGGATATTGTGTCGTGGAAACTTTTTCAAAATACGACGTCTGTTCCGCGTTATGGAATGGTGTTTCAATGACGCGGAAAGTGTGTTGTGGAAACTTTTTCAAAACACGACGTCTGTTCCGCGTTATGGAATGGTGTTTCAATGACGCGGAAAGTGTGTTGTGGAAACTTTTTCAAAACACGACGTCTGTTCCGCATCATGGAATGAGGTTTCAATGACGCGGATAGCGTGTCGTGGAAACTTTGTCAAAACACGACGTTGATTTCACGTCATGGCTAAGCGCCATTGAACTTAAATGACGTTGCTGAGACGTCATTGAAATATTTTTCATGACACGGTTTAGACGTCGTTGAAATTCTTTAATTTTTTTTAATAAAAATTCTTAATATGTATACATATATATATATATCCCATCATTTTAATTATGCAAAAAGAAATTAATATATAAAAGCAAAAATATAGACACAAAGGTAAAGTACTCTAAATTATATTTCTATTATTCAAAATAATTCTAGTACATTAAAATTGTCTTTAACGAATCCCACTAAACCGTTTCCCTTTCAAGAATTAAAAATATGAAGAATGAAGCTTACAGGACAAAACAAAAACCCACAAGGCGTTTTGGTATTTTTATCCAAGCCCATATTTATCTTCTTAATCTCTCCAGCACGAGAAAAAAGCTCATAAACTTGTTCTTCTGTTGTGTAGAATGACATATTTCCAATATAACCAGTCGTTGATGCCAGGAGTGCTTGTTCAAATTCCTCCTGTGATCCAGTAAATCTTCTATCCCGATATTGTGAAAGCTTCGATTGATCCTGATGAAAAAAGAAAATGATGAAAGATGGGGTAAATTGCAGAGAGGAATAACATAGTTATAAATAGGATGAAATAAGCACTCCTTCATATATCCATCTAAAGGGATAACATCAGTTCAAATGCGTGACCATACGTATGTTTTACAACAATAGTTCAAGAAGCCAGTTCCCTTGAGAAGGCCTTTACCAGTCAAGAGTTCAAAATCTAACAACAATAAGAACCCAATCACAGCTGCCTTCCCATTTATGAAAACATAACACACAGAGACATACAAAGGTACAAACTTGGACTGAAATAACACAAAAGCATGCATAATTTCACTCACACAATCGAAGCCAATTCCCTATGCTTGCACAAAGGATCCTTATTGCAGAAAATTAAAGATGATGACAGTAACATAAAACTACCAAGTTTGATACTAATGACCAAGTTACATATTTGGTTCTTTGCTGATCTCAATAAAGTATAAAGAAAGCTGTAATAGTGAACTCAGTCCTTTGTAATCAGCTGTAGTCTTGGCTTTCTTCTTTTTTTTTGGAAAAAAATAAAATAAAAAAATAAATAAAACAACTACAAAACAAAAAGAGTACATAGGACCCTCCTGGATGTATACGCACTCCATAGACTGAAGTTTCTTTTTTTAAGTAAATCCAAGAGTCAAAGAATACTAAGACAATGGCAATGAAAATGAAAATTTAATATTTAAGAGTCATAGAACAGTACCCATGAGAAGAAGAGTGATTGCATCAAAAGTTCGAGCTGGAACTCTGCAAGTAAACCCAAGACTTCTGAGAATGCTTAAAATTAACATTTGTAATAACATACATCTTTTATCCCCATGTACAAAAGTATTGAATCCCTATAGCACTTGTAAAGGAAAATCACAAACCAAAATCTTTAATGCAAAGAAATATGTGGTCCACAACAGTTGAGACTATAGAACGTCTTGCTGCTTCTGTGGATCGCTGCAAAACTTTCATGAGAGATGTAGAGAGGGAGAAAGACAGAGAGACAGAGAAGAAGAAAAGGAAATGATAAGAGATTAGCTAGAAAATAGTATGAGAATGAAGTAAAGGCAACAACAAACCTGCTGAGTGTTTGAATATACATCTCCTCTATTCAGGCAGACATACAATCCTGTCATAAAAGAGGAGAAGAGCATGCAGGCCTGTGCTACGTGATTATATCTCAGCACCAAGCCTTTGTGATATGTAAAATGAACCATTCAATCCAGTCCCTTCACTGTGATCTGGTCATGGTCTCAAAGTCAAGAAAGATGCAGTAACACAAAGCCCATAAAACTCTAGAAGCTATCTAGATTCACACTGATATATGGAGTAAAACAAATCCATCAAGAATTAACAAAAAAAATGTAGATCAACATTACATAAGCTTCTCCTGAAATTCCTTCTATAAAATGCACCCCACCAAAGAAAACTCGCTCTGCACCATCATCATCTCTCTGGTTTCCTTCATCTTCAGTACGTGCTATATTAGCATCCATCAACATATCAGGGTGAGGCAGGAGATCGATAAACAAAGACTCCCATTCAAGTTTCTGTTATAAAAAATATATTAAAATATAGTTTTCCTTTTCCGTAAAGCCAAATACAAAAATATTTATATTATAAATAACATATAAACAAAATTGAAAAACTTTTAAGGTACAAAGAAATTGAAGAAAACAAATTAATAGGTAAGTAAAAGAAAAATAAATAATAAGTAAGAAGGTGAGTTTGGTACAGTGAAGCACGTCAAAGACGCTGTCCTAAAGCCTTTGTAGCCTCCCTACGTGCAGGTACTGGCGGTCTACAAGACTCCAAGATACGACCCCTTGTACACAAACTCAAGATCCGCTATAAGCACGTTCATAGACGGAGGTGATTGTGGTATGTGATATTCTGATGGTGTTGTGGTTGTTGTATCAAATGTGAAGGAGGAGTGGCCTTTTATAGGCATCCAATAACATGTAACTTTCACCAACCAAAAAATTAAGGTATTCAATTAGAAATAAAACCTGAATATTAAATATTTATAACCCCCACAATAAATAAAATAAAACAGCCAAAATAATTAATTAAATTAAACGGTTAAATTTTTAAAACCTTTTTAAAATTCCAACAATCCCCCACAAGGTTTTCAAAATTTTACCGTGATAAAAACAGTGAAAAAATATAATATATATGGGCAATATAATACTATGTAATAGGTGTAGGTGCCTTCCGGGCTTGAACCTTCACTTAGTGATGATAGTCTCCATTTGAGGAACCTGAGTGTACACAGTATTGAACTCGGCACCTTTGACCAAATTTCAACATATCTCACACATAGTATTAGTTGAGACTTGGATGCGGGGTAGCGCTATTTATGGTCATGCGCTCATCTTGATTCTCATGAGAGTTACTAGAGAATAGCCCAATTCTCACAGTCACGGCCTCACGACGTCTCTCACTTAGGTGAGTTCTCCAAGAGTACATGTGACCTGCACCCTGCGGGAGTTTGCCCGCCTCGAAACTCATTCAGGGATAAATCCCTTCCTTTTGCCTTAGGGATGAGCAGAAGAATATCTCAAGGATATCTCCATAGTTTTATGAGTGCTATATGAGTCATGCAATATGGATTATTTCTACCACATTGAACTTCCTTCATGGGATCGCCAATCAAAAAAGTTGGGTTACCTCCCTAGGTGACTCCCTTATGGGCTTAAGCACATCCCCCTCGACATTTTGCATTAATAGCCTCCTCACGAGACATGCATATCATAACTAGCCTTTGCAAGGCATATATAATGTTGGTCATGTATTTGTTCTCCACTTTAGCGCTCTCTAAACCTGTATGTTATTAGAAATATTTCCTACACAATCTTGCACACAAATAATTAGTGGATTTCACCTCAGTATAATTGGAAATTATATACACTTTGGTATACATTAAAATATAACGGAAATCCCACTATATTAAATACATATAATCTAAATACCTCTCAAATATTGGTACTCAAATATGGGTTTCTGACGATCCATGAAATTTAGAGTAAACCCTGCTCAAGCTTATGAACAACAATATAGTGCTTAATTCATTAAATAAATATAACTATAAATGTTGAGTATTTCATGGATACTCTTACTCCCTTTTTGTGCACTCCAAGTGGCTGAAATCATGATCACATATCCAAGTTGTCATTGTATCTTGTCGATTCTCAATATGAACCTATAAGACAATAAGAAGTCTCTACCAAAATTTTATACTAAGGCCATCATTAGTTTCACCCCCACTTTCATATCAAAATTGAAGATAAATTAGTCTCATATTAAACTTTCATAATGAAAATAAATTTCACACAGACACAGCATATTTGCCAAGGAAATATAAAAATTATTATGTCACTAAATGAATATAATGAATCTTTCCCATGATAGCATAGAGAAATTAAAAACGCACCCAAAATTGTGGGAAAGAGAAGTGAGAATGAAATTGCGTGATTTCTCCATGTCACCAATTAACAAGAAGAGTTTATATAATTTTATTAATTTTATTATTATTATTTTGAAAGAAAGGAGTTTAATTAAATGATTGTTGGTTACTTCCAAAAGGACTACGACACTAAAGCAATGCAATTAGACTACATTAAATGAGTCTAACGTTTTTCAACATGTTTAATGTTAGCAACAAATAAAATTACAGCATTAAAGTTCCTATTGAGGAAAAATCAACTTTGCCACAAATTGGTCCACATGTTTTAAATATATATGAAACGAAGGCATTTGAGGACTAATTAAAACAAAATAAGATAAATCCCAATAAAAGAGATATCAAAACTTATATAAAAAAAACAGTTTTAAAGAGGTAATCAAACCACACAAAATTAAACGGGAAAATTGAATTCAACATAAAATAAGTATTGAAATTAATTTTGTATTTTGAAATACTAACAAAAATTTCAACAATTACCCACATAAAGATAATGCATTAAAACCCAACGTTAAAAGCAATAAATGCCAACGTTAACAACAAGATTTAATAGCAAATATGAATACAAATTGAAGATTAAATCATATCAAAGGATTTTAAATTAATCTGTAGTTTTCCAAAAATTAATAAAGCAAAACTAATGCAAAGCTCTTGACTTCAAAATTGCAGCAAGACTATATAATCAAATCATAAAACTTCTTTTTCCTTTTTTTTTTTTTTTGCAAGTTCAAATAATAAAAACTCATGCCAAGCTTAACAGTATTAACACACAAAATGTAATTAAATTTCATAAAGGTGGTCATGTTAACGGCAATAATCATCCAACATTAAAACTTTTACATTTACGGATAAATTAAATTTGACACTTGTTGGAAAATCAGTAAAAGCCTCACAAACAATAGTGGGCTGTTGTATATTGATTGTACAATCCGTTACAATCACTGATATCTTGGGCAGTTGTATATTGATCTTAAGGTATATTAAGACACTAGTATTAAATTTCAAAAAAAAAAATTCAAGAGATCAGTGCCAATTAAATTGGCTTGCACATATAATTAGTATCGAACATTAGCTGCAAAGTAATTACATAATTCACGTAACTAAGGCCAATAATGCTTCAAAGGATTTAAGAGTTGAAACCTTTTTACCAAAATTGAAAGTTAATTGTCACTTACAGTGATACAAATTTTATCATTTTGTTTGAGTCTTCTCCATGTACACTTTATGATAATTAACTCAATGTGGCAGCTGTCAAGACTTAACAATCAGAAAACATTAGTTTACTCAATATATTTGTATCGAGATTAACTCAATTAAATAATATGAAGAATTGCACAATTGGGATATATAGGCTCTTCAAAATAAATCCAAGACATTAAAACAAAGATGTAGTTAAATTGCATAAAGCGGCAATTAAGAATAGTTTGGAAATCAA
Organism: Prunus padus; assembly: GCA_024362665.1. Taxonomy (NCBI): domain Eukaryota; kingdom Viridiplantae; phylum Streptophyta; class Magnoliopsida; order Rosales; family Rosaceae; genus Prunus; species Prunus padus. Next base: position 1,252,642 of record JANFAM010000001.1, on the reverse strand, counting down.
ATTTGTAGTGCCCAACAATGTGAAATGAAATCAAAAACAATTGAAGCGATCAGTATGAAGCTTTAGACAAAAACTGACGCACTAATTCTTTTGCATTCAACCTTCAGCTTAAAAGCAATAATAAAAACTATATTAATTGTCCCTTTTTTTTTTTAATGAGAATTAATTGTCCCATTTAAAAACCAATGGAAAAGCTTCTACAACAGAAGTTATAAACTCAAAACTGAAACCATCCAAGACAGCAAAATATACAACATAAATAAGTAATGGAATTTTGAAAATATATATAGGCATATGCATAAAAGGAATTGTAAAATTTAATGTCTTCATAAATGTAAAAGATCTAATTCTCAATAAATTGAGGTTGGTTCCATAACTGCTATAGTTGTTGGCTGCTTTAAAATTAATTTTAAAACAATAGCAATAAAATCTCATAAACCTTTATACTTGGTTTTGAAACATAAAAATCTATAATATTATCAAAATATTAATTGACAAAATCAATACCCCCCATTGAAGACAAAAACTGGTCAAATAAAAAACCAAAACTAACGCCAAAGTAAATATTTCAAAATAACCCAATAAATGAGTGACAATAAAATGTACCAACGACATTGAAGTAAATTTATAGCAATTAAAATTTTTATATTTTATATTTTATTATTTTTCAAACACACCTTGAAAGTTAAAACGGTAAACATTGTTAAACTTTTTGTTCGCATGTTACAACCTAGAAATTCAAACAACAATTATAACATTGTAGAATTTCAAACAAAATGATGACATGCATATTTTTCAAGATTCTAAACAGTGCAAAAGTAATGTTTTTCGAGAACATTTTCAGAGAATGTTTTCATAGAATGAAAACGAGAAAATGAAAATGCATTTTCAGAGAACAAAAACGCGTCTGGTAGCTTTGTTGAAAACTGTTTTCAGAGAACAAAAACAATGAAAACGCGTCTGGTAGCTTTGTTGAAAATTGTTTTCAGAGAACAAAAACAGTGAAAACGTGTCTGGCAGTAATATGTGAAAATGACAAAAACAATGCATATGCGTTCGATAGGAGAATTTTTTTTTAAAAAAAAATTTAACTAACATGTTCATACATTTATGTATGTAATTAGTCCAATCCAACTCATTTTTTATTATGCACACCAAAACATGTTTTTCTCATTTGACGCATTTTACTAAAATGAAAGAGCTTGGATTAAATTAGATTTAAGAAAAAGAGATATATCCTTGCATTTGGCTTAGTTGAAATTAGTCTATTGAAACATTCATTGGCTTCCATGATATCATTATCCAAGTTAATATCTTAACTACATATGACTAAATGTGTCTAGTCACACAAGTTTCTAGACCAAATATTACATAAACTTGTTCATTGCAAAAAAAAAAAAAAAAAAAAAAACTACATAAAAATTACAATAACATAATCAAGAGCCTTGGGTGAAATCACGCCACAAATCTTGTGCAATCTTATCTCTAATGTTGGTCATTTGTGCAATATTTCCTGAAGACATCTCTAAATTTGGTGTAGCCATATCTTCACCCTCAACAATCATGTCTTCTACTTGAAACTCTTCGAACAACCTATCACGACGTGCTTCTCTTCGGATAAAATTATGTAACACACAACATGCAATAGGGATATGTCGTTGCCTACATGGAGGATAATTAGGCATCAATTTCAAAATTGGAAAACGACCTTTCAACACACCAAAACACCGCTCAATTACATTACGTAATGAAGAATGCCTATAATTGAATAATTCTGTAGGGCCTCTTGGTGCTCGGCGTGGTCCCCTATAATCACGCAAATGATATCTCTCACCTCGGTAAGGTGCCAAGAATCCAGGCATATTTGTATATCCAGCATCCACAACATAGTAATATCCTGTTAATTAATTTGTTATTTGCGTGTGATAATATTGTTAGTGATAGTTTCAATTTAATTTTCTATATTTATTCATACCTTCCTCTGGAAAAGGAAATTCATTCTCTGGCCTCAACACTGCATCTGTGAACACTCTAGAATCATTTGCAGTCCATTCCCATCCAGTGTACACAAATGTGAACATCATATCGAAAGAGCATGCACACATAACATTTTGAGTAATGAGAACCTTTCTACCACGGTATGGAGGTTTGTTTTTGTTTTTGTCCCGTCAATTGCACCAATACACTTCTACAATATAGTTAAAAGTAACTAAGGTAAATAATAAAAATAACTAAATGAAATATATAGTATCACGTGATCAATTGCAAAATGAAAAAAAAAAATATTTCCTCACCTCAAAATAAGGATAATACTTTGGACTATTCAAGATTTCGGGTGGTGTTTCCCCTCTACTACTTGGGCGTATAATATGTGGTGACAATCCACATAAAGCTGTCAACACACGCTTAAATTGTCTGTGAATTGTGTCTTTACATCGTTGAAAACGCTCAGCCGCAACTCGCATACGAATACTGTGAGAAACTATAAATAAGAAAATACCCACTGCTTCTTGAATACCCACATGCCTATCATGGTGTAAAAGATCTAAAGTCTCAAGGGTTTGACATAACCTTAAAAATACATGTTTGTCCATGCGAAATGAGTCATAAATTCTATCCGGATGTCCATTCAACAACTCTTGAACATATTCATGCCCCGATAAAACTGAATTATGGCAAGGAGTCCTATCAACATATGATTGCCAATATTCATAAATATTCATACATATTAGCATATGATGTGCCATTTCTTCAAGTTCTTCCATATCAAAATCACTATCTGAGTTATTGCCTCCATTACTAGTAGACATGTCTAATACCTTCACATATTCAAATTAAGTACTCGTCACTAACATTGAAACAATAATAACATATCCACAAGCATACTAATAATATATAAAAGAACGCAAGGACTATCCATCAATATAGTAACATCTCAAAGAATTCATAAACTCAAATAACACATAATCCATAACATATAAAAGAAATTCATAAACTAAAATAACATATAAAAGAAATTCATAATCTCAACTAAACAGAAACCACAATCATAGTAGTATTCCTAAAGACTAGCTAACCAAGCTCTCCTCCTAGCATCTGACATTGTAACAAAAAATTTCCTCCATTCAACAAGCACAATTTTTTCTAGCATCTTGTTGAATGTATGATTATCAATGTCCCCCATGGCTTCAACAAGTCCGATGCATTCTTCAATAGAATACATCTCCTTGGAGGTGCTAGATGCCTCAACACTCTTTTCCTTTTGAATTGTTTGTAATCTTTGACTCATAACTTCACTGCAAACCTCCAAATAGGATTCCATTTTATCCCATTTCTTTGGACGACGCTCGGTTGGGGCAGTAGTTACACACTTTCTTTTTCCTTTAGAATGATCAACCTCCAGGTTAACACCATCATCATCCAAGTCAACATCAATGTGAACACCGGTGTTAAGGAAATTGTTCTCTAACTCACGCTCCTCATCCGAGTTAGGAGGAAGTTGATTAGATGCATAACGCAACTGACCGGTTGCGGTAGTGGTATTGAATATCTCCCTAAAAGCTGATAGTGCACTAAACCTTGACTGCGATATTGCTTTGCTCTTGGCTTACTCTACAAACCATGAAAAATATTATACTCAAACATCACAAGCAATTCACTTAACTATGTGAAGTGAAATGAAAAAATAACTTAAACAAAGGCTTGGTATACCTTAATGTAACTAGCCCAAACATCCTCTCGAGGCGTTGGATCGTGTTAGCAATAGGATCCCACCCAAATCCAGTATGCTCTATTAGATCCGAGAACTCACGATGTGCAATTCGCAACCTATTAAACTTAGACTTAAGTTGCTTAACAGTGCATTTTTTTCACATTTTGCTAACAACTCCTCGCTTATTTCAGCCCAAACTTTCGTTTTAAAGGTTAATGTTTGCAAGTCACCCTTCTTCACATGATCATGCAATATATGTATAAAAAACTCTTCATGTTTGGCAGGCCATTGGACTTTTTCCTTACCATCAACATTCTTAGGGGCCATATCCTTGTAAATAAAAAACAATTAAGACAATCCAATAATTTATTGCACTTAAGAACATAGCACATATCATCACCACATATATGAATCACATATTTACTACTTGGAGGCCATATCCATTAAATAAATTATTTATAAAATAAAAAAAGACAAACTCAATATGTGAAACACGTTTTTCACCTCCACAAACCCATATTTTACTACTTCCTTTAGAAGCCATGCTAATTTACATAATACAAAAACAAATTTTAGAAGAACCATGAAAAAACCCTAGATCAAGAAAATCAAAGAAAAAGTGAAGAAGAAAAAATTCATATAATCTTCAAATTACTAAATCAAGAAAATCATTATCTTTCTTTCCCTCGTCATTTTCTAACCAACCAAACATACATACTGAATTAAGCAGCTATCTCAAACATATACATTATCTGTATATATAATTAATAAAGAAAGACAGAGATGGATGGATGAAAGTAGAAAAACAGAGCAAGAAACAATAGAATAGAAATCATCTGTTATTTATCTTGATTATTTATCACCTAGACTGTTGTATTCATATGATTGTGTAGATGTGTAGAACGATGATTGATTCAAGTTGTTGATTATTAGTTATGAATCTGCTTGGACATCATGCCTTATAATTGGCAAGAAACAATACAATAGAAATCATATGTTTTTTTCTATCTACATAACTCTGTGAAAGATGACTATTAGATGGAGCAGGTTTCACGGCCAACCAGTCCACATAAATGTGGATCAGATCGTTCTAGTGGGTACATTTGACAACAAGTGGTGTTAAATTAAACATCATGAAAGTTGAAAAATGTAAATCAGGAACCAATCAATATAAATAAACAGGGAATCGATGATCACCCTTTTAATTAGAAGAACAGCTTCCAATTCAACCCGTTTGGAGTTCCTCTGTTCTGGTATCAATAATTCATTGCATCTTTAATTTTTTTAATAAATCCCTAAATTTTTTAAATACCCAAATCATTAAAAAAAATTAGATAGAAATCTCTATAATTTACAAATACCCAGTAAAGAAGCTAATTTACAAAACACAACAATAATTTTTAGAGGAACCATAAAAAAACCCTAGATCTAAGGGCACAAAATAGCCATAACTAGAGAAAGAGGAAAAAGAGAGGTAGTTACCAAGATCTTCCAAGAGCAGCAAGCTTCCTCTGATCTGTGGCGATGGAGCAATTGGAGAAGCCTCAGTGGTGAAGAGAGGATGAGAGACTGTCGCGATGATGAGCCAAGCCACAGAGAAGAGTAGTCAAGAAAGGGGGAGAGAAGAGAAGGGTGAGAAAGAGGGAGAGAAGATTTCTGGTCTGATGGGGAGAGAAGATTGAGCGAGGTAATCTGGTCTAATGGGGGAGAGAAGAGCGTGTTTTGAGTTTGTGTTTTCTGTGAGAATGAAAACAGGTTTTGTTTGTTTTCTAGAAGTAGACGAGAAGTTGTTCTCGTTTTGTTAAAACGTTTTACGTGTTTTACGTTTTTGGCCCAACGGACAGATTTTTACTTTGTTTTTGTTTTTTAAAAATGAAAATGGGCCGTGAAAACGTAAACGGACGGCCTGTAAGCGTTTTGCACGAAAGAGATAGGATTTCTTTTTCCTTTTCCCTTTTTTTAATTTTATTTTTGGTTTTCCACAATTATGAACTGGTTTAAAACTTAAGAGGTCAGATGGTTTATAGTTTATAATTCAGTTATAAAACATTTTGGTTGATTCAAAATTTACCCGATTCCTTCTATTTATATGCTGAAACTTAAAGAAAATTCCAGAAAGACCCGAGTATAAAAATACCAAGAATGATCAAGTTGGTTTTCAGATGTGTAAACATATAACAGGAACGCGCATCATAAAAGATAAATCATTTTTAAGATCATTGTATAAAAACATTCATATATGCTTCTCTATGCTTAATAAACATAAATATACTATTTACTCTTTATTAAAGATGAGAAATAAAATTGATATCACAGACGATGCAACTAGTCAAAACAATATAAATGCGTTTGCAATTACTATTCAGGGGCAGTTTCAGCAAAGAAATATTTAATTAACGCTTCAGCCAACGATGCATAATAAATTTAAATAGATTTGGTGTAAAGACAACTACGCAAGCATACATAGATAATCGCACTAAGTTTTCCTGCAACTAGAGATGCAATGTATGGAGGGAAAATAATTTTAACATACAAAGGCTTTAGATTGTTATAAAAAATATAATAAAATATAATTTTTCTTTTCCGTAAAGCCAAATACAAAAACATTTATATTATAAATAACATATAAACAAAATTGAAAAACTTTTAAGGTAAAATGAAATTGAAGAAAACAAATTAATAGGTAAGTAAAAGAAAAATAAATAATAAGTAAGAAGGTGAGTTTGGTATGGTGAAGCACGTCAAAGACGCTGTCCTAAAGCCTTTGTAGCCTTCCTACGTGCAGGTACTGGTGGTCTACAAGACTCCAAGATACGACCCCTTGTACACAAACTCAAGATCCGCTATGAGCACGTTCATAGACGGATATAGGTATCCAAGTCACATAACCATTGCCCAAAATAATAATAATATAAGTAGAGAAAGTATATAAAAGTAGAATAGGAGAGAATCAGATTGTGGTGGTGATTGTGGTATGTGATATTCTGATGGTGTTGTGGTTGTTGTATCAAATATGAAGGAGGAGTGGCCTTTTATAGGCATCTAATAACATGTAACCTTCACCAACCAAAAAATTAAGGTATTCAATTAGAAATAAAACCTGAATATTAAATATTTATAACCCCACAATAAATAAAATAAAACAGCCAAAATAATTAATTAAATTAAATGGTTAAATTTTTAAAACCTTTTTAAAATTCGAACAGTTTCTGGTAAGAAAATAATTTATCATTTAATAAGTAATCTAAACTTGGGAAGCCTAACACCTCTAGTAAGATAATAAAGGAACACACACTTGCAAACACGGCAGCACATACACTTGGAGCAAGACCAAGAGATGCACAAAATATAATTAGAATTTATAGCAGTTTAGGAAAGGAAAGTAGGCACCCCTTAGCCCCTCACCCCAACCCCACAAAGGGAAAATAAAGATAGAAGGAAATAGGGATGTGATCTGATGCACAAAGATTAGCACATTACTTTGAACAAATAAATGAACTTTTTGTCACTGGATGACAGGACCCGACCTGAATTCCACCCCGGAACCCATGCCAAATCCTGTTGACAACCGACATCATCGCGATGCCGGGCCCACATACTATAAGAATCCCTCTTCCCGAAACAAATAAATAAAGGGGTCAAGACTTCTGCCGAAAAACGGGCAGAGTCTCCCCTAGAAATATAACAATCCCAGAAGTTCAACCTGAATATATACAACAGAATATGTATACACCAACAGTCAGCATGCTAACAATAATACAACTCAGGCCTACGACCATCAAATTCAACCCTAAAGAGCAATACAGAGCATATCTAGAGTACTCAAAAGTAAAGTGACAGAATAACTGTTTGTAGACAAGGACAAGTGTCCTACATCAGGTCGAAAGCTCGAGAAGAGAGTCACCCAGCCGGACCGATCAGACGCTACGACTACGGCCTGCGGGGCGCAAAACAGAAAGAGTGTGAGTGGACAAAAACAAGGTTTTTCATACTTAAATTAAAGTACTAACCCCACCGTTTCAAAAACAATGCAAACCATGCGTATGAAATCATTTATATACGTAGTCATTCAAATCCCAATAGTTGCAATATAATAACACCAATATTATATCATAGTACTGTTTCGCATTCTTTCCCACTCAGACAACCACTTGATACGAATAGGAAGGAAAGATCCTCACTAAAAGAAATACGAATAGGAAGATAATAAGACCTACAAATAGTAACATAGACCTAAACACCGAAACACGTGTACCGGGGAAACAATCCAACATGGGATCATTTGACTAGACACCGGGACAACATTCATGATGTGACCTGTGCCTAGGATTTAACTGGTCACTCAGTCAACATCATAATGGCCTCGTGCCCAGGGTTAAGCCGTCCTAATGGGACTAAGCTCGCCGGCACGCAAGGTAGAGACAATCAATACCCGCACGTCCGTAACAAGCCTTGCGTGCAGACTCACTACCCAAATCAAGGGTCTACAGTTACACCCCGTTAAGGTATGTACCGGATCAAATCGTATCCATACGAACCATATCACGTGACCGTGTCACATACAGGGGGAGGTACATAACAAGGTGCTAACTGCACTCAAATCAATCGCTACACGATAAACAATATATATAATTTAATCACATGTACCCGAACCCCAACATAACGCACACTAGGACATATATACGTCCCACAACCCAATAACATCATAAATACTCAAGACAAGGACATCATCGTCCCAAACATACAATTCTATAGTTAAAATAGTACCAAGTGTCAAATGACAGCATATCAATCCATAAACAATTAAAATGTCATAATCATTGAAAAACCATATTCAAACCGTATTCAAAACCCAAGTCAAGAAAACGTCAAGTCAAACCTCAAGTAAAACATATACTCCAAAACATAGTATATATAGGTACTATCCCTTCAAAAATATAAGGTCCAAACCCGAAACGTATTATTCAAAATACACACACACATATATATATAAAACACAACTATCCATTAAAATACCAAAACTCAAGCCGAAGCATTCGAAATTCCCACGTATCACCGACATCCCTTAAATTCATAGTTAAAACAATATAAATAGTGACTCCTTAAACTATAACCGATAGTCCAATCCCATATACATATATATATATATATCCCAGAACTCCATATCAAAGTAGATATACATAATTATATTCAAAGTAGGTATATTTATATATATATATATATATATATATATATTCAAAGTAGATATATATATATATATATTCAAAGTAGATATATATATATATATATATATATATATATTCAAAGTAGATATATGTATATACTCAAAGTAGGTATATTTACATATATATTCAAAGTAGATATATACATATATATATATATAAATATACATATGATCAATTCCCATTTATCCGACCTATATTCTCGTCATTCCCATTAACCCGACATATTCCTTCCAAGTTGATCTATATGTATATATATACATATATATATATATATATAATCGAAATATAAGTAATTATATTTAACAAGGTTTAAACATCAAAACCGAATACGTAATCAACCGGACTATACTAACGTCCAAATCTTACCGCCCCAAATACTCATTTCAAAGTATAGGTATAAGTTTCTCAAAAAGATATAAGGTATAACCCACAACATTCGTAACGATAAAATATTAAAGTCCGAAACCCAACAAAACTATAAACCCAATTATTAAATATAAAACCCAAGGAAAATCCATCAAATTCCCACCGTACCCAAATCCGTACGTAAATACTACCGGACGCTTGACTCGTCCCAAAATCAATACTTAAATATATTTATATATATATATACTCAAAGTATAGCCAACAGGGCCCCACAAAAAAACCGGCAACCCAAATCAAGTATAAAACTCAAAATACCAATTATAATCCAATAAACCCATCAATGGTCAAATCAAGATTTAAAACAATATTTAAATCTCACTTATATGCATTTCATGCAATTCATTCAAGTCATGCTCGTTTGAAAACAAAGTCCACTCACCTTTGGTCCCACGCTGCCCAACCCTGAAAGGGTCCCACTCGAGGATCACAAGGAGTCTGAGAACCTAGTTCAAGAATACGAGGATTAAGATTAAAAACCCGAACCGAAGCGATAACCTTAAAAGTCAACACTAACTAATCCCGACTCAAGTGCACTAGTACGTCGTACGAAGAATTCTAAGGTCAAACTACCTCTTTTAACCAGTGGGACCGCCCCGGAAGACTCACGGTCAACCGGTGGTCAAACACCCCATTTCGGTCAACCCGGGCCCGCGGAGCCCACGACCTCCAAAAGGATCCGGACAATCCAACAAAGTCAACTACGTGGCAAGGCGACCTCGGGAAAGCCTCGGTCAACCCCGGTCAAACTATAACCGAATAGGTCAAACCGGGCCCGTGGGTCCCATGACCTCTAAACTCAGATCCGAAAGTTCCTATAGGTTCACTACGGCTTATAGAACACGTCCTGAAATTTTGGTCTCGATCGAACGGTCGGATCGCTCACGATCGCACGATCGGACGATTACGGTTTAATTCTAACTTCAAGTCATTGATTCGGAGTATCCGGGACTCCGAATCATGATCCGTCAAATCCTATAGACTCCTAGAAATACGAGGAACAACATACGTGAATTCGGATTCGATCCAACGGTCCGAACACATCGAACCCACGAAACGCGCAATAGGCGTACGTTGGTTCGTTCGTCAAACGACGTCCGAATCAGAATCCGAACATACGTACACGCTCACAACGACACGAGGATCGCATTGGAACAGAAATGCCCAATTGCTACAGTGCCACGCGCTGCCACACACGCCGCCGAGAGGGTGGGTGTCTAGAGCGATTCCGGTCACCGGAAAAACATCAAATTGGACAACAAGGCTTATACCAATCGAACCAGGAGGAGGAGGGGAGTTCAGAACCGGGCTGAACCGCCCCAAAACCTGCCGGAACCACCACAAGATCACGGCCAAACCACCTAGGGTTTTGGCCGGATCTGAGAGATTCAATACGGTGGCTACGCCACTAATTGTCGTTGCGCTCACCCAGAAAACGAACAAGGAGGAAGAGACAAACCTTTTGGAAGAGGAGCCATGGCTCGGTGTCGCCGGAATCGTCGCCGGCGAGAACAGCAGTTCGAGCCGATTCTTCCCTTCGATCCCGTCGACGAAAGGCGCCAAATCGTGCCTGGAAACTATATGGGTTTTGTAGAGGAGAGAGAGTTGAGCATTTTGAGTGCCGGATCGAAGCTCGCCGTGGCCGGAAACGGCCGGAAATGACGCCGGACGTGACTGTGCGAAACCGGAGAGAGAGAGAGGACGCGGGATGTCACATCCCAGAATCGCTCCGCCGTAGCACGATATTGTCCGCTTTGGGCCGGGGCCCTCACGGTTTTGTTTCTGGAAACTCACGAGCAACTTCCCAGTAGGTCACCCATCCTGGGATTGCTCTAAGCCACAACTCGCTTAACTTCGGAGTTCCCACAACTCCGAAGCCAGTGAGCTCCCAAAAGGCCTCGTGCTATTTGGAGGTGGGCATGTACATATAAGGCACATCACCCCCTCTCCGTTGGCCGATGTGGGATCTCACACGGGAGGAGAGAGAAAGGAGAAGAGAGAAGGAGAACTTGAAATCTGATTGGCCCTAGGGTTTTATCAAATTTCAAAATGACCATTTTGTCCTCCTTTCCATCCGTAGCTCGTATCGCAACGTGCCACTCGTCACCAGACTCGTTTCGACGTGCCGGACGCAATGGCGCAACCCGTTTCACCAAATTACGTCCCGAAAATATTGTTGACCAAAATGCCCCTTTAATTAAAAATTTCCAATTAAATTCCTATTTTATTATTTTATTCATTTTAATTCCTTTTAAATTTATTTTAATTAACCAAATTAATTAATTCATTTTCGTTTAATTTTAGGTCAGGGATGTCACACTGGAGAACTCACGTGCTTCCTTGAGATTTTCAACCTGTTACAAGTCATTTTGTTCAAATAAGCCGGTGAACTGATGAAAGTGGTCAAAGCTTAGCCAAAACAATACCTGCCAATTTTCATTAGTAGTATACAGCAAAAGGTTTGGTATAATGATGGAGGCCAGAGTTGATGCCCTGGGTTAAGCATAAGAAAACAAAAAATGAGATGACCTTTATAAGCACAAACCCATACAACTTTATATTTCAAATGTCAAAGAAAGCCCACAGTCCATCTCCATACTGTTTTTTGCCCGAGAACTTGAACTCATCAATCCTACAATTTTTCCTATCTAAAACTGTTTACACCATAATCAACCGAGCATGTCCAGCCTCAAAACAACTAGCACCAAGGCGGACACGCCTTCTCCCCTGCGAAGGAAGACACTCTTCCAAGGTGCCGGACACTGCCGAAGCTCCCGATCGCTGAAGCTCTCAATTGCCAAACCTAATCTCCATGACACGTGTCACCACCACGGCAACTTGCACAAAGTCCCACATCGAAAATCTACACAAACCTCCTCTCACTTCCCTATAAATAGGGAATAGTACCCAAGGTAAAAGGGGTAACTACTTTCTCACTTTCTGTTACTCGCTAAAATTACCACTCTTAGCCGACTTAAGCATCGGAGAGCCTTCACCGGCACCACACCGGTGTCCGAAGCTTAACGGTTGCTTCTTCCACTTTGTCTTCTCGCAGGACACCTAGCCACCGAAGGTCCTAGCGATCTTCCTGCTGAAGACCCGAGTCTTTCTTATCTAAGTTGACCTCCCCAAAAAGAGCATCAACAGTTTGGCGCCGTCTGTGGGAATCGACTTTTGAATCCCAACCACCTCTACCAACTCCGCCGGCTCCTTCCCTATTAGGCCCCGCCGCCTCTTCTTCACCCCACATTCTGCTATGCCAAGCGAGGCCAACCCAGGACATTGGGCACACCCAACTGAACCAACCACTTACCTCTCGTCATAGCGCCCCAATTCAGTCCAGGCCTGACAAAGGCAAAGGTCATCTTCATCCGGAGACGACCAAGTCGCGGCTCCTCCACATCTCCCCACCCAAAGACCGGCCCCATGGCCCAACCAAAGTCTACAAAGATTGCCGAGACCGTATCTCGGAGAAGCAGAAGAAGCCTATCCGGATTAATGTCGACCTCGATGACCAAAGGGTGGCACACCTAGGCCCCCTACCGAAGCCTACTCGCTTACACGACACGGAGGGCACAGGGATTCGGATGATCTGGGAATCTTACCCTCCCGAGGCTTGGGAGTCCTACCATTCCGAAGATTTCGAGAAATGGGAAGATTACCCGGCAAACCCCATCCCACACCCCAGGCCTTCGACACGACACTCTCCCGCATGCCGACCCGGCCATGCGCCTCCTCTTTGAGAAGGTCCGACGCTGGAGAGTGAACAACACCGAGGTCACCAGCCCTCTCGGGCGAAACCACGCCCTGGGCCCTTTACCGAGCGTATCCTCAACTACCATCGTGAGAAGGACATTCAGCCACTTCGCATTTCCTTCTACACGGGCACGGAGGATCCACGACCCACATCCATTCTTTCCATCAGCCCTGGGTTGCAAGGGTCTTAGTGATGAAGGAATGTGTCTCCTTTCCCTTCTACCCTTAGTGACGCAGCCTTTGAATTGGTTCTACCGGTTGAACCCCGGACTATCAACTCCTTTGATAGTTTGAAGCAGACCTTCCTCGACCATTTCATGATCCGGACCGATCGCTTATACTCGGCGGACGACCTCTACATGCTTCGGCAGGTGAGGATGAACCCCTTCGGGAGTATGCAGCCGCTTCACCACGAGTACTCTCGTTGCCTGGATATCGACGATCGAGCTGCCTTTGGCGCTTTCAAAAGTGGCCTTAGCGAATCCAACTTCCGCTACCTAGTCCACAAAGAACCCATGGAACACATATGCAGAATCGATGAAGCAGTGCAACCATTCACGCAAAGGCCGAGTACTTTAACACCAAACGTGGCCCGACCAACCAGCCAGGAGGCACCTTCGGCAATCCCTCCTCCTTTGGCAAAACCCCATCCGCTCCGGCACCCGCCCGCCTAAACCTCGCATTCCGCTCCCATTCTCGACAACCAGGGTACCCAGCACCCTAAGAGGAAGGATAGCTACCAGCACTCCTTCAAAGAATGGGAAACGTGGCGTACACGGTAACCACCACCGATCTGGCGGAAACAACCCTCCAAGGACGGCTGATCGTGCTCCCCTCCCTTTCGCGCCGAAGCCCAGGTTCGAGGTGTTCACCACCCCGAACACTACTTATGAAGATGTTCTGGTCCAGGAGGCTCCTATTATACCCAAACCTCCCCGGAGACCGTCCAACAAGCCTATGCCGAACACATGCGTCTTACGCCGTTTTCACCAATTCGGTGGCCATGACATCAATCTCGTGTTGCCTTGCGCAACATCATTGAGGGACTCATCCGTGAGGGAAAGCTGGATAAATATGTGCATAATCTCCCACTCCCGCCTAACCCTCACCAACGGCGGATCAACATGATCTCCACCATCGGTGGTGGTCCTACATTGGCCGGTACCTCCAACAACTCCATCAAACACTATGTTCGCTCCACTTATGCGCACTGTGTCTTCAAGATCGAGCAGGACGCATGCCGAAGACGCAAAGGTCAGCCGGGCCCCCATTACCTTCGACGAGGAAGAAGAGCGTGGTGTCATTCTCCTCATGACGACCCACTCATCATCCGTGCAGACATCTCTAACTTCGACGTTGGCGTATCTCGGTGGACACCGGCAGCTCGGCCAAGTGTGATGTTTCTTGATGCTTTCAACGAACTCCGTGTCCCTACTCACCTGTGGATCGAAGCATCACCCTCTTGTGAGCTTCTCTGGTGATGTTGTGCAGCCCTTGGAAGCATCCACCTCCCTATCTCCATTGGTTCGGCACCCCAGCGAGCAACGGTCACCACTCCCTTCCTCATTGTCGATCGCCCCACGACTTACAACGTCATCCTTGGGCGCCTGCCTTGGCCCAAATGAAAGTTTTCATTTCAACACATATGCCGCTGCTTAAGTTCCCTACACCCCATGGCACGGGCACGGTGCGCGCGACCAACTTGGCGCCCAGTCGTTACGCCTCGGCAGTGAAATCCACCAATCGCCAACATAAGGGTGAGGCCCTAGCAGTAACCAAGGCACCATCACCTCCTCGAGCCGGGCATCGAACGCCCGAAGATCCTGGGGAGGAATCGCCACCCAACTAGCCGAACTGTGGAAGACCTTGAGTTGGTTACTCTCCATGACGACATCCCGGATCGGCAAGTCCGAATCGGCACATCTCTTTCACGGTAGCTTCGCTCCGATCTTGTCGCCTTCCTCCACTCAACTCGAGGTCTTCGCCTGGTCTTACAATGACATGCCTGGCATATCACGGACATCATATCCCATCGGTGAGCATTAATCCCGCAGTCCGACCCGCTCGCGTAAGCGTCGCTTATGACCCGTGAGCGATATGAGGCCATGAAGGCGTAAGTAGAAAAGCCGAGTAGCATTGGGTTCATCAAAGAGGTGGACTATCCCACCTGGCTGGCTAATGTGGTGATGGTCCGCAAACAAAAGAAAGGCTGGCGCATGTGCGTAGATTATACCAACCTTAACCGGGCTTGTCCCAAGGATAGCTTCCCTCTTCCTCGAATTGACCAGCTAGTTGACGCCACAGCTGGTCACGCCCTCCTCAGCTTCATGGATGCTTACTCGTGGTACAACCAAATCTTCATGCATCCAGGATGACCAAGCCCACACCTCCTTCATTACAGATCGTGGCCTCTATTGTTATAAGGTAATGCCTTTCGGCCTCAAGAACGCTGGAGCCACTTATCAGCGCTTGGTGAATAGCCTCTTCGCACCATTGATCGGCAACACCATGGAGGTCTATGTTGATGACATGCTGGTCAAGAGTCGCATCTGCCGACCAAAGACATCCTTAACCTATCCGCCATGTTCACCATCTTGACGAAGTATAACATGAGGCTCAACCCCACAAAGTGTGCATTCGGGTGGCTTCGAGGTAAATTCCTGGGTTTCATGATAAGCCGTAGAGGTATTGAGGCTAATCCGAGAGAAGATCCAGGCTATCTTAGACATGAAGGTACCAACAACGGTCAAGGACATCCAAAGCCTCACCGACGCGTCGCGGCACTCACCAGGTTTATCTCCAAGGCATCGATCGTTGTGCCCCATTCTTCAAGGCTCTCAAGGGAACTAAGCGTAACATCACCTGGACCCCAGAGTGTGACAAGGCTTTCAACGAGCTCAAGGAGTACATGAGCCGAGCCCTTTGCTGTCAACACTGAGCACGGAGACATCCTCACGATTTACCTATCCATCTCCGCCACGGCGGTTAGCCTGCTCATCGGACCACGGGAAGGTGCCGAGCATCCGGTGCATTACGTAAGCAAGGCATTACAGGATGCTTTGAGGTTCGATACCCGCACATCGAAACTGGCTTTTGCCTTAGTAGTGTCCGCCAGACGCTGAGACCTTATTTCCAGGCACATACCATCCATGTCCTAACCAACCAACGGCTCAGGCAAGTTTTGCGTAAGCCGAGACTTACGGTAGGCTAGTCAAGTGGGCCATCGAGCTCGGTGAATTTGATATCCACTATAAACCTCGCCCGACTACCAAGGGACGGGCGGTTGCAGATTTCATCTCCGAGTTCACCGAACCCCAAGTTTTGGCCAAGCCCCAGGTCATACCTGCTGAGCCCACTCCTCCTTCAAACCTCGTCCACATCGCTAGCAATGGCACCCTCGACCTTACCTAGCCATTGTGGACATTGTATGTAGATGGCTCCTCCAATGCCCAGGGATGTGGGGCTGGCCTTGTTCTTATCTCCCCGGATAAGGTTGTCCTTGAGTACGCCCTCAGCTTTCAATTCCATGCTTCCAACAATGCGGCCGAGTATGAGGCACTCCTGGCTGGCCTTCGGCTAGCCAAGGAGCTGGGCGCTAAACAAATCCAGATATTCAGTGACTCCAAGCTCGTTGTTCATCAAGTCAACCAGGACTTCACTGCCAAAGACATCTCTATGACAGCATATCTTCAGCATGCCCGCCACATGTTGACTACTTTTGATGCCTATCTTATCAGCCAGGTACCACGTTCTGAGAACAGCCATGCCGATGCTTTGGCCAGACTAGCCTCGGCCTTAGACCAGGGTAGCGGACGACACATCCACATCGAATTCCTGGATCGTCCTAGCACACAAACCCCACTCATCTGTACCATTGATCACAGCCCTACTTGGATGGAACCCATCCTTCAGTTCTTGCAAAACCAGACACTACCCGCTGATCCTGTTGAAGCACGGCGTGTTCGCTATCGCTCCACTCGATACCTGATCATCAATGGCTCTCTATACAAGCGTGGCTTCAGCCTTCCCTACCTTCGGTGTCTTACTCGAGAGGAAGGTAATTATGTTCTTCGGGAGATTCATGAAGGCATCTGCGGCAATCATTCGGCGCCGCTCCTAGCGCATAAGACCATTAGGCAAGGATACTTCGGCCCTCACTTCACACCGATGCCCAGGCCTTCACCCGAAGTGCGATAAGTGTCGGCGATTTGCCAACATTCAACAACTTCCAGCTGAACCATTGTGACCATGGTCAGTCCTTGGCCATTTGCCCAATGGGGACTTGACCTCATTGGACCTATGCACGAGGGTAAGGGCCAGGTCAAGTATGCGATTGTAGCTGTGGACTACTTCACTAAGTGGGCTGAGGTGAGGCCCTAGCTACCATCACGGCAGCTCGCATTGAAACGTTTGTCCGCGTAATATCGTATGTCGCCGGCATCCCCAACACCATCGTCACAGACAATGGCCAGCAATTTGACAATGCAAAGTTCAAGCAATTTTGTTCCAACCTCAAGATACGTCTTTGCTTTGCTTCCCAGCCCATCCTCGGTCCAATGGCCAGGTCGAAGCCGTGAACAAAATCATCAAGAAGACCACGAGGACCAAACTTGACAAAGCCAAGGGTTGCTGGCCGAGCTACTCCCGAAGTGCTCGTCCTATCGCACCACCTTCCGTACCTCCACAGGAGAGACACCATTCTCCCTTTCCTTTGGTACCGGCCGTGGCCCGGTGGAGATTGGCCAGCCCACTTACCGAACCTCCACTTATAATGTCAAGCCAATGACGAGCAGTTAGCTTTGAACCTCGACTTCATTGACGAGCTTCGTGACCAATCCAACATGCGCAACGTTGCGTACAAACAGCGTGTCGCCAAGTACTATGACTCCCGAGTCAAACCCCGTGCTTTCAAGACTGGGGACTGGGTCGTGCGCAAAGTTTCCTTGGCCACCAAAAATTCTACTGAAGGTACCTTAGGCCCAACATGGGAAGGCCCCTATGAGATTACCAAAGTCTGCCGCCCCGGCACTTATCAACTTCGTGATCCCAAGGGCAAGACTTTGCCTCATCCTTGGAACGCTGATCACCTCAAGTACTATTATAAGTAAACACACCTAGACACTAGGACTGTTTTCTTTTACTTCGGTCTTGAGCCTTGACTCGACCATCTCTTGTATCTTTTGCCTTTCGGCACCTATCTAATGAAATGCCGACTCTGGCTAATTCTATCAATCACATGATCATCATTTTGCTAGCACAATCGATATCAAATGACAACAAGTCAAATATCATAGCAAATCAACATAACCTCGCCCCAAGCAAGGCAAAATGTTCATACATAACAAAAACAAATATGTTCCAACAAAACAAACATCAAGTTCCAAAAATAGCAAAAGTACATAAGGCAACGCCTCCAAAGACTAGGTAGAGGCGGCATCTGCGGCACTGGCTCGCTCGCTCGCTCGTGTGGCACCGGTGGCATCGATAGTGGGACTAGGAGAAGGAGGCTCGCCACTCGTATCAAAGTTGATCTCCACCAAGGGTTGAACCTCGCCAACTTCTCCTCCCAACGAAGCCGCTCATCTACCAAACGGTCCATGATATAACCGCTCGGCTCCTCTGAGGTCCGGTACGACTCGACCGCCTCGACTCGGGCAGCAGCTACCTCCTCGGCCTTCAACCGTTTCAGCTCCTCCACCTCTTCGGCCTTCGACCGTTTTAGCTCTTCCACCTCTTTGGCCAGCTCCGCCTTCCGCAACAAAGAAGCAGTTCTTTTCTCTCGATGGCCTCCTGCGCCTCTGCCATCTTAGTCTTGGCCACTTCGTCGCGCCTCTTCAGCCTCTGGATTTCCTTATCTGCCTTAGCCATGTTGACGTACATCTCGCCAAAGGCCTACAAAATAAAGCATCATACAACACACAGCATCATTAGTTAGAACAGGACTGTAATGATATGAACATGATCAAAAACAGATATAACTTACATAGGCGTAAGTAAGGATCGTCTTCTGGGCTCGATCCGCAAAGGAAGAGGCCTGAGTCCTCACCAGAGCCTCGGGATCACTCTTCACGCCTTCCAGGAAGACGTTCACCAAGGGAACTTCTCGCCGATGCATGGCCAGGTTCACCTCTTTCTTCTCACGGCGTATCTTGGAGAAGTCCACCTTCTCCACCCTCAAACAAACACATCATCAATACCGAAGGGTAGCCGGCGGTGCTCGCAGATCAAAGGGAGGAAGCCTAGGCCCTGCCCCCATCACACTCTGGTGAGCTTCCTCTAGCGCCTTTCTCTTCCCCAGCACGTCGGCAACTCGCCCCTCGTCATCTCTAGGGCGCTTCCCAGCTGCCTTTGGGGCACCCCCCTTCTCCGCCTTCTTAGCCCGAGACTCCCTAAGACGTCTCTGCATCTCGGCCTCATCAATATCCACAGCCACCTTCGTGCTCCCCTTTATAATACCTGCCACTGCACATCAAAAGCTAAGTTAGTCACAATTACAAAACAGAAATCAGAAAGCAAAGAACAAAGATGACCTGGGTACTTACTTCCTTGCAGCAGTCCGGACTCAAGCAGATTCTTATGGGTGACTAAGTTTCGGCACTCACGCTCGGTCTCTGACAATAATGACCTCACCCTCTCAACTTCGTCTTCCTGCTCCTTGGAGATCGGCCCCCACTTCACCGAACCTGCAGCAAAAGGACACATTACTCAGCCATTTACACTTGCACAAGCAAAAATGGAAAATCGCAAGAAACACAACAAAACAACACTCAGTCTTAAAGGATGGGGCCAAAGACCTATAGACTGGAAATGGGTAGGAATATGTTTGGCCACTGTCTTCCCTGGTGGACACTCCCAATCCCCATAGGCCAGACACCACCTGTTCCTCCAGGACTTCTGCGTAGTAGGCAAGTGACTGATAAAATAACCTCTCTTTGTCGCTTTTCGGCAACTGGCTTGCACCCAGCCAAAATTTCCCTGTTGTTTCGAAATCGAGTACAAATACATGAATTGCTCGAACGTTGGCTCCCCGAACCCAACCAACCACCAAGCAATGTAAACCCCATGAAGAAGGATCCAGAAGTTGGGATTATATTGCCCTGGCGCATACCCCAGCCTGGCCAACATCATCTGAACCCAAGGATGGAACGGTAGCCTGAAGCCATGCTGATACATATCTGTAAAAATCAAAACAGAGCCTTCTGGAGGATATCTAACCACATCTGTTGCACTAGGTAATCTCAGGCCTACGTAGGGTGGAACACAATAATCTGTCCGAACCACAGCCAATCCTTTTTCTTTAAGATAATTCCGCCTGGCCATAGGGACACCAACCCGTATGTCCACTCCCTCTGAGGCCGAAGCCACGGCTACACCAGCAGAACCTGATGGCGATGCCCGATTACTCGAGCCCACTTCTGATGTATAAGGCAAAGCTAGAACGCAAAAATCAACCGACTCAGAGTCTATGGATGGCTCATCCCCCACACCCTCAGCCACTACCATCCCACTCTCTATTAAACCTTCTACAACACCATCTGTTTCAGAACTCACACCCTCAGAACACACATAAAGGCTTGGCTCTGACTGGGAACTCTCACTCTCGGTATCTTCCCCACCAAAGGCAGGGGAGGTCATGACTTTCTTTATCAGAACTCTCAGACATCTACAACATGCAGAAACAAAGAAAAGGAACTAATGCACATGCAAGAAGGATCGAAACATACATTCAACAAGTTCATATCACATGTTCAAGGTGTTCATCAAGTTCATACTCATATTCAAAGTGTTCATCCTAATCTTCAACATGTTCATGCCAAAAAAGGACATTTCAACCAAAGATTCGAAGGAAAAGAGGTCTAACCTTGTTTGCACCACCACGGAGAGTTCGCCGGAAATCTTTTTGACCACCGCTCAACCACCAAGTTTCTCGCCGGAATTCACCCTCTCCTCTCCACTTCTCTCCAAAAATTTTCTCAAAACCTCAAGTGTGATACCCTCTCCACCCCAAGTCCCTATTTATAGAGACTCAAGAGTACCCACGCCTCGGTTCACGAGGAAACCTTAGCACCCTTTCAGTTTCCCTCTCAAATCCCTTGTACCTGCACCACAATTTGAATTTCAAAATTCAGACCAAAAAAAAAAAAAAAAAACGCAGACTGAAATTTAGGAGGCCTTGCCGAACGGCAAGACCCGTGTAGAAGGTACGGGGGGGTCGCACAAATTCAACCTTACAACACCACTTAGGCTTAGCCCTAACTCTTGCCGAAGGCCCGGCCCCTAAAAATTCACGTGGCCCTTTAATGGTCGGACCCTACTCGAAGCCGGGCTCAAGCTTTCGAGGCCCAGCTCTCTTGCCGAAGCTTGGCCTCCACTTTTGGAGCCTAGCTTCCTTGCCGAACGGTAGGTTCTGTAGAAGAACTATGGGACTCTCACTTCTCTCTCGAAAAATACCTACCCCAGCCCTGCTAACGCAAATTTTCATTCCTTCACAAATCCCATATTCCGAATATGCCAAAGTACCCACTTGCCAAATGGCCCGGCACCAAACCACCCCAGCTCTTGCCAACGGTCTACGCAACAATAACCAGTCATCATCTAAAATACACAGGCTGGCTTTGCCGAACGGCAAAGCCCATGAAAGAAAGTTGGGGATTCACGAAATTACCTATTTGCCGATTTTTGTTGGCCCAGCTCCTAGTCTTGCCGCAGTCCAAGCCTTGACGAAATTTTGGTTGGCTGGCTCCAAGGATTGACAAAGGCCTAAAGGCTGTCTCACCAAACTACCTACCAAGAGCTGAAACACGCAACAAAACAAGCATCAAATTTTGACCAAGACACCCTTACCGAACGGCAAGGGTTGAGAAGAAGGTTTGCAGATCAAGGGGGCTCAAGAAAATACCTGCTTGCCGAAGGATCTAGTTACAGACTTCCCGGCTCCAGCTTCTCCGGTCCCAGCTCCAGCTTCTTCGGTCCCAGCTCCGGCTTCTTCGGTCCCAGCTCCAGGATATGCTTGCCGAAGCCAGCCCTTACCACGCTTGCCGAACGGCAAGAGCTGGTTAACAGGGGATGGAAGGCCTCACACCGCAATCACCCAGCCCCCTAAACCCTCGAAAAACCTTCTCCCCTCTAGCTGGCGCCGAAACCTTCTTCCAAAAAGACTTGCCAAAGAATTTCGAGGAGCTGAAAAAAAACCCTAGCATATATCCTGCCGAAGGCCCATTTACTCTTGCCGAAGGCCCACTCTCCTGCCGAAGGCCCAGCTCACAGCCCCCATGCCTTACCGAATTCCAACTCGGGCCCAGCCCCAACCCATGCTCTCTTCTCCATTCCGAAGCAAGGGTGGGCCTTTATTTTCATTTCCACGCTCCTTGCCGTTCGGGAAGGAAGCTAGGATTCATACAAAAAAAAAAAAAAGTCTGGAAGCTGGACTGAACGAGCAATGACATGCGTAAAGAATTCGAGGTGCCCTTCCAAAAAAAAAAAAAAAAAAAATTTGGACTGCGAACGGCAGCAGCGACATGCGAAAGAATTCAGAGGTGCCCTTCCACCCAAAAAAAAAAAAAAAAAAAAAAACCCTGCGGCGGTGTGCAAAAGTTTATCGGGGTTGAGCAAGAAAAAGGACGTAGTGGGAATTTACAGATCGGGAATTTGAAAATTTGGCGTTTGAGCTCCGATTGAGATGCAAAATACCTTTTCGGAAAGGGAACGATGCCACGAGTCAAACTCATTGCTTTGCAATGACGTACGATGGTTTTTGGGCTTCCGAGGTCGTTTGGCCTCCCAAATTCGCATTTAAAAAAATTATAGGTAGGTTTTTCAAGTTTTGTTAATTTTCCCTTTTCATGTCCGTAACTCCCTACCCCTTTGCTTAGCCCAGCCTCAGCCCTTTACTACAAAAATAATCTCTTACAGAAGCTCAGGGCTCCACAAACTGGCCCAAGCCAAGACCCCACCTCGACGGTTCTTGCCCAACGGCACGACACTTGCCTAGCCTAACACCTAGGCCATATTCTTGAAGCTTGATGCAACTTCTTGATTGCCAACTTGGGGGACTAGGGAATGCCCTACGGCTCCCACTAAGTTGGGAATGCTCGGTTACAATTATGCAAAATCTTACAAGTTCCCAACCCAGAAGTTACTTCTTGACCGCGAACTTGGGAGACTACTGTTTACACCATAATCAACCGAGCATGTCCAGCCTCAAAACAACTAGCACCAAGGCAGACACGCCTTCTCCCCTGCCGAAGGAAGACACTCTTCCAAGGTGCCAGACACCTGCCGAAGCTCCCGACTGCTGAAGCTCTCAATTGCCAAACCTAATCTCCATGACACGTGTCACCACCACAGCAACTTGCACAAAGTCCCACATCGAAAATCTACACAAACCTCCCCCTCTCACTTCCCTATAAATAGGGAATAGTACCCAAGGTAAAAGGGGTAACTACTTTCTCACTTTTACTGTTACTCTGCTAAAATTACCACTCTTAGCTGACTTAAGCATCGGAGAGCCTTCGGCCGGCACCACACCGGTGTCCGAAGCTTAACGGTTGCTTCTTCCACTTTGTCTTCTGCAGGACACCTAGCCACTGAAGGTCCTAGCGATCTTCCCTGCTGAAGACCCGAGTCTTTCTTATCTAAGTTGACCTCCCCAAAAAGAGCATCAACAAAAACCATCATCCAAAGAGCCTTGAACCCCTAAAATGTAGCCATCCAAAAAATTTCAGGGGTAAAATATTTTCTTCTTGTTGATCAACCTCTGGTATTAAAAATCAATTCCTTGTTTGGAGCCCAAAAGTTTTTAATCACAAACTACATTCCTACAAAGGGATCCATAAATAGGAACATCATTATTGGTTAAGGTAAAATATGACAAAAATCCTCCAAACAATCCCAATCTAAAGTCGATAAATCCAGATAGCATCGCAAATTGTTCCAAACGAAATATTTTTTCAACATGGCTCAAAATGACTTGTAGCTTAGGAGTTTTACCTTACCAAGTCGTTTGAAAATATGGCATTTGTAAGTTTCTCCTTATGCTGTTCCACCTGCAAATTGCCAGAAAATGCAATTAGAGGAAGTGTCTGTAACTATTAGAGGCCGGCCACATATACATTAATCAATCAAAAGGTAGTCACCAGCAAGAACATTAGAGCAAATCCTCAGGCTACTTTTCTTCTAAACTATATATTGGTGTAGTAGGGTCCCACGTGAGCTGGATGGATCGTGTATGTTTATTTGATGTTGGAAATCTTTTTGGACCGACAATATCAAGGAATGTTAATATAGAATATAGAGATTAATTCATCTGTCTAAAGACTATATGGATGCTATAGAAAACCAAGAAAAATGAAGAAGGAAACATCTAATCCAAGTAAAGAAACTTCGAGAATTCATGGTTTGGAGTCAACTCATGAGCATGATTCAATGAAGGCATGGTTTCTTCTTTTCTTTTCAGTTTAATTGATTCCCATCAGAATAATAAGTATATAATCTGAGGCTAAAATTAATTTATTTATCTATACAATTAAGGCTGAAGCAGAGATCATCACAGAAAATAAACTCTCATATGCCAACAACCATTGTTCTTAAAGACTTATCTTCTAAACCTAACGCTGATCCGTTCTAGGAATCAATTCAGTCAAAAATCAATCCCACCACAATTTGAGTTGAGTGTGTGTGTGCTTTGGGGACTGCAAGTGCAACCTTTCCTCGCTCTCTTGCAACTCTCAAAGCTCAAAAAATATTGCTGTATTCTTGTGCTTATTACGCACTACCCCAAAAACCAAAACACATGCTCTCCTCCTATTCCCTTTCCACTTGTCCTTTTCATCATCAGCTCCACCAGCACTTCCTCCTCCATCTTCCTTCTTCTTCTCCTTCTCCTTCTCCTTCACAGAGACAGAGCAAGCTCTCGCAACTCTCAAAGCTAAAAAATTATTGCTGTATTGTTGTACTTATTACCCACTACCCAAAAACCAAAATAGAACACAAATGAAAAAAAAAAAACTTATCTGATGAAGAGGAGGAGGACCAAATGGACTAACTGATTCGCACCACAACACCCACAAATGAAATCAACGGCCACAACAAAGCCAGATCAAGCTGCAACACAAAAACGACACCATTAATTGCAGCTCAAAACCCTACCTTGCACCCCAAAACCTTAATTTCTGAAAAGGGGGGAGATATATGAGAATAAACTATGCAGGCTTACCTTGAAAGTACCCATGTCTGAGAATTAGAGAAGACGACGACGATCTTTGACGGCTCTCTCTCTCGCATGCTAGAGGCTTTCTCTCTCTCTCGCAACTGATTGGGAATTACGGTTCCCACCTTAATTTTTATTAGGATATTTGTTTTTTGGGTCTGAGTTGGGGTAGGAGATAGCGAGAGGGTTTGTAGAAAGTAGCGGGGAAATTAAATTTCGTGAAGAAAAGAGCGCCAGATGGTGAAAAAGTTTTGGGTACATCTATGACGCACATTATGCGTCGTCGTATAAATATTTCATGACGTGTCAAAGACGTCATTAAATTTTTTTACACCTATGACGCATGTTTTGCGTCATCATATAAGTATTTCATGACGTGTAGAAGACGTCGTTAATTTAAGAAAAAATTCGGGTATATCTATGACGCAGGTCCTGCGTCGTCAACTAGGGTACATCTATGACGCAGATCCCGCGTCGAGGTATAAGTACTTCATGACGTGTAAAAGACATAGTTAAATTCACAATGTTAACGACGTATGATAGGCGCCGTCTAAATGTACTAGAATCAATGACACACATCCCACGTCATTGAAAATGATTTAATGATGTGTCCAACGAATGTCGTGATAACAGTGTCATAAACTCACTTCAATGACGCATTTTAAAAACACGTCATAGTTTATGACATTTAATGACTCGGATTTTCGATGCGTCATTAAATCTGCGTCATAAAAATACATTTTTGTTGTAGTGATGACCTAAACTTTATGTCATTTCGAACTGAAGTTTACTTCCGAAGAAAACTTTCTTTGCAAGCCAAAGGTATTTTCTGGAAAAGAATGATTATTTTTGTTAAGTTTCATCACCTCTGCATTAAAATTTACAACAGGTTTATCTCATATAGACGTTAGAATTGGGATACAACGACAGTAATTTTTTACTGCCGTTTGAAATTGTGTACCACATCAGCTTTTTATAGAGCCCGTCGTCTTCATTGAAATACCACGACGATATAGGTTTTGATTTTCTGTCTAATTTCCTTCATATTCATTTAGACGTCGTTCATTTCTGTATCGTCGTTAGACGTGAAATACCACGACGGTTATTAGGAAACCGATGTCTGAATCGAATTACCATGGCAGTTTATATTTTATCTATTTTACAGTCTGTTCAATCACTAACATTTTCTCTCTCTCTCTCTCTCTCTCTCTCTCTCTCTCTCTTTTAAGAAGGCAAAGATTCAATCTTGAAAGAGGGTGTGCCAGCAAAGGTGGTGTGGTATTTTCCTCAAATTCCAAGGTTTAAAAGGGTGTTTCAATCACATAAGACAGCTAAGAGTTTGACTTGGCATGCTGCTAGAAAATCAGTTGACGGTCATATGTCTCATCCAATAGATTCCCCGTGTTGGAAACTTGTTGATGATAAATGGCCCGAGTTTAGTAAAAAGCCGAGAAACTTGAGATTGACTCTCTCATCTGATAGATTCAATCCCCACAGTTCTTTAAGTAGCATATATAGTTGTTGGCCAGTTCTCTTAGTTACATATAATCTCCCACCATGGCTATGCATGAAACGGAAGTTTATGATGTTGACCTTATTAATTTTCGGTCCTAAACAGCCCGGAAATAATATAGACGTCTACTTAGAGCCTTTTATTGATGATTTAAAATCTCTGTGGGATGGGATTAAAAGAGTGTATGATGCACACATAGGAGAATACTTTACACTCAGAGGTGTATTACTGTGGACAATTAATGATTTTCCTGCCTATGGGAACTTATTTGGTTGTGTCGTTAAAGGATATAAAGCTTGTCCAATATGCAGCAATGATACACCTAGTCACAGGTTGAAAAATGGCCACAAAATTTGTTACATTGGGCATAGAAAATGGTTACCAATCAATCATCTATATCGGAGGCAGCGTGCAGCTTTTAATGGGAAACCTGAATATGGCACACCTCCCGAGCCATTAACCGGAGAAGAAGTGTTGCATATGGTTGAAGATATTAATTACATATAGGGCTCGAAAAATGGGGGAAGTGTTGGTGAGAATGACGGTGATAGAGTTTGTTGGAAGAAGAGATCAAAATTCTTTGATCTCGAGTATTGGAAATACATTCCTATGAGGCATGTCTTAGATGTTATGCACATTGAGATGAGTGTTGGCGATAGTATCATTGGTACATTGCTGAAGATCCCTGGAAAAAATAAAGATGGGATTGCTGCTCGGTTAGATTTATTGAACATGGGAGTCAAAACTGATTTGCAACCCGATTATGGAGAAAGACGTACTCGCTTGCCTCCTGGGCCTTGGAATTTGTCAAAAGCAGAGAAGAGAGCGGTTTGCAATTCTTTCTATGGTATGAAGGTCCCTGAAGGTTATTCTTTAAATATAAAAAATCTTGTATCTTTAAAATATTCAAGACTTTTTGGCCTTAAATCTCATGATTGTCGTACCTTGATGCAACAATTGCTCCCAGTGGCAATTCGTTCTATTTTGGAGAAGCCTGCAAGGTATGCAATAACTCGATTGTGCTTCTTCTTCAATGCTATATGTGCAAAGACAGTAGATATTTCCAAGCTAGATAAGTTGGAAGAAGATGTAGTAATTACTTTGTGTTTGTTTGAGATGTACTTTCCCCCTTCATTCTTTGATATCATGGTTCATCTAGTAGTACATCTTGTTAGAGAAGTTCGTCTATGTGGGCCAGTATATTTTAGATGGATGTATCTATTTGAAAGATATATGAAAGTGCTAAAGGGGTATGTTCAAAACCGTACTCGTCCCGAAGGTTGCATTGCTGAGCGGTATATAGTTGAAAAAGCTGTAGAGTTTTGCACCGAGCATTTATCTGATGTTAGTACTGTTGGATTGCCTTAAAGCCAAAAGATGGGAGTTTCAAAGCCATTATCAAGTTACACAGTGAGCTTAGTTGATCGGGACTTGTTGAACCAGGCACATCTATATGTTTTGGAGAATACGGAGGAAGTCCTACTTTATATCGAGTATGTATGAGTTTTATTTTTCATATGTAGCCATTTTAAATATTATTATTAATTCCTTATGTTTATCTTATATACAAGGGACTGTAATGCTTGATTTTTTTCGTGTCAATGTAGGGAACATATGATCTACATCAAGACCACTTATCTAAAATTTTAAAAGAGAACAAAGTGGCTACAAGATAAGCACAATAGCAATTTCATTCAATGGCTACACTTTAAGGTATATATGTTATTGAATGTCATATTGAACTTTTAATTTTCTTTCTTTCTTTATGTTAGATTGAATTAAGATATATGATTAATTTGCAAGTTCAAAGTGAACTTAATGGGGAAGAGAATAATGGCGTATCAGAAAATTTGAGGTGGCTAGCAGCTGGTCCAAACATGGCAGTGCCATCATATAGGAGCCATCTTATTAATGGTGTTAAATTTAACACCAAGGCACAAGATGATGTGCGAGCTGTCCAAAATAGCGGAGTTTATTTACTTGCACATACTATGCAAGTTGCTAGTGCCAAGGATAAAAACCCTATTGTCTCCAATATGGGTTTTTATGGTGTTATTCAAGGAATTTGGGATCTTGACTACCAAAAGTTTAAAATCAAAGTCTTGAGGTGTGATTGGATATATAACACTTCGGGCCTTGTAGTTGACGAACTTGGATTTACCCTTGTAAATATGAGTAAAATTGGACATAGGAATGACCAATTTGTTATGGCTTCTCAAGTCAAACAAGTATTTATGTTGACTACCCAATGCATCGTGGTTGGTCGGTAGAGTTATCAATGCCTAATAGAGAATATAATGATGTTATTGGTGATGATGTGCTAGGTGATATTAGAATGGAGTGTGAGGCATTTACTAGAGGGATACCAAATGTTGACACATTTGATGACCTAGTGTGTGAGTTTGTTACAGAAAATATTAGAGACGAGTGTTAAAAAATGGAAAAAGAGACGTCTCAAACAAAACCAACGTCGTGTTTTTACAAACGTCGTTGAAGGAAAATGCAAAAGACCGTAAACAAATAAAAACCGCAATCTGAAAATGAAAACACGTCGATTAATTAAAATTAGATTACAAGCGGTTGTAGAAATAAACTTCAACGACGGCCTACAAAACATTGCAAGTCGTATATTTCGTTATAACACAACGTTTGTGTGTACTCCAACCGACTAATTTGTTCAACACTACTTCCACGATTAAAACCAACCGACGTCTAAAGGCGAAATAAAGGCAACTCAGTTCCATTAACTGCCGTAAAAGATATTCTCCATGTCGGTTATTTTAAAACATATGACGTCTCAGAGAATACACACGTCAAGGAGGGTTACATAAGCATCTTTTAAAAAGGCCAACCACGTCAACACTTTATAGAAACCGACGTGGTAAATTCTTACAACGTCATTCATTTGGATCCTCATGATGTAGTAAAGAATGTAACCACGTCCTTTATTTTAAAACAACCGACGTTGAAAATATAATCCACGACATTTATTTACATATCCAGGCCTTTAATATAATTTTTAACGTTAGACTTTAACAACAGTAGACGTGGGTAGGATGTTTTACGTCAGTATTTAGTAATATTGTGTCATCTTAAAATATTCAGACGTCCGGTTTATAGAAAACGCGTCGTCTAACTCTGTCCAGGGGGCTTCTTTGAATAATTTAAACGACGATTCTCTCAAGAGACAGAAGTGGATAATCATATACGCTTCTTTTTTTTCAAATATGTGTCGTGGTTATTTAATTTTACGGCGGTACCTATTTGACTACTGACATGTAATATGCTTTACACGTCCGTATTATTTGGACACGACGTTGTTTGTATGTTAGATGACGGTTGTTTTATTTATTTAACATAGTATTAATTAACCACGATGGTTCTAGGTTATTTATTCCTTCAATTAGCGACGTGGATAATTTTCTGTACGACGGTGCATTTTTTGATCTTGACATGTAATGAATTTTAGACGTCTCATTTTTAATAAAACGGTCGTTTAATTTTGCCTAAGGTTTCATTTTACGCTCTATATAGTAATTAAACGTCGGTTTGTTATGTTTTTGTGACATTGAATATCTGAACGACGCTGGTTTTTTAGAATATGTGTCGTGGTTATTTAATTTTACGGCGGTTACTGTTTGACTACTGACATGTAATATGCTTTACACGTTTGTATTTTTTGGACACGTCGTCGTTTGTATGTTAGATGACGGTTGTTTTATTTATTTAACGTAGTATTGATTAACGACGATGGTTCTAAGTTATACAAGCCTGTATTCGTTCAATTAGGGACGTGGATAATTATCTGTACGACGGTGTTTCTTTTGATATTGACATGTAATGAATTTAAGACGTCTGATTTTCAACAAAGTCGTCCTCTAATTTAGCCGTGGGTTTCATTTTACGCTCTATATATAGTAATTAGACGTCGGTTTATTATATTTTTGTGATGTTAAATTCTTTAATGACGTCTGACAGGACCCGACCCTAATTCCACTTTGGAATTCGGGTCAAGCCCTGTCCGTGTCCGACATCTGTTGGGTGTCGGGCACACTTGACCATTTTGCCCTTGTTAAAACAAATTCAAAGAAATTCAAGTCTTAAGGTTTGACTTCTGCCGAAAATTCGGCAGAGTCTCCCCTATAAATGGCTCAAATCCCAAAATTCACACCTGCAATAGAACACAATTTTATACTCCCAAACATCCAGCACACACAAGATAAGTTTCACACATCAACAAAAGTGAACTGTATGGCCTCAGGCCTCACAAAGTGTTTGGGCAATTCAAAGCTACCAAACTAGTTAATTTACAAAGTTCTTCGGGTCGTGGACGCTACACAAAGTCACGAGAGTCAAAGGCGGTGAAGAGGGCCGGTGGTGGTGCTCAGGTGTAATCTACTGCCTGGGGGTGCAAAACATTTGAAAAACGTGAGTGGACAAAAAGAAAGTTTTAGAAAATAGTATAACAACATACTAACCCCTTGTTAAAACATTTAGAAAACAATTCTATATTCGTACAATAAAACAACGCATGCATATATATATATATATACATATTCATATAATTTTACCAAATTAGAAATTCTCATTTCAAAAAAAGAAATAATATCAAATCAAACTTTCTAAAATCCACCTAGGTGTACCCTTTTCTTATATTTCTGTCAATTCCATTTCCTTGCTAGACTCGGTGACACAAAGTCAACCGAGCCGCGTCCTCGCAAGACTCGGAAAACACAAAGTTTACTCGAGACGCGTCCTCGCTCCTCACGGTCCTGGCGTCCCTGATTCTCGTGGGGCGTAAAGTCATACGCGCGCAGACTTATATCAAAGATAACTATGTCCGTAGACAGGGTAATAACCAATATCCATAAATATTCCAAAGGCAACATTTCTAGAGTACCTAGGGTGGTTTAAAACCTTTCTTAAACCATTCATACATAAAACAATCCTCATCTTTCCGAGCCATTCAAGTTCCACAATATTAAAACATAAAACTCATTTCCATGCTCGGAACAATATTCATAATAAATATTTCAAGTAAAACCATTAAATTCAATTTCCTACTTGAAATCACATACTTGAAGTCACTCTATTTTCCTGAGCCCTTTAAATTCTGTAATCATAATCTCAAATCAAACATCATCCATGGG
The DNA here is from genome assembly GCA_024362665.1 of Prunus padus. Lineage (NCBI taxonomy): Eukaryota > Viridiplantae > Streptophyta > Magnoliopsida > Rosales > Rosaceae > Prunus > Prunus padus. The sequence continues at coordinate 1,220,655 of JANFAM010000001.1, read as the reverse complement.
CTCAGAATGAAAAGCATAAACAAATATTAAAATTTTCATTAAATTCAACCATAAATTCCAAGAAACATAATTTATAATTTATTCCGTAATTAAACAGTTAATAAAACGATAATTTGCATAAAAAATCCATTTATAAAATAAAATTCCACTCACTGTGCGTCCGAGCTAGCCTGACCCTTCGAGGGTCCTTCGTGCAAGTTTTCTGAAGCTTGAGCACCTATTTGCAAAATTAAAACCATTTATTAATTAAATATAGCTCGGCACGAGAATTTATTAAAAATCCCGACCCCCTAAGCCCTCTAGGCTTGATTTTATCGGATAGATTAATTTTATAATCCCCGGAATTAAATATTCGATTAAATTATTAATTGGGTTCGACTCACTCGTTCGTAGGGTTTTCGACCTCCGATCGACGATCCGTAAGTTCCTATAGGTTCCCAATAACGTACCCTCCAAGTTTCGTTACGATCCAACGGTTCAAACCTATCGAACCCGAGTTAACACTAACCGGTAAAATCAGTTTTACGCTCAAACGGTTTCCAAAAATTTATCCGAGCATACCCACGCGCTTGGGGGGCTACGGGGAGTATTGTAGGACGGAAATGGGCCGCCACAACCTGGCCCACGCGCGGCCAGGTTGGGTGTCTTGAGAGAATTTTCCGGCGACGGAAAATTCTCGATTTAACCTGCAAACCTCATACCAAATTGATCAGTGGCAGGAGGGAAGGATTTTGGAAGTGAAAACCGGCAAAGAACCGGCCGAAATCAAGCCGGAATCCATGAATTCTGATCATAGCAACCCTAGGTTTCTATCTATCTCAAAAACCCCAATTAAACTGGAATTGATCCCTAAAACATGAAGAATAACATTCTAGGAGGCAGAAACTTACCCAATTCGAGGTCGAAACTCGCAAAAATGGGCGGATTTTTTGACTGAAAATCCGGTGAAATCTGGGCTTCTCGCACGGCTTCCTCCGAAGTTTTTGGTCGGAACCGACTAGAGGGTGAGGTGAGGGAGGAGAGGGGAGAAGATCAGAAGGTGTTTGGGGTGGTGCGCCAGCCGGACGGTGTCTGGCCGTGGCCTGGTTCGATCGGCTGGGGTTTGGGGTCGTAGGGGCGAGAGGTTGGGGGTGAGGCCGATACACGCGCTGGCCAATTGGCCAGCATGATTTTTATTTTTGTTACCCCATTTGCGAAATTACAAAAATGCCCTTACCATTTTTAAACCCTTATGCGTTCATACGAGCTTAGAATCGGGTGTTCCGCACGTCCACGAACTCGTTTCGACGAGCCGGACGCAACGGTGCACCCTGTTTCACCAATTCCATTCCCGAAAAAAAGTCAATTTTTTAAATCTAATTAATTAATCGGGGTAAAATTGTCTTTCTCTTTATTAATTTAATAATTTTATATTTAATTAGGATCAGGTTGTCACAATCTACCCCCCTTATAAAAATTTCGTCCCCAAAATTTCAAACTCCGTTTAGTTCACCAACTCTATACTCTTCAACCAACTTCTGCAATTAACAAGTTTAATTCCTTAAATGTTAATATGAAAACCTCAACAAATTTTTCAAATCTTAAGATTGTTCTTTAACTTTAATATAACCATCCTTCTTACCCGTCACTCAAATAGATACGGATACTGAGCCCGCATCTGCTCCTCAGGTTCCCACGTGGCTTCCTCCACAGTGTGACTTCTCCACAGAACTTTCACCAGAGGAATTTCCCAAGAACGTAGAGTCTGCGCTTTCCAATCTAGGATTTGCACTGGTTGTTCCACATAACTCAAATCAAACCTCAAGTCCACTGGTTGTGACTCCAGCACATAAGAAGGATATGAGATATACTTCCGTAACATTGAAACATGAAATACATCGTGCATCCGAGAAAGTTTCGGAGGTAAATTCTACAAGCCACGCGGGGCCTACTCGCTCCAAAATCTCACACGGCCCAATATAACGAGGACTCAACTTTCCCCGTTTCCCAAATCTCACCACGCCCTTCCAGGGCGACAATTTCAAGAAAACCCCATCACCCACTTCAAACTGAAGGTATTTTCTGCGGTTATCAGCATAACTTTTCTGTCGGTCTTGGGCTGCCTTAAGTTTTTCCCTAATCAATTTGACTCTTTCCTTGGTAGCTTCAATGTCAACCGCTCCTTCTACTCTTCTTTCACCAACCTCATCCCAGATAAGTGGAGTTCTGCACTGCCGTCCATACAATGCTTCATAGGGTGACATTTCAATGCTTGAGTGATAACTATTATTGTATGCAAACTCCATTAAAGGCAATTTATCATCCCAATCTCCTCGTAACTGCAATGCACACGCCCTTAACATATCTTCTAAAGTTTGAATTGTTCTTTCGAATTGTCCATCAATTTAAGGATGAAAAGTGGTGCTGAACCTCAATTGAGTTCCAAAAGCTTCCTATAACTTCATCCAAAATCGGGATGTGAACCGCGGATCTTTGTTCGAAACAATAGATACAGGCACCCCATGCAATCTTACAATCTCTGCAATGAAAATATTGGCAATTTGTTCAATTTATAAGTTTCCCTCACGGGTAGGAAATGTGCAGACTTAGTGAATCGATCAATAATCACCCAAACTCCGTCATGCTTTTCTCGTGTCCAAGGAAGCTTGAATACCAAATCCATAGTTATATGCTCCCACTTCCACTCAGGAATTGGAAGTGGTTGCAGTAACCCAGATGGTTTCTGTCGTTATGCTTTAACTTGCTGACAAATCAGACATTTACTCACATATTCTGCAATTTCTTTCTTCATGAAGGGCCACCAGTAGTGTTCTCTCAAAGTGCGGTACATTTTCGTACTTCCAGGATGCATGGCAAAGGTCAAACTATGAGCCTCTTCAAGAATTTCCCTCTTTAACACTTCAACATCAGGAACATACAACCGCATTCCTATCATTAAAGCTCCAACACTCCTTACAGAATAATTCGTCATGGTTCCCTTCTCAACTACCAACCTTAATGTACAAATCAACGGATCTTGCAATTGAGCTTCTATTATCCTTTCTACCAAAACCGATCTCACATAAAGAGTTGCAATTAATCCTCCATCATGACTCAATTCCAACCCAACACTAGACTTCCTCAGCTCAGTCAACAAGGGAAGGTACTCCCCTTGGAGATCTGCTAAAGATCTCGATGATTTCCTACTGAGAGCATCAGCTACAACATTAGCTCTCCCAGGATGATGCTCAATGGTGCAGTCATAATCTTTTATCAATTCCAACCAGCTTCTCTGCCTCAAATTCAATTCCTTCTAGGTGAACAAATACTTTAAACTCTTATGATCAGTGAAGATCTGGCAGGTCTCCCCATAAAGGTAATGTCGCCAAATCTTTAAGGCGAACACCACAGCAGCAAGCTCCAAATCATGGGTAGGATAATTCAGCTCGTACTTCTTCAGTTGCTTGGACGCATAAGCAATTACCTTACCATGTTGCATTAACATACAACCCAGACCTTGCCGTGAAGCATCACTATAAAAAACAAAACCTCCACTGTCGTCAGGCAAGGCCAACACCGGCGTAGTTGTTAACCTGGTTTTCAATTCGTTGAAGCTTTCTTCACACTCATCCGTCCATTCAAATTTAACACCTTTCCTCATTAAACGAGTGAGAGGTGTTGCTATGGTAGAAAAACCTTCCACAAAGCGCCGGTAATAACCTGCCAAACCAAGGAAACTCCACATTTCAGTGACACTGGTTGGCCGAGCCTAGTTCACCACTGCTTCCACCTTCTGAGAATCCACATAAATTCCTTCAGCGGAAATCACATGCCCCATGAAACTGATTCTGTCCAACCAGAACATGCACTTACTAAACTTTGCATACAATTGCCTTCTTCTTAAAGTTCCCAGCACAATCTCTAAGTGTTTCATGTGTGCCCTTCACTCTTAGAATAAACCAGAATATCGTCTATGAATACGATAACAAAGCGATCCAAATAGCATATGAACACTCTGTTCATCAGATCCATAAACACTGCTAGTGCATTTGTCAGCCCAAAAGGCATCACCCAAAAACTCGTAATGCCCATACCTTGTCCAAAAAGCTGTTTTAGGCACATCCTCTTCCCTGACTCGCAGCTGATGATAGCTGGATCTCAAATCAATCTTAGAAAACACTTTAGCCCTCTTCAACTGATCAAACAAATCATCAATGCAAGGCAGTGGATAACGGTTCCGTACTGTAACCTTGTTCAACTGTTTGTAATCAATATACAATCTCATGGTGCCTTCTTTCTTCTTCACAAACAGAATTGGTGCTCCCCAAGGAGGAAAACTGGGTCGGATGAAACCCTTGTCCACTAATTCCTGCAAAGAGTTTTCAACTCTCTTAATTCAGCTGGTGCCATTCTATACGGCGCCTGAGCCTCCTGTCGAGTCATGGTGTACACTCTGCCAGTAGCTCTGGAACGTCCACCACGTCCCCTCTGCTGAGTCCCTCCTCTGCCAGCTACACTGGTCTGGGCCCCATCACTAGGTGAGGCCCTAGCAATCATAGGTCTATCCCTGGCTCGACTCTGCATACTGCCTCCTTGAGATGACTCAACAGCAAATGGTCTGTCCTGCACCAACAATAGACACTCTCTCAGGAAATGCCCCTGCTGTCCGGTAGAATCATGCTGACAGGGTCCCGTATGCCACCGGTTACATTGCTCACACAGGGAACGGCCTCGACCACGAAATCTTGACTACTGCAAGTTTCCCGAGCCTCGAGCTGCACCACTGCCACGTCTCGATCCAGAGCTGACAGTCTGACTGGAACCACTGCTAGAACTAGCCCCAACTAGGAAACCTCTATAACCTCGTCCACTTGAGGATCCGTGAATCAGAATCGCCTCTCTTGGATGATCCCTGACTAGGACCTCCAGAATCATACTATCGTCAACGAAAATCACTGCGCCCGCGAGCCATCACCTGACTGTTCTCAACCAAAGATGCTGACATCACCAAATCCCCATAATTATTCAATCACTGTGCCATCACAATGTCTCGAATGGCTGGCTACAAACCATGGGTGAACAGTTGGCACTTCTTCTCATCAGCCACAAGCGGTGCACAGTACTTGGACAATTCAATAAACTTTTTCTCATACTCCAACACAGTCATACTACCCTGATCCAGCAGTAAGAATTCCTCCATCCCCATATTCTGGTAGGCCACAGGGTAGAACTGATCATCAAAAGCACTCCGAAACACTTGCTAGATAAAAGTTGACGGATTCGCATATCTCTTTTTTCACAGATTTCCCACCAATATCTTGCATTTCTGGACATGAAAAAGGTAGCTAGAATAACCCTACGTTCTTGTGGAACGTCCATTACCTCCATAATTCTTTCCATTTTCTCAATCCATTCCTCAGCGACGGCGAGATCGCCTTCCCCATTCAAGTCTGTCACCCCAATCCTTCTGGCTTGATCAGCATAAGACAAGGGTGGATCTCTGCTGTGTCCAGCTCGGAATAAAGCATGAGTCAATAGCTCAATAGTCTACTGTAAATTGGGATCAACAATTGGAGTGGCCATCCCTGGAACGGCCCCTGCCTGATCTCCTACGACTGGCTATTTAACAGGCTCCGGAATCGAACCTGGGATAAGGTATTATTCTTGTTCAGGCTGAGCTTCCTGTTCACATCGTCAGGACGACAGACGTGTTACCCTGCGAGTACCACCACGTTTAGGGAGTTAACAAGTCTGCAGGAAGTTAAACCTAAAGCTCTGATACCAAGTTGACAGGACCTGACCCTAATTCCACTTTGGAATTCGGGTCAAGCCCTATCCTAGTCCGACATCTGTTGGGTGTCGTGCACACTTGACCATTTTGCCCTTGTTAAATTGCTCAAATCCCAAAATTCACACTTGCAATAGAACACAATTTTATACTACCAAACATCCAGCACACACAAGATAAGTTTCACACATCAACAAAAGTGAACTGTATGGCCTCAGGCCTCACAAAGTGTTTGGGCAATTCTGACCTACCAAACTAGTTAATTTACAAAGTTCTTCGGGTCGTGGACCCTACACAAAGTCACGAGATTCGAAGGCGGTGAAGAGGGCCGGTGGTGGTGCTCAGGTGCAATCTACTGCCTGGGGGCGCAAAACATTTGAAAAACGTGAGTGGACAAAAAGAAAGTTTTAGAAAATAGTATAACAACATACTAACCCCTTGTTGTACGAATATAGAAAACTATTCTATATTCGTACAATAAAACAACGCATGCATATATATATATATACATATTCATATAATTTTACCAAATTAGAAATTCTCATTTCAAAAAAAGAAATAATATCAAATCAAACTTTCTAAAATCCACCTAGGTGTACCCTTTTCTTATATATCCGTCAATTCCATTTCCTCGCTAGACTCGGTGACACAAAGTCAACCGAGCCGCATCCTCGCAAGACTCGGAAAACACAAAGTTTACCCGAGCCGCGTCCTCGCAAGACTCGGAAAACACAAAGTTTACCCGAGCCGCGTCCTAGCTCCGCACGGTCCGGCCCTCCCCGAGACTCGTGGGGCATAAAGTCATACGCGCGCAGACTTATTCAAAGATAACTATGTCCGTAGGCAGGGTAATAACCAATATTCATACATATTCCGAAGGCAACATTTCTAGGGTACCTAGGGTGGTTTAAAACCTTCCTTAAACCATTCATACATAAAACAATCCTCATCTTTCCGAGCCATTCATGTTCCACAATATTAAAACATAAAACTCATTTCCATGCTCGGAATAATATTCATAATAAATATTTCAAGTAAAACCATTAAATTCAGTTTCCTGCTTGAAATCACATACTTTAAATCACTATATTTTCCTGAGCCCTTTAACTTATGTAATCATAATCTCAATCCAAACATCACCCATGGGCTCGGAATGAAAAGCATAAACAAATATTAAAATTTCCATTAAATTCAACCATAAATTCCAAGAAACATAATTTATAATTTATTCCGTAATTAAACAGTTAATAAAACGATAATTTGCATAAAAAATCCATTTATAAAATAAAAGTTCACTCACTGTGCGTCCGAGCTAGCCTGACCCTTCGAGGGTCCTTCCTGCAAATTCTCTTAAGCTTGAGCACCTATTTGCAAAATTAAAATCATTTATTAATTAAATATAGCTCGGCACGATAATTTATTAAAAATCCCGACCCCGGGCCTAAAAGTGTTCAAACTTGATGAGAAGTGTTCCTAAGCCCTCTAGGCTTGATTTTATCCGATAGATTAATTTTATAATCCCTGGAATTAAATATTCGATTAAATTATTAATTGGGTTCGACTCGCTCGTTCGTAGGGTTTTTGACCTCCGATCGACGATCCGTAAGTTCCTATAGGTTCCCAATAACATACCCTCCAAGTTTCGTTACGATCCAACGGTTCGAACCTATCGAACCCGAGTTAACCATAACCGGTAAAATTAGTTTTATGCTCAAACGGTTTCCAAAAATTTATCCGAGCATACCCACGCGCTCCAGGGGCGACGGGGAGTATTCTAGGACGGAAATGGGGCGCCACAACCTGGCCCACGCGCCGCCACACGCGCGGCCAGGTTGGGTGTCTTGAGAGAATTTTCCGTCGTCGGAAAATTCTCGATTTAACCTGCAAACCTTATATCAAATTGATCAGTGGCCGGAGGGGAGGATTTTGGCAGTGAAAACCGGCCAAGAACTGGCCGGAATCACGCCGAAATCCATGAATTCTGATCACAGCAACCCTAGGCTTCTATCTATCTCGAAAACCCCAATTAAACTGGAATTGATCCCTAAAACATGAAGAATAACACGCTAGGAGGTAGAAACTTACCCAATTCGAGGTCGAAACTCGCAAAAATGAGCGGATTTTCAAATTGAAAATCCGGCGAAATCTGGGCTTCTCACACGGCTTCCTCCGGCGTTTTTGTTCGGAACCGACTAGAGGGTGAGGTGAGGGAGGAGTGGGGAGAAGATCGGAAGGTGTTTGGGGTGGTGCGCCGGCCGGACAGTGTCTGGCCGTGGCCTGGTTCGATCGGCTGGGGTTTGGGGTCGTAGGGCCGAGAGGTTGGGGGTGAGGCCGGTACACGCGCTGGGCAATTGGCTAGCGTGATTTTCATTTTTGTTACCCCATTTGCGAAATTACAAAAATGCCCTTACCATTTTTAAACCCTTATGCGTTCATACGAGCTTAGAATCGAGTGTTCCGCACATCCACGAACTCGTTTCGACGAGCCGGACGCAACGATGCACCCTGTTGCACCAAATTCCATTCCCGAACAAAAGTCAATTTTTTAAATCTAATTAATTAATCGGGGTAAAATTGTCTTTCTCTTTATTAATTTAATAATTTTATATTTAATTAGGATCGGGTTGTCACAACGTCGGTTATTAACCGTCGTTGTTTATCAATGAAAAGATGGCGGTCGATTTCACGACGGTTTGAAAACCTTCTAGACAACTGTGGATTCCCGTAGTCTATTTCAATTTTTGTTGTAGTGAGCGATTTTCTATTAGAGCTATTGGTTGATGGTATCAGTCGAGGATGGCGTGATAGTAATGGGTCAATAAGTAAGCAAACAATAAAAAAGAGAGTACTTCCTCGCCTAAATGAGAAAACCGTGTCTCCTAAAAAATATAACAATTACTTGAGCCGAATGAGATGGTATAAGAAGCAGTTTGACAAAATGACTTACTAGCTTACGATGAAGTATGGGTGGAACCCAATTACAAAGAAGTTTACGGCTAGCGATGAAGTATGGGAAAATTACTTGAAGGTGAGCTTCATATTATATGCTATGTCACTTACTAGCTTACTCTAATATTTTATTTATAATATATTAACAATCATCAATTTTTTTTTCTTTGCTAGTCCCACCCAAGTCACAAGAACCTTCAGACAGAAAGTGTTGCTAATTATGATGATTTAAAAATTGTGGTTGGGGGTGCAACTGCTATTAGGAATGGCTCACTTGCATTAGGTGTCGATGATACCGATGCAACAAATTTTAGGGACGAGGAAAACCTAAATTTTGGGATGGAAGACTTTACATATGATGCTGCCAATGAGACATTTGTAGCACCACGTCACTATCAACCATCCTTCCAACCTTCATCACCCTACCCATCTACACCACCCTTTGAGTCCCCTTTAGGTTTTGAGGTTCCTCAAGGAAAAACAAGTCAAAAGAAGCGAAGTAGATCCGAGTATGAAGGGAGTTCTAACTCAATTGATTCCACCAATCAAGCCAAAGTTCCTGAAACCATATCCACCAATTTTGAGAAAATCTATGCTCTAATGGAGAAAAGGGAAAGAGATAGAGAGAATAGTATTTGGGATGCTATGAAGGATGTACCAAACTTGGATGACAATGTTCGATACAAGGCGGTTGAATTGCTTAATACTAAAGTAAAACAAGACATGTTCTTGAAGATGTCACCCGAAGAGCGCTCATCTTGGATATCCTTCAAATTGGAATGAATTGTTATTTGGATCACCTTGGTTTTTGGTTGAGAATTGTTTCCTTTGAATTGTTGAACTATGAATTTGATTTTTGGTATTTTGGTTGAACTATGTATTTGGTTATGTCATTTTGGTTGAACTATGTATTTGGTTTAATTTGTTGTATTTTTTTTAATTTCCATGAATATGCTATTTTTTTTTCACACCATGAACAAAAAGGGGTGACCAACTAAAATAACATGTATGAAAATCACTGGAAACGATAAAGCACTACTACATTTTACTATTTGCGCGACGTAAAAACTCATTCGTAGCACAAACTATTGCAGATAATAATTTTATATTTCTAAACTTGCGCGACCAAAAAGTTCGTTGCACAAGAACACTTAGCACGACCATAGATGTTATCGTTGCGCAAAATTAGCAAGAAAAACACGGGTTTATTTTATTTGGCGCCAAACACTTACGCGACGATAGATGTCGTTGCTAAAGAATACTTAGCGCGACAACACACGTTATCGTCGCGTAAGAAAAACACGGGATTATTTTATTTGGTGCCAAATACTTGCTTGACGAGAATGAGCATTTGCGTGATGAAAATGGTATTTTGCGTGAGAATGAGCATTTGCGTCGACATGTACCTGCGCGACGAAAATGGTATTTTGGGCGACGAAAGTGAGTTTTTGCGAGACAAAATTTTTATTATTGCACGACGAAAATGGATTCGTCGCGCAAAATCCTTCATAATATAATCTTGATTCAGCCATTGTAGAGGCAAAACTGCAAAATTCCAATTTGCAGATTGCCTCTGCTCTTCCTCTGCTTCTGTTGGGAATTCACTACGTTCATTGGGTAAGTATTTTTTGTTGTTAGTGTAAAAGTATTAATGTAAATTCATACTAACGCCATTAATTTCGTTGTCTATAGGGATATTGTGTGTGATTAGCGATTGGTGGAGAACGATTGAGAATGTATTTTCTTCGTTTTATATTTTAAAAATATAAAATTAATTACATTATGTTAAACTTATATTGTTTTGTAAAATTATATTTATATTCTATTGTTAAATTTGATTCGCGACGTAGAACAATGTGTTGTGATGTACGAAGTTAATTAAAATTAACTTTGTACTTTTTGTTAGTCAAACTTAGTTTCCCGTTCGAGGATTAGTTGGATTTCGTGCATGGATGCGAAAGCATGACTGCGGTCCAATTAATTCTTGAATTGTCCCATTATTTAGACAGTTTGTGAATTCATAGTCATGTCACGTAATTTACGGCTATATGATTAGGTTTCAGTAGTGGAGATTTCGGTGTCATCTCTGTACGTTCTTCGGGTGGTACATAGGTATTTTATACCTACGGTACACCTTAAGAACTCTGTCTAGATGCTGCCGAAATTCATCCACGTCGAAATCTAATCTTATGTAGCCGTAAATTACGTGACATCACTACTACAAAAATCGAAATAGACGTCGGTAAAACGACGATGGACAAAATAAATACCGTCGTTAAATTTTAAATGACGACGGTAATATAAAAACCGACGTGGATTAGAAACTAAAACACCTAAAAATTGGAAATTCATTTGGGTATTTTTAAAACATGACGCATGAAACTTTAAAAGCGTCGTCTTATGAAACATGCCAATCCGATAAGAAAACAGATAACAAATAAACAACGTCGGTATGTGTAAATATACCGACATAGTAATTATAGACGACGTTTTACATATCATACTGCCGTTTTGAACATCAAATAAACACGACGGTATTGTATTATTAACAGACGTATAAAGTACTATTTAATACGACCGTAATTTAATAATTACCGACATGTAACGTTAAATAACCACGGCTACAATGCATACAGAACGCCGTCTAATTTTAAAAAAACCACGTCTGTCTTTTATTATTTTACGCCGTATTAAAAATTATACTACGACAGTTCTGATAAATAAAAGGTGGTAGTAAATTGTTACCACGTCGTTATAATATAATAGCGACGTGGTTGTTCAGATAATACGGCAGTTCTTCGTGTTCTGTTTCCGACGCCTCATGTATGATTCAATGACACAATTTTTTATAACTTGTCGTCTGATAATATATTAAACGAATAAAACGATATTGAGAATGAAAATCGTACAAACAACATCCAAACTATTTTCAGAAATTCAGTATTTTGAAAATTGGTGAAACCCAAAGGCTCTTTCAAAACCAAACTATTACCTGCAGATAGGTGAGAGTTAACGATGTGGGCGTTTTGGTCATCTGAGATTCTCCAAATCGCATACATCGTTTTGGTGCCTCCAAATCGCATGTGAGAGAGATCCAAGGCATGAAGTGAGGAATGGCAACTTTGTGAGAAAAGAAAATTTGAAGAAATTATTTTTATTAACCACGTTGGTTCTATTATAAATCATGACGTTTAATTGTAAACAATCAACGGCGGATAATATAATACTACTGTCGTATAGAGTTGTAGTAACCACGTCGTTTTCCTTAAATGAGCGTCGTATTAATTTTTTATACGTCGGCGCCTATTTGTGAACCGTCGTTTTAAGTTTTTTGTTATAAGATTTTTTTTTCCTTTGGTATCTACGTCGGTATCTTAGAAATGAGGTCGTGTTATTTGACTTATACCACGTCATGTTTTATAAATAGCGTCGTCTTATATAACATTTCGACATTATTTAAATATTTTGCATGACCTACTAAAGTTTCACTGTTTTGAATACCGAGAAAAAATTTCACACTCCTCTCGTTTATCCTTCCCAAGGCGCCACTCTTCGTCTTCGTCCCTGTCTGAAACTAATCGTCTTCCCACACTTCGCCTTCGTCACTGACCAGAACATACCACTTCAAAGACGAGAAAACCCGAGAAAACTTTCGTTGCAAGAAAAAGGTAGCCATTGCTTCGTACTTTTTTAAACGAGTTATATGTTTTATCTTTTGAAATTTTTATATGTTTTTTTCTTTTGAAAATCATTTTCGTTTTTCAATTTACATACAAAGAAGGAAAGGGTATCGTACCAATACACTGTTTTTTGTATCATGTTAATACGACGACGGTGCCGTCTTATTTGAGTCGTTTGAAGTATATAATGACGACGGTATTTAAATAACGACGTCATAAAATAAATACTACCATCGTTTTATATGTTTGAAAATTATGAAATATTCCCATTTCCATTTTTTTTTCTCAATAGCAATAGATGAAAATCATTATAAGTGTTAGTTTTGTAATTCATTTACTCTTTTCCAATTTGACATAATATAAAGAAAAATAACTAATTAGAAGTGAAACAATAATCTGCTTTTTGTTGTTCATGTTAATAAGACGACGGTAACTGATTATTTACGTTGTTTTATTAATAAAACCACGGCTGTAATTAACTACGAGGTGATAAAACAGTAATAACGTCGGTGGTTAGTATATAGCGTCGTGTGAAACTAAATACTACGATGTGTTTTAAACTTACCGCCGTTTTTAGTATTGTAAAATATGAAATATTTTCAATTTAAGTTTGATTCCTTAAGTTCAGGTTTGAAAATGATTATATTTTTTGTTCATATAATTATTTTACTTTTGTCCAGTTTGAATAAACATGCACACAGATTTTTTCCAATTCTCATAAATATACCCTGTGTTTTGAGTTCTTATCAATAAGACGACGGTGACATATTTTTTACGACGTTTGATGTGTTTATCCACGTCGGTAAATAACTACCGACGTGATAAATTTAAATTACGTCATTAGTTATTATATAGCGTCGTTTGATGTTAAATACTACGTCGTATTATTAAAATTACCGTCGTGTTTAGTATTTTATAATCTGAAATAATTTCACTTGCAGGTTTGATTTAGCTGTAAACATGGTTTCTCAATCTCAAAGTAAGGCTTCTAACTTGAGCAAAAAGAAAGCTACCTTGGAAAAGAATCAAGGTAAAGATCTTGAAGTTGCACAATCTACAACCAAATCCTCTAAGAAGATGAAGTTTGTATCTTCTGCTGAGAAAGCTTCAGACAGCACGACTACTTTTGTTGAGGAACCAAAGTCAGGGCGTGGTATAACCACAATGCCCCATGTTGTGAAGATAAAGTTTCAGAAAATCAAGCCAGTGATTGAGTACAACGAAAAGGGTCAACCATATGGCCTTGCACATAAGGAGATGCAGTCCTACATTGGTGTCTTGACACGCTCCAGAGTCCCACTTTCTGACCTTAAATGGAAAAAAGTGGACAACGATGTAAAAGAGCATATTTGGGAAGCCATTGACATGGCTTTTGTTGTAGGCAAGGGGGGCAAGGACATGGTCTTATCTTCTGCTGGTAAGAAATGGAAGGATTTCAAGTCTACACTAAATAGGCAGCATATCCTTCCATTCATCAATGAGAAGGAGAAGTTAAATGAACCCCCTAAACTATATCCATTCATAGTGAAAGCACAGTGGGATGCCTTTGTAGCTTCAAGGTTTAGGGTTGAGGCTGTGCATACTGAACAAAAACAGAGGAGGGAGAAATGCGAGTACAATCATCGGTTGTCTCGACGAGAATATGTTGGTTTGGAGGAGAGTTTGGAGGAAACCATGCCCGGGGTAGAAATCGATCGATCTACCTTATGGAAGAAAGCTAGAGAAGACAAACACGGAAACTTTCCCGATCCAAAAGTTGCAGACAAAGCAAAAATAATTGTAAGCTTCTAAATTTAGACAATTTCTGTTTTAAATTTGTATTAGACTACATTTAATTTTTAATTAGACTTGCATGTGGATCTGACTTCTTGTTTTTGTTGACTTTAATGTGTCTTTGTGTTAGGATGAATTGCAACAAAAAGTCTCTGAAGGCACTCTCACTGTATCGGGAAGCAATGATGTGTTGACTATGGCTTTGGGTCCCGAGCATCCAGGGAGAGTTAGAGCTGCAGGGGCTGGGGTTTCCACTCTGAAATACTTCAATTTACCTAGACAACGGAGGGTAAAGTTTGAAGATAAATTAGAAGAACGTCTCAGAATTATTGTGCAAGAAGAGCAAGTGAAATTTGAGGCTAGAACACAACAATTGGTAGTAGCTGAGAGGGAGAATATACTGAATCAAGTGCACCAACTGCTACCCAATTTTGATGCCACCATGATCAAACAGCCAACTCCTCCATTTCCAATCCAAGGTCAAGAGCAAAGTCCCAAAAATCCAATGGTGTGAAAGCCATCAATTTTGAGGATGAAAATAACAATGCTGAATAAGCTGTGGACGAAAAAATGGTAAGTTAACTCGATTTTAAATTTCTCTGTTTCTTAATTTTTTAGACGTCGTTATTTATCGTTACAGTCGTTATAAATGTAATACAACGACTGTTATTAGTTCCCGACGTTTTAAATCACACACCACGTCACATTTTTGAAAAAACCGTCGTTGAGGTAGACATTCCATGATGGTATAGAGGGTGACCTATTTAGTTTACTTGTATCACAAGCTTTCTTCACTTACGTTATGCCACTATCTCTCTCTCTCTCTCTCTCTCTCTCTCTCTCTCTGTGTCACTCTAATTTTCTCTGCAATTGATTTTTTCTGTATTTATGCTAAGAATGTTGATAAACCTGAAATTTGTTAATCTGTGAATTTGAAAAAAGGAAAGTATTTTGCGTCGTAATTATAATATGCCACGTCGGTTTCGTTTAAGAACCGACGTCTGTATATAAATACCACGTCGGTTTTTTGTGTTCATGTAATTTTTTTTTGAACATCCATCTTTGTGTATTTTTAAAACAGAAGGCCAAGGTAATGGATGTTCCTGAGAAGGAACAACAAGTGGGAGACTTGCCTTCTTCTCTACAAGCCCTTTGTGCTTATGTTGAGACGACATTGAGAGTTCATGATAGGATTATGACCTTTACAATTGAGAAGGAAGTGTTTGGAAATGATCGTGAAACCTTCATCTTGCCTGAAGATATTAGTTAAATTGCAGCAATGGAAGAAGTTGGAGACACTGCCATTGCTGTATACATGAGGTAATTGTCCTTATCAAATTTTCATTTTAAACTCTGCTTTCTTTAAAAAGGAATAACTCATTGGATCATTTCATATATTTAGGTGCCTATTTGAAACATTGAAAACTTCAAATATGTTGAACATGGTTGGCCTTGTGAACCCTGCTCAAGTTAGTGCTAACTCTGGCTCATTAACTCAAAGATCACGTGCGTTATCTACTAGACTTCAAAGGACAGATGGAGAACAGATTTTCTTGATGCCTTACAATCCAGGGTTAGTCCACGTCGGTACGTATCTGAATTGACATGTATACAAATATAACACGCGATATATTAAAAAAAGGTTATTATTTTCATTCAAATAGACGTCAAAAGATATTAGAACGCCGATATATTCAACAATAACGACGTCTAAAGATATTAAAACGGCGATTTATACAAAAATAATGCCGTATAAAGTTATACTTAAAACGTCGTTAAATACAACGGCCATATTTTTTTTTTCCCGACGTCTAAAGCTATTAAAACGGCGACATATAGAAAAATAATGCCGTATAAAGTTATACTTAAAACGTCAGTAAATACAACGGCCATATTTTCCTTCCCACCGACGTGTAAAGTGATTAATACTGCGTCTATAAAAAAATAATGACGTTACAAGTTCTATTTAAAACGTCGGTACATACAACGGCTATATTTTCCTTTTCACCGACGTCTAATTATATTACAACGTCGATATATACAAATTAAGATTTGTGACTATATACCACGACGGTTATGAATTCATACCGACGTGGTTTTGTTTTGATTTTTATTGAAATTATTTTATAATATTTGTAATAAATTTTAAAAAATTCCAAAAAATAAATAGAAATTATAATGCACTCATTGATATATTTTCTTACCACTAATGCTTTAAAAATGTTATTTGAGTCAAAAATTTTAAATGTAATGCGTGACAAAAAAATTTATTGATAAATCACAACAACACTTGTAGTTTCATAAAATATTCTTATGGGGCTTGTGTCATCCATGGTTGTGATAAATTCAAATATATTAAAAATATGTTTTTATCATCCTAGTACACAAGGCATTGTAATAAGGAGTCCGTAGCAATTTTTGGTTAATTTTTCTCATGCTTTATAATTTTTTTTATAATATTTTAAAAATTTATATAATTTAGGGTTTAGGGTTTAGGGTTTAGGTTTTATTGAAAAGACAACGGTTTTCTTTTTTATTTTCGGGTTTAGACAAAACCACCCTAATTCCTTTTGTATTATTTTATTATTTTATAATTTAAAATAATTTAGGGTTTAGGGTTTAGTGTTTAGGGTTCAGGGTTCAGGGTTCAGGGTTTAGGGTTTAGGGTTTAGGGTTCAGGGTTTAGGGTTTAGGGTTTAGGGTTAGGGTTTAGATTATTTTGAAACGACGCCGGTTTTCTATTTTGTTTTCTTTCAATTCCACCCTTGCGACACCGTTTCGAATCCCAGCAACACCAAACCTGGATACTAAATTTTTTTGACGACGGTTTTATTCTTTTAACGTAGTCAAATTTTATTTAAAACGGCGTGTTTTATATATTTACCGTCGATTTAAATAACATAGATTTTATCAATTAGACGTCCATCTTTATTATATAGCGACGTAGAAAACGAAAACAACGTCACTATAAAAATAATAACTGTCGTTTAAAATTAAACACTTTAACGACAGTTTTCTTTTGTTTCATCGATGTTTAAAGAAGCGCGCAATCTGAAAATTTACGCGTGACCTAAAATTTTAATTTTTCGCTCTAAGTGTTAAATAATTCGCTTTCTCTCTTCAACTCTAATTTTTAGTTGTGCTCTCCAGCCTCAGTCGAATGCAATAAGTTTGAACCCTAATTCTTTAGCTCTAATTCTTAACCAATCAGCTCTGCGCGTACCTGTAAGTTCGAACCCTAATCTCTTCAGCTCTAATTTTTATTCATTGAATGATATTCTGTTCTGGGTTCTTAAGTACAAACGTAATCTGACTTTTCTTTTTTATTCATTGAATGATGTTATGTTGTGCGTCCTTTAAATGTTTTCATAAGAATGGTTCTTCAGATAGGTTTTGACAGGACCGGACCCGAATTTCCCCTCGAAACTCGTGTCCAACCCTGCTTCCCGTCAGACACTACCTCGACGCAGGACCTACTTTACTAAAACGCCCCTTAACCCCGGTTTAAGGAAATAGGTGGGTCGACTTCTGTCGAAAATTCGACAGAGTCTCCCTTGAAAAGTGGGCTTTCCCAAAATTTTCCACCTGTTAAAAACAACAGAAAATAAACCAACTGGCAGCATGCACAAAGCAGAAGCACACAGATTAATAGGGAGGCCTCCGGCCTCTACCTCAATCCTAGGTGAGCACTACGGAGCAATCTAAAGAAATTTAAACTTTACAACCTGAGTAAAGGATAGCAAAGTATAAATACAAGAAAACTCCTACAGGAGCCGTTAGCCGTGATGCCTCGACGTGGTGGTCTTGACCTCGGGATCTAGTACTTGGGGGGCGGAAAACAGAAAATGTGAGTGGACGAAAAATCAAACTTTAAACCTCATTTTTCACTGAACATAATAACCCCCTCTGTTTTCGCAAATAATGACAAAACACTTATGCAATAAAAACCCTTGTATAAACGTACATATTTATACGAACCGATACTTGAAAACAATTCTATTAAATTCGTATCTTGAAATGCCATAAAGAAAACTGTAGCTTTGCTACTTCCGTAAATTCTTGAAACCACAACTTGAACACTGAATTCTTAAAATAAAAACCATGGAATTGAATCCATCCAAAAATATCCCGTTTAAGTAAAATACAGCAATACTGAATAACTTCTTTTTTCCTGGAACCCAACCTGTCCAGTTTCAAACCTTAATTTAAAATCTGTACCTGTGCATCACTGTCCCGGTGCACATATCCAAATAAAACTAACTTGGAAATAAAATCCATAGACACACCCACATATATATTTATAATAACAAAAATGTAAAGTCTTAGAAAATCACAACAAGGAAAATGTAAAACCAAAACGACTAAAAATCAAGAAAACCCAAATTCCCAACCAACTGTTTCCCGACGCAATGCCCGTAGGCACAGCAAGTAAGGAAAGATCCTCACTTAACAGAAAATAAGAATGGAAGTATAGTAATAGGTATATATATACATATATAAATAGTAAGACTCTTAGACCAATACTTGTACCGGGGAAACAATCCAACAAGGGGATTGTTGACTGACTATATGGAGAAAAATCCCTTCACAACCACGTAGCCAGGGAACAAGCCGTCCCAACTGGGGACTAACTCCCAGACACGCACAAAAGAAAATACCTCAATATTGTGCGGCTAAATAAAGTCCTATGCGCGCAGACTGCCCAGCATGGGCCTACAGTAACACCCCGCCAAGGGTGAACTGGGTTCTGTTGTATCCTGTATCCATTTCAGTAACCAGTATCCGGGAAGGTACATAACGTGGTGCTAATAGCACTCCATCTAGTATACATAATCCCTGACATACCCTAAATTCCAGGGTATTCAGCCCGTACCTAAACCTGAACACAATAACATCCGGACGTTACCCCATCCTAAATGACACCCAAAATATGTACCATAAGAATATAGACACAAAAGTCTGAACATATTTATATCCGGAACCCAAAGTATTTATAAACTTCCAATACCAAATATAATCTAAATATTCCGTATAATACCAATTCCAAACTTGAAACAAATATATATAACTCCATAATCGAAATGTAAATATAATTTCTTAAAAACGAGAAATCCAAGACCCAAAACATTTAATCAACGTATAAATATAAAATATAGAATATAAACTACAAATTCCCGAAAACATAAAATTCACACTCTCTTAATAAATTCCAAATATTAACGTCAATAGAAAATTCCTTGATTTAAAACAATATAAAAATTCCAAGATTAAATTAACCAAAGAAAATGATTTCGAAACCCGACATAACAATAAATCCTCAATTGGTCAAATATAAAACCCAAGAAATGCCCGGGTATTTCACCATACCCAAAACCGTATACAAAGATTACCGGACGTTTGTCCCGTCCCAAATTCAATACTCAAAGATATTTACTTAAGGTATAGCCATCCATGTCCCACAAATAAACCGGGACTCCAAAACATGCATACATATAATTTAAATTCCAATTACTTCATAAAATATTCTATCCAAGATTCAAAATATCATTAAAACTCCATAGTCAAAGCGACTAATTTTATATGCATAAATTTTCCGATAACTCCATCAAAATCAAATCCAAAACTTAACCAATATTTGAAATCCCAATCATCAAGATAAATCATTTCATATGCATTGCAATTAATTCTTTAAAAATATGCTCGTTCAAAACAAATGTCCACGCACAACAAGTCCACGCTGCTCAATCCTTAGAGAGCTTTTCTTCCGGAGTACGCGAAGCAAGAGTACCTATTTGAGAGAATAAATGCTTTAATTAATACACGTACCCAACAACAAACTTTAACTCAAGACACTAGTTCTTGGGTCTCAAAGTAAGCGTGCACAACTATCGGGAAGTTTCTAGAGTCAAACTACGCTCTCCAACAGGTGGGACCACCTCGGAAGACTCACGGTCAACCGATTGGTCAAACTTAACGAATAGGTCAACCGGGCCTCCGGGGCCCACGACCTCCGATTTTCGATCCGAACATTCCTAAAGGTTCAACAAGGTTTACTAAACACATCCTGACAGTTTGATCTCGATCGAGCGGTCGGAACTGCGCCAATCGCACGATCGGACGGTAACCGGGTTACCTAACCCTAGGGTTAATGACTCGGAGTATCCGGGACTCCGATTCTTGATCCGTGAAATCCTACACGATCCTAGAGGTACGGGGAACAACATACTTGGAAATAGGACCGATCCGACGGCCCGAACATATCGAACCCCAATAACGCATAATAGGCATAAATCCGTTCGACCGTCAAACGATAACAAAATTGGAATCCGAGCACACCTACGCACTCAGGACGACATTGGGAACATTTTAGGACACAATGCACCACCACATATGTATATCTACTTTGATATGGAGTTTTGGGACATATACGCATACGGGATTGGACTTTCGATTATATTTTAATGAATCACTATTTATGTTGTTTTA